>OFHU01000691.1:0-628588 GCA_900245905.1 Lacerta viridis
ATCCTAGCTGCAGTCACTGCGTATTGGAAAAGTTTAATGTCCTGTTTTTCAATGTCTGTACCGGTTTGGCAAGCTTGCTCTCAAGCATTCTACGCTCACAGGTACACGATCCCAAGACACCCCCGCCTCCAAACACATAAAAATTTGTAAAGGAGGTAAGGTAGGAAAGCAAGTAAGAAATTATGGGGAGGGGGCACCAGAGATTAGCAGCAGCACATGGGCTTTGAATATAGAAATAAACACATTTAATTAATTTAATAGTTACAGGTGGGTAGCCGTGTTGGTCTGCCATAGTCAAAACAAAATCAAAATTCTTTCCAGTAGCACCTTAGAGACCAACTGAGTTTGTTCTTGGTATGAGCTTCGTGTGCATGCACACTTCAGATACACTGAAACAGAGTCACCAGATACTTAAATAGTGAGGGAGTGGGGAGGGGTATTCAGAGGGTGGTGGGAATGGGTGATCAGCTGATAGGTATGGAAAACCTGTTGACGACTCTTAACGGCTGTAATTAGTCTTGCAGGGAAAGGCAAGGGGTGAGATGGCTAAAGATAGCTTTGTTATGTATAATGAGATAAGAATCCAATGTCTTTGTTCAGACCAGGTTTCTCCGTGGTTTTAAGTTTGGTGATTAGTTGTAATTCAGCCACTTCTCTTTCCAGTCTATTTCTGAAATTTCTTTGTATTAATAAGAGAATTTCAGAAATGACTGGGAGAAGTGGCTGAATTCTTCTTTTGATGGGGTTCTCTCTTCCTTCCATCCCTGGCCATATATCTTTCTTGCCGCTGTCGTTGCATACAAAAACAGGACCTGAACTGTCGCATCTTAGGGGTGCTGAGAATTGCTAGAAGACCCCCTATTCCCCTCCCAGAGCTCATTGGAAAGAGGGATTGATTGCATACCCTCCAACATTTCTCCAATGAAAATAGGGACGTCCTATTCAACAACAACAATTTTATAACTTATACCTCGCTCATCTGATGGATTGCCCCAGCCACTCTGGGTGGCTTCCAGCATATATAGACACATAATAAAATATTAAACATTAAAAAAAATACCTCCCAATACAGGGCTGCATAGTTACTTAGCTCCTTGGCTTGGGGGTCACATAACGCCATACCCGCCAATGAAAATAGGGACATCCTACCATAGCCTCCAACATGGATGGCGCTGTGGTCTAAACCACAGAGCCTAGGGCTTGCCGATCAGAAGGTCGGCGTTTGAATCCTGACGGGGTGAGCTCCCGTTATTCGGTCCCTGTTCCTGCCAACCTAGCAGTTCAAAAGCACGTCAAGTGCAAGTAGATAAATAGGTACCGCTCGGCGGGAAGGTAAACGGCGTTTCCGTGCTGCTCTGGTTTGCCAGAAGCGTTTCATGCTGGCCACATGACCCGGAAGCTGTACGGCTCCCTCCGGCAATAAAGCGAAATGAGCGCCGCAACCCCAGAGTCATCTGCGACTGGACCTAACGGTCAGGGGTCCCTTTACCTTACCATACCCTCCAACATTTCTCTGATGAAATAGAGGTGTCCTATCCAGGACTGTCCCTGGAAAATAGGGACACTTGGAGGGTCTGTATTGCTAAACCACTTTGAGAATGTGCCTCTGTAAACAAAATGAGGGCTTCCAAACAACTCTTGCCACCCTTAAAAATCTAGCGCAAATTCAAGGGTGCTCTCCCCTTCAGCAACTGGTATTGCTGCCTCCAACAGTGGCTACTAGCCATAGATCTCAACCTCCAGAAATTTGCCTAATGCTCTTCCAAAGCCATCCAGCTTGGGCGGCCCCTGCCTCTTATGGGAGTGAATAGTTTGTGCAATGTGTGAAGAAATACTTTCTTTTGTCTGTCCCAAATCTTCCAACCAACGAAGGTGCGTTTGGGGCAGGGGTTGACAAGGTTTACTTCGCCTGGGCCAGCTCACTCCAGTGGAGATCCCTCCGTGGGCTGGATCGCACATGTGCCCGTGATTTCCAGTGTCTGCGTTTGCACAGACGCGATTTTCGGCCTCTGCGTCTGCGCAGACGCAATTTCCAGCGCTGCAGCAGCGAGTCCTTGCATTTCGCTGCGCCAGTTTAGTGCAGCATGCGGGGACTCGCCGAGTGGGCGGCTCGGTTTGGGGGTGGCTAATGGGCTGGTTAAACAACCCCCATGGGCTGCTTGTGGCCCATGGGCCTTAGGTTGCCGACCCCTGGTCTTCGGGGATCGATAAAACACAGCCCAGTGATTCCACACACACACACCAGATGGGTTGGCAATCCTACAACAACATTATTTGTATTTGTGTCATTGAGCTCTCCCCTAGGGTCACGTGGAATTTTCTTTGTGAGTGATGTGCCATTGATTTCCCTGTAGGATGAAGAGGTGGGGCGGGGAAAATATATTTAGATGCAGCGAATTAAGAGATTTTTAAAAAATCTAGTCTTCGGATGGTTGAAAACTAGCTGTGTCTGGATATTTTATTAAGGAGTCTCAAGGGATGAAAGTAAACCTGCTCAACTAATTAGCCCTTTTAACTTCCTTCGTATTCACATGAGTATGGAAGACAAGAATAGCACAGGAAGGGGGGGGGAAACGTTAAGGAAATGTACTCTGCACAGCTTTAGACAGGTCATGCGTACCCTAAACTGTAGAATAATGTCAGGTGTCTAGTAAGGAAAGGGCAGTGTTGGGTAGTGGTTAGTGTTGGATGAAAACCTGGTGCACCATAGGCTCATGGGTAGCAAATGGATAGGCAAACTAAGGCCCGGGGGCTGGATCAATCCCTTCTACATCAATCCGGCCCCAGGAGTCCAGGAATCGTACATACAGAATGTGTCCTTTTATTTAAAATGCATCTCTGGGTTATTTGTGGGGCATAGGAATTCGTTCATTCCCTTCAAAATATAGTCCGGCCCCAAGGTCTGAGGGACAGTGGACCGGCCCCCTGCTGAAAAAGTTTGCTGACCCCTGCTCTAGCATTTATTCAGCCATAAGGCTTGTAAGGGGCTTGGGCCAGTCCTGTTTCTCAGCCTAACCTACCACACAGGGTTGTTGTGAGGATGAACTGGGGAGAGGAAGAACCAGGTACACCACCTTGAGCTCCTTGGAGGGAAGGTGGGGTATCAACAGGGCTTTTTTTCCAGCTGGAACTCACTGGAACTTAGTGGTAGACCACAAACTTGACATTAGTCAACAGTGTGATGCAGCAGCTAAAGAAGCCAATGCAATTCTGGGCTGCATCAATAGGAGTATAGCGTCTAGATCAAGGGAGGTAATAGTACCACTATATTCTGCTCTGGTCAGACCTCACCTGGAATACTGTGTCCAGTTCTGGGCACCACAGTTCAAGAAGGATACTGACAAGCTGGAACGTGTCCAGAGGAGGGCAACCAAAATGGTCAAGGCCTGGAAACAATGCCTTATGAGGAACGGCTTAGGGAGCTGGGTATGTTTAGCCTGGAGCCTGAGAGAAGAGAAGGTTAAGGGTGATATGATAGCCATGTTCAAATATATCAAAGGATGTCATATAGAGGAGGGTGAAAGGTTGTTTTCTGCTGCTCCAGAGAAGCGGACACGGGGCAATGGATTCAAGCGGACACGGGGCAATGGATTACAAGAAAGAAGATTCCACCTAAACATTAGGAAGAACTTCCTGACAGTTCCTGAAGTGGAGATTTTCCACCTAAAAGGAAGAACTTCCTGACAGTGAGTGGCTGTTCGCAGTGTCTCCTTCTTTGGAGTCTAGGAGTAAGCGGAGTCTCCTTCTTTTGGAGGTCTTTAAGCGGAGTCAGGTTGACATGCTTCTGTCAGGATGCTTTGATGTGTTTCCTGCTTGGCGCTGGCAGGGGTTGGACTGGATGGATGGCCCTTGTGGTCTCTCTCCAACTCCAATTCTCTGATTAGTTCTGGGTCTTCAGGTGGATGCTGTTGATTCATTTTTCTCCAAGGGGCAGTCCGTGGCGAGTCAGGTGGATGCTGTTGTCATTTTAAGAGAACAAGGGAGGTGTCCGTGGCGAGTCAGTTACCCGTCTGTCAGAGCCTTGATCAATCCACCGGATGGTCCCCTGATCGAGTCCCCCGCACCTCTAGGCAGGGCTCGGAATGCCTCCTGTCTTTAAACCTGGAGATCCGCTGCCGATCAGTGCAGACAACATTGAGCTAGATGGGAGTATATAGGCTTGACTGCCGCTTCCTAAGTCGCTGCAGATGCTACGCTGGCAGTAGACAGAAGCACGACGGGGAAGAGGGCTCATGTCGCATTTGCATTTCGTTCTTTTCGGTTTACATGGTGCACGAGCTTCCTCAGCCTCGCGCACCCGGGAAACAAACAAACAAATAAATGGTAAAACCTGGCTGTGCCCGGAAGGCACACGTATGCTTTGATCATGCAAAACTAAAATGATGCTTTGAATGCAAAATTAAATGGAGGCAAACCGCCGGGTCTTTGGCTTTCCTTTTAATTTCCTTCTGGAAGCCTCTTTTATTTGAGGCGAATTACACATGGCGCTAATGCATGCAAGCATCTAATCACAGAACGAGGCACCCGCAGCCTGTCATCAAGGCCCAGCTGACACTTCCTTTCGCAATCCTGCGGTTGTGGCAGGGGACATGCTTGCTTTGCAGTGGCATGGAGGGGGGGGGAGGAGTGGCGGGTGGAGAGGCAGGAAGGAAGCAAGCAAACAAACAAACAAAATCCACCCCGGTTTATTCTGGGGGCAATGTTTGCTCAGCACCGTTTTTTGTTTTGTTTTTTAATGTTAGTAGGATGCGTTGTCCTTGAAAACCGCAATTAAAGAGAATGAGTCAGAAGTCGGGTTCATAGAAGGCACGTTGATCGTTCCCAGTGGATTTAAGGAGGCTTAAAAGGGAAGGCAGGATACAATAGCTGTTCTCTTGGTGTTGTTGCCCCCAGGCAGGGGCGTAGCAAGGGGGGGCAGGCCGCCCCAGGTTCCATAATGGAGGGGGTGACAAATGATCAAGGAACAATTTTTGGGGGAATTATTTTTTTTAATGCCTTCTCCGAAGGTCTTATCTCACTATACTAGGGATTATATAGCTATATATGAAATTTCATGCATATTGGTTAATATCTTGACCCTCCTCCACCAAAATAGCTGTTCACTTGGCTGTTTTCCTATGTCGTGAAGGCTGAAATTTCAGTTCAGTGGAGCACTTACTGTTCCCAACCCTAACCCTGTGGAAAGCCATCTAATTAGACTTTAATTTGATTTTGAGATGTTTTTAGGAGGTAATTTAATTATTGTTTGATTTTATACCAATGTTATGTATCTGATGTTAGCCACCCTGAGCCCGACTTCGGCCGGGGAGGGCGGGATATAAATAAAAGTTTATTATTATTACTTGTTATTATTCCTTTGTAAGAAAATATGAAATAACGTAAAACCATTTTTGCGGGGGGGGGAATCAATGGGGGGGTTGACAAGAAATTTTCGCACCGGGTACCACCTGACCTTCCCATGCCTGGGGGGGGGGTGACAAATTTTTTTTGCCCCTGGGTACCAATTTACCTTGCTACGCCCCTGCCCCCAGGGACCTTTTCTGGGGCCTCCTCCCCTCCTTTCTCTACTATATTGGTTCATCTTCAGGCCACATTCCCGCCAACTGGGGGGGGGTGAGAAAGTATTTTTTTGCCCCTGGGTACCAATTTACCTTGCTACGCCCCTGCCCCCAGGGACCTTTTCTGGGGCCTCCTCCCCTCCTTTCTCTACTATATTGGTTCATCTTCAGGCCACATTCCCGCCACTGCTTACCCTCAAGGACCTCCTGTCCTGCAGACCCTCCAAGTATCCCTATTTTCCAGGGACAGTCCCGGATTTACAGAAGTCGTCCCAGTTTCTGATTTGATCCTGGAACGTCCTGCTTTTCCTTAAAGGTAAAGTTCCAGTTGTGGACGACTCTGGGGTTGCGGTGCTCATCTCGCTTTACTGTCCGAGTGAGCCGGCGTACAGCTTCCGGGTCATGTGGCCAGCATGACTAAGCCACTTCTGGCCAGGGGCGTCACTGGGGGGGGCGGTGGGGGCGGTACGCCCCGAGTGACAGGGATGACAAGCGTCGGGTGGGGGTGACAATGGCCCCTCCCACCAGCACCCAGCAGCGCTGCACGGACGGGGTGCTCCCTCGGCCGTGCGCTGTTGCTCCCGGGGCGACGGTGATGGCGGCGCATGGGGGTGACAAGCGGCAGCCCCTCCGCCATTCCCAAGCGCTGCCGCTCCCTCCGTCACCCCAGGAGCAACAGCGCATGGCCGAGCGAGCACCCCGTCCGTGCAGCGCTGCTGCTCCCGAGGTGACCGGCAGCGTGGGGAGTGGCAGGAGGGGCCGGCGCTTGTCACCCCCACGCGCCGCCACTCGCTCCGTCGCCCCGGGAGCAACAGCGCACGGCCGAGGGAGCACCCCGTCCGTGCAGCACTCCTGCTCCCAGGGTGACCGGCAGTGTGTGGGGAGTGGCGGGAGAGGCTGCCGCTTGTCACCCCCACGCGCTCCCACGGCGGCGCGTGGGGGTGACAAGCGGCAGCCCCTCCCACCATTCCCACACGCTGCCGCTCCCTCCGTCACCCTGAGAGCAGCAGCGCATGGCCCCCGGGGCGTTTCCTTTGCCACCCCGGGTACCGCGGAGCCTTGCTCCGCCACTGCTTCTGGCAAACCAGAGCAGCGCACGGAAACGCCGTTTACCTTCCCGCCGGAGCGGTACCTATTTATCTACTTGCACTTTGACGTGCTTTCGAACTGCTAGGTTGGCAGGAGCAGGGACCGAGCAACAGGAGCTCACCCCGTCGGGGATTTGAACCACCGACCTTCTGATCGGCAAGCCCTAGGCTCTGTGGTTTAACCCACAGCGCCACCCACATCCCACCCACTTTTCCTTAGGGTGTCCCTATTTTCATGGGAGAAATGTCAGAGGGTTGTGGAATTATGGGACCCCCTGAGCCAAGGAGATAAGTTAAGTACACAACCTTTAGAAGTCATCTGAAGGCAGCCATGCATAGGAAAGTTATTTTTTTAATGTTTAATGTTTTATTAATTTTTTTATAGCCACCCAGAGTGGCTGGGGCAACTCAGTCAGATGGGCAGGTTATAAATAATAAAATTATTATTACTATTATTGAATAGGACGTCCCTGTTTTCATCGGAGAAATGCTGCAGAGTATGGTCCTGTCGGAGCTGTGATGGCAGCAGCGCCGTCTTAAAGGGATCGGCTGCCCTGGCGCAACGATCCCTCGGCGCCCCCAGTGGGTCGCCTCTCCGCCCACCTCCCTCCCGCGCTGGCCGCCCCTCGGGAGGGGGGGTGGGCGAGCGGGGGATGAGGGGCGTGGCGCTGCAAGCCGGCCGCCCTCCGGAGCCCCAGCTGGAGCACTGGGAAGGGCGCGCAAAGCCCCGCGCCGCTCCAGCGCCACGCCCCTCATCCCCCGAGGGGCGGCCAGCGCGGGAGGGAGGTGGGCGAGCGGGGGATGAGGGGCGTGGCGCTGGAGCGGCGCGGGGCTTTGCACGCCCTTCCCAGCGCTCCAGCTGGGGCTCCGGAGGGCGGCCGGCTTGCAGCTCGCCCGCCGGCGTGCGAGTGCCCGCCTGCCCACCCGTGGGGGCGGGTGCGGGTTGGGGAGCGGGGGCGCCCCTGGGGTGCCTGGTGCCCCGGTGCACCGCGCCACCCAGCCCCTATGACGAGACGGCTCTGGATGGCAGAAAAGGTGGCATTAGAAGCTTTTGCCACTCCCCAGAGAAAAGGAAACAGAGCAAAATTCACACTATGTGTTTAAAACCCTATCTATGATAGCATTTTAAGCAGTCATGGTTCCCTCCCACTCCCTGAATTCTGGGAGCTGTAGTTTGATACCTGGAGCCAGGTATGTCCAAAGTTCAGGAAACTAATCTGGCCCGCTGGTTGGTTTAATCTGGCCCCTGTGGCAGTTTATTTCCTGGGTTAAAATCCTTTAAAAAGCTCCACAACTTCATCCCTAAAAAAAGGTCAACAACTTTGGCCGGACCTTCTTTGGTCGGCCCTCACGGCCCTTCACTTCATCAAAATCTGGCCCTCTTTGAAAAAAGTTTGGACACCTCTTCCCTTCCCAGAGCAACAATTCCCAGAGTTCCTTGGGAGGAGGGATCAATGGTTAAATCAATCCGGACCTACCCTGTCCCTTTGAATGCAATTTGTTTTTGCTGTTTTTAATTCTGAAGCTTAAATTGCCGCTTCAAAATTTTGGGACCGGCTGGTGAATGACGGTTAGAAGTAGTTAAGGTAGCAGGGTTGCCCTGGTCCATCTCGCCGTAGAGCAGGGTTTCCCAAGCTCGGGTCTGTAGCTGTTTTTGAACAACTCCCGTCATCCCACCGCGGTCCTGCTAGCTAGCGATGATGGGAGTTGTCATCCAAAAACAGCTGGAGGCCCAAGTTTGGGAAACCTTGGTGTAGAGAATTTAGGATTGAGGGGACATTTGAAGAAGGGGCTCCGCATACGATCTTAGGATGTGGCCAAACACCTGTGGGAAGAGGAGGTCCTTAAGGTCTCAAGCTTTGTATAAAATCATGCATGGAGTGAAGAACCTTTTTTTCCACCGCTCACACCATGCAAGAACCGGGGGCCACCCAAGGAAGCTGAATCCTGGAAGATTGCAGACGGACAAAAGAAAATGCTTCTACACACATTGCATGTGAGTCGAGCTGTGGAAAAGGAAGTCCTGCTTCACGCAGTTCCATAGATAAACTATGGAACAGGCTCCCACAAGAGGCATTGGGGGCCACCAACTTGGATCGCTTCTAAAGAGCGCTAGGCAAATTCATGGAGCATTAAGTCTGTATTTGTGGCAATTAACCCTGATAGGCTATCCCCAACCTTATACAACACTAATGCCTCACATCAAATTTAATTGATCTGTAGAAAAGACTCCACAACCTGAAGAAAGACACAATGCATGTAATTTTGCAACGAAATAAAATATTTAATAAAAATTATTTTTTTATATATATTAAAAAAAACTGATAGGCTATGCTCTACCTCCAACTGTCAGAGGCTGTAAGCTTCTGAATAGCAGTTGCAGGAAAACACAGGGTTGGGGAGTGCTGTTGCACTCAGCTCCTGCTCCTGTGCTTCTCATGAGAATCTGATTGACTGCTGTGAGAGCAGGATGCTGGGTGAGATGAGCCACTGACTGGCCCGATCCTGCACGCTCTTCTTATATTCTTAAATCACTAACAAGTACTTGCTGTTTCATGGCACCTGAAACCAGCGGCCTGAGGCATCTTACTCACTCTGCCTTAAGGGCAAACCCACTAAAACCTCCTGTCATTCCTAAAGGATAATTGTGCTACTTTTTTCCACCCTTCCCAATCCATTTCTTGAGAGATCTTCATTTAAAAGCAACGTAAAAAATCTCTAGCATATATATGGTGTGAACAGTCACCGTACAGCTTTTGGGTCTTTCCAGATTTCCAGCAAAATATTCCTGTTCTGTTGCAGAACTCGTTTTGGCAAACATGGATGGGTACATGTCATCTAGAGGAGGGAGAAAGGTTGTTTTCTGCTGCTCCAGAGAAGCGGACACAGAGCAATGGATTCAAACTACAAGAAAGAAGATTCCACCTAAACATTAGGAAGAACTTCCTGACAGTAAGAGCTGTTTGACAGTGGAATTTGCTGCCAAGGAGTGTGGTGGAGTCTCCTTCTTTGGAGGTCTTTAAGCGGAGGCTTGACAGCCATCTGTCAGGAATGCTTTGATGGTGTTTCCTGCTTGGCAGGGGGTTGGACTGGATGGCCCTTGGGGTCTCTTCCAACTCTATGATTCTATGATTCAAACAAACCCTGATTTAGAAAGATAGCAAACCCTGTGGTCCTTGCCTTTTGTGTTTGAGTTGGCACAGGACTCCCAACCGAATTGGTTTCTATGGGCAGCAATCACTTCACTATCAGGGAAGCTCAGCATAAAAGGGCTTAAAAACAAACCGTAAAGTCTAGACAACAGAAGTTTCACTCTAGTCGTTTTTGTTCTTTTCTGTTCCAATTGGCTGGATCCGCTTTCCTCAAGGTTAGCCCTTGCTGTGACTTCAAGTGTTAAGTCTGATCCTCCAGACTATCTTCCATGGGGTGAAATCATGAAATCACAGCACTGTCAAGTTGGAAGGGAATCCTGAGAGTCATCTTGCCCAAATCCCTGCAACGCAGGAATCTCAACATTCGGTCACCCATCCATTCTGAAACCAGACCAGATCCTGCTTAGCTTTGCAAACATGGCAGCTGTTTTATTGCTGCACTGCTGGCTACAAACCCTAAGATGAGGAGGAAGTAGGCTAGATTCTCACAGAAACAAGGGAGAAAAGTGCCTGAATGTATTGCCTAGAAGTTTCTGGAGTTCTGCAAATGTTAGAAAGCTGCTTTTACTTTATCAAAACAATGAAAGGCCACCCCTTCTCAAAATCTCTGCAAAGAGCAAAGACATGCACTGTAGCGTTATCGACCCCGCCTTCCTCAACCAGCAGAGGGGGAGTGCGGGGTCTTTTCCCTTTTTACTTTTACTTTCACCTGTACCCAGCCCTCCGGCCGGGTCACGGTAGATCTCTTGCTGCCACCACCCCCTGAGTTCGGGACCTGGCTGTCGCCACAGGCCAAGCGCGGGGGCCGCTTTCCCTGTGCTCCAGCAGACAGCCTCCCCCCGGCTCAGACAGAGCCACAGATAGTACTTCTAAAGGTAGAATAGCCGATTGGTCAGGACTGGAATAGCCAAGCAAACAATGGAGTAAACGAAACACGAGAACAAAAGTTCACTAAAATATCTTTTAATTAAGGATTAGCAAAACACAAAAGGCACAGTTTTCACAAAACAAGGCACAGGCTTAAAAACAACAAAACATCTAATTAACTAGACTAAATACACATTCTGATCCCTCTCCTACAGGCAGGGTTAAGTACTTAACTGCTTAGCATCTGAAAGAGCTGGCAAAAGTCCTCAATCCATTCCCCAAGACATAAGAGTTAATGGGGAGAGAAAGTCCATCGACGCCTCAGCTCTTTTGCAATGATGTTCCGGCAGTAGGCAAACTCCAAGCTCTAAAGTTCTCTCCCCTTGACACAGCCCAGCCTAGATAAGGAGTTAGCCCACGCGGTCCCTTTCCCCGCTGGCCAATTACTGCCCTCAGATCGTTAATCACAGCTGTCACTGATGAAAGGGCAGCTGTGAGTCTGGGCTGTTACCTCCTGAATTACTCATCAGCCTAACAAGCACCAGTTGGCCCCAACCCCATTCTCGTTAGGCCAGGGTGCCTCTCTGCAGCCAAAACTTACATATCTCCCTGTGATCTTCTTAAAGGCACCTCCTTTTAACATTCCTTAAAGGCATCTCTTGATCGTATCCCATGGTATAGCGATACCCCCAATTCTGATTTACCCGAAGGTCTCTATTTCCTGAACCAAAGATTCGGTATTTCACTACACCCTCCCTCCTAAAAGGAAATTTGGGGTTCCAGGCCCCGAATTTCCCTCTTAATACTACTGAGGTAAATAATGTCCTGAGAGTAATCAGCATCTTTTTGGAGCAGGCAACTACTCCACAGATTGATAAAGTCGACTCAGAGTATCAGCCACCACGTTCGCCTTTCCAGGAATGTGGGTCACCGTGAACTGGTAGTCCTGCAACGCCAAACTCCATCGCAGCAATTTCTGATTGGAATCCTTTACCTTCTCCAGCCAACAGAGTGGGGAGTGGTCAGTCTGAACTTCAAACACATTCCCCCACAAGTATGGCCGCAGCTTTCCAAGGGCCCAAACCAAAGCCAAACACTCTTTCTCTACCACAGAATAGCTTCGTTCGCGCCCAAGGAGCTTCTTACTCAGAAAGACTACAGGTCTCCACTCCCCTTGCTGATCTTGCTGCAACAATACGCCTCCGAGACCAGTATCACATGCATCTGTCTGAACCCGAAAGGGTTTACTCTGGTCAGGAGCTAGCATCACCTGGGAGCTCACTAAAGCCTGCTTCAGTAATTGAAACGCACGGTCACATTCCTCTGTCCAGACAACCTTTACAGGTTTAGACTTTTTACACAGCTCTGTCAGAGGTACAGCTAAATAGGACAAATGGTTCACAAACCTCCGATAATAATTCACGAACCCCAAAAAGGATTGTACGTCCTTTTTAGTCTGAGGTCTAGGCCACTCTACCACACACTGCACCTTGGCTTCCATGGCCTTAATATAGCCAGAGCCTACTCGAAACCCCAGATATTCCACCTCTCCTAGGGCAAATTGACACTTTGAAATCTTCACCGTCAGATTAGCTTCCTGCAGTCGCTCCAGCACCTTCTGCACATGCTCCAGGTGCTCAGCCCATGTATTTGAGTACACGGCCAGATCGTCAATATAGACACAGCAAAAGGCACTCATGTCATGCGTCAGAGTATTCATTAACCGCTGGAAACCGCTCGGCGCATTTTTTACGCCGAAAGGCATGACCGTCCATTGATACAAGCCTTTATGAGTAATAAAGGCAGATCTTTCTGAAGCCTCTGGCGTTAGCGGAATCTGCCAATACCCTTTCGTCAAATCAAACACAGAAATAAAAGACGCCCTACCCAACTTCTCCACTAGGGTGTCAATCCTGGGCAGGGGAAACAGGTCTGATGTCATCACCCGGTTCATAGGCCTATAGTCTGCACAGAACCTCACTGTTCCATCTCGCTTTGGGACCAGCACCACCCCAGCAGCCCAAGGGCTTTGGCTCGGAACTATAACTCCCAAATCCAACATCTCTTGCAGCTCCGCCTCTATGCACGCAGCGTGAGCTTCGCTAACCCTATAGGGCCGCGTAGCTATAGGAGCCGCGTTCCCTGTATCAAAGTGGTGCTGTGCCAGCTGTGTCCTCCCAGGCTTGTTACTGAAAACCTTTTCAAAAGGCGCCAACACCGCCAGCAACTCAGCCGACTGTTGTTCTGTCAGCTTAGGAAACTGCTTAACCTCGGCCAAACTCCCAGCCTGCTTATATTCGGCCAACAGATCCACAGGCCCTGAAGGGTCCCCCTCCTGACTACCCGAATAAGCTAGCACCCCCGCCGCCTCAGGAGTCACGTATAGCTTTAAGGCATTCACGTGGTACTCCCTAGGCTTGGCGTGCAGTTCTTTACATTCCACCACATAGCGGACAGCACTGAGCCTTTGCTTCACTACGCCAGGCCCTTCCCACTTCGTAGCCAGCTTGTGGGGTCGCACTGGTCTCAAAATCAACACACTATCCCCAACCGAAAAGCTCTTTTCTCTGGCTTTACCATCGTAACCACACTTCTGTTCGGCCTTGGCTACCTCTAAGTTGTCTTTGGCCACTGTCCACAAGTCCGCCAACGTCTGTCTAAGCTTATCAAAATACGTACCCACAGAAGGCATCAACAATTGGGTTTCAGTTCCATCCCAGTTCTTACGCAGGATGGACATGGGTGAGTTTAAATGCCTGCCAAACACTAACTGATTTGGGGCCATGCCAATACTGCGATGATAAGTGTCATTATATGATGACACCACTAAAGGGAGATCTAAATCCCAACTCCTCTCATGCACAGCCGCACATTTCCTCAAAAGTTGGACTATGTCCTTCTGCACTCGCTCTACCTGCCCCGTCACATGATGAAAATAGGCAATGCCCTTATAATGATCCACTCCCAGCAACTTAAGCAAGTGCTGAGTTAATTGGGACAGGAAGCACGTTCCCAAATCACTGACCACCTGCTCAGGCACTCCCAAAGAACAAAAAGCTGTTACTAACGCTTTAGCTACGCTTAGCGCCGAGCACGAGGTCAGACTAGTTGACCACAAAAACTTCGACGCATAGTCCACCAATGACAGAATATACACTTTCCCAGAGCTAGTTTTTGGGAGGGGCCCCACCAAATCCATTCCAAACTTCTGAAAAATCCCCTCCGTCATTGGGACACTTTGAAGAGGGTGGGGAGGGCTATCTTGGTCATTCCCAACCCGTTGACACACATCACATGCTCTAACCCATTTCTGGACATCCTGGTACACATTGGGCCAGTAGAAATACCGACTGACCCGCTCTAAGGTTTTCCTCACACCATGATGCCCCACCAACCCACTGGCATGCGCTAAGCGCAAAACCTCCTGGCGCCTGGTGCTAGGAACGACCAATTGCAGCACCATTTCCTCATCCACCACCTTCTTAGGCCAGTACTGCCGATACAATAATCCTTCCTTGTACAAGAACCTTACTTTTCTTTCCCCTCTAGGACTCACTCCAGCCGCCTCACGACATCCCTGCAAGGTGGGATCCTGTTGTTGTTCCTGCTTAAGCCTCTGCTGATCGGCTAGCTGGGTTGGGGACTCCCCCTCCCTCCTAGGCTGGGCAACCAAACTTTCTCCCCCTTCGGGTGACTCAACTGTTTCACGTTCCCCAGATATCTCATTCACAGCCATGGGAAGTTCCTCCCCCTGCCCTTCAGCAGTTTCAAGCCCCCCTTCCTCAAGAGTGATGGGCCCCATGCTCCCTCCTCCCTCTCGACTCTGGAAGCATGAGGAATCCTCCTTCTCCCTCCCCTCCTCCTGAGTAGTAGGGACTGCACAAGATGAACTTTCCTCCCCCTCCTCCATAGAGAAAAAGGGTAATTCCTGCAACATTTCTACTGATGTTACATTACGAATCCGCCTCCCACCTCCCTCCAGAGTCTCGACCCCAGGGGTTACTTCCACAGAGCAGTCCTCCATTTCGTTCTTCAAAAAGACCTTGTACGCCAAGTCATTTCCCACCAGGACCTCCGCTAGGCACTCATGGGGCTCGTGGACCAAGACTAGCTGCGGTCCCTCGTACCCCTTATACTCCACCTGAACCACGGCAGTTAGTTGGTCAAATGAGGAGGCTCCATACGGGCTAATCTTCATTCTCTGGGGCTGCAGCTGACCCAACGCCACCAGTTCCTTGGACACGCTCGTAACGTCTGCCCCAGAGTCTCGATAAGCCACTGCCCGTATGCCATTTACCCAGATGGATGCAGTAAACTGCGCTTGAGCCCACTCCCTATGCGGGGCGGCCACACCCTTAGTCTCCGCCAGGCGCACACTTGGAACCGATGCAGACGCCGGAATCCCGGCTGCTGGCGGCTGGTTCGGCGCAGGTGAGGAAACCCTCTCGCTCGACGCCCCTGCCTGGTTCTTTGCCTGTTGCAGCCCTGCGATTTCCGCATCCCAGTCCTCCTTCTGTTGGAAGGCCCTTATCGCGGGGGTAGATGTTACTACAACCCCCTTCTTCTTTGCCCATTCCACGCATTCGTGTTTGACGTGCCCAGGCCGTTTACAAAAAAAACACAGTCCAGAACTGGGATTTACTTTCCCTCTGTCAGCCCCTCCTGTTGATGACCCTTTCCCAGGAGACGCTGCCTTAGTCCCTTCACTTCCAGCGGTCGCTCCTGCCTTTACATCAGCTCCAGGGGTGATGGTACGCCCCCCTCCCGGCTGATGTTTAAACGTCGTGGCGGCGCGGTTCTGCCTGAATGTTTCCGCCAACCTAGCCGCTTCATCTAGAGTCCTCGGGGCCTGATCCGCCACCAGACTAGCCACCTCAGGAGACAACGCTTTATAGTACTGCTCCCTCAGTATCAGCTGGTACATATCTTCCAAAGTTCGTATACCTTCCGCAGCCACCCACAACTCAAAGTTTTGCAACATTTTGTCTGCCAACAGTGTCAGACTTTCATTCGGGCCAGGTCTCTCCACCTTCCTGAACCTCCTCCGGTAGGTGTCTGCGTTAAGACAGTACCGGCGAGACACGAGTTCTTTGAAGTGGGGGTAATTGTTACATTTCGAAGCTGGAAGGCGCCCCAAAAGTTCTAAGAGCTCCCCCGAGAGCAAAGTCCTGAGTAGCACTACGTACATGTCCAGCGGTACCCCCTGGTCTTGGCATGAGCGTTCAAACAACGTTAAATAGCTCAAAACGTCAGTGGGGGGCACGTATTTGGGCAGGAGACGAAAGTCCACATCCCTCGAGCTCCAAACCCTCGGGCGATATGGGGGACCCGCTGGCCCCTGATAATACTCCTCCTCCTCCCCTGGATAATACGACGGCCCCCTTAATTCTGTCCAGCCCCGAACTCTGGGCGGCGGCTCAGCATAGCTTGGCTGGCCTGCTTCAGCCCCTCTGGGACTGGTAGGGGATTGGGGCGCAGGTCGCTGTTTCTCTGCGCTCCTCTCCAAACACCTCACCTCCTCCGTTGCTGGAATCAGCTCCTCTCTAAGGCTCCGGACTTCTGTGGTCAGCACTGGCCCTGGGCTCCTGGGTTGCTCCATCCGCTGGGAGAACGGGCGCCCCACCTCCAAACCACCTTCCCGGGAACGCCTTGTTGTAGACTGGCTGCCCTCCTCCGAGCGCGCCTTGATTTCACTGCTCACAAAACGTCCTTTACTCTCCGACAAGCTGCGCACGTGGAAGCCTCCCCGCTGCTCGTCTCGTCTCCACACCGGCTGGAACAATAGCGGGTCTCTCGGCCGGACTCCCGCCTGGGCGCTTGGGGTTGTTAACTCCTCGAGTCCCGGCAGTCCTAGCTCTCCGGCCCCTGCTTCCCTGCTCCTTTCGTTGGGTGTGGTCAAAAGCTGGCTTGGGACCGATGCTCTCACCGGCACCCTTTGAAACCACTGCTCTTCTCTCACGTCTTTCTGTTGGTGCGACGGAGTTCCTCTCAAATCCAAGCCTCGCAAGGACAGAGAGAGCTCTCTAAAATCTCTGCCTGCTGCCATTTCCTGACTAACAAAATAACAAACTGCTCGTGCCTTGTTCGGAAATTATGCCACAAAACAACGTTTCCTAATTCACTCCAGTTTGCTTGGTCTTATCCCACCGCTGCCACCATGTAGCGTTATCGACCCCGCCTTCCTCAACCAAGCAGAGGGGGAGTGCGGGGTCTTTTCCCTTTTTACTTTTACTTTCACCTGTACCCAGCCCTCCGGCCGGGTCACGGTAGATCTCTTGCTGCCACCACCCCCTGAGTTCGGGACCTGGCTGTCGCCACAGGCCAAGCGCGGGGGCCGCTTTCCCTGTGCTCCAGCAGACAGCCTCCCCCCGGCTCAGACAGAGCCACAGATAGTACTTCTAAAGGTAGAATAGCCGATTGGTCAGGACTGGAATAGCCAAGCAAACAATGGAGTAAACGAAACACGAGAACAAAAGTTCACTAAAATATCTTTTAATTAAGGATTAGCAAAACACAAAAGGCACAGTTTTCACAAAACAAGGCACAGGCTTAAAAACAACAAAACATCTAATTAACTAGACTAAATACACATTCTGATCCCTCTCCTACAGGCAGGGTTAAGTACTTAACTGCTTAGCATCTGAAAGAGCTGGCAAAAGTCCTCAATCCATTCCCCAAGACATAAGAGTTAATGGGGAGAGAAAGTCCATCGACGCCTCAGCTCTTTTGCAATGATGTTCCGGCAGTAGGCAAACTCCAAGCTCTAAAGTTCTCTCCCCTTGACACAGCCCAGCCTAGATAAGGAGTTAGCCCACGCGGTCCCTTTCCCCGCTGGCCAATTACTGCCCTCAGATCGTTAGTCACAGCTGTCACTGATGAAAGGGCAGCTGTGAGTCTGGGCTGTTACCTCCTGAATTACTCATCAGCCTAACAAGCACCAGTTGGCCCCAACCCCATTCTCGTTAGGCCAGGGTGCCTCTCTGCAGCCAAAACTTACATATCTCCCGTGATCTTCTTAAAGGCACCTCCTTTTAACATTCCTTAAAGGCATCTCTTGATCGTATCCCATGGTATAGCGATACCCCCAATTCTGATTTACCCGAAGGTCTCTATTTCCTGAACCAAAGATTCGGTATTTCACTACATGCACAGAGATAGTGCAGGGACAGGAAAACATTTTCGGTCTGGGGGCCACATGTTAGTGGTGGGCAGAGTCAGAGGATAAAGGTAAAAAGTAAATGACCCCTGGATGGCGGCAAGGGGGTTGCGGCGCTCATCTCACTTTCAGGCTGAGGGAGTCGCCATTTGTCCACAGACATCTTTCTGGGTCATGTGGCCAGCAGGACTAAACTGCTTCTGGTGCAATGGAACATCGTGACAGAAGCTAGAGCGCACGGAAATGCTGTTTACCTTCCCACCGCAGTGGCACCTATTTATCTACTTGCATTGGTGTGCTTTTGAACTGCTAGGTTGGCAGGAGCTGGGACAGAGCAACGGGAGCTCGCTCTGTCACGGGGTTTCGAACCACCGACCTTCTGATTCAGGGGTAGGCAACCTAAGGCCTGTGGGCCGGATGCGGCCCAATTGCCTTGTCAATCTGGCCCGCAGATGGTCCAGGAATCAGCGTGTTTTTGCGTTAGTAGAATGTGTGCTTTTATTTAAAATGCATCTCTGGGTTATGTGTGGGGCATAGGAATTCATTCATATTTCCCCCCAAATATAGTCCGGCCCACCACATGGTCTGAGGGACAGTGGACCGACCTACAGCTGAAACAGGTTGCTGACCCCTGTTCTGATTGGGAAACCCAAGAGGCTCAGTGGTTTAGACCACAGCGCCACCCTTAAAGGATAAAGAAGGTGCAGATATGCAAATAATACCTTTGTACAGTATATTTGTTTCTTTGCAGACTCACACACGCCTCTCTTGTCTTCCATCCAAGTAAGCAGACGGCATGATCAGAGTTGAAGGGCAAAGCCTAGCCAGGGGAAGATATTTAGGGTGCGAAACAGCACTAATGAGAAATATATGAGGATGTTGCACTGGCGAAAGCTAAGAGGACCTGGAGGACTTGCATTAGGCTCCTGGGCCTTCTTCCCCCTGAAGACAGTTGATTTACAGGGTAAATCACCAAAAAATTGAGACAGGCCAGGGAATAAAACAGGAAAGCTTGGAGCCAAGTGGCCAGACCAAATGCAGCAGCCTGCTCTTGCACCCTTCAAGACAGCATGGTTTGTGCAGTGGTGGGTCACCGGGCTGGCATCCGTCTGTCTCTGGAGGGGATGGAGGACTGAGCCTTTGGGGGTGAAGTTAAGCCGATGGTGGGAGAGGCATGTTTTGTTGCAGCTGGGGCAGATGAAGGCATCCGGTTGCGCTGCTGCAGATGCACCATGCTGCTGCTTCTCTCTGTGCCTGTCCCAGCAGTCATTCCTCCTCTGGTCACTGCTGTGGATGCACGACCTGGCTGACTGCGGTTGTCTGCAAGGGGTTCCCACATGGCGGGGCTGACATTGCAAGCCTTCACATCATGTTTGCAGACATCTTTGTAGCACAGAGCAGGTTTGCCAACAGGCTCGCTGCCTGAAGCCAGCTCCCTGCAAGAACATCTTGGGGCATGCTCTGATATAACATATGCAAGTCTGGTTGTGCCTGGGAACTCCATGGATGCCCCTGGAAGGTACACGATGGAAGAAAAGCGGGCAAGCATTTACCTTATCACAGATGCACTTTGCTCTTCTGTGCCCACCTGCCTTTAATTCCCTCCCCCTCCCATTGCTGCTACTGGGTGAGCTTTTTGACACCATGGAGGTAAACATACCTTGGTCTGGTAACGCCTGTGCGTCGAGGCAGGAAACTTAGCAGCAAAGGTTGCCAACTGACCAGTCTGATAATATTTAATTTGTATACCGCCCTTCATCCGAAAACCAAACGGAAATTCACAGCATGAAAAAGATCAAATGCATTCTGTTCTTCTTCTGCAATTTGAGAATCTGAGAAATCAGCAGGTTGCAGCTGTGACGCTAAGCTGAAAGCAAAGCATAGGCCAAGCTGCTCTCTCTCTCTCTCTCTCTCTCTCTCTCTGTGTGTGTGTGTGTGTGTTGAAAGGCACAGGAGGAGCAAGGGTTAGGAGCAGTGCCAGCTTTACGTATAAGCTAAGCAAGCTATAGCTTAGGGCCCCACTCTCTTGGGCCCCCCAAAAAAATAAAGGAAAAAATAACCTGGATGTACATTTCCAAATTATAAGATAAAAAACAAATGAAATAAAACCTACATACAGCAACAGTGTTTTGTGTTGTGTAGGCTCCTACGAAGTCTGGAGGAGACTCTTGAGAGTCCCATGGACTGCAAGAAGATCAAACCTATCCATTCTGAAGGAAATCAGCCCTGAGTGCTCACTGGAAGGACAGATCCTGAAGCTGAGGCTCCAATACTTTGGCCACCTCATGAGAAGAGAAGACTCCCTGGAAAAGACCCTGATGTTGGGAAAGATGGAGGGCACAAGGAGAAGGGGACGACAGAGGACGAGATGGTTGGACAGTGTTCTCGAAGCTACCAACATGAGTCTGACCAAACTGCGGGAGGCAGTGGAAGACAGGAGTGCCTGGTGTGCTCTGTTCCATGGGGGTCACAAAGAGTCGGACACGACTAAATGACTAAACAACAATAACAACAAGGCTCCTATGAGTAATGGGCCCTGCCTGCTAGCATGCTCCCTAAAATATCACTGGTTTGCTCATTTCTTTATATAGGGTGCCTACATGCTGCATGGACTGGTTGCATGGAAATGTGCAAATGGCTTTAGATACCTATTAGGTCCATAAATTACCATATAGCATATATTCAACACAAAAAAACAGCGGCAATTTGTTGTTAACAAAGGACAGCTGGACATATAAAGGGCCCCATTACTTTCAGTAGGGTAGGGCCTCATCAAACCTAAATCTGAACCTGGTTAGGAGTGAGTAACAGAAAAGAAGTCATCTGAAGAAGTGTGCATGCACACAAAAGCTCATACCAAGAACAAACTTAGTTGGTCTCTAAGGTGCTACTGGAAGGAATTTTTTTATTTTATTTTGTTTTGACTATGGCAGACCAACACGGCTACCTACCTGTAACCAGAAAAGAAGTCAGTCAGTCAACAAACAAACAAACAAACAAACGTAAGCAACTGCAGAGGTTTGCGTGCGTGCTCATCTCTCTTTCTCTCTCTCCGATTTCCATTACGCAACTTATACAGTATAGGCGAATGCAAAGCTCTGCCAGCGCTAAAAGCAACCCAAGCTCTCTTGCTGTCCTTGCAAAGCGTCTGCCGAAGCGCAGCAGCAGAAAGCAGCGCAGCCAACGGGGCTGGATCAGCTGCTGGGGGCCGTGACGTCACAGGTCCTCCTGCCTGCACAACGTTCCATTGAGGCAAGCGCGGAGCGCGTGCTCCGTCGAGCACATGGGCAACAATCCGCCGAGCTCGGAGCGGCAGCGGCGGCGGCCTGCGCTGCTCCCCCCCGCTCGGCTCTTGATTTTGCATTTTATACGTGCATCGGATTTATATTATATATATATTTCTTATTTTGAAACACACACACATGCACATCTAAGGAAAGGGGCAGCCGCGGCCGGAAACGGCCAGCAACTTTGCAAAACGCTTCGGGATTTGTTGGGGGGAAAGGAGACTTGCGTGGCCTTGGGGGAAAAAGATGCGTGGTAAGTCAAGCTGCGGTGGGGGAGGGGAGGTTGCTGAAGATGCGTGCGGGGGGTGCGGGGGGGGGGGAAGAAAGAGAGAGTGAAAGGCTCCCCTCCCCCGCGTTCTTTCCATGTCATTTTAATGGGGCTTGCTTTCTAAACAAACCGACCGAGCGGGGCGAGAAGTTTGCAGGTGGCCGCGTCTGGCAATCGCACCGCGTGCTTTTTTTTGTGCGTGCAAGAAGGGAGGGGGAGACGGCTTCCTCCGTGGTATATTTATATCCCTCTCTCCCCCCCCTCTCTCGTATTTGCCCCCCCACCCGCCCCCTTTTCTCCAAAGCTCTTTAGCTAACTATATGTGTGTGTGTTTTTTAAATGACACGTTTAGAAGAAAGGGACAGGGATGCAGAGAGAGACCCGCAGCCACGATGGCTGGAAGCGCGCAAAGAAAAGGGCCGTGCTGGCGAAATAAATAAATAAATCGGGGACCCTCGAGGAGGAGGGATGGGGAAACGGCACGTCTTGCTTTCTTTGCCCATCCCCCCTCCATTTCCTCCCACCCCCACATACAGATCTCCGGCGCCTGGCCTTGTGCACCCGCTTTCCCATATATATATATATGCGCTAGCGAGATGCCCGGAAAACTCGGTTTTGTTTTGTTTTGTTTTTTACTTTTGGAATCGGGCAACTTTATTGTGCGCTCGGATGACCGCCTGCTCCCCTCTCTTTCTCCCTCTGTCTGTAGCCCACCCTTCACCGCAGAGGAAACTCGGGAGGGTTTTTGCTTCCAGCAGGATCGGGACCGTCATCTTTTTTTCGATGTGCACGCACGCACGTCCATAGGAACAAACACTTCTGCCTTGGTCCAAAGTACAGTTTCGGATGCAATCTTGGAGATGTTTTCTAGGGCTTGGATCCTGCAGCCACGTTTGTTGGCTGCGATGTTTTCCTTCCTCTTCTCTCTCTGCCTCCCCACCTTGAATCGAGACCCCCCCCCCAAAAAAATAGAACCCCAAAGACACAATGCAAGGATTTTCTCATTCTCACATAGGCCTTAAAGTCATGGAGCTCTCCTCCTCCTCCTCATCCAATGAGCTGCATCTTTACTGCAAGGAGATTTGCGTATTTATTATTTTTATTTAATTAAAGTATCTGCAAACCTCCTTCGTCTGCACACTTTCCAGGAACAGAGTCTTACTGTATATAAATATATATTAAAAATTACACATTTCCATACCAAATAATGCAGCAGCTATATCAGGCAGACTTCAAGAGACCATAAATAACCATTAAAAAAAAAAAAATATGCCTGGGCATTTTGTTTGACCAGAAGTTGCTCAAGAATAAAGCAAACAGTTTATTTTTTATTTTTTATTTGTTTTCTTTAGGCTGCAATCCTATGCCCGATTTCCTCGGACCAAACTCCATTGAACGCTATGGTTTGGATCCAGGCTAAGTTTGCTACACTTCGGGTCCCGTTGAAAGCAATTCCAGAAATTAGTCATGGCTAACTCCACTCCTGTTAAAATCAGTGACTTCTGGATCCAATCTGGATAGACAGACATTGGTAGGCATGTATAGGATTGCACCCTGGTTCTTCCATCCTTAAGAACCAGAAGTAAAAAAGAAAAGAAAAGAAAAATCTTTCCCATGCAAATAATAGGTCACATTTTCAATTTTTATTTTGACATTTCTGTGTTGTTGTTGTTTTTTTTTTAACCAAACATTAAAAGACAAAAGCATAGTTGAAGATTGAACTCAAAACGGCATCGGAGGGAAACCCTTGATAACGAGGTAGGGAAAGGATTATGATGATTTTGTCTGCAGTGACACCTCTAAAAACTACTTCAATTGACAAGTTTGGACATGTTTATGCTGGCCCATATTTATTAGCCACAGAATTAGTCATTCGGCAACTCCTGTGACAGAAGCATTTCCTTTTTTTGAAATCATCTTACGGCTGCCATCCTGTATGCACTTATTTTTTAAGCACTAATTTTCTTTGCTGCAAATGTAGCTTAACTCGGGAGTAAGCCCCCTTTGAATTTAGGGAATAGGGTTGCGCTGTAAAAATATGCATCTTTTACGCGAAATCTCTGCTTTAGTCTTTTAATCGCAACTGGCATGAATTGGAAGGAGGCAGCAAATTGTTTTGCAGTCATTTTGTTTTGCATAAAAATATACGTTAAATCGGTCGTGCGTGTGTAATATAATATAATATAATATATATGGTTGCATTCTGCAGAGAGCTCATAAAGGTACAGAAACTGCCTTTTTTAAAGTTTGCCATATTTCTGTAGAAGTTGTCTCTGTATTTGGAGGGGACGATTTCAAAGTCGTTCTAGTGCTCTGTGACACTTTGAGGAGTGGGGGGGGAGGCGGCAATCTTTTAAAATAAGAACGTTTTGAATTCCTACATCCCTCTGAAATCGGATGTTGAAGTCTTGTGGTTTTGTTGATTGTGTTCTCTGATTGTCGTAATACAAAATGGAAGATTTGCCCCCCTCCTGCTCACACCAAATTCTGCTCTGTGACCAAAATGGCAACAGACGTCCTGGGTATTTTCCTCCGGTCTCATGCAAAGCTTTCTTTTCCATTTTTGTTATCCTTCTTGCTCTCATCTTCTCTTGTGTAGCAGTGTATGTTCCCACCATCCCCCCCCCCTGAAAGTCCAGGACGCTTGTGTCTGTATTGTTTTGCATAAACAATACATTGCAGCTGCTTTGTGATTTGCCTCCCAAGGAGCTTCATAATTTAGCAGGGATTTGAATCTTGGTCTCTCTTTTCCGTTCAGTTTCCACCAGTAAAACCTAGGTTTTGAGTGTGTGTGGACCTGAGTGCTGGGCTGTGTCACTAGCTGTCATTTTAACCATTATTGCAGTGGCCGTCTCTGCTTTGCAAGCTCGTACCTAAAAACCCTACCTCGTTTGTGTCGAAAACAAATTGAGTGCGTAAACAGGGCCAGCTTAACCCAGAGTCTCCTTCCTTGCAATTTTAATTTCCAAATTGTCTTGGTTTCTCTTCCTGGTTGTGATACGGAGCTATGATTCGATGCCCTCCTGCGAAGGTGGCGTCTCCGTGAATCAAAATGCCAAATTCATGTTTGTTCCCTCGTCTTCAGTCCATTCCTCCCCTAATTTGTGAGTGCCCCTGAGGCTCTCTTCCTTCTGCTGTAAGGATTTTGCAGGGTTGTAATGCAAACGAGTCTTGTAGCAGCCCCTCCTGCCCTGTCCGTTCTCTCACCTGTCCATTGGTGGCAGGTGCTGCTGGTGGCTCCAGGCCTGGCTGTGTAATGTTGACCATCCTGGGGAATAGAGCACAGTCTAAAAGTGCTTGGAAATTGCATGCTCTGGTTTCCTAGCAACCATAAGATGCCTGTTCTGTGAACCCTGCAGGGTGGCTTGGAGCAAAAGCAGACCGGGCCGTCCCGCTTATTTCAGGGATGGGGACTTCCATAAAGGGGGGGGGCAGGAATATTTGGGCAACTGCTGAGGCCCACACCTCTGCAAGGAAGCCCACTGCCACATTCATCCTGGTCCTTGTTGGTTTTGCTTCCCATACAGCCACACCCCCCCCCCCACCCGCCTGCCATGCACGATCTCCCTCTGGGCATTTTTTGCTGTTAATAATAATTATTATTTATATTGATATACATTTATATTCCATCTTTTCTCCCAAGGTTTGCCTGCTTCTCGGCCTCTCCTGTTTTCTCCTCACGGCAGCCCTGTGAGGTAGGGTAAGAGACAGTGAGTGGCTCCAGTAAGCATTTTGACTGAGTGAGGATTTGAACCCTGGTGTCTCGCAGGAACTAGTCTGGCACCTTTAACCACTACACCTCACTGCCGGTTTGAGCACAGGGGGGAGGAGGCAAGCAAGTGGACAGCAGGGCTTTGGAGAGATGGAAGAGGGGACTGACTAAGGGCCTTTGCTTTTACCTCTCTTCCCTCTCCCCCGCCCCCCCAAAAAACCCCATGCAGAGCACACCTAGATTCAGCATTGAATCTAGGGTCATGGTGAGAACCAGTTTAGGCTGTGTACTGAGGCCAGCTAGGATGTGGTGACTGATTTATGGGTTGTCTTTTTTTTTTGCTTCATTTCTTAATATTGTATGTGGTGGGTTTTGGTTAAAAACTCCACCAGAGCAGTTTGCAGGGCAAATATGTACAGCCCTTCCTTTTTTTAAAAAAGCATACCAAAACAAGGAAAATGTAAGACAGCCAGCATTGACTTTTTTTTTTTTTTTTTAAGAAAGGATAGATGAAAGGAAATAATATAATTAACTGTTGAAAGGCTAACAGAAAAAAACAAGGCAGTTTTCACTCTCCAGAAGTGGTTCGCTTCCTAGCAGAGAGAATTCCAGAGTCCAGGTGCCATCACTGAGAAGGCCGTGTCTCTGACTGCATAACGGTCAAATGTTGATGGCACTCGGCAGATTTATCAGCCTTCCGGAGAAGTCACAACAATAGATTGAAATAAAAGCAATGACCCATTTTAACCCAGTTTGAACTCCAGCATGCCTGGATACCATTCCTTTTCTTCCTGTGTGAGTGGTTATTTACAAGCCTAGTGCAGATTACAGATGGTTTGCTATGTAGTCATAGACAAAATGAAACTATGTAACTAAAATCACAACATGCAAGATACATTAAATTTGGTTGTAATACATAAACGATACGAAATTACCAGGGGTATCTGAAATAAGGTGTACAACATGAAACCTTAAAATGTGGCTGTGAAGAGTGAATTGAAAAACATAAATGACATGAACAGATTAAAATTGTGATGTATGAGAACGGCAGCCAAACTGGATGAGTTTAACCTGGGGATATTTCCTTGCATAGTTTTGCAGCCAGAAAGAGAAATCTAGCCGCAGCCTCTGTTAATAATTTGATTGGATTGGGCAGAAGGTAGACTATGCAAACCTAGCAGAACTATAGAATTGTAGAGTTGGGAGGGACCCCAAGGGTCATCTAGCCTGACCCCCTGCAGTGTAGGAATCCTGCCCACACCCATCTCTGGGTGGGCTCAAACCACCAACTTGTATTTAAAGGCCAGAGTTTCTGCATTAAAAATGGTTGCATCTATCCTTCAGCCCTTTCTGAAGCCATTCTGTCGAGTTTTTCAAAATGCTTGTTATGCCTATGGCGGCGATCCTATGGCAAGATGGCCATCTGTCATGGATGCTTTAGCTGAGATAAGTCGGTCTACAGAACCACATATTTTGATATGATATGCTGAATCGTATCACATACGGCCTGTCACGTTGTTGTGTGTTGTTTAGCTGAGATTGCAGGGGGTTGGACTAGATGACCCTTGGGTCCCTTCTAGCTCTTATGATTCTATGAATGCATGCATGGCAAGTGGGATTCTGCCCATGCTCTCCATGCATTCGGGTTGCGAGGGTGAGAATGGGGCTTTAGATGTGTGAGACCAGGCATGTCCAAAGTCCATTTTGGGGGCCTAATCCGGTCCCCGTAGCAGTATATGTCCTGGGGCAAAATCCTTTAAAAAGCTCAACAACTCTGGGGTTAAATCCAAAAAAACCCCCACCTCAACAACTTTTGGGTAAACTTCAACCCTAAAAAAAATCACAACAACTTTTGTCGGCCCTCACTCATGTTCACTTCATCAGATCTGGCCCTCTTTGAAAGTAGTTTGGGCACCCCTGTAGTTAGACCCTTCTGTGCAGGAGAAGGGGTGGGGGTTGTTTCCAGCTAGCCAGCCCCCCTGCCTTTGGAAGCCTTATAAGAAAGTGCTGGAGGAAAGGGACTCTGAGCAATAGCTTGGGAGAGGTGTTAAAGCTGAAACTGTTAGAACTGCCTTGTTATTTTTGAAATATTGCCAGGAGGTATGATGTAATCATGTTACACTTAGGGAGCTGAAATGTTGCCTTTTGCAATTTGCTATTGTGTTCTTCTTGTTTGAGGATGTTATGCTGAAGTCGCTCTGGCACTGTTTTGATTTTGAAATGTGTTCGATGTTAGAAACTGAGGCATATAAACTAATCGCCAAATGGCAGCACAACAGAATGTCTAGGCGTCATTCCCCAACCCCATGAGATTTATTATGGTTATTATTTTTTCCATATCACTTCTATACCGCTTTATACGTTAAAGAAAACATCTCAATGTGTATACCACTTTATACTTTAAAGAAAACATCTCAACATTGTGTATGCCATCAAATGCCAACAGTGCCCTTCAGCTCTCTATATTGGACAAACAGGCCAAACCCTACGCCAAAGGATAAATGGACATAAATCTGATATCAGGAATCACAAGACAGAGAAACCAGTAGGAGAACACTTCAATCTCCCAGGACATTCTATACAAGATCTCAAAGTAGCTGTCTTAATACAAAGGAATTTCAGAAATAGACTGGAAAGAGAAGTGGCTGAATTGCAACTAATCACCAAACTTAAAACCATGGAGAAACCTGGTCTGAACAAAGACATTGGATTCTTATCTCATTATACATAACAAAGCTATCTTTAGCCATCTCACCCCTTGCCTTTCCCTGCAAGACTAATTGCAGCCGTTAAGAGTCGTCAACAGGTTTTCCACACCTATCAGCTGATCACCCATTCCCACCACCCTTCTGAGTAATACCCCTCCCCACTCCCTCACTATATTTAAGGATCTGGTGACTTCTGTTTCAGTGTATCTGAAGAAGTGTGCATGCACACGAAAGCTCATACCAAGAACAAACTCAGTTGGTCTCTAAGGTGCTACTGGAAAGAATTTTCTATTTTGTTTCGACTATGGCAGACCAACACGGCTACCCACCTGTATCTAATGGTAAAGGTAAAGGGACCCCTGACCGTTAGGTCCAGTTGCGGATGACTCTGGGGTTGCAGCGCTCATCTCACTTTACTGGCCAAGGGAGCCGGCGTTTGTCCGCAGACAGCTTCCGGGTCATGTGGCCAGCATGACTAAGCCGCTTCTGGCGAACCAGAGCAGCGCACGGAAACACCGTTTACCTTCCCGCTGGAGCAGTACCTATTTATCTACTTGCACTTTGGCAGGTGTCAGGGAACTGTCCCCAATGTGGCGCAAGGTGGTGGAAGGGCTCTCCGGATGCTACAGAGAAGAAGAAGAAGAAGAAGAAGAAGAAGAAGAAGAGTTTGGATTTGATATCCTGCTTTTCACTACCCGAAGGAGTCTCAAAGCGGCTAACATTCTCCTTTCCCTTCCTCCCCCACAACAAACACTCTGTGAGGTGAGTGGGGCTGAGAGACTTCAGAGAAGTGTGACTAGCCCAAGGTCACCCAGCAGCTGCATGTGGAGGAGCGGAGACGCGAACCCGGTTCCCCAGATTACGAGTCTACCGCTCTTAACCACTACACCACACTGGCTCTCAGAGAGCCCCAGTCCCACCTTGCCAGCAGCTCCTCCTCTGGTAGAGAAAGGAGTGGCGAGATGTCCAGCGAGGAGGGGGAGAGTTCACAGGGGAAAGGGAGTAGAGGCTCTGGGGATGCAAGAGAGACCCAGCACTCCCACAGTCCCGAGGGCGATACAGGGGGAACGCAATTTCCGTCGCCCCAAAGACGTCGTGGGGTGAAAAGAAAGGATGGAAGGCGGGGTTTTCGTATACCGAAACTCTTTTGTTGGGGTCAGAACCGGAAGGGGCCATTCCCGGATTCTGACACCGCTTGATACAGACATGAACTTTTTAGCTCTGCACTGTACATAGTTTGCACAATAAAATCAATAAAGGAAACAGCGGAGTCCTGGCTGCTTACTCATGAGCAACTAACTGAGAACCTTGCAGCATGCTTTCGAACTGCTAGGTTGGCAGGAGCAGGGACCGAGCAACGGGAGCTCACCCTGTCGCGGGGATTCGAACCGCCGACCTTCTGATCGGCAAGCCCTAGGCTCTGTGGTTTAGACCGCAGCGCCACCCGCGTCCCGCGGTTTACAACACGCTAAAACATCAAATCAAACAATCTCGAATAAAACAAATTCAAGCTTCCAGGAAAATATTTCAGATCCTTCTCTAAGTGGAATTCTGCTTTCTCCCTATATTTGTTTACCTACTTAATTTATGGAGCTGCCCCATAGCAGAAGTACTCTAAGAAGGCAGGGTGGTGTAGTGGTTAGAATGTCAGACGAGAAGCTGGGAGATCAGGATTCAAATCCCCACTCAGTCATGAAGCTCATTGGGTGACCTTGGAGTCAATCACAAGTTTCTTAACCTACCTCACAGGGTCGTTGTAGGGATTAACTGAGGAGTGGGTTGAATCATGGACTCCTTGCAGGAAAAGGTGGATATGAATGCAGTAAACAGGCTCATCTGCTTAAGAAAGCTGGAGGGGCCAGCCAGATGGAGATGTCAGTCACCAACCTGGCATTCCAGAGATCTCCATGCGGTTGCAGTTGGACTTGCGTCAGTCACAAAATGCGCCTGGCGCCTGGGGAATTTCTAACACTGGTCTTCTTTGTACATGTGCCCGCAGGTTGTCAGTCTTTGACTGGCGCAAGACGCCAAAGGCAGGCCAGCTTTCCTCTCTTTTGCCTCACCCAGTTGGCCTGCTGCGTCTCTCTGTTCCGTGCTGTGGTTTATTTACAGCGACAACACAGGGCTGGCTTCTGGAAGAGCAGTGAGTTTCAGATCCACAGCGGAGCTCCCGTCCGCTTGCCAGAATAAGTGGCTTGTCGAAATGCACCCGCAGAAGATTCACAAACGCCCAGCTGTTTGATGGAACGGACCACAAGGGTAGATGGTTGGATATTAAAGGGATTTTTAATTTTTTTTAATTTTTATTTCCCCCCATTTTTCTGTGCAGAATTCCCTCCTTCTCGCTTGGGCAGCGTGAGGAAGGTGAATGAGGACGCAGAGGACGGCAGCCAAGGTTGTGCTGGCCCATTCCCCTGATGGAAAGAAACACGTGAAGCTCTGACTTGTGTTGAAATCTGGCTTGGCAAGGAGAGGGAGATGTTTGTGTAACATGCTGCTGAGGAGTCATAGCAGGACCTCAGACACAGAGCCTCCTTCACCTTTGCTCAGAGTTGTCTCTCTTTTAAACACAACCCTCTCTCAATCTCTCTCTCTGCTGGAAGATTAAATAACGACCCCCCCAAAAAAAGAAATCTGCCATGGTGGTTGCAGCCCTGTTCTTTTTATTATTAGAAACGGAGGGAAACAATTAACAATATGCCTCTTGCTCAGCGTTAGAAACTCAGATATACAGTCGTACCTTGGAAGTCGAACAGAATCCGTTCATGGAAGTCCGTCCGACTTCCAAAACGTTCAAAAACCAAGTCGCGGCTTCTGATTGGCTGCGGGAAGCCCCTACAGCCAATCGGAAACTGCGGAAGCCCCGTCGGATGTTCGGATTCTGAGAGAATGTTCGCAAACCGGAACAATCACTTCCGAGTTTGCAGCGTTCGGGAGCCAAAACGTCCCGAGTTCCAGGGCGTTCGGGATCTAAGCTACGACTGTATAAGCTAGGTGCCAAATGGCTCCTTAAAACAGGGGGGTGACAGTTGCCAAAAGAGAATGCCTGCTAGTCGCCGTTTGGGGTGCCCAGACGCCTCAAATGTCGTATTTTTCAAGTGATAGGCAGACTGTGACTGATTCTGTGACTGATTCTCAGTTAAACGACTGGCTCGTTCAGATGATAACCTTGAGCTAGAGTTAAGAACTTTGAGAACTGAAAGAAGAATCTGAAGAAGTGTGCATGCACACGAAAGCTCATACCAAGAATAAACTCAGTTGGTCTCTAAGGTGCTACTGGAAGAATTTTTTATTTTGTTTCGACTATGGCAGACCAACACGGCTACCCACCTGTAACTGAAAGAAGAAATGTCACTTGATCTAGGGACAGCCCACCTATCCGGTTCATTCTGGTTGTGCAGATAAAATATCCCAGATGGATTTCTATCGGAAGTGTTGTTAGTGTTTGAAAACTATCCCATGGTTCCCCAGGCATGCGCCTCCAGACGGTGGTGACGTCAGGCGCCATCCTAGTGCCCGGGTATCTTCACTTGGCCGCAAGAGGCCGATAGCCAGGTCCAAAATGCGCCTGGCATATTCCAAGCACTGTGTCTTGCTTCTCTGAATGGGGCATGGAGAGGGTTGCATAAGTCTGTGCAGAAGCTAGCCTGCTGTACAGAGGTAAAAAAAATCGATGTTCGTTGTTCCACGCGCTTTGTCGCTGGTATATGGCTTTGGGGGGGGGGGTTGATGGCACGGCAGCGTGACCCAGTCCTGCTTTAGAAATCAGCATCAATGTCTCTTAGGTCCTTGTGGTGTAGTGGTTAAGAGTGGTAGACTCGTAATCTGGGGAACCGGGTTCGCTCCCTCCTCCACATGCAGCTGCTGGGTGACCTTGGGCTAGTCACACTTCTCTGAAGTCTCTCAGCCCCACTCACCTCACAGAGTGTTTGTTGTGGGGGAGGAAGGGAAAGGAGAATGTTAGCCGCTTTGAGACTCCTTCGGGTAGTGATAAAGCGGGATATCAAATCCAAACTCTTCTTCTTCTTCTTGGACAAAGAGAAGCCAGAGAGATCTGCCTCTCCTGCCTACCACCTGCTACTGCAAGCAGAGCCAGATCAACATTTCCGATGTTAAAGAAATGAGCACTCGAGCGAAGAGGAGTCCTTTGGGTCTCTAATGAGGCCACTCTCTTTTTGGGAGGTGTGAACCTCTTGTTCTTTGCAGAGAGCGAGAGTTGCGGGTACAGCATGAGCCACGAAGGCGATATAGTATAATTAGTGTGTTCTTTCTGGTGTGTAATTGTAAGTCATTATGTAATTAATGTAATTGCATGCCATAACTTTTTCCCGGGGCTCGAAGAACACTCTGCTTCAGGCCACTGAGGGTGGGGAGGAAAGACCAGAGTTATGTCCCTCAATTCTGTCACTCTGGCCTGGGAGGGATTTCGATCTCTTTACCTCCCGATGCCACGCATATTTGCTTGCTTTCCTTTTGGGGCAATGCTTGTTTGTTTCCTTTGTGGTGTATTTGTGTCTCGCCTTACTGTAAAGTGGTCCTGGCACAGACTTAACTGTGTAAGCATTGTGAGAGAACAGTGATATAATGTGGGCTATCTTAAACCTCTGCATGCACACGAAAGCTCATACCAAGAACAAACTTAGTTGGTCTCTAAGGTGCTACTGGAAGGAAATTTATTTATTCATTTTTTGTTCTGCCTTGAGGGACATCTTTGAGGGAAGAAAAGGGGCTCAGGAAACCCTATGCAAATCCAGAGCGGAGTCGCTAAGCTGCTCGCATCAGGGGTGTAGCGAGGGGGGGGCGCCCCGGGTTCCATAATGGAGGGGGTGACAAATTATCAAGGAACAAATTTTTTTTGGAATTTTTTTTTTTTTTTTGAAAATGCCTGCTCCGAAGGTCTTATCTAATATATATAATCTAGGGATTATATAGCTATATATGAAATTTCATGCATATTGGTTAATATCTTGACCCTCCTCCACCAAAATAGCTGTTCACTTGGCTGTTTTCCTATGTCGTGAAGGCTGAAATTTCAGTTCAGTGGAGCACTTACTGTTCCCAACCCTAACCTGTGGAAAGCCATCTAATTAGACTTTAATTTGATTTTGAGATGTTTTTAGGAGGTAATTTAATTATTGTTTGATTTTATACCAATGTTATGTATCTGATGTTAGCCACCCTGAGCCAACTTCGGCCGGAGAGGGTGGGATATAAAGTAAGTTTTTATATTATTATTTATTATTTATATATATATATTTATTATTTATTATTACTTTTGTAAGAAAACAAGCCCTGCTTGTGAGCCTCGCTACCAACCCATCTCAAATTGCTTTGCCCACCTTTCTGGAAGAGCTACCCCCTAACAGCTGTGTCTAAATGAGCCCCACATTTTTGTCTGTTGGAGAGACCCCCCTCCATGTCTCTTCTGTATAGACACTGCACGGTGGTTTCTGTGGCTGGCTGGGTGTTGCAGATACCCACCCTCACCTCAGGCCTAAGAAAAGTTGCAGGGAGTTTACTCTGCTACGGATGAATAAATGGTCTATCCCTTCATGATTACCTGAGACCCTTCTGTAGACCAATTTGAGTTTCATAATGGTATAAAGGCATGCTGAGTATCTCCTTGTTGTCGTAATGGTGGCCACAGGGATGGGGTTACAGCTGGAAAAAAATGCAACATCGGAATCACAGACTTGTCGAGTTGGAAGGGACCAAGAGGCCATTTTCCACCCAAAGTGGGGCTCGAACCCATGACACTGAGATTAAGAATATCATTCTCTGCTGCCTGAGCTTTCGATGGAGGGGTCTTCATTAGAGGTGCCAGTAAGTTTAAGGAAATCAGGGCAAAGCACCACATTTTCAGCCATGCTGCTGCTATCAACGGGCATCTTGTGGATGTGTTTAATAGCAGCCTTGGTGCATCATTGGGGAGGTAGAGGATCCCTGCTTGAAATGGAGACGGTCTCTGAAGTCACCTTGGGTCAGACCCTTTATATAGACCTCGCAGAAGGCCTGCTAGCTTCTGCAGGCGATGGGGCTTATTTGTTTTGCACAAACTTGGCAGCTTCCTTGTGGCACTGAAGGATTGCAGGAGGCGTTTTAGGCTGCAAACCTGAAGATGGATTCTCCAGTGTTTGTTATGTAGCAGGAATCGGTTTTCTCTGCGAGCTTTGCAAAATCGAAGAGAGAGAGAGAGAGAGAGAGAGAGACAGAGAGAGAGCAAGCTAAACTCTTGGCTCGCTTCAGCCAAACAGCATTTTTCCAGGAAACTGGTGCCCACTGAGGCTATTTCCATGTCGGGAAGGAGTGCTTATTCCAAGTTCACGGCGCTGGCAGCTGCGTCCACCGATGTTTGGCGCGAAATGAGCTCTGCTCCTGCCTCCCTCAGACCATGAATCTTCCAGGTCATCTAAGTTGAACACCGAATAAATTGCATGCTTCGCTTTTTGCTTTTTTTAAAATAATGGTTTTGGCCTCTCCGAAGGTTTGGCTTCTCTGCTGTTTAAAGGGTGATGGGCGTGAGAAAACAACCACCACCCAGATCTTCTTCCTAAAGAGAAAAGGGAAACTGTTTTTCCCCCTGCTTATGTTAAGTGCAAATAGAACCGTTTCTCTCACAGTCGCTCGGAAGCCTCTGTTCTTAAAACGATGGACTGGGTGTCTTCTCCCCACCTGGCATTTCAGGTGCCAAGACCTTTTATCGTCATGTTTAAATGCCGGTAAATGGGGTTTCCGAGCCAGGGGTTCCAGGAGAAGAGACGAATTGGCACTGCTGATGCCTGCTCCCTTGATTGCTACGGGGCTGGGATGTTCTGAAACGAAGAGTTTGTTCTGTTATGCAGAGATGCTGTCGCCCGTGTGAATAATGGGGGTGTCGCCTTAAAATTAGGGGTTATCTGGCAACTTTAGGCTGTGCATCATTTGCCCGTCCTTCATTTGCTTGCTTGAAATGCTTTTTCGACTCCAGCTGCTGCTAGTACTTCTCAGGGGCAGTGTCCAAGTCCGTGTTCGCCGGGGAGTTTGAGTTGGGCTGAATTCCTAGCTCAGGTGCTAAAAGGAACTCGGGGACACTGCATTCGGAAGTCGCTTTCTATTTTTAGTGCCTCGCCTCCCTTTCAAGTTTCTAGACCAGGCATAGGCAAACTCAGCCCTCCAGATGTTTTGGGACTACAATTCCCATCATCCCTGACCACTGGTCCTGTTAGCTAGGGATGATGGGAGTTGTAGTCCCAAAACATCTGGAGGGCCGGGTTTGCCTATGCCTGTTCTAGACAATACGGTTGTGACTCTACGCTTGTGAGCGTGGGAGCAATAAATGATGAAACCTAAAAAAGCTAGAGATTTGGCAAAATAGCATCATCACCATCATTAGCCAGCTCAGACAACCTTGTGATTGAGAGGCAAAAGAGAGATGTTTGAAATAAACTGAATTGAAATAAAGAAACTCTCTCGGGAAGTGGTGGACTCTCCTCCTTTGGAGGTTTCAAAGCAGAGCTTGGATGGCCGTCTGTCCTGGATGCTTTAGCTGAGATTCCTGCATTGCAGGGGTTTGGACTAGATGACCCTCGGGGGTCCCTTCCGACTCTTGAAATTCGATAATTCCTAGGTTTAACCCCCAGCATCCCAGGTAGGGCTGGGAATGTCCCCTGCTTGAAAAGCTGCCCAGCTGTTGCTGTTCAGTGTCAACATTATCCTGCTAGATGGACCAGTGGTCTGACTCGGCATAAAGCAACTTCTTATGTTATTAAGCCCTAAGTAGAGTTGGAAGGGACCCCCAGGGGTCACCTAGTCCAACCCCCTTGCAATGCAGGAATGTTTTGCCCAGGGTAGGACTCGAACCCACGACCCTGGTATTATTAACCTCATGCTCTGCCACTTGGAAGAGGCTGCCATAACAGATCAGGCATGGCTTAATGCGGAATCCCAAGAGAGCATCCTTGCTCTCTTAGCTACTGGCCTTATGGCAGTTCTTGAGCGTTTGAGGAAGAAGAGTCTTGCTTTGAATGCAGGAAACCCCTGGGCTCAATCTCCCCCGGCATGCCTAGGTTGCAGGGGGAAAGTCCTCTGCGTGGAGCTCTGCTGTCAATCAGTGCAGACAGCACTAAGCTAGATGGACCAATAATCGAAACAGGCAATTTGCAGCTACCTGGGCTTGTATTGTGACAGGGGCTGAGGGCTCCTATTTCCTGCAGAAACTTCAGGACAAAATGAACGCTGTTAGCACTGTTCATTTGATTTTTTTTTAAAGCCCTCTGCTGCTTTTAAACATTATAGACTACTGAAGTAAAAAGAGGACCCAGGGAATTTTGTGGCCCCCCCTCCCCTTTCGTGGTGATTTTGTTCTTAAACTGGAAAGCCTACTGAGAGGAGGTTATTTTTCCTGTTCAGAGTAATTACATGCTAGGTTGCCATTCTCTGGCTTCTGCTGCAGCTTTCTCCGCCCGCCCCCCCACTTGCTGGGCTGGCAGCAGAGGGGGTGGGGGCCTTGTCTTCTATCTCTCTTGCCTGGCAGCCCGTGCGCGGAAAGGGACGAGGCAGCCAAATGTAGGGTTGCGAAGCACAGAAGAGGGCCTTGTGATTTAGCTAAATAATTATTGCAGAGTGTGCAGATCCAGCTGCGGTTAGTTTGGGTTGCCGCGCCGTCCCCTTTGGCCTAGCAACAAGAAGCGCTTAATTCCAGGGCCAGAAGTTGGCAGATGTTGTCACGCGCCCCTTCCGCTGCCCGCCTCCCTCCTGGGCTGCGGGGGGGGGGGGAGAAAAACACCAATATCTATATTTGGCTTTGGTTTTTGGAAGAGCAGCTTTTGCTTCCAAGGGTTTCTCTTGGGTTTTGCAGTAATCTCTGCACGGCGGCCAACGAAATGTTAAGCAGCGACTCAAAGCACCAACCAATACACACACACACACACACACACACACACAGACAGCCTGGCTAATCCAAAAGCACTAATAATAATAATAATAATAATAATAATAATAATAATAAGCCACCCATCTCACTGGGTTGCCCCAGCCATTCTGGACTGCTTCCAGCAAATAAAAGCATCAAACATGTTAAACATAAAGCATTTTAAAACCTCCCTATATAGGCCAACTCCCTGAAATGCAGGCATCTCAACTTTTCCTTTCCTTTTCTTGGCAGAGTTAGGCTCTCGGTGATCTGGCTTGAATTTGGCTGCTGCTGCCTCGGTCCAGCCTCGCCGATTTATTTTATTTTTTATTTCAGACCTCACCTGGAATACTGTTATTCCAGACCTCACCTGGAATACTGTGTCCAGTTCTGGGCACCACAGTTCAAGAAGGATACTGACAAGCTGGAACGTGTCCAGAGGAGGGCAACCAAAATGGTCAAAGGCCTGGAAACGATGCCTTATGAGGAACGGCTTAGGGAGCTGGGTATGTTTAGCCTGGAGAAGAGAAGGTTAAGGGGTGATATGATAGCCATGTTCAAATATATCAAAGGATGTCATGTAGAGGAGGGAGAAAGGTGGTTTTCTGCTGCTCCAGAGAAGCGGACACGGGGCAATGGATTCAAACTCCAAGAAAGAAGATTCCACCTAAACATTAGGAAGAACTTCCTGACAGTAAGAGCTGTTGGACAGTGGAATTTGCTGCCAAGGAGTGTGGTGGAGTCTCCTTCTTTGGAGGTCTTTAAGCGGAGGCTTGACAGCCATCTGTCAGGAATGCTTTGATGGTGTTTCCTGCTTGGCAGGGGGTTGGACTGGATGGCCCTTGTGGTCTCTTCCAACTCTAGGATTCTATGATTCCATTTTTTGCTATTTCTGTAGTTCTGATAATGGCCACATTCTTATATTGCATGTTCCTTGGAGCTGCGGAAAAACTGCGTAAATGCAGTCCCAAATGCACCAACCCCTAATTACTATCAGCAGGCAGATTGCCTTGGCTGCCAGTTCATTATTTTTACAGTAAACAGCCGCCTTGCCGGACTTCAGAGGCTAAGCCTGCTCTCATGCAGCTTACTGAACTGGAAATCTTGTGCTGTCTTTCCTATAGAGCCGGAAAACAAAGCACAACCATATTCCTTTGGGGAGGATATTTCTGGTCCTCCTGATAATGAACCCCCCTCCCCTCGTAAAAGCAGTTTTGCGTGCTCGGTTTTTAATCTTTGTTCACGTAGAGAAGTCTTCCACGGTGGGTGGGTGGGTGGGTGGGTTCCAGTAAACCAGTGTGCATTCCTGCCTTGTCTCTTAAAAAATATATGAATTATTTGGTACTGGTTGATATTGTAGCGAAATAAAGATATATGTGAAGATAGGTAGACATGTTGATATACACTCACAAGTAAGAGTGAGTTATACGGTTGGGTCTGACAGGAAGTCGAATGGGTGTGGAATTTGTGTTGGTACTGGTTTTCTAAACTTTGGGGTGGGTGGGAGGTGAGGGTAATTCTATCTTTTCTTTTTTCTTTTCTTTTTTTCTATTTCTTTTATGATGTTTTACATATGTATTCTTAAATGATATGATATGTTATGTTTGGTGTATACTACTTAAATCATGACAGATCCCATTGTAATAACTTATAAGGGAATAGAAGTTGATATTAGTTAGGGATTGGATATCAATTAAGAACAATAACCAAACCAAGCAATGTTTTTTTTCTTGTTCTCAAAAGTTTTTATTTTTATTTGTATATGGAACGTTTATGGTACATTTTTTTATTGGTTTACGAAACGATCTTTTATCCCATATATATATATATATATATACACACACACACACACACATATATATATATATATATATATATATATATATATATATATATATATATATGAATTAGGCGGCGCAGCTTAAAATAGCACCGCGACGCCGAAGAGAACTTCCAAAAGGGAGGGACAAAACACGGAAGCCCTGCAAACGATGATCTCAGTGGCGAAAAAGCTTTTGCCGCAGCCCCTCTCCAGATCCTGACAACACTTTGGCATGTGCTGTGAATTTGCTATTCTGAGTAATAATATTGGGAGCATAAGAAGTGCTTGCAGGATCGGGCCAGGGGCCCATCTAGTTCAGCACCCTAATCTCCCATTGGCAGGCCAGATGTGTGTGTAGGGGAACATGAAACAGCAACACTCTTCCTTTCCGTGGTTTCCAGCCATTGGTTTTGGGAATCATTTCTTCCTCCTCTTACTGTGGGAGCAGAGTGTGGTCATCGTAACCCTCTTTTAAAGGCATCAAAGTTGGTGGCCATTGTTGCCTCCTGAGGCAGTGAGTTCCAGAGTTTTAATTATTACTTATTCCATTTTGAGGCAAGGTTTTAAAATTTCAGTGACAAAATTCAGTAAAAACGCAGGTCTTCTGGTACCTAAAAGCCTAACATTCTATTGTGGTTTTTTGCATGCTGGGCTCCCAGGCGTATGTTTGGTCCGTGTAACTTGCAACAGGCAAGCATCAGCATCCTCAGAAACTCAGATATATAAGCTAACCCCCAAATGGCACCGTAACCAGTGAAATTTATAATAATTATTATTATTCAGTTCATTTCTATACTGCTTTATATTTTAAAGACAAAATCTCAAAGCGGGTTACAGCACATTGAAGCATCCAAACAATCCAGAATAAGACAAATTTAAGCTTCAAGGAAAAATATTTCAGGTCCTTCTCTAAGGGACATTTTGCTTTCCTCATATGTATCTACCTACTTAATTAATTTATAGAGCTACCCCACAGCTGAAGTACTCTAGGAAGCCAGGTTGGTGTAGTGGTTAGAGCAGGCATAGGCAAACACTGCCCTCCAGATGTTTTGGGACTACAACTCCCATCATCCCTGATCTGTTAGCTAGGGATGATGGGAGTTGTAGTTCCAAAACATCGGGAGGGCCAAGTTTGCCTATGCCTGGGTTAGAGTGTCAGACTAGGACCTGGGAGATCGGAGTTCAAATCCCCATTCAGTCAGGAAGCACACTGAGTGACCTCGGGAGTCAATCGCAGCTTCTTAACCTACCTCACAGGATCGTTGTAGGGATTAACTGAGGTGGGGGAGGGGGTGAGCCATGTACACCTTGGAGAAAAAGGTGGGATATCACTGCAGTAAGTAAGCTCTTCGGCTTACCTGCTTAAGAAAGCTGGAGGGGACAGCCGGATGGAGATGTAAGTTGCCAACCTTGTATCCAGAGATGTCTGCATGGCCGCCATTGGGCCTACGTCAGTCGTAATAACGCGCCTGGCACCCGGCTAATTTCTAACACTGAAAGAAGGGGAGAATACTATTGTGCTCTTCCCCCAGTCATCTGCTTGGCTGTTCTCCACTGTAGATGTTGGACTAGATGGGCCACTGGCCTGATGCAATAGGCCGTTCTTATTTTCTTAATATCGATGGTGTTTTTATTCCAAAACATCTGGAAGGTCTCTAGCCACCAAAGGCCAGTTTGGTGGTCTACAGCTCGGGGAGGCATTTGAATGTGAAGTCTGATTTCCATTTTTTCCCCCATATTGGAAAGATTTAGGACTTTTGGTGTGTGGTTGCTGAGCCTGGGCTGTAGCAGATGATGTTTGGGTCTTGGTCTAGATTCCTGCTCTAGCACCTTGAAGCCATTCTTATGGGTCTACTTTTCAGATTTCTGTGATAATGGCAAGTTGCCTGAGGCATAGCTGGCCCAGACCCTTTAGGCTTCTCAATATCCTGGTGGTATGCTGCCATGGGAACTAAACAGTTAAGCCTGTTGCTTCTTGATAAGGGATCTTTTGGGGGAACGTTTGGAGTAGGAGTGAGCAGCTGCTTTGGCAAATATATATATGTATAAATTTTCCTCCCCTTCTCCACTCCATAGCCAGAGGGTGTGTTTGTGTGTGGTGTCTGTGCAAAAGAAAAAAGGCAAAACCGCAGTTTGAAAAAGAGAAAGGAGGACCATGGTGAGATTCTGGCAATCCAGGTGCCCCCCATCATTGTGCAGCTGGTTCATCCTGCCTAAGTGCAGACCCTGACATCTGTCCCTGTTTGAAATTCATTCTGCTAGCTTGGGGCCCAGTTCTCCCATCTGCTAAGACCATCTTGAACCCCAGTTCCGTCTTGTGCGTGGAACCTGTGGTCCTCATGTTGCTGAAATGCATCTCCCATCAGCCCCAGTGAGCAGAGCTGGTAATCAGAGATGATAGGAGTTGCAGTTAAGTAATAATAATAATAATAATAATAATAATAATAATAATAATAATAATAATAATTTATTTATACTCTGCCCATCTGGCTGGGTTTCCCAATAGAATATTATTATTATGATTAATAAAACTTCAAACATTAAAAACTTCCCTAAACAAGGTTGCCTTCAGATGTCTTCTAAAAGTCAGATAGTTGTTTATTTCCTTGACATCTGGTGGGAGGGCCTTCCACAGGGCGGGCGCCACCACCGAGAAGGCCCTCTGCCCGGTTCCCTGTAACCTCACTTCTCGCAGTGAAGGGAACCACCAGAAGGCCCTCGGCGCTGGACCTCTCAGGCACAGAGAGAGAGCTCTTGGCCCAGGTTTGTTCCTGGTCGCCTGGAGGCGATTTTTGCTCCGCTGCAGGCGACCAGGCAGGTACCTGCTTCCCAGCCTGCGTATGGAGCAGACGATTGCAGGTACAGTGGGCATTGCGAGATGACGAAGACAGCCAGCTTCCCTGTCAGCCTTTGCTATTCCCTGCTGGGGAAAAAAAAAAATCCCATTCAGCTTGGCCGGTAAGCATTTCTAGCATTTCCGATAAATCAGCACCCATGCCTGGCTTGCAATCACTTTTTCTCAGCGTCTGATTTTGCATGAAATAATGGCAAGCCTCCCCTACGCTATTAATAGTCTTCTATTCCTGTGAGCATGATCTTACTCACTGGAGATGTTGGCGTTTCTGCCTTTTCTGTTTTTAAAGAGTTGGGGGGGGGAAGAGAGAGTGAGGGAAAGGGGGGGGAGCATGTCTTCGCCTTTTTTTTGCTGCTGCTGCCCTGAAAGGTCAGTCACATGGATCCCACGGGGTTTTCCTACTATTTTTGTGGGCCAAGGATGGGCAGCCCTCATGACCGTTTGTTTGTGGATGGCTGACCAGAGACAGAGAGAGAGAGAGAATGAAAAGGCTGTGTTTGTATAAGTTAATTCCTGGCAGGCTGGAGTCTTCATTGGAGGGCGACTCTGTGAAACGGCAAAGCCGGCCTTCCGTTTCTGGAGAAAACTTGAAAAGATTATACAGGCTGCATCCTGATGGATCCGGGCCATGACTGCCGGGGCGGAGAGGAACCCTAATCCAATTCTCAAAAGTGGAAGAGAAATCTCTGAGTCATAATCCTGAAATGCAGAGTTGTTCTTTGCACTCTGTTCCCTGCTTACTCATGCAAGATGAGCACCGTGCACTTTCTCTGGCTGAAAAAAAAAGTGACTTTCTTACAGTACTTTCCCTCTCACTCTTGATTTTGCTCTCCCCCCCCATCTCTCTCCCCCCCCCCGCCCCCGTCGCCAGTGACTGTATTTGTATTCGGTCATCTATCCCCCACTGACCCACATTTTTAATCTTCATCCTCAAGGAGCTCAGAGAAATTTGGAGGCGTTGGGGTATAGGCTTGATCGGCGCGCTGCGATGAACTCGCGAGCAGGATTTGAACTCTGAGCAGCGGAAGGGATGAGAGGTGGTTGCATTGTTGTTACGGCATTCGTGAGAGGAGATAGGGTGCAGCAAAGGAGGAATAAAAAACACCATGGAAAATGGGGTGGGAATTCAACAAAAAGGAAAAACAAATATTATGTATTGGAGTGCGTATGTTAAACTTTTGAAAATCTAATAAAATATAACTCGGTGTGCTGTGCTAATTGGCAATTTGGGGACAAGGCTGGATTAAGGCTTTTAAAATACATGTCTTGGAGTCTCACGGGAGTCATTCCTCTATGCGCACACACAAACTTTTGCTGTTGGGTCTTCTTATGGGGTTGCGGCGCTCATCCCGCGTTACTGGCCGAGGAAGCCGGCGTACAGCTTCCGGGTCATGTGGCCAGCATGACTAAGAACCAGAGCAGCGCACGGAAATGCCGTTTACCTTCCCGCCAGAGCGGTACCTATTTATCTACTTGCGCTGGTGTGCTTTCAAACTGCTAGGTTGGCAGGAGCTGGGACTGAGCAACGGGAGCTCACTCCGTCGCGGGGATTCGAACCGCCAACCTTCTGACCAGCAAGCCCTAGGCTCTGTGGTTTAACCCACAGCGCCACCTGTGTCCCATCCTTGCTACCTAGCTGGATCTAATCTTGTTTAAAAGGAACCCTCTGAGCGCAGGGCTGATTTTTCCTTGGCTGAAGAGGCGAGTTCGTTCTGTCCGGCACGGAGTGCGGGGGGCTTTGCTCTTGCCTTATCGCGGGTGACGAGGACTCGCGTTTTCAAGGCAAAGGATCTCTTTTTTTAAAAAAAAGAAGAAGGAAAGGATAATTTGCAATGTGTTTGGGTTCTCCCCCCCCCCACCATACCGATTCGGAGTGCAAGTGCACAGCCTCGTGCACAGATAAAACGTTAAATTATGCTTTGCCTCCACCTGGGAGAGGTAGTTAGGAAATTACTTTGGGCTTGGTGTTGACATTTGAACCATCCCTGAGTCTTGCATTGTCCTGAGAAAGCAGAGGCGAAGCAGTCTGATGGTTTGATGGCTGTGTGTGGGGCATCTGCAGCTGTGAGGCTTGCCTTATCTCCAATATCCTGCCTCGTTTGCTTTCCCGTTCCCTCCTCCTCCTCTTTTCTCTTCTGCAATAACCCAGCCCTGATTCCCCCGCTCGCTCGCTTGCCTTGCATTTTGGCGTTGGTTCCCATTATGTGCACATCTGTGTTTTAATGAGCTGAACAGAGCAAAATATTAAGGAGTCATGGTGGGAGTGCAGAGAGAGTACGAATGGACTCAGCAGTGTTTAGTTCATCTTACGGTTGCTGTTTTGTTAAATGCTGTCAATATTGCTTTATGAGAGTATGAATGCTGCATTGATCTGTTAATCATAGAATAGGACATTTGCTTTAATGGTGATTTTTAGCTTATAAAAGCAGGGGGTTATGGGTATGGCAGTCCCAAACATCTGGGGGACCCCAGCATAGCTGTCAACTTTTCCCTTTTCTTGCGAGGAATCCTATTCGGAATAAGGGAATTTCCCTTAAAAAAAGGGAAAAGTTGAGAGCTATGGACTCCAGGTTGGCACCGAGAGACGGGGGGATGGGACTGCAGTATGGGGTGCACTGTGCGTTTGCTTAACAGTGTCAAAAAATACCCTTTCCCTGCGATCTTCAGCGCTGCGGGAAGACATGCAGGTTGATTGGGAAATATTAAGGGCCTCGTCAGACTCTGTGAAACATCAAAATGCAAAGTGGTTGTAATAGGATTCAATTTATTTCATTAGATAACTCCCGCCGCAGTTCAAATTTCAATAGGAGGAAGCCACATTAAGTGCCAGGTGGAGCAGGTTCTCTGAGCGATTTGGGCAGAACTCTTCCCATGTAAGCGGCCATAGCTCAGGGGTAGGGCACCTGCCTTTCACGTGGCAGGTCCCGAGTTCAAATCCCGGAGCTACTCCCCGCTCCTGTGGCTTCCAGCAACCGGTATTCAGAAGCATTGCAGCCTCAGTAGCTTCCTCCTCCTCCACAGATTTGTCTAGTCGTCTTTTAAAAGCGTCTCGGTTGGTGGCCATCGCTGCGTCCTGTGGCAGGGAGTTCCATAGTTTCGACTACGGCAAGCACTTCGAAAAAGTGGGTCAGTGCTGCTATTCCCAAGCAGGCACTCCTGCATGCTGAATCAGCCTAATTTCCCCCTTTTTTTCTTTTGGTCTTCTGATGCTTGGGTGGTGCCTGGGAGATGCAACACCAAAGTATCTCTGGAGGGGAGGGTGAGAGCCATGGCCTCTTTAGATGCTCCCATGCAGCAGCTGTGAGCACATCAGAAGCACCTGTGGCTGATAACATCCTTCAGAGAAGGAGGGGCAGCAAGAAACTGTGATGCCAAGCACAAACACTCTTATCTGGGTGCTTTTTCTCAGGCTGGGAGTCGCTTAGACAGGCTTGGGAGTCTTGCAGCAGTGATGTGCTGACAAGCTGGGAAGAGACACATCTTCCCCCCATGGCGTGAGAGTGTGTCAGGGTTTTAACCTGCGGCTACGCATAGATTCCGTAATAGCGGCTTGAACACAATATGGGGCTGCTCAGGTTCAAAGGAGGTGAGGGCTGGAATGTGAATAAAAACTGCATGGCAGAGGGAGTTTTCGCTGGTCATTCCAGAGCGAAGAAAGCCTCTGATCCTGCACAGCTCTTAAAAAAAATAAAATCAGAGGTGGCCTGCCTCCAGATAGTTTATTTTGATTTTTTTTTTTTTGCATACAATATTAATTGCATTAATCCATAACAATTTCAATATCTTTATGGGGGTTCTTCCAACCCCCGGACTCCCCCGCCCCATCTCCTCTCCCCGGTCTCCAGTATTTATCTCTTCTTTTTTCTGCGACTAAAAATACTTTTATCCAATCTGTCTAGTCTCCTTTTTCAATACCCTTTATCAAATTACGGTGGTACCTCTGGTTACATACTTAATTCGTTCTGGAGGTCTGTTCTTAACCTGAAACTGTTCTTAACCCGAAGCACCACTTTAGATAATGGGGCCTCCCGCTGCCGCAGCGCCACCAGAACACAATTTCTGTTCTATCCTGAAGCAAAGTTCTTAACCTGAAGCATTATTTCTGGGTTAGTGGAGTATGTAACCTGAAGCGTATGTAACCCGAGATACCACTGTATATTGCAAGTACTAACGTTTTAAATGTTTGCAATGCTGCTTCATATATTCTATAAAGTTAATCCATTCATTTCTTTTTAAAAAAATTGGTCTTCTTGTGGTGTCTAATCTTCCCGGTCAATTTCGCCATTTCTGCACAATCCATCAGCTTCAGTATCCTGTTTCAATATGCAGAATTGGCCTGCCTCCAGATATTGTTTGACTCGCACTCCCATAATTCTCAGCCTGTGTGGTCAATGCGCAGAGATGATGGGATCCTGCAAACAGATCGCTAAGCCCACCTATACCTGCTGCAGCTTCTCCAGTCCGCAGATTTTGCGCCGTTGCAGCTTCCACACAATACAGTGGTACCTTGGTTCTCAAACTTAATCCGTTCCGGAAGTCTGTTCCAAAACCAAAGCGTTCCAAAACCAAGGCATGCTTCCCCATGGAAAGTACAGTTACACCTCGTGTTGCATACGCTCTGTGTTGCGTACGTTCGAGTTACGCACCTCCGTGACCCGGAAGTCCTCCACGGAGCGTGTAGGGTGCGTAGAAGCATTCTGCGCACTTCACACATGCGCAGAAGCCCAAAACCCCGTGAACTTCCGGGTTTCTTTCTTTTTTGTTCATTCGCATTACGTACGCCCAGGTTACATGGCGCGACCCGGAACAGATCACTTACGTAACATGGGGTACCACGGTAATGCAGAACGGATTAATCCGTTCCAGACTTTTAAAAATGACCCCTAAAACAGCAAATAAACATGAATTTTACTATCTAACGAGACCATTGATCTATAAAATGGAAGCTTGTACTGCAATCACACAATCAATCAATCAGTAGTGGAACTGAGTTCCACACAGTCACAAAAACAAAAAATTAAGAGCTACAAAAACATTAAATAAATAGCAAAACCAGACCAGACCTCAGCGTAACGCGCAAAACGGAAGTGTGGCACTCGAGTCGGAAGCGTAACACTCAAAACGGAGCACGTTCGGCTTCCGAAAAAAGTTTGCAAACCGGAACCCTTACTTCTGGGTTTGCAGTGTTTGGGTTCCAAGTTGTTTGGGTACCAAGACGTTTGAGAACCAAGGTAGCACTGTACTCACATTTGTGAGAAGTCGATCTTTTAGTGTGGCAGCGCCCAATCTATCGCTCTGGGGAAGCAGAGCAATGTCGGCCCCCTCTCCCGGCTCAGTTATTTACAAGGCTGCATTATACAGAACTGCGTGTAACCTATCCGCCCAAGCTACCCACCCTTGCAAGGCTTTTATGATTCCCAGCTCCCCATTTAGCTCTGATCACAGGCTCGGACTGAGTAGCATTGCATCTCCCAAGCCTAGCAGCCAGACCTCTGCTCCAAACATAAAAGCACACCTTGTCTGGGAAGCTTGTCCTTTGAAGTAGCTCTTCATTATTCAAATTGAGGCTTGCAATACTGGGGGGGGGCAGGGAGCGAGGCGAATCATGTTTTCTGTGGTGAGGTGGTTCGCGGAGAAGCAAATTACAGAAAGGAATGGTTTGTACCATTGAAAGTGTGTCTCAGCTGGAGGATACGAACGATCCCAGGGTAGCCAATGCTGTGTCCTTCAGATACTTCTGGGGACTGCAGCTCCCATCATCCTTAATCGTAGAATCTTAGTTGGAAGGGGCAACCAAGGGTCATCCAGTCCAACCCCCTGCAATGGAAGAATCTCAGCTAAAGCATCCATGACAGATGGCCACCCAACCTCAGCTTAAAACAAAACTCCAAGGAAGGAGAGTCCACCACCTCCTGAGGGGGACCGTTCCACGGTTGAACAGCTCTTAACTGCCAGAAGGTTTTCCCATGTGTTCAGTCGGAATCGCCTTTCTTGTAACTTTAAGCCATGGGTTCGAGTCCTACCCTCTGGAGCACAAGAAAACAAGCTTCCTCCCTGGGGATATTTGAAGATGGGTATCCCGTCTCCTCTTCTCCAGGCTAAACATATGCAGCTCCTTCAACTGCTCCTCATAAGGCTTAGCTTTCAGATACTTGATCATCTTGGGTCTCCCTCCTCTGCACACGTTCCAGCTTGTTAACATCCTTCTTAAGTTGTGGTTGTTGATGCAGCCTAGTATAGTGTTAGCTTCTTCTTCTTTTTTGCTACTGCATTGCACTGTTGGAAATTCCCGCCCTCCCTTCCCAGGTGGGCGGTGTTTGCGGCACCGGGTGGGATCACCTGGACAGGTTCCACTCCCCCTGGCTCAGGTCGGCCCTTGGCCAGCCTCCGGCCAAGATGGACAAAAGGACAGAGGCCGGGGGCGGGGTCAAGGGCCAGGTAAAAGCGGCAGAGCCGCCCAGATTTTCCCCCTTTCGGTTTCTTTTCTACAGGTTCAGGTTTCTTTTTCCACTGTTGGAAATTGGGAACCTACTCTTTCCAAGAGCATTAAAAAAGGGGTTTTTGTGGAGACAGCAGCGGGGCAAAAAAAAGGTGCCCAGGCACAGACTGGAAAAGTGGGGAGGGAAATTATTGTGGATGAGCCCAAAGTTGTGAAACCTGCCACAACTCTCAAGTGCAACCCTGTTAGACTATTCTTTGGCTTAACTTGGAGAATCCTTATAGTGACAGGTTTATTCATTCATTCATTCATTTATTTCATTCATTTTTTTTTAAATATAACTTTCATTATTACCATTTCCAAAATCACATTCAGATTCAGATATATACAGGTGAAACTCGAAAAATTAGAATATCGTGGAAAAGTCCATTTATGTAAGCAATTGTTTTCATTAGCTACTGGAGTTTAATATATGAGATAGACTCATGACATGCAAAGCGAGATATGTCAAGCCTTTGCTTGTTATAATTGTGATGATTATGGCGCACAGCTGATGAAAACCCCAAAGTTGAAATTGTTAATTTGGGGTTCTCATCAGCTGTACGCCATAATCATCACAATTATAACAAATAAAGGCTTGACATATCTCGCTTTGCATGTCATGAGTCTATCTCATATATTAGTTTCACCTTTTAAGTTGAATTACTGAAAGAAATGAACCTTTCCATGATATTCTAATTTTTCGAGTTTCACCTGTACATTTCCACCATTAATATCTTTCTTTATAATTAAACTTTCGATGGCTTCCCTTCTTCACTTTCCCCAGTTCCTTTGATTTTTCCCACCATTCCTGCATATTATTATATTTGGTTCACTTTCTCCCCTTATTTTCTCTCCTTTATTACGTACCATACTGTTTAATTTACCTTAATCCTGCTAGCGTTTTGACTCGTTTCCAGTTATTTTCCAAAACCCCCACACAGTTTCCCCACTCCTCTTTGCACACTTGATCTCCTTTCTCCTCTATTTTACTTTCGTTAGACCTGCTAACTCTGCATATTGTTCCAGTTACAGGTAGGTAGCCGTGTTGTTCTGCCATAGTCAAAACAAAATAAAAAATAAAATAAAAATTCCTCCCATTATGCACACGAAAGCTCATAACAAGAACAAACTTAGTTGGTCTCTAAGCTGCTACTGGAAGGAACTTTCTGATAGTAAGAGTTATTCGTCGGTAGAACAGATTCCCTTAGAAGGTTGTGGACTCTCCTTCCTTAGAGGTTTTGAAGCAGAGGTTGGATGGCCATCTGTCATGGGTGCTTTAGCTGAGATTCCAATGTTGCAGGGGGTTGGACTAGATGACCCTTGGGTCCCAACTCTACAATTCTATGATTCCATGATTCACTGGAGCCTTCAGAGTCCAAGTGTGGCAACGCCGCAACCTGTGGCCAGAGGGACATGGACCACCCCCCCCCCCGGCTTGTGGGAAGCATGGACTTTCGTCTTAGGCTGCTGGCCTTCCCTGACATTCCCCACTGCTAAGGGGTAGCACAGCAGAATCAGGAGGCTGCAGAAGAGAGGAAGTTTTTTATTTAAAACACACACATTCCTTTATGTTCCAGAAAATAATGGAAATGCCTTATTCCGCCCACAAAAGCAGAATAAGTTTAGGTGCTACTGGAAGGAATTTTATTTTTTATTTTTTATTTTGTTCTGCATATTGTATCACTTTTAATTGCCAGTCCTCCTTAGAGTTTAAAAGTCTGAAGACTCTTTTTGCACCTTGAGCTGGTATGCGCCAGAGATATGCAATCCTGTTGTGCTGGATGGCTCAGAACCAAAAGAGAAACTGGTCCTGTGTCCTCTTGCCCTTATCTGATCTGCATTGATGGACCCCCTGGCATGAAAGGCTCTGATAGCTCTTAATTTGCTTTTAACAGGCGGTGATTTGCATTGCTTAAAACTAGGGATGTCTATAAATAGTTTGCAAATTGAGGCTTGGGAGCATGCAGGGATGGTAGGGGGAGTTTAAGATGACACTTAAATCCTGCAATTCAGGGAGGATAAAGCTCCGGCATCCTGCCTCTGAATACTAAGTGCTGGGGGATGTAAAGGGCAGAAGAATAGCCTGCTGCTGGATCAGGCCACTGTCCCATCTAGGGCAGCCTCCTGTCCTCATTTTATTAATTTTTCTGTTTTGCAGTTTAAAACATTCACTTTACATCCTTAAGATACCAATGACTTCCCTTCTCCTCTTTCCTTGGTTCATTTTGCATATCATAAATCCCTGCATATTTTACAAAAACCATACCCTTCAGTATTCCATTGTTGCATCCATCAAAACTTGTTTACACTGTTGAATTTATCTTAAGGCTGCCAGCATTTTCAGCTGTACACAGTTATCTCCCATATACAGTGGTACCTTGGTTTGCATACGTCTTGGTTTGCATATGTTTTGGATTACAAACATGTCAAACCCGGAAGTGCATGTCCCGGTTTGCAACCTTTTTTTGGATTACAACCCAATTTTGGGGGGGTTACAAACAAAGTTTTTTTGGGAGGCCCCATTGGCGAATGCACGCCTTGGGTTACAACCTGTTTTGGTTTACAAACGGACCTCTAGAACGGATAATGGTTGTAAACCAAGGTGCTACTATATTCAATAAACATAAACATTTTAAACGTATGTTCTTGTTCTCTTATTCTATATGTTAAGTCTGCCAGTTGTGCATATTCTGTCAACTTAAGTTGCTGTTCTTCTTTGGTTGAGACCTCACTCATTTTCCATTTTGGGGCTAATGAAACATGGGCCACAGTAGTAGCATACATAAATAACCTTTTTTGACACCTGGGAATTTCAGTCTGAATTATCCCCAACAGAAAGGACTGTTTTTTGTTTTTTTTTTGGTGGGGGGGGAGTACTTTGAATTTTTTTTTTCAATTCATTATGAATCATTTCCCAATACTCTTTTTTTATATAAGATTTTATTATTTTCTGTGATAAACAACAAATACATCAAACATATAACCAAAAACAATTAACAAAAAACAAAGAAAACACAACAACCACATTTAAACAACATAGGAAATAACAAAAGAAAACTTATACATACCTAAACAGGAACAGGAACACTGAATAAATCATTGTTTAATTCTATTTTCAAATCTTCTTTTGGGGACTTCCCCCATTCTCTCAACTGCGTTCAATACTAATATACTTTGGTAACTTTGTAACTATTTCCTTAACAATCACCATTATTCTTAATAAACTTTAAAATACTAACTAATCATATATAATTCATTATTTAAACAACATCACCTTAAACATTTCTATACATTCTAAACCATTTATAACATTACTTCTTGTATGCTATTTTCATCTAACATCATCTAGCTGAAGCCAATTAAACAAACCGATTCTGCTTCAATTATCTAGTTTTTCACGATTTTTTACATTTCCCAATACTCTTTTACCCTTTTACAGGTCCACCACATATGAAAGAACGTTCCCTCCACCTCTTTGCATCTCCAGCACTTATCTGATCCAGTCTTATACATCTTAGCATGCCTACTCAGAATTAAATACCATCTGTGAATCATTTTCAGGTGGTTCTCCTGCAAAGAATAACATGCTGTCTCCTTGCTTTTCTCTATCCAAAACAAAATCAAAAATTCTTTCCAGTAGCACCTTAGAGACCAACTGAGTTTGTTCTTGGTGATGCACACGAAAGCTCATACCAAGAACAAACTCAGTTGGTCTCTAAGGTGCTACTGGAAAGAATTTTTGATTTTGTTTTGACTATGGCAGACCAACCAACACGGCTACCCACCTGTAACTTTCTCTATCCACTTCCTCTGTTATGAACTTCTCTCATGTCACCTCTTAATTACATTTTCTCTAAGATAAAAATCCCCAAGTGCTGCAACTTTTCCTCGTAGGGCAGTTGACAACAGCTGGAGAGGACGATTGTGCCCGCATTCTGCTGCTATAATAATAATTTTTATTCTTTATACCCCGCCCATCTGGCTGGGTTTCCCCCAGCCACTCTGGGCGGCTTACAGCATATATAAAAACAGGAAACATCAAGCATGAAAAGCTTCCTGATACAGGACTGCCTTCAGATGTCTTCTAAAAGTTTTGTAGTTCCTTTATCATCTAGTCCAGTGTTTCCCAAACTGGACTACAATTCCCATCATCTTGCCAGCTAAGGACGATGGGAGTTGTATTCCAAAAACAGCTGGAGACCCCAGTTTGGGAAACTGATCTAGTCCAACCCCCTGCAATGCAGGAATCTGAGCTAAAGCATCCAAGACGGATGGTTACCCAATCTCAGCTTTAAAAACCTCCAAGGAAGGAGAGTCTACCATCTCTCATGGGAGTTTCCTCCGCAGCCAAACAGCTTATTCCCAAGCAGTTGGTCACCATGCTAAACTGTACGCTGGAGTTGATGGGGACTTTGGTCAAGGTTCCAGCAGGGCCTCTTTCCTTACGTTCTTAGATCTTGGTTTGTAAGCTCTTTTCCGTTAATTAAAGTCAGCAGCGTGGGAATTGGCTGGCTGTCGGTCTGGTTTTTGAGCGGGGCAATCTAGTGCCGACCTCCAGTTGTCAAATTGCTTCTAAATTCAGTTGGCTCTGTCTGCATCAGGCTCGGAAAATTGAGTTTGCTCTCGATCACCGGCTCCTTTTCTCCTTTTTAAATGCAATTAAGCCCTGTAAGCAAGTTAAAAAAACAAAAAACAAAACCTCTATGGGCCAGTGGACCAATAATCCACCCATGGGGAATATATTTTGCCTTGCTGGAATCTTGGGATGGGTGGGTGGGGGGAGATCTTTGGCTTGTGATTGATGCAGCGCTTAGCCAGGACATAATACCAAGAGGCTTAAGGGATGCTCCTCTTTCTTTAATCTCTTTGAGTGTCCCCCCCCCACCCCATTGAAAGACCATTAGCCCATGGGAGGGGACACATAAGCAAGGCAGAGATGGGTGGCTTTGTAGCAGGGCAGCCCAGCCCGTTTCACAACTAGCAGCCAATTTGCCTTTGTTTGTGAGGAAATGTTGTTTGATAGGTTTGATCTTCTTGCAGTCTTCTTGTGAGGAAATAGTTTGACTTAAAGTTAACGAATTCTCGGGTGTGTGTCTCTGTCTATGTATTTAGGGCTGGGATTGGCAAGTCAGTTTTTCTGGGGTTTGAAATGCAATTTTTTTGGGGGGGGTGGGGGGAAGCCAACCATGCACCCATTTTTGTGTGGAAGCGAGCTGTGCTGGAACTTCCGGTTGCAAATAACCCTGCGGTAAATGGTAACATCTGAATTTGGTTAGGGCCAGCTCTGCTGGGCCAGCGGCGATTGAAGTGGTTCAGTTTGGTGTGAAGGGGGGGGGGGCTATGGGTAGTTTTGGACCCAGAAGAAGGTTTGTGTGTGTGGGGGGGGAGAGTTTGGGGGCTTATGGGCACTCTGTCGATACGCTGGAGGTGGAGGGGGTAAGGGAACCCCTGGGAAAAATGGTCGCCACCTGTATAGAATAGTTATTATCGTAATTACAATCATTTATTAAATTTTTATACTGCCCCTTCACAAGAGGATCACAGGGCGGTAGCAAACAAAACAACACCCCCCACCCCAGTTTGAAAGGCCATCTATTGTTTGAATAATATCTGTACCCCCACTTTTCCTCAAAAGGCCTATGGGGTTCTCTGCCTATCACAACAACCCTGTGAGGTAGGTTAGTCTGAAAGACAAGTGATGGGGCCAAGGTGAGCTTTAGGCCTAAGCGAGGATTTGAACCCTGGACTCGCAAGTTCTACAGTGAGGGGGGGAGTATTTGATCCCCTGCTAAATTTGCCCGTTTGCCCTCTGATGAAAAAATGACCAGTCCATAATTTTATTACCAACCTCTGAATTTTGTTGTCTTGGTTTCTGGGGGTTTTTCTGTTGTTATTCTGTCTCTTACAGCTACAATAAACCTACCATTAAAATTCTGGACTGGTCATTTCTTCGTCAGAGGGCAAACAGGCAAATCTAGCACGGGATCAAATACTTCCCCCCCCTCACTGTAGTCCAGAGCTCTAACCGCTAGACTACACTGACTAGATCCCTGCTATTCTGCAAGTGACTTTAGCTTATGAGGAAAGTTTGCAATATGTGTGGAGTTGGTTTTTTTATAGTTTTGAAAAAAGGCAATGAAGGAGTAAGATGATAGAAGCATACAAGAATATGTATGGTGTTGAGAAACTGGGTAATTCTTCCCTGTCTCATAATGCTAGACATCATGGACATCTGATGAAGCTGGGTGTTGGAAGACCACAAACTTGACATGAGTCGACAGTGTGATGCAGCAGCTAAAAAAGCCAATGCAATTCTGGGCTGCATCAATAGGAGTATAGCGTCTAGATCAAGGGAAGTAATAGTACCACTGTATTCCGCTCTGGTCAGACCTCACCTGGAATACTGTGTCCAGTTCTGGGCACCACAGTTCAAGAAGGATACTGACAAGCTGGAACGTGTCCAGAGGAGGGCAACCAAAATGGTCAAAGGCCTGGAAACGATGCCTTATGAGGAACGGCTTAGGGAGCTGGGTATGTTTAGCCTGGAGAAGAGAAGGTTAAGGGGTGATATGATAGCCATGTTCAAATATATCAAAGGATGTCATATAGAGGAGGGAGAAAGGTTGTTTTCTGCTGCTCCAGAGAAGCGGACACGGGGCAATGGATTCAAACTACAAGAAAGAAGATTCCACCTAAACATTAGGAAGAACTTCCTGACAGTAAGAGCTGTTGGACAGTGGAATTTGCTGCCAAGGAGTGTGGTGGAGTCTCCTTCTTTGGAGGTCTTTAAGCGGAGGCTTGACAGCCATCTGTCAGGAATGCTTTGATGGTGTTTCCTGCTTGGCAGGGGGTTGGACTGGATGGCCCTTGTGGTCTCTTCCAACTCTTATGATTCTATGATTCAGGACAGATTCATGCAGCACCTAGTTAAACTTTGGAACTGCCTCCCGCAGGAGTTAGCGACGGCCACCAACTTAGATGTCTTCAGAAGAGAACTGGAGAAATTCATGTTCATGTGAGAACAGGATGCTAGGGGATAAGACCATCAGGGCCTAGTAGCTACATTCTGCATCTGTCAGAGACACGGTACTTCTGAATAACAGTTGCAGAAAATTACAAGGCTAGAGATGGCTTGGTGGGTAGAGCACGAGACTCTTAATCTCCGGGTTGTGGGTTCGAGACCCATGTCGAGCAAAAGATTCCTGCATTGCAGAGGGTTGTACTAGACACTCGTGGTCCCTTCCTACAATTCTGTGATTCTAGAGCAGGGTACTAGACGGACCAACTACTGGGTCCTTCTTACGCACTTACCCGAAAATGCTTTGTGTTAAACCAAAACTTTGCTTCTATTGTTTTAAGCTCTGATCTTGTCTTGCCTGTCCTTTGTTGCAGTTATCTGCCACCCCCTTTCCAAAATGCAAACGTTAAAGGTGGTCTCTCACCTGCCTGATAGCTGACCCAAATGAAAAGAAATGACAGGGAGATTATTCCTGTGTGTGCTATCTCAGACCATAATCATTGTGATGCAATTCTGCCAAGAACCTTTCAAGTGGGTGGGGTGGGGGTCTCGGAGGAGGCTTTGTTTGCTTTTGCGGGTTCAGTGGCTTATTTTAGGGAGATAAGGTCACTCTTCCTTTCCCCCTCTTCTGCTTCATCCAACCCTGAGCATTCAGTCATAAGTGGTAAGTTGCAGCAACTCTTTTATCTAGCTGAAACAAGCCCCCAGGCATTTTAATTAGCTAATGGCTCCTTTTGGGCTTCCCATGGGTATCTGGTTGGCCATGGTGAGAACAGGAAGATGGACTCTTGTGGCCATCTCCAGGGTTCAAAAATCATCAATGATGTCCCTGTAGCATCGCAAAATGCCGGATTTATGTATAAATGAAACAAGCTATAGCTCTCTTGGCCCGCCCCCCCCCCCAAATTCACTATTAATATGCTTCTTAATTGTATTTCATTTAAACAGTTACTTTGATAAAATGCATATTTTGTAATGTGCAAATGGCTTTAGTAAAGGTAAAGGGACCCCTGACCATCAGGTCCAGTCGTGTCCGACTCTGGGGTTGCGGCGCTCATCTCGCTCTATAGGCCGAGGGAGCCAGCGTTTGTCCGCAGACAGCTTCCGGGTCATGTGGCCAGCATGACAAAGCGCTTCTGGCGAACCAGAGCAGCGCACGGAAACGCCGTTTACCTTCCTGCTGGAGCGGTACCTATTTATCTACTTGCACTTTGTGTGCTTTCGAACTGCTAGGTGGGCAGGAGCAGGGACCGAGCAACGGGAGCTCACCCCGTTGCGGGGATTCGAACCACCGACCTTCTGATCGGCAAGCCCTAGGCTCTGTGGTTTAACCCACAGCGCCACCCGCATCCTAGATACCTATTAGGTCCATAAATTACCATATAGCATATATTCAACACAAAAAACAGCGGACAATTTGTTGTTGACAAAGGACAGCTGGACATATAAAGGGCCCCATTACCTTCAGTAGCTTAGGGCCTCATCAAACCTAAATCCGGCCCTGGTGCCATCGCAGTGCAGGTGCCTGAGATTCAAAATTGCATTTTAAGCGTCTCTCGCAAGAGTGGGAGCTCTTCTTTTTTCCCCACGCAGCCGGCACACTCTGATGAATTGCCGAGGATGACGCGTGCGTTGAGCAAAAAACAAAATGCAGCGTTGCTTTTGGGAGTGACAACAGCGCTTGGGTACCGCGAAATAAATCACTTTCCCCTTCCCTCCCTTGACTTGCTTGTAGAAACACAGCCGCCTTAACCGCACACACAAACACAGGCAGTGTTTGGACGGCCTCCAAAGATAAACCATATTCACTATGGAATGCTTCATGTTTTGCCACATCCACCTCACACATCCTCCCCAATTAGGAAACAACTTGGGCATTGGTTTCAGCCAATGCAATCTGAACAGCCTGCATCCACAACGGGTATCTCTTGATTGCGGTTTCAAGGTTAAATAATAATAGTTTTTTAAAAAAAAGAATATAAGAATGAGCCCTGGCAGAATAGGGCAAGCTCCTTCCAGCCCACAGCTTCATTTCCCAAGAGGACACGAACGCAGCATCATTTAGGCTCGCGAGTTGGCATTTGAAGATAATTCCGTCTCTGAACCTGGAAGTTCTGTTTGGTGGCATTGATAGAACCCATTGCCTGTCGGTTGGTCTGATCCTTAAACCAACAGACCTTGCAGGTCCCCTCCACATCAAGTGGCTGTGAGTTCCACAAGTTCATTTGGGAGTTTCGTGAAGAGGTTCTTCCTGTTGTTTGTCCTGGACCTAAAAGGTCTGAGGACTTTTTGGAGGTCTTAAATTGTGGCAGCACTTGTAAGTTGGACAGCATTGCCCTGTTTTACAGGGGGGTGGGGGGCTAAGGCTCAGAAGGAGCTCAGTTTACAGTCACCTTGTGTGGGGGTGGAGACAAGACTGGATCCTTTTCTTTCTCTGAGACATGTCAACAAAGCCCTCCAGTTGGGGCCGGGATCCCCAAACCCTTAGGGGTGTCTCCTCTGCTTGGACGCCTCTGTGACTTGGAACAAACTCAGTTGGTCTCTAAGGTGCTACTGGAAAGAATTTTCGATTTTGTTTTGTCTGTGACTTGGGCCATTGCTTCCTCTAATAGCGAAGTTGAGCGATGTGGGATATTGGAGTTCCCAACTTGGTTGTGAAGTTCACAGGGTGACCTTGGAGTAAGCCACAAGCCTCTTCACCTACCTTTCAGGTTCAGGTAGGTAGCCGTGTTGGTCTGACGCAGTCGAAATATATATAAAAAATTGTCCAATAGCACTTTAGAGACCAACTAAGTTTGTTCTTGGTATAAGCTTTCGTGTGTACCAAGAATAAACTTAGTCGGTCTCTAAGGTGCTACTGCACAATTTTTTTTTACCCCTTCAGGGTCGTTGTGGGAATTACCTGAGGAGCGGGTTGAACCGTGTTCTCCTTGGAGAAAAAGGTGGGATATAAAAGCAATGAATAAGCTCTTACCTGCTTAAGAAAGCTGGAGAGGCCACCGAGATGGAGATCCAGAGACCTCCACATGGCTGCAATTGGACCAGGTGCTGGGCCTTATTTCTAGCACTGGGCAGGTGCATGGATCTGCAGGTGCTTAACCAACCACTCCCATCGGGCTCAGATGCAACATGGCTTGGGGTGGTGTGTGTTGCGCTGAAACTCTACTGCAGAGCTGTCCAAACGTTTCACGTTTGGGACACCCTTTTTAGACATGCCTCATTTCGCGACACAGTAATTCTGTTTTGCTAGCAAACCGGAGGTTAAATTAACCCCTTTCCAGCCTCTGGAGGAACGTGGGGAGTGTTCGCACAACACACCTACACACTGTTGCCGAAACACTAATGTTTTGTGACACGCAGTTTGGAAAACTCTGCTCTACTGTGTCGTTTTTCCATGCCGCTGGTGGGATCTCCTTTAAACCAGGTCCTCGGCTGCTATGCATGTGGTACCAGGCTGCCAACATGGTAGTGCCAACAGGGCTCTGGATCCCTGGAGTGCTGGTGCTCTAAAGGTAAAGGTACCCCTGACTGTTAGGTCCAGCCGCAAACGACTCGGGGGTTGCGGCGCTCATCTCACTTTACTGGCCGAGGGAGCCGGCATACAGCTTCCGGGTCATGTGGCCAGCATGACTAAGCTGCTTCTGGCGAACCAGAGCAGCGCACAGAAATGCCATTTACCTTCCCGCCAGAGTGGTAACTATTTATCTACTTGCACTTGGATGTGCTTTCGAACTGCTAGGTGGGCAAGAGCAGGGGCCAAGCAATGGGAGCTCACCCCATCACAGGGATTCGAACCGCCGACCTTCTGAGTTTATTGGGGTGTGTGTGTGTGTGTGGCGGGGGGGGGGGAATATACCTGTATGCTTCCTTTGTATTTAATGAAAGAAGGCCAACAGTGTTTGCTAAATTCCTCATTAGCAGCCTTTGATTCTTCTTCCTCTCTTTATCTCTCTCTCTCTCCCCACCTAATTTTTGATGTCTTTCTCAGACAAGGGAGGCTCCTTGTCCTTGAATTGACCTTGCCTTCCATCCTCTGCAAACCGAGGTGCTGAAAAGCAATCCTTTTGGTGACTGCTTACTGAGAGATCAGGCTTCTTTCTCTCCCCCCCCATGCCTTTCTGACAACCATTTGTAAGGAAAAGGGAAAATTTACATTTATCATGCAAGTGGAACAATTTCCAGTCTACTCTCCCACCCGCAGCTCCCTGTCTCATGCTCTGTCTGCTCCATGTAACAGTTTCTCCTTGCTTTTGTTCCCTCTTCCAAGGTCTCAGTCTTGATTTCTGGAGCGATCCAATAGACGCAGAAGCCCCTCCAACGTCTTGTTCCTTTCGTTTAAGGACGCCCAAGGCCGTGGGACTTTTCTTGAGCTGCCCAAAGACTCCGGAGAATGCCAGCTGCGGACGAAATATGTGCGTGGGGAGGGACGAAAGAGTTTGGCTGTTCCTGTGCTCCCTTCTCCCCTCATTCTGGATGTTCATACCAAGATAACATTGCCGAAGATGGATTATTTCCCCCGCTGTCGATGGAGTATGCATATTTTTTTGGTGGTTAATTTTTTTTAATGTGTGTGGATGCTGGGGGGAAAGCGCCACCAGTAGTCTGAACATGAGACTCCCTGCCCTACTGTTTCCCATTGGGTCAAGTGTCCTACCCAGGTACGTCTGTGATTACCTGATATACAGTTTCCTCAAAGTTTCTCAAAGTTTGCAGTGAATTCGTTTTCTTGCTCTCTTTCTCTGTACCCCTCCCCCCCCAAGCATGGACATATCACTCCTGACCTTTTAAGCACAGTGAAAGGAGTTGAACATGAGAAAACATGCTTCCCCCCTTGCTCCTGCCGCCGCCACGCTAATCATAGCTAAACCATGGCTAGGCTTAGTGTTGCGTCAGTACCCTGGTTCAGTCTGTTTCTCTCCAAACCAAACCAAGAGTGTTTGTAAAGGTTTGTTCTCGGATTGCTGCTTGTGGGTTGTTTGGGAAGAAACAAACCATGAGCCTCGATTTGGGTGTGCCGCTAAGGCAGGCATAGGCGAACTCGGCCCTCCAGATGTTTTGGGACTACAACTCCCATCTTCCCTAGCTAACAGGACCAGTGGTCAGGGATGATGGGAGTTGTAATCCCAAAACATCTGGAGGGCCGAGTTTGCCTATGCCTGCGCTAAGGCAAACCATAGTTTAGCTCCTGGCAGTGTGGCAGGAGCCAGGGAGGAGCAAAAGCACCTGCGATTTTAGCCCTGCACCCTCACTTTTAAGCTAAATTTAACTGTGGTTTAAAAAGAAGTGTGAACCAAGCTGATGTGTTCTCCTGAGCAGCCTGCAGAAATTTTCCTTCTAATACAGTGGGTCCTTGGTTCTTGAACTTAATCCATTCTGGAAGTCCGTTCAACTCCCGAAACCATTCGAAACCCAAGGCGCAACTTCCGATTGGCTGCAGGAGGTTCCCGCACTCAAGCAGAAGCCGTGTTGGACGTCCGGCTTCCGAAAAACATTTGTAAACTGCAACACTTGCTTCCGAGTTTTTGGCATTCGGGAGCCAATTTGTTTGGCAACTAAGCCATTCGAGAACCAAGGTTCCACTGTACTGCAAAACATGCTGTTCATGATGCCTGGCTGCCATATTTCCTTATGATACTGTGATCACACTTGCAGGGGCCATATGCTTTTTGGGTTTTTTGTGTGCTTGGAGATGGAGAGTTTCTGTCCCAGAGCTTTTGTTTTCTTGTTGCTGTTCTCTGTCATGAACACGCCTTGTTGTGGACAGCAAGAGGCTGAATTGCATTCTGGGGACAATTCGTCTTTGCTGATTTCAGAGATGCATGATTGATCCTTTTTTTTAGGATTACGGGAGTGTTATCGGAAGCTTGGTGCATGCTGAGGTCAGTATATCGCACCATTGCACAGGGAGGAGGGAATGTTGGCAGGAGACAGAAATGTTGCGGTGATTAATAGCAATAGCTTGCTTGGAGCGAAGGTGGAGTTCTGCCAGTACCCAGCACAGGCAAGCACGAAAATTGCAAGTTTTGTGGAAGCTCCCAGATTCTCCTTAGGGTTGCAATCTGATGCAGGCTTCCTGGGGAGTCCGTTGACCTTTGTGAGACTCAGATCTGACTAAGCAAGCGTAGGATGGTGGTGGTTAGCAGCAAATGGATGGAATCGGCTGCTTTGAAACCATGTGCTAATACATATAGTAAGGTATAACAAACAGTGGGTTGTATCCTGTGCTCCACAAGCGAAGTTCTGCAGGCAAAGCAGCGTTTCCATTTCTACGCCTCCGCCCGAGCTCCCCCAAAATCTGTCCTGGCGGCTCCCCTAATGTTTTGGAGCTCATTTTGAGAGGGTGGGGGATGGAGAAAAATGAGAAGATGGGTTTTCATCACCCACCTGAACTGTGCAAATGTTAAGGAAGGTAGGAGAGGATATATTGGTTTGATGTTACTTGTCCCCTGCTCACGCTAGTGAGTAAACAGCAGAGTGCATTCCCTTTGCAACTTATTGGAAGCAAGTTGATGATTCGTTAGAATCCTTTAATTACCTATATACTTGAGTATAAGCCTAGTTTTTCAGCACACTTTTTGTGCTTTAAAAGCTGCCCTCGGCTTATACTCAAGTCAACCATTCCTTAAGAAGTGTACAAGAACGGTGGTTCTTTACTCTCCCCAGGCAGCTTGTTCCATTCCTGAACTGCTCACATAAATGCAAATTTTAGACCCCAGAAGGCAGAAAGCCTATCAGTTAAGGAAGTATTAAAACCCCACAGGTGCTCACTTTCCCTGGCTCCTGCTTAAACAGGACAGGATCCCAGCCTTCTCTGTATAACACAAGGGAACATTGCGCTGTGGGTTAAACCACAGAGCCCTAGGGCTTGCTGATCAGAAGAATGGCGGTTCGAAACCCTGCGACGGGGTGAGCTCCACAGCAGCAAAGGAGGAAGAGGAAGGAGCAGCCCAAAGGGCTGCTTTGGGCTGCTCGTTCCTCCTCTACCACAGTGGCAAAGGTGAACCGGCTTATACTTGAGTCAATAAGCTTTCCCACATTTTTGTAGGGAAATTAGGTGCCTCGGCTTATATTTGGGTTGACTTATACTCGAGTATATATGGTAAGCAATCCAGTCTGGATTGCTCCTGGGTAACCTGTTCTGGTACTTCCGGGTTTGCTGCGGACGTTTGCCGGAATGGACGCCAGACAAGGTGGACGTTCGCAGAGGTATTACTGTATTTCCCTCTTAAAATATCAACAGCACAACACAGCCTTCTTCAAAAGTAAGAATAAAGTTGTACTCTTATTCGGTTCACAGCAGTAATCTGAAGGCAGGTTACAGTGAAAAGATGTAGCTCAGTCTTTCTGCTTGTGGGCTCCATCCAATGTGAAGGTTGAGCCATGCGCTGGCTAAGAGCCAGGAGAGCGAGAGTCCAAGAGAGAGATGGTTGCATGGCCAGCCCTTTTATCTGGTCAGCTGGGGTCATTGCCCATCTACCTGGCCACACACAGGGGGAGGAAGCTTCAGAGCAGGTATGGCAGGAAGTCCTCCCTGTCTGGAGCCACATTCCCCTGTGTGTCCGTTCTAGGAAACAGGTCTGCTCTAGTAATCATACATCCCACATGGCCCTTCTCAGGCAATACAACCTTACATTTATATGCATAGATTTTATTCAACCACCCAGAGTCCCAGCTTGACACGAAGGTTCTGGAAATGCTCCTTTGGGTAGGGGCTTCGTGAGATTGCCCGCAGTCATCTCCTTGGCAAAATCACAGCTACCAAAGTTACAAAACAAAGGGAAAATAGAGATAAAGAGAGGGGAAAGAGAGAGAGAGAGAGAAATAAAGAAGGCAAAAGGAGAGAAACGTTAGCAATAGAAGCATTTAGTATAAAAAAAAATCGCTGTGATTTGCTGTCTGAAAGCTTAAGTATATCATCTCTTTTACATCTACCGGTGCATCTTTCTGTGGGTCAATCCATCCATTCCTAGTTGTGAGGTTCTTTTTCTGTGCTGTAGGGAGATGCGGATAATGTGCTCAGGACGAAGCGTTGGGTTGGTTTTTTTGTACTTTCTTTCCCCACTGAAAAATCAGGAAAATGTTGGTTTTAAAAGCTTTGGGAGAGGCATCAACCCCCCCCTCCACCGGTCATTTGGAGCAATCTCTGTCAGCGGACTGACTCTGTTATTACACGGCTTGCAAGGAAATTCCATTTTGCTTAGGATGCTACTGTACATCCGCTGGAATGCTTTTCTTCTTCTTTTTTTAATCGCTGTAACTTTATCACTTCCTCTGTTTTGGAATTTTAGCTCTCATTGTTCAGCCCGGGGACCGCAGCCTGTGGAATTTGCTCTCTGGGTGAGGAAGCCCTTAGATTTTTCTCTGTTGATGCAGCTCTCCCTTTGCCAACTCACGGTGAGCTGTTTGCAGCTGTTTTTAAAGGGCACCAGGAATAATTGGAAACTGCCTTGCGCTGAGTCAGACCGGTGGCCCGTCTAACCCAGCATTTCTTACACTGACTGGCAGCAGCTCTCCTCTGTTTTGGGCAGGGGGGCAGCCCTAGCTGGAGAAGCTGGGGATTGAACTCAAAGCAGATGCTCTGTGACTTTACGGCTGCAGCCCTGTGTACGACTACCTGAGAGTGATCTCTGTGGAATTCAGTGGGAGAAATGTTTCTGAGTAAATATGCACAGGGATTATTGTTCTGTTAGTGTGCTTTATTGATCTCCTGCCTGACCCTGGGCATCACCAAACAGTTCACTTCCAACTACTTTTGGCTAACCGGGGTGGGGTTGAGGGGGAAGAATCACACATAAGCAGGATTTCTGGGTGCAATTGTAGAAGAACTATACAAGAGCTAGGGATGCGGGTGGCGCTGTGGGTTAAACCACAGAGCCTAGGGCTTGCCGATCAGAAGGTTGGCAGTTCGAATCCCCGCAATGGGGTGAGCTCCCGTTGCTCGGTCCCAGCTCCTGCCAACCTAGCAGTTTGAAAGCATGTCAAAGTGCAAGTAGATAAATAGGTACCACTCCGGCGGGAAGGTAAACGGCGTTTCCGTGCGCTGCTCTGGTTCTCCAGAAGCGGCTTAGTCATGCTGGCCACATGACCCGGAAGCTGTACGCTGGCTCCCTCGGCCAATAAAGCGAGATGAGCGCCGCAACCCCAGAGTCGTCCGCGACTGGATCTAATGGTTAGGAGTCCCTTTACCTATGCAAGAGCTATGTAGAAGAGCTTCTTACTTAGCTCAGTTGGTAGAACATGAGACTCTTAATCTCAGGCTTGTGGGTTCAAGCCCCACATTGGCCAAAAGATCCCTGCATTGCAGAGGGTTGGACTGGATGCCCTTTGTGGTCCATTTTGACTATAATTCTATGCACAGACCAGGGCCAGATTTAGGTTTGATGAGGCCCTAAGCTACTGAAGGTAATGGAGCTCTTTATATGTCCAGCTGTCCTTCGTCAACAACAAATTGTGTGCTTTTTTGTGTTGAATATATGCTATATGGTAATTTATGGACCTAATAGGTATCTAAAGCCATTTGCACATGTTGCCATGCAACCAGTCCATGCAGAATGTAGGCACCCTATATATAGAAATGAGCAAACCAGTGATATTTTAGGGAGCAGGCTAGCAGGCGGGGGCCCATTACTTATATCATAGGAGCCTACACAACACAAAACACTTGCTGTATGTAGGTTTTATTTTATTTGCTTTTCATCTTATATTTTGAGAATCACCTCTTTAATCACCTCTCGGCCATCACCTCTTTAATCTTCTACCCTCGGGCAGGAGATATAGAAGTATAATCAGCCGAACCAACAGGCTAAAAATTAGCTTCTATCCGTGGGCTGTTAGGCTGTTGAACGGAAAATAAAGTGGCGAAATTGACTTGCGAGGTGGTGTGTTGTTTGATAAGCACACAGAGTGCAACGAGACTGAGTGTTTTTTGGGGGGAGGCTTGTTCAATTTCATCGTACACAGGTTGTACAATGACAATAAAGGTATTGTCACGAAGAGTCGGACACGACTGAACGACTGAACAAGAACAATTACAAATGTACATCCAGTTGTTTTTCCCCTTTTAATTTTATTTTTTGGGGGCCCCCAAGAGAGTGGGGCCCTAAGCTATAGCTTGCTTAGCTAATACGTAAATCCGGCACTGGCACAGATATACACACGCTAGCATGCAAATTTCACCCAAACACACACACACAAAGCCAAACAGTACTGCTAGGAAGAGATTAAAGAGAATGCTAAACCACATCGGATGCTGGCAATAATGACAGCAGCTTTCATCAGTGAAACCATGATTGCCCACGACACACAGAGCCTCTGATCTGCAGCACAGCAAAAGCCACTTATTGCAGGCATGCTCTCTCTGTTCCTCCCCAATCCCGCAAAAAAAAAAAAAAAAAACACACCATAATCTGACTCGCACAGACATAGTAGAAGTCGGATCTTTCAAAATGCTTATTTCTCCGGCTCTCTAGGGATAAGTGGGTGGATTTTTAAAAAAGGAAGGGGGGGGGAAGAACTCTTTTTGGGAAACAAGAGTATCTTTGGCCTATATACACAAAAACCCAAACACATAATTGAGCACTGATCCTCTGCCCAAAGTCTGCTGAGTAATAGAAGGCAGCAGGATGAAAACTGGCCTGGCCGGAGCCCCAGGAGCAGACAGCTGGGCTTTGAAAACCAGCCACCGTCTGGAACGGAGGGCTGCCAAAACACAGCCTTAACCAGAAGTGTGTGACTGCGCCGCGGCCCGGTGACCAATTAAACTCCAGGAAATCGCTGCTGACCTCTTCCCAACACTTAGCCACCAGTACAGTATTAACTCTGTCCCAGTCAGCATTCCTGTCGACGGTACCGAATCTACGTTCGCACAGTTACTTTAACAGAGGGATTTCTTGGCTAGAAACCATCCCTCCCACTCACCCCCTCTGCCTCCGTGGCAGCTCCCGGACCAGTTGTGCCTGGGAGCACAAGTCATCTCGGAACGAATGTGGCTCCCATGGCACTGTCAAGGAAATGGGCTCACACCTGTGTTCAGGAAACCTGGCCGTCTCACGCACAATTGACCTCCAGACTCTGCCTGGGCACCCACTGTGGTTCTTCTGCCCTAGTGAAGCCGCAGGATTCTGTTTTTCAACGTCTTTATAAACGACTTGGAAGAAGGAATAGAGGGGATACTCATCAAATGTCCAATTCCAAGCTGGAATGTGTGCACAGGAGGGCAACCAAGATGATCAAGGGACTGATGAGGAACGGTTGAAGGAGCTGGTTATGTTTAGCCTGGAAAAGAGGAGACTGAGAGGAGATAGGATAGCCATCTTCAAATATCTCAAGAGCTGTCACATGGAGGAGGGGAAAAAAACTGATTTTCTCCTTCTCTGGAGGGTAGGACTCGAACCAGTGGCTTTAAATGACAAGAAAGGAGATTCCGAATGAACGTCAGGAAGAACTTTCTGACAGTAGGAGCTGTTCGGCAGTGGAGCAGACTCACATGACAGGTGGTGGACCTCCTTGGAGGTTTCTAAGCAGAGGTTGGATGGCCATCTGTCATGGATGCTTTAGCTGAGAAGCCTGCGTTGCAGGGGGCTGGTCTACATGACTCTTGGTTGCCCCTTCCAACTCTTAAGATTCTATGCAGTGGCTGTGGTCCGTGACCTCTGTAGGGTGCTCTCCCCAGAGATGCTTGCCTGGCGCCTTCCTTATAGACCTAGCTCAAGGTTGTCACCTGAACTAGCCAGATGTGTAACTGCGAATCAATCGCAGTCAGTACACCACTTGAAAAATAGAGAGCTGTCTTGTGCACCAAAATAGCAACTAGACATTCAGTTTTGGCGACTGAAACCTTGGTTTAAGGAGCCCTTTGGCACCCAGCTTCTATATCTGAGTGTCTAGCACTGGGCTCCGCGTCCCTTGGGTTGAAAAAGTTTCCCCAGCCCGTCGTAGCTTTTCCCAACAGCGGGAGAGGCAGTGAGGAGAGCCTCTGCCCCAGCTATACTTGGGGAAATACATCTGCTTGAAGATGAAACATCTGCGAATAGATTTGGCCAGCAGGAAAGTAACACAATGCAAAACAAAATAAAAAATAAAAAAATTCCTTCCAGTAGCACCTTAGAGACCAACTAAGTTTGTTCTTGGTATGAGCTTTCGTGTGCATGCACACTTCTTCAGATACACTGAAACAGAAGTCACCAGACCCTTATATATAGTGAGAGAGTGAGGAGGGGTATTACTCAGAAGGGTGGTGGGAATGGGTGATTGGCTGATGGGTGTGGAAAACCTGTTGACGACTGTTAACGACTGCAATTAGTCCTAAAGGAAAAAGCAAGGGGTGAGATGGCTAAAGATAGCTTTGTCATGTATAATGAGATAAGAATCTGAAGTTCACTCTCTCAGACAAAATAGCCATGATCAAAATGATCACCCTTCCAAAACTAACCTATCTATTCCAAACCCTCCCAATCTGGATCCCCCCAACCCAACTCCGCAAATGGCAGAGAAAACTACAATCCTTTATCTTCTCACATAATGAGATAAAGAATCCAATGTCTTTGTTCAGACCAGGTTTCTCCATGGTTTTAAGTTTGGTGATTAGTTGCAATTCAGCCACTTCTCTTTCCAGTCTATTTCTGAAATTCCTTTGTATTAAGACAGCTACTTTGAGATCTTGTATAGAATGTCCTGGGAGATTGAAGTGTTCTCCTACTGGTTTCTCTGTCTTGTGATTCCTGATATCAGATTTATGTCCATTTATCCTTTGGCGTAGGGTTTGGCCTGTTTGTCCAATATAGAGAGCTGAAGGGCACTGTTGGCATTTGATGGCATACACAATGTTGGAAGATGAGCAATTAAATAGTCCTGAGATGGTATGTTTGATGTTGTTGGGGCCAGTAATGGTGTTGTCTGGGTTTATGTGGCAGCAAAGTTGGCATCTGGGCATTTTGGCAACCGCAGGGGCCTCTCATCTCCCGTGTCTCACCTGCTGAGTGCCATAATCGCTTGTCATTTCGCAACTCTTCCCTGTTGAGCTTTGCAGGCTAACACAGAGGGAAATAAACAGGCAGAGCCACCCTTCTGTAAATGTTTGGTACCCACTGTTTTAAGACGTATGCGTCAAACAAAGCAAAGTGAAATTTCACAACTGTTTGGGCAGGCTTGTCTTTTGGCTTGGCTCGGAATCACAGGCTAGCTGTGACAGGTTTGGGACTTAAAATAATGGGGCTGCATTCAGGCACCCCTTTATTTTGTTTTCCTGACGTTTCCTTACCGGATGATTTCTGGGTTTTTTTTGTGATCTTTCACACGGTGTAAGAGCCACTTCTGGAAACCTCATGGAAGTGCTTAGAATCACAGAATCTAGTCCCCTGCAATGCAGGAATCTCAGCCAAAGCATCCATGACAGATGGCCATCCAACCTCCACTTAAAATCCACCAAGGAAGGAGAGTCCACCACCTCCTGAGGGAGAACGTTCCACTGTCAAACAGCTGTTACTGTCAGAAAGTTCTTCTTGATGTTTAGTCGGAATCTCCTTTCTTGTAACTTGAAGCCATTGGTTCGAGTCCTACCCTTCCAGAGCAGGAGAAAACAAGCTTGTTCCCTCTTCCATGGGATGGTGCTTGTGATCTTTGAAGATGGCTATCGTACCTCCTTTCGGCCTTCTCTTTTCCAGGCTAAACATACCCAGCTCCTTCAACCATTCCTCATCAGGATTGGTTTCAAGACCCTTGATCATCTTGGTCGCCCTCCTCTTCGCACGTTCCAGCTTGTTGATACATTCCTTAAATTGCAGCGTCATTACTCGGGAAATTGTTGGGAGTTTTTAGTTGTGATTTCATGCGGTGAAATTTCGGGTGGTATCCTGGCATATGGATCTTGACGTTTCGTAAGTTCTTCACTTGCTTCTGAAGCACAGATAAAATGAACATGCTTAGTTGGATCGCTATGCTACAAACTGATTTTTGTTTTCCAGGAAAAAAACAACAATCAACTCAGAATTTTCTGGGAAACTCTCAGATTTGAGAAGGGACTTTAGAGACGTTGAGCATCAATTGACAACAGGGGTAAAATTGTTCTGGTAGGATTCTATGCCCCTAATAACAGAAAGGATGAATTTTATAGAAACTTAGAGGACAGATTGTGGGATTATATAGGGGAAGAGATGATCTTTATGGGAGATCAAAATGGGGTGGTTTCTATTGACTTGGATAGAACAGACAGGGGGAAAGAGTCTAACTCTGGTAAACTCCCCTTATCCTTTTTCAATCTGGTTACAAATTTAAATTTATATGACATTTGGAGGACCAAAAACCCAAACACGAAAGATATCACCCATTACTCTGAAGTGCACAAATCCGGAGGAAGGATTGATGCTATATGGGCCTCAAAAAAATTAATGTTGAGTGTAGATAAAACAGAAATACAAAACAAATCCATCTCTGATCATAACCCAGTGACAGTACATATGAAATTTAAGAAATGTACAAGAGGAAGATGGAGGATGAATGAAGATCTATGGAAGGAGGAGGAAAGAGTAAATAAAGCAAAAGAGGCACTTAAAGAATTTTTTGTATTAAACGAAAATCAAGCAACGGACAATATGGTGATTTGGGACACCAGCAAAGCTTACATGAGGGGGTATGGCATCCAACAAATGAAGGAAATTAGGAAAAAAAATAATAACAATTTCATGGAAATGAGCAAACAAATAAGAGATAAGGAAACGGAGTTGGTCAAAAACCCAAAAAATGAAGAATTAAGATCAAGTATAAAAAATTTACAATCTCACCTATCAAATATGATAAACAAAGAAGTAGAAAAGAAGATCTTATGGACTAAACAGAGGTATTTTGAGCAGGCAAATAAGCCAGGCAGAATGCTGGCATGGTTGACTAAAGAAAGACAAGTAGACAGAGTGATAAATAAAATAGTGGAAGGGGAAACGGAATTAACAGACTCTGAACAAATTAAAATGAGTTTTTGGAGATATTACAAAAACTTATATGAGGATAAAGGAGAGAAGGAAAGCGAAATACATAACTACTTAAATGGAAAAAAATTGCCAGATATTAAAGAGGAAGAGTATAATATGTTAAATGCAAAAATTAGGACAGAAGAGCTTGAGGAGGTAATAAATAATTTAAAAATTGGAAAATCCCCAGGCCCGGACGGGATACCGGTAATATATTACAAAAAATTTAAGGAGATAGTAATACCCAAATTAAAGGTCATCTTTGATGAGATCTTGGAAAAAAGAAAAACTCCCAATTCGTGGCAGGAGGCTTTGATAACACTACTCCCTAAGCAAGGTGCAGATCTGAATTTAACGAAGAACTATAGACCAATATCGTTATTAAATATTGATTATAAAATATTCACAGGTATATTGGCTAACAGGTTAAAGAGAGTATTAATGAGAGTTATAGGGCAAGACCAAGCGGGCTTTCTTCCTGAAAGACAAATTAAAGATAATACAAGAGCAATAATTGACATATGGGAATATGCCGAACTAAACCCCAGCAAAAAAGTTGCAATGCTACTGGTGGATGCAGAGAAAGCCTTCGACAGTGTTTCCTGGAAATTTATGCTGAGAAATCTGGAAAAGTGGGAAATAGGAGAAAAAATCATGAACGGAATTAAAGCTATATATAATAAACAGAGTGCAAGATTAATTGTAAATAACGACCTCACGGAAGGTTTTGACATTGAAAGAGGAGTCAGGCAAGGTTGCCCTCTATCTCCACTGTTATTTATTATAACTTTGGAAATTCTCCTAGTCACATTAAGAGAAAATAGAGAAATTAAAGGGATAACTATTGGGAACTATAATTATAAAGCGAAAGCTTACGCGGATGACGTGATCATTACAGTAGAATCTCCATTAGAGAGTTTACAGAAAACACTGGAGGAAATTAATGAATATGGGAAGAGTTCAGGCTTTAAATTAAATAAAGGAAAATCTAAATTACTAACCAAAAATATGGGGGATAAGGAAAAAAAAAGATTGGAAGATATAACAGGACTAAAAATTGAATCCAAAGCAAAATATCTAGGATTGTGGATATCCAATAAGAACACCAATTTATTTAAAGATAACTATGTCAAATTATGGAAGGAAGTTAAAGAATTATTGAAAAAATGGGAGAAATTAAATCTATCCCTGCTTGGTCGAGTATCCATGATAAAAATGGTGATACTCCCAAAAATTCTGTTTCTTTTTCAAACGGCACCTATAATTATCGGAACCAAATATTTAAAGAACTGTCAAAAAGATCTCGCAAACTTTATCTGGCTGGGGAGGAAAGCGAGGATAAAGCAAGAAATTATGATTAGTGACAAGGAAGTAGGTGGCTTCGGGGTTCCAGATTTGACAACATACTATGATGCAGCGGGCTGGATGTGGCTTAAGGACTGGATAACATTAGAGAATAAAGAACTGTTAGAACTGGAAGGATGGGACAAGCTATATGGATGGCATGGGTACCTATTCTATGAAAAACTAAAGATGCATAAAAGGTTTAATAATCACTTGGTAAGGAAAGCCTTGTTGGAAATATGGGAAAGAACAAAAGGGAGAATGATGCAAAAAACTTCATGGTGGACATCACCGGTGGAAGCCACGTCAACATTTAAAAATATGACAAAAAGGAAATGGCCGACATACAAAGAATTAGTAGAGGAAATAAAAGAAATTCCAAAACTAAAAAAATATGAAGATTTAAGAACCATAGGGGTAAGTTGGCTAGAATATATTCAGTTAAAAGCAGTATTTGAAAAAGACCTGAAGAACAGAGGTTTTGGAAATAAGGAAACCAAAGTGGATGAGGTTATAGCTTGTAAACAGAAAATGCTATCCAAAGTATATAGATTATTAAGTACAGGACAAACGGAATCAGAAAGTAAAAACAGGACTTCCGGCGGCTGGCGCCATTATGGATGGTCGGGGGTCGCTTCGGTTACGAAGCACCCAGTTCATCCCGGGGGTCAGGAGCCCTGCAGCCGCATAGCGGGGCTCCAATTGGGGCGCGGGAAGAGCGTCCCGTGCCCTGGGCTCCCCGGCTGTGCCCGTTGTGCTCCGAACCCTTCCCCCGCGCCCCCTGTAAAGGGGGAGTGGGGGTGAAGGGACCACGGAGCCGGGCTTTAGGGGACATGCCCCAACCGGGATGTTTACATGCGGCGGCAAAGTCCGTGATGAGCGTCTCTGTTCTACCTGTCATTAAGGAGTTGCTAAGAAACCAGAAGCTGTGAGTAATTGACTGACTCTTTGTACTCCGGGAAAAGCTCTGGGATCAAAAAGAAAGGCAGCCCGCCTCTCTCCCTTCGGGTGGTGGAAGAAATTAACTCTTTAAGTGACTGCTGCTACATCAATCAATTGAAAGTATTTGGAATTTGAAAGCTGAGTCTGTTGAGATTCCCTTTCGGGGGTTAACTGAGGAAAAAATATCTCCATTTGAAGTTTTGGTCTTTATACTCCGGCATCGGAAGAAATGGCGGCGATCTGGACTTGCGTAGGAAAAAATTGAGACAAAGGAAGGAAAAGACAGGAAACGTAATTTGATACCCACCTCCCTTCCCCGAAGATGTTGGACTTTGCTCTTATGTTGGCACAGAAGGACTGGGAGGATGAGGAAAAGCTTACTGTCTTTCAACTGGAGCTGCTTGATCGAAAACTAAGAGCCTTGAGTGGGATTATAAATGGAAAGAATTTGTATTCCACAGAGGAGGCTTTTCAAAAGATTTATTCAATGGAAACAGACTTTTGCAAAGAGCTGGAAGATGTGTTGGAAGGATGGTTTGAGATGGCTGAGCAAATCCGATTGGAACAGGGACCGATTTCAGGGGGTGGCAGTAACCCTGAAACGGAAAGATTTTTAATATCCAGACTCCGAGGTGGCAGCTCGGGGTCGAGGGACATAGAATTAAGATTTCTACAAGAAGAAGAATTTTGGTACAAAGTCACGGAGAAGCTCAGAATGGAGAGGATGAACATCTTGGAGCTCGATGCAGGGTTTGTTGTGGTTGCAATCTGGATCTGTGGACATTTAGAAGAATACAATAGGGGATCCGGTTCTGGTGAAAGACAGGAGAAGATAATGGACAAAAGGGGAGTGGGTTGAACCAATTATTGTATAATATAGATGGTCTGCCATGGTATCCGAAATCGGAGTGTGAAGTCTGTTAATTATAAGTTTATTTTAAATAAGTAAGGAGATATTGAATTTAAGTTAAAAGCAGCATGTTAAATGATAGAAGAAATAAGTTTAGCTCTAAGAATATTTGGTTAAGTTTTAGGTTATAATGCAAAGATTAAGACAAAGGTGTTTTTTCTTTCTTTATCAAGTTAAGTTAAACTTTTATAGAGAAAAGTTGTTAAGGAAATAGTGTATTGTTTTAAAACCGAAGGTGTATAGGCGGGGGAAGTCAAACGTCAAGATTTGGAACTAGAAATTTTTTTTTTTTAGCAAGGTATACAGATAAGAAGAAGAATCCTGACATTATGTGTATTTGTATTTGTTTTGATATTTGTAGGTGTGGGGGTTGGGTTTGTGTTATTTTGTGAAAATGTCAATAAATTCTGTTAAAAAAAAAAACAGAAAGTAAAAACAGAAATATGATAAAGTGGGAACAAGATTTAGGCCATGAAATTGAGTATGGAAAGTGGAAACAATTTTGGACAAAAAATATTAACTTTACGGCCTCCTACCAAATCAAAGAAAATTTTATGAAAGTACACCATAGATGGTACCTGCCACCAGTAAGAATAGCTAAGATAAATAAATCCAGAAATAATAAATGTTGGAGATGTGAAGATCAAATCGGAACGCTATTCCATATGTGGTGGACCTGTCCGGAAATTAAAATTTTTTGGAATATAATCCACGAAGAAGTTAAAAAGCTGATTAAAATATCATTTAGTAAAAAAGCTGAACTATATCTACTAGGAATATTGAATAATGAAATTCCAAAAGATAGAATAAACATCCTGCTTTATGCGACAACAGCCGCAAGAACCCTTATAGCCAAATATTGGAAAGGGAATCAAATACCATCAAAGGGAGAGTGGTTGAGTAAAATGACTGAATATCTGGAACTAGCGAAGCTAACTGATATTATCAGAGGAAAATCAAGAGATATGGTAAAAAATCAATGGAAGTACTTTAACGATTATTTGAATAAACAAGATGTAAGTGGTAGAATCTGGTTGTGTTTAGAATAATAGGATGAAATACGGTTTAACAAAATCGAGTTTTATTTGTATTCGTATTTAATTTGCATTTGTTCATATAGTGGTAAATATGTAAAAAATGACAGATACAATAAGTATTACATAAGATGTAGGAATCGTTGTAAAAGCAGCGGAAGTATATGTAGAAAGTATTTGTGAAGGTCTTGTCTTTTGTCTTGATCTTCTTCTTTGAAGATTCCTTTCTTTCCCTTTCCGTTTTTCTTTCTTTTTCCCTCTATTTTTCTTTCTCTTCTTCTTCTCTGCCTTTTTTTTTCCTTCCCTTTTTTCCCCCTTCTTCTTTCTTTCTTTCTTTCTATTTTCTTTTTCTCTCAGCCTGCTTATAGTTAGCTAAGATATGAGAGATTTATTTCTTTATTCTTAGGTATAAGGGAATATGCATCTGTATATGCATATGCTTGTATGTAATTATATTTTAATTGAATAATAAAGGATTTAAAAAAAAAAAAGACAACAGCAGTTTCATAAATCATGTTGATGGGTTGTATAGAATTCCTTGTTGTCAGTAATATGAGGCAATATTTTTGCCAGATAATCAAAGCTAATTGATTTGGGCCACCTCACAGGCCATTACTAAGTGATGACCCGGTTTCAATCTTGCTTGAAGAACAGAGCAGTAGTTTTACACCCAGTGCTTACTCAGATAAGGCAATACTAGTGATAAGTCTTCTTGATCTGGGAATCTTAGTGACATTGGTTTAGGTGCTCTGTGCTAACCAGAAGTCACTGTGTGACTCATTGGCCAAATGTTGGCTATTGTTTCAGGATAAATGGGATTCAAATCTCTGCTCATTTGTGTCGCAGACCGAGACCTTTCCTTAACTCGTAGGGTTATTGTGAGTCTACAGCATGGGTAGGCAAACTAAGGCCCGGGGGCCAGATCTGAGCCAATCGCCTTCTAAATCCGGCCCGCAGACGGTCCGGGAATCAATGTGTTTTTACATGAGTGGAATGTGTGCTTTTATTTAAAATGCATCTCTGCGTTATTTGTGGGGCATAGGAATACGTTCTCCCCCCCCCAAAATATAGTCCAGCCCCCCACAAGGTCTGAGGGACAGTGGACCAGCCCCCTGCTGAAAAAGTTTGCTGGCCCCTGGTCTACAGTATGCCTCTGAGCTTCTTGATGAGAAGGTGAGATATAATCGTAGAATTTTAGAGTTGCAAGGGACCACAAGGTTCATCTAGTCCCACCCCCTGCAATGCAGGAATCTTTTGCCCAAGGTGGGACTTGAACCCACGACACTGAGATTAAGAATCTCATGCTCTACCAACTGAGCTGTGCAAATGTAACTAATCATAGCAGCCATTAATCACCTCAAGGGATAAGTGGAACATTTCAAAAAGAAAAGAATGGGAAATGATCCGTAATGAATTGAAAAAATTGTTTAAAAGTACTCCCCCCCCCCGAAAAAAACCCCCTAGAGTCCTTCCTGTTGGGAATAATTCAGACCGAAATTCTCAGGTGAAAACACTGGCAGCATTAAGATAAATTCAAAAGCGTAAACAAGTTTTGATGGATGCAATATTGGAATATTGAATGGTGTAGTTTTTGTAAAATATTGCAGGTATTTATGATACGTTAAAATGAACTATGGAAAGAGAAGAAGGGAAGTCATTGATATCTTAAGGAGGTAAAAATGAGTACTTTTAATTGCAAAACGGAAAATTTGATAAAAATTATATATACAGAAAAGAAAAGAAAACCAAAAGAGTAGGATGAAAATTGAGAATAAGCTTGAAATGCTTTCTGGCAGCAGCAAAGAAGGGGACCCGCTCTTCATTTTGGAGACAGTCCAGTGGGACATTTTCCCCATGCAAGCTCCATTGTTCTTGTTCTTGTTCCACGGCCGGGGAACAAGTGGTTTAGTCAGACACCCATTGGATATGCCTAACACAGGCTGATGGGAGTTGTAGTCTGACAAATATCTGTAGAACCACTGATTTTCCCATTCCTGCTTTAGGGTTGTTTTTTTTAACCCTACCCCAAACCTGCAATAAAAGCTAGAAATGTAACCTTTTTCCTTTCTCTCTTCCATTTTAAGAGAAAGAAAATGGGTTTTTTTTTTGCCGTTTTAGATAATATCTCCTGACCCAGCACAATTGCCTGGTTCCCTGGGTTAGAATCTTCGTCTTCAGAGTCCTAATGGCATCTTTATTGCCAGGAACCTTGATAATCTGACGTGTTGTGCAATGATGGTAAATAAGTTCCTCCTTGAACCCCCAGGCTCTTTGCAGTTTCCCCTGAAGGTCGTGACACTCGCCACTCGCCTTGTCAAATATTCTAGCTATGAAAGGATGGATTGTAACTTTTTTTCTTTTAGGTTTTGCTGAGAGCTTACAATTTTAGAAAAGGTCATTCTGACCATCTCGTCTCCTATTTCCCTGCATTTACATGCGCTAAAGAATGTGAGACTTGTTTGCTTGCGTAAAAAACCCAGGTGTTAAGAGAGAGAGAGAGAGGGTGGGTGGGAGGGAAAAAAAAATTACGTAGTTCAGAATTCTTTGCATGCTTGCCTCTGCAAAAAAAATGTTTCTGACTGGAGATTTGCAGAGTTTTATCTCCTCCTCCTTGTTGCTCTGTAGTTGAAGACCGCAGAGGGTGACGGGAGGGTGGGGGTGACAAGCGGCGGCCCTCCCGCCACTCCCACGTGCCGCCGCTCCGTCCGTCACCCCGGGAGCAACAGCGCCCAGCCGAGCGAGCACCCCGTCCGTGCAGTGCTGCTGCTCCCGGGGTGACCGGCAGTGCATGGGGAGTGACGGGAGGGGCCACCGCTTGTCACCCCCACGCGCTGCCGCTCGCTCCGTCACCCCGGGAGCAGCAGCGCACGGCCCGATGATGGAGTGCATCTGCGCGACATTTCGCGCAGGCGCATTCTGTCGTCTGACCGCCGCTTCCGCGGCACCCCTTTGAGCCGCAGAGCGAAAAGGCGGCTCGTGGGGCTGCCGTGCGCAATTGGCGGGGAGCTGCCGATAGCGCTCAGCAGCCCCATGAGCAGCCTTTTCGCTCTGCGGCTTAAAAGGGGGCTGCGGAAGCGGCGGCGGCCCGGCAATCGTGACGTCACAATGTGACGTCACAACGCCCCGCCCCAGGGCGTTTTCTTTCGCCACCCCAGGTAGCGCGGAGCCTTCCTCCACCACTGGGAAAGAGGACTGGTGTTAAATATGACTTCTGGGTAAAGGTAAAGTGACCCCTGACCATTAGGTCCAGTCGCGGACGACTCTGGGGTTGCGGTGCTCATCTTGCTTTACTGGCTGAGGGAGCCGGCGTACAGCTTTCGGGTCATGTGGCCAGCATGACAAAGTTGCTTCTGGCGAACCAGAGCAATGCACAGAAACGCCATTTACCTTCCCGCCGGAGGGGTACCTATTTATCTACTTGCACTTTTGACGTGTTTTCAAACTGCTAGGTGGGACTGAGCTACGGGAGCTCATCCCGTCACGAGGATTCGAACCGCCGACCTTCTGATCGGCAAGCCCTAGGCTCTGTGGTTTTACCCACAGCGCAACCTGCGTCCCTTGACTTCTGGGTACGATTATGCAAATTCAAGGAATGCGGGTGGTGCTGTGGTCCAAACCACCGAGACCCTTGGGCTTGCCAATCGGAAAGTCGGCAGTTTGAATCCCCACGACGGGGTGAGCTCCCGTTGCTCTGTCCCAGCTCCTGCCAACCTAGCAGCTCGAAAGCACGCCAGTGCAAGTAGATAAATAGGTAACGCTCCAGCGGGAAGGTAAACGGCGTTTCCGTGCACTCTGATTACCGTCATCGTGTTCTTTTGTGCCAGAAGCGATATAGTCATGCTGGCCACATGACCTGGAAAGCTGTCTGTGGACAAACACCGGCTGCCTCAGCCTGAAAACGAGATGAGCTCCGCAACACCACAGTCGCCTTTGACTGGACTTATTCGTCCAGGGGTCCTTTACCTTCACCTATGCAAATTCTGTCCCCCATTGTGATCCAGGGACTTCCACACCCCTTGAGATTCCTGGGTTGTGTGATTCGCAACATTAATGGCTTCCTCTCTTCCAGCTTTGCAATTAGACCCTTAAATGTTCACCTGGGAAGGCGCGTGGAAGTTGTCCTTGTGCATGCCAGAGCTCTAGATTAATATTCTCATTCATATATCTACACTAATAAAGTGCAAGTGTCTCTGCGTCCAGTCCCTGTGTCCGTGGGATTGCGCTACTGCGCATGTGCCCCACGGACAGCCGTTGGGACTTGGAACGCAGAGACTTCGGGCACCGCGTGCCGCTCAGCGACCCCGAGAGCAACTACGGCGCCTACCAGGTGGGAGCAAGGGAGCGCAGGGGCCCCGGGATCTCCGAGGGATCGAGCAGAAACCCCCAGGCGGCTCTTTCCTGGGGGCGGCCCAGCCACAAAGCATGGCGGGCGAGGCAGAGAGGGAGCCAGCGGGCGGAACGGAAAGGCCGCGCGGCGAGGGAGCCGGGGGGACCCATGGCAGGAGCGCGCGCGGCCGGGCGGAAGACCAGAAGGTAGCCGAGGGGACACGGGCGGAGGAGAGAGAGCGACGGAAGAGACACCAGAAGGAATGTTCTAGCGCCCATTAATTTAACGGGTTTAAAGCACTAGTATATATATAAAATTGTAGAGTTGAAAGGGACCCTGAGAACCATCTAGTCTGAGGCAGGAATATGCTGCTATCCCATACGCAGATCGAACCTGCAACCTTGGCATCATCAGCACCACGCTCTAGCCAGCTTGCACAGTGCTTTAGCGGCTGCACATGGATCTTGCTTCCTTCCTCCAGAGGTTGAGTTGAACCTTAAAGGCAAGTGCATCTGTGTGGCTTAGTGCTGCACTTGGATCAATACAGGGCAGCGCTGTGTTGGCTTTCTCGACTGGCCCTTGTTTTCCTTCAGCCTGTCCAGGATTTGCGCTGAACTTCTTTGGTGGGGAAAAGCCCGTCTTATTCCTCCATCGCAGGGGGTTGAGCTAGATGACCCCTTGGGGTCCCTTCCAACTCTACAATTCTTTAGTTCTAGGGTGGAGTCTGCTGTGAGCTACTAAATTCTGCATTAGCTGCAGGAAGCTGTTTATTTTAACCAAGCGGTTTCTATGTTGAAAGCCTTGGAGAACATTCTCTTGGGGAGAAAAAGCCCCACATTAGCAATCCTTTATTCATATGCTGCTTTCTAACAATTAAGGAATCTGAAGGATTTTCACCACCTCTCTCTGAAACAATGAGGGTTTTTGCAAATCAATAGTGCTAAAGAGGATCTGGTATTTCCTTTTCCTTTTTTTTCTTTTTTAGAAGGCAGGGTTGTGGTTTTGTCCTTTTTGAACAGAAGGCTCCTCTCTTGATTTCTGCTCAGTGACTGTAAACGGGGCATTGAGGGTTGCGTGTGGTTTGCACAGAATGGAAATGGGCTGGAATGTTGACTTGTGTGTGCCAGTTGTTAGAAAAAGCAACGCTGGTGTCCCAGCTGGTGAGCAACACTTTTCACTGACTCAGCCCAGGCCTCTCCCTGAGTCATCGCCAACACTTTTGCATTTGTCATGCTAATTCCTCCCCATAAAAAAAAAATCAAGAATTCAACTATGGAAGCCTCACCCGATTGTCACTTAAGTCTCTGCATCCACACTATTAAATTTTAAACTGGTTTTACTCGTCCTTGCTTCTATTCAGTGACTGGAGGGTGGTGGAGCAGATCTCCTCCAGAGATTTCTGTGCAACCTTATCGAACCTCAGTTCCCAAAGCCCCAGAAGCGACGGGGGTGGGTGCCTCTGACATGAGATTTCGCTAAGGACCGACTTAACAGCGTTAGAAACTCAGATATATAAGCGAATTGCCAAATGGCGCCTTAATCCTAGGTTATGGTCACCACAACGGCGCCAGTGAATCTTATTTTTGATTACTATGATTATCCATTTCATTTGCATACTGCTTTATATTTTAAAGGAAAGGTCTCAAAAGAGGTTTACGGCACATTACAACATCAAATAAAACCATCCAGAATAAGACAAACTTAAGCTTCAAGGGAAATATTTCAGGCCCTTCTCTAAGGGACGTTTTGCTTTCCTCATGTTTCTAACTACTTAATTTATAGCGATGCGGGTGGTGCTGTGGTCTAAACCACAGAGCCTAGGGCTTGCCGATCAGAAGGTCGGTGGTTCGAATCCCCGTGACGGGGTGAGCCTGCGTCGCTCGGTCCCTGCTCCTGCAGTCTGAAAGCACATCAAAGTGCAATTCGATAAATAGGTACCGCTCCGGCGGGAAGGTAAACGGTGTTTCCGTGCGCTGCTCTGGTTCGCCAGAAGCGGCTTAGTCATGCTGGCCACATGACCCGGAAGCTGTCTGTGGACAAACGCCGGCTCCCTCGGCCAGTAAAGCGAGATGAGCGCCGCAACCCCAGAGTCGTCCGCGACTGGACCTAACGGTCAGGGGTACCTTTACTTAATTCATAGAAAATTATTTCCAGTAGCACCTTAGAGACCAACTGAGTTTGTTCTTGGTATGAGCTTTCGTGTGCATGCACACTTCTTCAGACACGAAAGCTCATACCAAGAACAAACTCAGTTGGTCTCTAAGGTGCTACTGGAAATAATTTTCTATTTTGTTTTGACTATGGCAGACCAACACGGCTACCCACCTGTAACTTCATTTATAGAGCTGCCCCATAGCATAAGTACTCTTGGAAGACAGGGTGGTGTAGTGGTTAGAGTGTCGGATAAGGACCTGGGAGATCGGGGTTCAAATCCTTACTCAGTCATGAAGCTCATCAGGTGACCTTGGAGTCAATCACAGCTTCTTAACCTACCTCACAGGGTCATTGTAGAGATTAACTGAGGAGAGGGAAAAGGAGGATATGAATGCAGTAGATGAGCTCTTATGCTTACCTGCTTGAGAAAGCTGGAGGGGATAGCCAGGTGGGGTGATGTCAGTCACCCACCTGGCATCCAGACATCTCCACTAGCGCCAGCTATAAATTGGAATGCATGCACATTCCCAAGATTAATTGGGATTAAAAGTGGCTTTGGCAAGGGTGCGATTTTGCCCCCCTCCCCCCGTCTGCCTGTGCCTTGGCTCCTGGAGATTTTTCTGCCCCACAGTCAAAGCAGTGGTTTAAATGTTGTGCTTCTAGGGGGGCATGGTTTAATAAAGAGCGCGTGTCCTCGGTTGCATCATGTCACACAAGTGCGCTTGGCCCGTTAACCGTGTGGGATGGAGAGCCCCCGCCCCGAAAAACTCTTTTCACACGGTCGCTGGATGCAAAACACCCCTCTTTAGGGAAGCTTTTAAAGTTTGACAGACTATTGTATTTTAATATTTTGTTGGAAGGTGCCCAGAGTAGCTGGGGAAACCCAGCCGGATGGGCGGGGTATAAAGACGTTTAACCCAGAATCAATTGCAGTCATTTGAAAAACAAGACTTTGCCCCAAAATGGCAACTAGGCATGCTGTTTTGGTGACTTCAAGCTTGGTTTAAGGCAGTGTTTTTCAACCTTTTTTGGGCAAAGGCACACTTGTTTCATGAAAAAAATCACGAGGCACACCACCATTAGAAAATGTTAAAAAAATTAACTCTGTGCCTATATTGACTATATATAAAGTAATTTTTCAATTTTTCCCACGGCACACCAGGCAACATCTCGCGGCACACTAGTGTGCCACGGAACAGTGGTTGAAAAACACTGGTTTAAGGAACCAGTTGGAGCCTAGCTTATAAATCTGAGTTTCTAACAGTGTCAGGGGCCCTGGGCCTGATACTGGCAGGTGAGATGGAAGCTCACTGGGTGATTTTGGGACATTTACCAACTCCCACCTCGTCCCAGCTACCCCTCCTGCTGGAATGCCTTGATAGAAAATGTAGCATGATGTGCATAGATTTATAAAACTACAGGGCAAGCAGTCTGACTGCGTAGAATAAGGCCTTCTTTTAGCAGGAGAAAACCGTCTCCTTAACTTGCATAAGGGTTGGGTTGAACTTGCCATCAGAGACTTCTTCTGCCTATGGCATCTACAAGTCAAAGTGGCCTGATTGGGTTTGCAATCTGAGATGCATATCAAAGGGCTCTCCCAGTGAAGTTCCCTTAGACTGGATTATCTTGACCTGCAGATGGAAGAATCCTCTTCCCAGTCGTTTAGGTGGGTTGTATCAGGCGACCTCAGAGTTGACAGAGGTCGCCTCTCCATCCCAAGGCTGGGTGTTGCACAACCTGCTAGGAGAAACCCGAACTTCACTTGTTCCTCTTGAGTTTGCATCACTGGCAATCTGACCCCCCCGCCCCCCGACAGCCCCGGATTGCAGTTCATTTGGTTGCAACACACTTCAGAATGCGGAGTCTCGGAGGTAGAGATTATCTCCCAAATGTCTGTCCCTTTCAGGAATGCTGACCCTGAATGATGAGCTCTTGCTCTTCCCCCCTTGTTGGCTCGTTCTTGTCTAGATTTGCACAGTTCTACCTATCAGATGGGGGGGGACGTGGGGGGCGCTGTAGGGTTAAACCACAGAGCCTAGGGCTTGCTGATCAGAAGGTCGGTGGTTCGAATCCCTGCGACGGAGTGAGCTCCCGTTGCTCGGTCCCTGCTCCTAGCAGTTCGAAAGCACGTCAAAGTGCAAGTAGATAAATAGGTACCGCTCCGGCGGGAAGGTAAACGGCATTTCCGTGCTGCTCTGGTTCACCAGAAGCGGCTTAGTCATGCTGGCCACATGACCCGGAAGCTGTACGCCGGCTCCCTTGGCCAATAAAGCGAGATGAGCGCCGCAACCCCTGAGTCATCCGCAACTGGACCTAATGGTCAGGGGTCCCTTTACCTTTACATTTACCTATCAGATCACTGTCAAAGGTTTCTTAGAGGAAGAGGTCGGACATCTGTGCTGCATGCAGAAGGTCCCAGGTTTAATCCCCAATGGCATCTCCAGGTAGGGCTGTGAAGGTCCTGAGCTGGGAATCTTGGTCCGCTCCTGCCAGTCAGTGTAGAAAACACTGACTGAACCAATGTTCTGGCTCCGTATAAGGCAGATTCCTCTGTTCCCTATTCTAGTAGGTTGCTCATAGAGTGAGCAAGTAATTTGAGGATGATTTTGGACTCCAACCCCCGTCACGCTTGACCACCTGGCTGGTGGGATTTTTAGCCCTGTAGCACCTGTAGTCCAATGACACCATGTTCATTACCTCTGGTCTGTTTACAGTGTTTGTGTGTTGTTGGTTTTTTTTGGGGGGGGAGGGGAAACAGCTTGGCTGATGGTGAAGCCTTGAAGTCTATTGCCAGTCCCACCCTTAAGACTGAATGTGAGTGGAGGTAGCAGATTCTTTGCTGTGCCCCACTCACTTTACCGTCCTAGCCCAGGGTTTTCCAAATGTGGGTTTCCAGCTGTTTTTGGACTACAACTCCCATCATCCCTAGCTCTCAGGACCAGCGGTCAGGGATGCTGGGAACTGTAGTCCAAAAACGGCTGGAGAGAGACCCAAGTTTGGGAAACCCTAGTTTAGCCTGATGAAGAGTTCTGGAGAATTGCATGCTTTTGTGACATTTTTCTTAATCTAGTTCTAATATTTGGTGCTTTCTTCCTCTTATGAGCCCACAAGGCTATCTATCTGTTTGTTCCCCCCCAGAACTCTTCGTTCCTGCTTAACAATCCCTCCCTGAACCCTCTGAGCCTTCCTGCACAGCTCCTTCTCCATCCCAAACCAGTCACCATCAATTGTGGTCTCTACGGCCCGCCCCCCTTTGGCCACTCTTGCCTGTCTGATATAGACCACCTGTGTTTTATTATTATTATTATTATTATTTAGGGAAACTTTTAATATTTGATGAATCATTGTATTTTAATATTCTGCTGGAAGCCGCCCAGAGTGGCTGGGGTATAAATATATTATTATTATTATTATTATTATTATTATTATTATTATTATTATTATGACGGAGACCCTGTGTTGGCTGGGGGAGGAGTCTCCTAGTCCGAAACATCTGCAGGGCATCTGGTTGGGAAAGGCTCCCTTTTACGCAGAGCCTCATTTTGCCATTCCGTCTTTTGAAAACGAAATGCTTCACATTGCATGCTTTCTGTTTTGCAATCAGAATAACCTTGCGAGGCCGGTCACTCTTGAATTCTTGCATTCAAGGGTTGCCGATGGGGAACTGGGGCTGGGAGAGAGTAACTTGCTCCCCCGTCCACCCAAGAGCGTGGAGCGGAAGTGAGGACTGAACTTGGGTTGGCCAAGTCCAGCTTCTGCATTCCCATGGATTGCACAGTTGGCCTAGCAAAAATGCCGTTCCTTGCTCCCTAACTCTCTCTCTCTCTGCGGTAAATAATTTGCAAACAGTACTGGGGACTTCCTACCCTCTCAAAGGATGATTTTCCCGGTTCGATAATGAAGAGCGAGCTGATGGCGATCAGCGAAATGTCTCGGGATAATTCGTTGAGGGATGGAGGGTGTGTTGGGTGTAATCCGAGTACAGCAGCCTCCTCTCGAGGAGTTACATAACTCGCTTTCCATTTTGGCCGCTCTCTCCCGGCGAGGAACAGTCCCATCTTCCCCTGAAACCAGCATGCCAGACCTCATCAATCCAGATGCACTGTTGCCCCTTGAGAATAATAAAACCCAATAGGCGGAGCAAACACGCTGATTTTGCTCTCTGGCAGAGGCGCCTCTCCAGCCTCATCCGCACTGTTCCCCGGTTCCTGACCGAGTGCCAAAACTGGGCCTGGAACTGGAATCTCGTTCTTTCATCCCAGGAGCCTCCGTCTCCTTCAAACAGCCCAGCTTATCGGCGTGCGTTTGGAACGCGGTGCCAGCTACATGGGTGTTTGGAGATTAAAAATAAATAGGAGACAATGGCACTTCCTGTTGGCTGAGATTTATCACTTAATAACAAGAGGGTTACTCATTTCCTCTGGAAAGTGTCTCTAAAAGTTTTGGAGAAGTGGTGCTGCTCTGAGTTTCTCTCCCCGCTTCCTTATTTTATTTTTATTTGTTTGAATCGCTCTTTTCATGTCGGGGAGCAAATCGGTGGTGGGAGGGGAGCTGCTGGAGATCTCCTATCCGTAATCCATTCCCAACTTGGGCTTGTATCAGTGGCTACAGGCTCTCTGTATGTCATGGTAGCCGTTTTCGAGGCTCTCTCTCCCCCCCCAACTTTCTGCAGTTACATAGGACTTGCAGCTATCTGATGTCAGAAAATGTTTGATTAGGTGACTCATGGCTGTAGCTGGAACATCAGAGGGGGAGTTGTGTCATCTTGAGGCATCCGTGGCATGTTGATTGAACTTTCTCCCTTCTGAAAAAACTGGATTGACTCCTCCCAGTGGAGGGATATCAGTGTCTTTCTTTCCTTATCAGAAGCTCCAGAGAATCACGTTTTTTTCCCATTCTGTCATTCCCTGATTGGATTCTCTGTGAACAGGCCAGTCTTCGTCGCCATGGGCCATGTAGGGAAACGAACCTTTCGTAGCTGAAGGTGGCAGCCCTTCTTCTTTTCTTCCTTTGCACATGCCCCTTAACACCAACATTGTTGTTGTTTTTTAAATCACATCATGCAGATGTAGTTTTGCCTGTTATCAAAGGAAGGAAAGAGACATTTGCAAAGGGGAGGTCAGGAATCTTCCCACCTGAGTTTCTAGGAATAATAGGGTGTGGGTGGACTATGCTCAGCAGGGATAGTCAATATTGTGCCTTCCCGATCATAGAATTGTTGAGTTCTAAGGCTAGGCTAGGGTTTCCAAAACTCGGCCCTCCAGATGTTTTGAGACTACAATTCCCATCATCCCTGACCACTGGTCCTGCTAGCTAGGGATCATGGGAGTTGTAGGCCAGAAACATCTGGAGGGCCAAGTTTGAGGAAGCCTGACCTAGTCCAACCCCCTGCAATGCAGAAATCTTTGGCCCAATGTGGGACTCGAACCTGTGACCCTCAGATTAACAAGAGTCTTGTGCTCTACCAACTGAGCTACCCCAGGCCTCATAATCCTAGAATTGTGGAGTTGGAAGGGACCATGAGAGACACCTAATCTAACCTTTGCAACATGAATCTTTTGCCTAACATGGGTCTCGAACTCATGACTCGTGCTCTACCAACTGAGCCATCCCAGCCGCATCATGTTGGACTACAACTCTTCCTCAGCTGCAGCCAGCATAGGCAGTGGTTGAGCATCATGGGAGTTGCAGTCCAATATTATTGGACAGACCATTTAAGCCACTCCTGTTCTGCATCCTTTAGGGGAGATCAAAGTTCCACTTGCAGCAGCAGGAAGCGGTGGGGGAACTGAGTGGGAACCACGATGGCAGTGGTCTCGAGAGCTGTCTTCTGTGGGAGCTCTGCAGTTCCTCCACGAGATGGTCAGTCGCCGCGAGCAAGCTTCCATGAAACGCTGTTCGTCTGTCTTCTCCTGCAAAGTGCATCCACCCAAGAATTTGGGGTGCCTCCGGGTGCTGTGTCAAGTTACTGTGGCACAATTTGCGCTGACTCCCTGGGGTGCTGTGGATTCCCCCCCCCCGACTACTGGCACAGTGCCCACATGTGTTTGCTGTGTAGGTTGAGGAACTCACTGGCAGAGAGTCCTTCCTTTGCAGATGGGTGGGATATAAATAATAAAATTATCAGTTTTCGTTATTATGCAGAAAGTCCCAGGTCTCTAGGAAGGGCTGGGAATGTTCCCATGTCTGAAAACCCTGGTGCTAGTCATTGAGTCCAGTGGTGTTCAAACTTTTTTCAAAGAGGGCCAGATTTGATGAAGTGAAGGGCCGCGAGGGCCAACCAAAGGGCCAACCAAAGTTGTTAACCATTTTTTTAGGATTGAAGTTGAGCTTTTTTTTAGGGTTGAAGTTGTTGAGGTTTTTTTTTTTTTTTTTTTTTTGGATTTTACCCCAGGAAATAAACTGGATTAAACTGGTTGGCAGGCCAAATTAGGCCCCCAAAACAGACTTTGGACGTGCCTGGTTTAGACCGTACTGAGCTAGATGAACTAATGGTCTGGTTCATCCGAAGGTGGATTCCTACGTACAGTTCAAAACGCATTGCATGCTCTTTCCAAGCCTTTGTTGACTTCCACCGTGGTGGCAATTAAATACTGGACTTTCATTGAGTCTTCAGATATTGTGTAGTTTTATTGGGTGAAGTCCAAGTTCCTCCACATTCTGGATCCTCAGGCGGTGTTGCATTGAAATTGAACAGGAGGGGCTCATCGATATCTAAACGCCCATGCCCACCATCTAATTGCTTCCCCAGTTGTCCTCAGAATATCCCATGATCCTTCTGCTCTGCTGGGAGGCAGCCTTGCTGTGGCTCCAGGGAATTTCTGGCTTGGACAACTTGGTGATTTAAGTCTGCTGTTCCTTTCCCCGATGTTGCTATTGTTGCGGGCGGTTTTCATTTTTTTAATTCGGCAATAAAATGGCCCTGTTTATCTGGCCTTTTGTAGCAACAGGATGCCTGCAGGGAAAAGCCAGTGTGTTGAAAAAAAAACTGAGGCCAGAACACAGCTTGCTTCTCTCTCTCCCTCCTTTTTCTTTTCTTTTTGCACAATACTTAAATCACTTGCATAGCACTGACTACTTATATTAAGCAAGTGTTGGTGAATATTTTTGTGAATGGTCAAAGGCCTGGAAACGATGCCTTAGGAGGAGCGGCTTAGGGAGCTGGGTATGTTTAGCCTGGAGAAGAGAAGGTTAAGGGGTGATATGATAGCCATGTTCAAATATATAAAAGGATGTCATATAGAGGAGGGAGAAAGGTTGTTTTCTGCTGCTCCAGAGAAGCGGACACGGAGCAATGGATTCAAACTACAAGAAAGAAGATTCCACCTAAACATTAGGAAGAACTTCCTGACAGTGAGAGCTGTTCGGCAGTGGAATTTGCTACCAAGGAGTGTGGTGGAGTCTCCTTCTTTGGAGGTCTTTAAGCAGAGGCTTGACAGCCATCTGTCAGGAATGCTTTGATGGTGTTTCCTGCTTGGCAGGGGGTTGGACTGGATAGCACTTGTGGTCTCTTCCAACTCTATGATACTATGATTCTATGAATGATGAAATTTTACATCTATCATAGAACATAGAATTGTAGAAAAGGAAGGGACCCTAAGAGTTATCTAGTCCAACCCCTTCCATGCAGGAATCTCAGCTAAAACATCCATGACTAACAGATGGCCATGGTTGCTTTACAGAAGTTGCTATGTTGTCGAATCCTTCCAAGCGGTGGTTAATCCTAACTATGGTCTATTGAGAAAACAAACAAACCTAACTTTTGGCTCTGGTTAGTGGAGCTGTCTTGTTTCAGCTAACCTGAATTGAGATGGGCCATAGCGTAGGTTTCTGCCGACCCACTAAACTGTGGTTGACCTGAAGCGGAAGTCTCATCCCCTCCTTGCAGCCGGAGCCCTTGCTCTCTCAACCCTAAACTGTGGCTAGGCATGGCAACCAGCGCGGCACGAATTGTATCTCCCGCTTCAACGGGGAGAGGAAGAAATCCCTGTTCCGGCAATCAAACATTTGGGAAGCAAATGTCTAGCCGTCAGGTTGAAGCTGAATGTTCTGGAGGACGGCGGGGAATGGCAGGAGATCAGAGAAAAGGGATTAGCTTTGCTTGATGCCCGAAGGTAGCTGAGTCATCATCTCCTCCCCAAACTGAGGACCCACGGTGACAGGTGGATGCGCCGGAGGAGCTTAGCGCCTCGCCCCTGGCTAATTCTGTTCCATTTTTCTCCACCTGCTTATCTGTGCGGCGTGAGAAATTGCACAGCGCCGGCGGTGCGTTTGCAGCGGCGGGGAAAGTGGCAAAGCACCTTTGCCAGTAAACACTCGACAAGCCTTTGTGCGTCAGCCCTTGTGCTCTCTGCCCCGGTTTCTCAATAACAAGCAGGATGACCTAGCTCTGTCAGTATTTTTTTTGTGTGAGACAGGGGAGAGAGAGAGAGAGCTGTTGCCTGTTTTCTCCCCGTTCAAGATCAATTTGCTACTCCTGCCTTCCCCTGGACCTGTAAATTTAGCCTCATGTTTTTGGCTGCCGAGACCTTGCCGGTCTCGCTGCAGCTGCGAATTGATTCCCGCCCGCTCTGAGTCTTTTGCCTGCTTCCCCCCACCCTTTCTCCATCCCTTTAAATCGCCTGTAATCGACTTTGGCTGACATCCCGGAGCTGAGAGCTAGGAACACACACACATACATGCTGGAAAGGGCAACGCGAGACTTTTAAACCACAAAGCTGAGTTCTGTCTGCGCTATGGTGGGAGGAGAAATTCAAATGGATTTATTATTTCTCTTTGCTTGGAGATTCCGGGAAGTTTGTACACTCCTCTGCGACTTTGGTCTGGAAACTCCGGAGAGCTGCTGCCGGTCAGTGTAGACACTACTTAAGCTTGATGGGAACCAGCAGTCTGACTCAGTATAAGGCAGCTTCCTATGTGCTATGTTGCGTTTCTCCAAGACCCCTAAAAATCTGGAGGCTGTTCGCCTTTCCATAGCTTAATAATAATAATAATAATAATAATAATAATAATAAGTATCCTGCCCACTTGACTGGACTCTGAGAAGCTTCCAACATATATAAAGACATAATAAAACATTAACACATTAAAAGGCTTCCCTTTATTCTTACTCATCTTCCTAGCCCAGGATGGTCAATTCTTGACTGATGGCTGGATGCCTAGGGACAAAGGCAGAGGGTCTCTCCATCCTTTCACCTGGATGAGCTCAGGGTTAGAGCACCTGCTTTGCATCCAGAAGGACCCAGGTGCTGTCCTGGGCACCTCTGCAGGTAGAGATGGGGACAACCTGTCTGAAGCCCTGGAGAGATGCTCTATCAGTCAGTATGGACATTTCTAGACTAGGTGGACTCAGCGTAAAGCAGCTGTCTCTGTACCTACAAGGGCATGTTGTAGCTCACTTCCTGCTTGCAAGGGAGCCAGTGCCGTGTGATGGTTATGGTGTTGGGCTAGGACTTGGAGGTCTGGGGTTCAAATCTCCCGGTCAGCCATAGAATTGTAGAGTTGGAAGGGACTACCAGGGTCGTCTAGTCCAACCACCACAATGTAGGAAACTCACTGGGTGTCCTTGAGCCAATTGCTATCTCCTAGCCTATCCTACTTCGCAGGGTTGTTGTAAGGACAAAATGGGGAGGGGGAGACCCTTGTCTGCCACCTTCAGCTCCTTGGGGGGGAGGCGGAATGCGAAATAGATAGATAGATAGATAAATAAATAGATGATAGATAGATAGATAGATAGATAGATATAGATAGATAGTTGATAGACCATTCTGCCTCACGTGTTGCTTTGGAATGACATTCTCTATTGGGCAGTAAACTCCATGCTCTGAGTTTCAGATCCTTGGTTGTCATATTTTTCTGTTTTTTTTAGTGGGCTGGATGCTGTTGAAGTCACCACTGTGTGGCATAGTGGTTAGAGCGTTGGCCTAGGACCTGGGAGGCCAGGGTTCAAATCCCTGCTCGGCCACTTGCTTTGCCAGTCATTTACTCTCAGCCTAACCTACCTTGCAGGGTTGTTTTGAGGATAATATGGGAGGGCAGAGAATTGTGGAAATCACCTCGAGCTCCTTGGAAGAGGAAAGGCGGGGTACAAATGTAAAAAAAAAAAAGAATGACAAGATATGTACCAAAGTGCGATTGCTTTGTACTTCTGAGTAGCCCTGTAACCACGTCGGAATTCAGGTCCTCTTTTTAAATGACTCTTCCCCCAGACGTTTCCATTCATTTTGTGCTGGGCTCATCTCCCTAGCTCATTTCAGGGCTGTGGTTCGTGGAGAGAAATAACCTCATTGTTTTGATACCTCCCTGAGCGGTGTGAATCAGCAATGTAGAGAAGAATCTTCCTATGGCTCTCTTCCCCTCTCTCTGTGTAACCGCGAAGCAATAATATAGTAACTTACTTTATAAAACTGCAATGAAACAACGGCTGAAAGTTAGCATGTGTCATGCCCCTGGAGAGACGGGCGAGGGGCTGTTCTACTTCTAGAGTTACTAAGCGTTTACGGTAAAAAAAATCTCCTCATCATCCTGAATCCCTTCCAAAGCTCAAAATGCTATCCCCCCCCCCATAGGGAACTGGCGAACCGGCTGTTGCTGTTCCAGCTGCGTCACTCGGATTTATTCCCCTTTCGCCACGCCGTTTGGGAAATGTGGTCTCTCAAGGAAATGCAGTGTGTTCTCTTAGTGCGAATAGCAAGAGATTGCTCTTATGTAATCCTGCCTTTCATTTGCTTCCAGCCTGCTCAGCGAAGGACAAAAACATTGTGATGTGATCAGATGAAGGGGAGTCATAGTCCACAAAAGGGTGTGCCTCAGGGCAGTGTTGTTGTTGTTGTTGTTGTTGTTGTTGTTGTTGTTGTTGTTGTTATTATTATTATTATTATTATTATTATTATTATTATTTATACCCCGTGCATCTGGCTGGGTCTCCCCAGCCACTCTGGGCAGCTCACAGCATATATAAAAACATAACAAAGCCTTAAAACATTAAAAAACCTTCCGATACAGGGCTGCCTTCAGATGTCGTCTAAAAGTCAGGTAGTTATTTATTTCCTTGACATCGGATGGAACGGGTGCCACCACCGACAAGGCCCTCTGCCCAGTTCCCTGTAACCTTGCAGCGAGGGAACCTCCAGAAGGCCCTCGGAGCTGGACCTCAGTGTCCGGGCTGAACGATGGAGGTGGAGACGCTCCTTCAGGTATACTGGGCAGAGGCCGTTTTAAGGCTTTAAAGATCAGCACCAACACTTTGAATTGTGCTCAGAAACGTACTGGGAAACTCAGATGTATAAACGAGGTCAGATGTATAAACGAGGAGTATAGCGTCTAGATCAAGGGAAGTAATAGTACCACTATATTCTGCTCTGGTCAGACCTCACCTGGAATACTGTGTCCAGTTCTGGGCACCACAGTTCAAGAAGGATACTGACAAGCTGGAACGTGTCCAGAAGAGGGCAACCAAAATGGTCAAAGGCCTGGAAACGATGCCTTATGAGGAACGGCTTAGGGAGCTGGGTATGTTTAGCCTGGAGAAGAGAAGGTTAAGGGGTGATATGATAGCCATGTTCAAATATATAAAAGGATGTCATATAGAGGAGGGAGAAAGGTTGTTTTCTGCTGCTCCAGAGAAGCGGACACGGAGCAATGGATTCAAACTACAAGAAAGAAGATTCCACCTAAACATTAGGAAGAACTTCCTGACAGTAAGAGCTGTTCGGACAGTGGAATTTGCTGCCAAGGAGTGTGGTGGAGTCTCCTTCTTTGGAGGTCTTTAAGCAGAGGCTTGACAGCCATCTGTCAGGAATGCTTTGATGGTGTTTCCTGCTTGGCAGGGGGTTGGACTAGATGGCCCTTGTGGTCTCTTCCAACTCTATGATTCTATGAGGTGCCAAGTGGCTCCTTAAATCTAGTCTATGGTCGCCACAACAGAATGTCTGTTTGTCAGGGGGTTGGACTAGACGAGTGTTAGAAACTCAGGTATATAATCCAATGGCCAAATGGCATCTTAAACCTGGACTGCAGTCACTACAGTGGAATTATTAAATCCATCTTGTATGCAGGCTGATACCCTACCTGCCTGCAGACTGTCTCGCCAGAGCGGTACATGCTCTAGTTATCTCCCGCTTGGACTACTGCAATGCACTCTACGTGGGGCTACCTTTGAAGGTGACCCGGAAACTGCAATTAATCCAGAATGCGGCAGCTAGACTGGTGACTGGGAGTGGCCGCCAAGACCATATAACACTGGTCCTGAAAATCTTCACTGACTCCCAGTATGTTTCCGAAGCACAATTCAAAGTGTTGGTGCTGACCTTTAAAGCCCTAAACAGCCTCGGCCCAGTATACCTGAAGGAGCGTCTCCACCCCCATCGTTCAGCCCGGACACTGAGGTCCAGCTCCAAGGACCTTCTGGCCGTTCCCTCCCTGTGAGAAGTGAGGTTACAGGGAACTAGGCAGAGGACCTTCTCGGTAGTGGCGCCCGCCCTGTGGAACGCCCTCCCATGAGATGTCAAGGAAATGAACAGCTCTCTGACTTTTAGAAAACCCTGTATCAGGAGGTTTAAGGCTTTATTATGTTTTTATATATGCTGTGAGCCGCCCAGAGTGACTGGGGAAACCCAGCCAGGTGGGTGGGGAATAAAATAAAATAATTTTTTTTAAAAAATTAAAAATTTACATAACATAACATTTCTATACCATTTTATAGTTTACAGATCAAATCTCAAAGCAGTTTACAAAACATTGAAACGCCAAATAAAACAACCTACAATAAAACTAATTCAAGCTTCATGGAAAATATTTCAGATCCTTCTCTAAGTGATGTTTTGCTTTCCTCGATTGCCAGCCTGGTACCCAGAGATCTCCACATGGTTGCAATTGGACCAGCACCAGTTGTAAAATGTGCCTGGGTAATTTAAAGCACTGCCTCAGTGTCCCTTCCAGCCACTGCAATACTAGGATTCTATGGTCTCAAGCGCATTGCTTGACTGTTGCCTGCTCTTACAACAATTTGTTGGCCCCGACATGCAAGAAGGAAATAGAACACACACACACACACACACACACACACAAGGGAAATGGAAATGGTGATAACTATGGACTAAGGCGGAGTTTTTCAAACTGTGGTCGGCAGCCTGGCGCCCCCGAAACGCGCCTGGCTAATTTCTAACCCTGCCACAGGGGAGTGGCAGGCCGAGGGCCGGGTCCGCTTCTGAGCAGCCACCTGAGGGCCACAGGGATGGGTGGGGCCAGCGACAGAAGTGGGAGGGGGGGCAACACCTGCACATTTTACCTTGGCACAACAGGTTAGTTTGCACACATACCTGCACATCACCCTTCTCTGTCCAGTATCTAGGCCAGCATGAAGCTTTTTTCTTTTTTCTTTAATAGAAACCAGCCCTTAAATAAATAATAAATAACACCAGAGTTTAGCCTAAAGTTACTTGCCCCTGAAATGGCAAAGGTAGGCAAGTTACCCACCTTTAATTTGGAATTAATTGTTTTAATTAAGAAATTAGTTAATTAAGTTAATTAGTTAATTAAGCAATTTTAAAAGGGTCAACTGATCACCTGACTCTTGCACTGCTAGCATCTCAGCTCCGGAAGCATATAGAAGCCTCTTGCAAGTTGGCAGCCATCCAAAAAGGATCCATTCTCTCCCTGTTATATCTCAGACTCTGGCCAGAAATAGAACGTGAGCTATTGTTAATATAAGGGGTCAGTGAGCCTTAAAATAGATATTTGCCAAATATTCTTCAGAAGGTGGAGAGGAATTCCTGCATCTGGACCCTTTATTGACAGTACACAGCATCTGATTCAGCTGCTTGCATTTCCAGATAAATGTGCAGTCCCAGTGATATCTGTCAAGGCTGTACCTGGGGGGGGGGGGAACTCCCCGCGAAGGAGTAAGCGTGTTACATCTCTTTATTGTAATAGGCTGCAGAAGCACCGCCTCAATTATTATAGAATTGTAGAGTTGGAAAGGACCACGATTTAGTCCAACGCCCTGCTCAACCTGGGGCTCAAACTCACAACCCTGCAGTTAAGAGTCTCACACTCTACCCACTGGGCTACCTCAGAATTAATTCCAGTTGCTGCCTTAAGTGGGGAGAGATCTCCGCCTTTCCACATTTTGTCATTGGAATGAATGCAATAAATGGGCATCTGTACTAAATATTGCTTGGGACGCGGGAGGCGCTGTGGGTTAAACCACAGAGCCTAGGGCTTGCTGATCAGAAGGTCGGTGGTTCAAATCCCCGCGATGGGGTGAGCTCCCGTTGCTTGGTCCCTGCTCCTGCCAACCTAGCAGTTCGAAAGCACGTCAAAGTGCAAGTAGATAAATAGGTACCGCTCTGGCGGGAAGGTAAACGGTGTTTCCGTGCGCTGCTCTGGTTCGCCAGAAGTGGCTTTGTCATGCTGGCCACATGACCCGGAAGCTGTACGCCGGCTCCCTCGGCCAGTAAGGCGAGATCAGCGCCGCAACCCCAGAGTCGTCCGCGACTAGACCTAATGGTCAGGGGTCCCTTTACCTTTCACTAATATTGGCCTGGTGAACGAGTTACTAGCCTACTTGCTGAGAGAGAGAGAGAGAGAGAGAGAGAGAGAGACCGTAGCTCAGAGCGTCTACCTTGTATGTCAAAGGCCGGCAGGTTCGATCCCCGGCAATTCCAGGTAGGGCTGGGAGAAACCCGTGCCCAGAACCTTGGAGGGCTGCTGCCAGTCAGTGTAGACAGAGCTGAGCTGACCCTGTGCTCCAGCTCTGCATAAGGCATCATCTTCCTAGGTTCTCATGCAAGGGAACGTACTTCTGCATTATGTGCTTGCACAGCTGTGCTGTGCCCACCTGGCTAGGGTCTGGGAAGCAGCCACAGAAGCAAGAAACGGATGATGCGTTGGTGTGACAAAAGATGTGTAGGCTCAATCACTGGGGGGTACCTGGGGGGGGGCGAGGCTTGGGTTTTGTTTCACTCCTCTCAAAGAATTATTGGGATCCCATTGGGCCTCCATGTCTTTTCATTTGCAGCTGTTCTGGAGCGAAACGACAGCAGGGCAGCTTGGATTTCGTGCTTTGAAAGTCCCCAGTTTCCCACAAAGCTGGGACCAGCTTGGGGTATATATTAGATGGTTGGCAGCAAATCTCTCTGTATGCCTTCCAGGAATTGATGCTTGTCTTGACTTAAAAGACTCTTGATATGCTGCTGGCATGTACTGTGTGTGTGTGTGTGTTTTAAATAATCACATTTTCCATCCTTCTGGTAGGTCAGATCTGCATCTGCCATGATTTCAACCCCCCCCCCCCAATCTTATTTGCATGATGAGTCTGTCAGCATTTCAGGCCCTCCTCCCTAAAGAGACATTTGGGTCTTTTTTCTTGAAGCTGGGCAGAACCCTGTGGCTGGAAACTACCCACGGGGGAAGCCCCCCTGATTTCTCTCCTCCTGCAAGAGAGCCTCTGACCAGTCGAAGGGAATTCTGCAAGCTGTAAAAATACAGCCAGCTTGCATGCGGGTTTTTTTTTTTTTTTTAAATTCAACTTTTTGTTGTGCAGCCAAGGGTCCAAATATCAAGGCTTTCGCCTCCAGTGGTGAGTCTGAACTGTTTGTGACCCTGCAGAATGATTCTGGCGCTCACATTTGCTGGGGATACAGCCCACTTCCCACTTGGTTTCCTCTTTAAATTGTGCCTGTGCACCACTTCACCCAGGGCTCGCTCACAGGTAGTTGCGGTGGCGCTGTGGTCTAAACCACAGAGCCCTAGGGCTTGCCGATCTGAAGGTCGGCGGTTCGAATCCCCACGACGGGGCGAGCTCCCGTTGTTCGGTCCCAGCTCCTGCCCACCTAGCAGTTCGAAAGCATATCAAAATGCAAGTAGATAAATAGGCGGGAAGGTAAACGGCGTTTCTGTGCGCTGCTCTGGTTCACCAGAAGCGGCTTAGTCATGCTGGCCACATGATCCGGCAGCTGTCTGCGAGATGAGCAGTGCAACCCCAGAGTCGTCTGCAACTGGACTTAATGGTCAGGGGTACCTTTACCTATTTATACCTGAAGATATTGTGATGGGATGTGGGCAGGGGAGCATCAGTATGTCAGTCTTTAATGAGAGCGGCGATTGAAAATCCTGAGCTTCTGATTCCGACAGCCAAAGTTTATGAAGTTGTAGAGCAAACTTCCATCCACCGCAGCAACGGTAAATTCTAAACCTATTCGATTTAACAAGTTACCTCCTGCAAGAGCTTATATTCAGCTCTAGAGGCCTATGTTTAACCCGAAAGTAAAACCAGCACAACTACTCAGCAATTGCTTTGTTTTTTAAAAAAGAATCAGACTTGAGGACTGCTCATAAATCCTGGGAGGTTTAATTCTTTCATTTTTCAGCAGCAGTAACTTGCATTAAAGACCAATTCTTAATGCATATTTACTTAAAAACATGAGGCTGAGGCTACAGACACACACACATGCAGAGAGAGAGAGAGAGAGAGAGAGAGAGAGAGATGCTGAAAGCTGGTTCGTTTCTGTGTGTTATGATACAGCACAGTTGCCACACCACCCACTACTGCTGATGGGTTGGTCCTCTGCCTGACCTCCAAGCCTCCAAATGGGGTGTTTCTGTCGCAAGGAACAGAAATAGGAGTCATCAATAGGAGTATAGCATCTAGATCAAGGGAATAGTACCACTGTATTCTGCTCTGGTCAGACCTCACCTGGAATACTGTGTCCAGTTCTGGGCACCACAGTTCAAGAAGGATACTGACAAGCTGGAACGTGTCCAGAGGAGGGCAACCAAAATGGTCAAAGGCCTGGAAACGATGCCTTATGAGGAACGGCTTAGGGAGCTGGGTATGTTTAGCCTGGAGAAGAGAAGGTTAAGGGGTGATATGATAGCCATGTTCAAATATATAAAAGGATGTCATATAGAGGAGGGAGAAAGGTTGTTTTCTGCTGCTCCAGAGAAGCGGACACGGGGCAATGGATTCAAACTACAAGAAAGAAGATTCCACCTAAACATTAGGAAGAACTTCCTGACAGTAAGAGCTGTTTGACAGTGGAATTTGCTGCCAAGGAGTGTGGTGGAGTCTCCTTCTTTGGAGGTCTTTAAGCGGAGGCTTGACAGCCATCTGTCAGGAATGCTTTGATGGTGTTTCCTGCTTGGCAGGGGGTTGGACTGGATGGCCCTTGTTGTCTCCTCCAACTCTATGATTCTATGATAGGGGTGGATGCTTTGGACCCCCAAAGTCAGCCTTCAGCCTTCCATCTGGGGTTCCAGGTGTGCTTGGACTAGAACAACTCCTATCAACCCTGATGATTGACTGATTTGGCTGGGGATTATGGGAGTCGTGGTCAGCGTTTGAAAATTTGCCAGGCCCATTTTGCACCCGGCTATCAGCCCCTTGGAGGAGCGCATGTGGCGCTGTGGTCTAAACCACAGAGCCTAGGGCTTCCCGATCGGAAGGTTGGCAGTTCGAATCCCCGTGACGGGGTGAGCTCCCGTTGTTCAGTCCCAGCTTTTGCCTACCTAGTACTTCGAAAGCACATCAAAGTGCAAGTAGATAAATAGGTACCACTCTGGTGGGAAGGTAAAAGGCGTTTCCGTGCGCTGCTCTGGTTTGCCAGAAGTGGCTTAGTCATGCTGGCCACATGACCCAGAAGCTGTATGCCGGCTCCCTCGGCCAGTAAAGCGAGATGAGCGCCGCAACCCCAGAGTTGTCCGCAACTGGACCTAATGGTCAGGGGTCCCTTTACCTTATGGGCCCCTTGCAACCAACCAGTGTTCGAAATTAGCCAGCTGCCAGGTTCATTTTGCACCTGGCTCTCAGCTACTTGCAACCAAGGTGGGGATGCCTAGGCGCCAGGATGGCCTCTGACATCTCTACCATCTGAAGGTGCATGCCATAAACTTGACATGAGTCAACAGTGTGATGCAGCAGCTAAAAAAGCCAATGCAATTCTGGGCTGCATCAATAGGAGTATAGCATCTAGATCAAGGGAAGTAATAGTACCACTATATTCTGCTCTGGTCAGACCTCACCTGGAATACTGTGTCCAGTTCTGGGCACCACAGTTCAAGAAGGATACTGACAAGCTGGAACGTGTCCAGAGGAGGGCAACCAAAATGGTCAAAGGCCTGGAAACAATGCCTTATGAGGAACGGCTTAGGGAGCTGGGTATGTTTAGCCTGGAGAAGAGAAGGTTAAGGGGTGATATGATAGCCATGTTCAAATATATCAAAGGATGTCATATAGAGGAGGGAGAAAGGTTGTTTTCTGCTGCTCCAGAGAAGCGGACACGGGGCAATGGATTCAAACTACAAGAAAGAAGATTCCACCTAAACATTAGGAAGAACTTCCTGACAGTGAGAGCTGTTGGACAGTGGAATTTGCTGCCAAGGAGTGTGGTGGAGTCTCCTTCTTTGGAGGTCTTTAAGCAGAGGCTTGACAGCCATCTGTCAGGAATGCTTTGATGGTGTTTCCTGCTTGGCAGGGGGTTGGACTGGATGGCCCTTGTGGTCTCTTCCAACTCTATGATTCTATGATTCTATGCCTGGAGTTCCTTGGACCTCGAATGTTTTTACAAACTAGCAACGCATCCTGTAGGAACAGGACAATATACATGCAGACTGTCCCTGGATAAAGTGATTTTTCTTCTTTAAGTTCCCAAAGTTTTAACCTAGCTCAAGGTTGTCATCTGAACTAGCCAGATGTTAACTGAGAATCCATCATAGTCGGTCCACCATTTGAAAAATAAGACAAGAGCCATCTTGCCCCAAAATGGCAACTAGATACAGTGGAACTTCGGAAGTCGAACGTAATCTGTCCCGGAAGGACGTCCGACTTCCGAAATGTTCAAATTCCGAGGCGTGGCTTCCGATTGGCTGACAGCTAGGCTTTTTGCAGATCGGAAGCCGCGTCGGACGTTCGGGTTCCGAGGAATGTTCGAAAACTGGAACGCTTACTTCCGGGTCTTCGATGTTCGGGAGCCGAAACGTTCGGGGATGGAGCCGTTCGAGAACCGGGGTTACACTGTATTCTGTTTTGGCGACTGCAGCCTTGGTTTAAGGAGCCATTTGGAGCCTAGCTTATAAATCTGAGTTTCTAACGCTGGTTGTGGCAACTGCAACCTTGGTTTACGATGCCATTTGGCGTGTAACTTATACACCTGAGTTTCTAACACAGCAAATATCCCTAGACTCTCTAGAAGGATGCCTTCTTCCTAGATAGCAATGAGAACGGCACAGGTGCTGCTGAAAGAGCTGTCGGCCGTCGTCTCAGCGATAGGCCTGCTATTTTGGGCAGCTCTCAAGCTGTTCTTTGCTGATTCTGTCGGCCTTTTTCAAGGAGACTGCTGGGCTATTGGAGCCCTGGCAGCTCAGCAGCTCAGCTAAATGTGTCAGCGGCCCTGGGCACCTTGTTAGTTGCTTGACTGGGCAGCGGTGCCGTTTGTTTGCCTCCTCTGCGATGGGTTTATTGAAATGTGTTTGCTGCTGAGGTGGCTCTCTGCTGCAAGGCACACACCACGGGCCCTGAGCGATGGGGAGGCAGCCTCTGGCGCTGTTCTCCATTCCATTTGTGCAAGCTATGCCAGTCTCTGGCTGTTGGCATGCCTTGGCAGGGGTGTTTCCATCCTCCCCCTGAATTGGCCCGTGATGCCATCTGCACGATTAAATTAATTTAAGCAGGGGGATTTCCACTGGCAGCTCCGCGCTGGGCTAGCCCAGCCTATGCTTGAGCGAGAAAAATCACTTTGTGTAATTGGGTTGTGTGGCGGCATGTGATATTTGGAAGATATTAGGCTTGGCTCGTTCCCGTCTTTCTTCCCTCGGAGCGCTTGCGATGCCAGCATGCACCCGGGGACTTTTTGGCTTCCAGAACCCTTGTAACTGGATCCTTGCAGGTGCTGAGCCATGCTTGCAAGAACCAGATCAGGCCACCAGTTCCAGCAGCGGCCAGCCAGGTGCCACTGGGATGCAGGCAAGCAGGAGAAGGAAGGAAACAGCTCTTCCTTGACATCTGCTTTTGGCAAACTGGTGTCTACAGGTATTGAGAGACAGCGTTGCATAGTGGTTGGAGTGCTGAACTAGGTAAGAAAGGTATAGGACACCTGGACGATCAAGTCCAGCAAGGCGACTATGGGGTTGCGGTACTCATCTTGCTTTCAGGCCGAAGGAGCTGGCGTTTGTCCACAGAAAGCTTTCTGGGTCATGTGGCCAGCATGACTAAACTGCTCCTGGAGCAACAGGATACTGTGACGGAAACCAGAGCGCACAGAAATGCTGTTTACCTTCCCACCACAGCGGTACCTATTTATCTACTTGCACTGGTGTGCTTTCGAACTGGGCATGAGCTGGGGCAGAGCAAAGGGAGCTCACTCCATTGTGGGGAATCGACCTGCCGACCTTCTGATTGGCAAGCCCAAGAGGCTCAGTGGTTTAGACCACAGCGCCACCCGTGTCCCATAAGTGCCAAATGAGGACCTGGGAGGCCAGGGTTTGAATCTTCCTTCAGCCATGAAGACTGCAGGAACTTTAAGTGAAGAGGGACCTTTTCAGAAAGGCAGAGCTTCCAAGGCTTACTCTAAGGCTGGCTGCTGCTGAAGCAACATCGGAGCTCTGGTGGTACCCAGCCTGAACCCTGTGCAAATGCTTTGCCTCCAATGAGCTCAGCGCCTGCACCATAGCATTTTTGGCCCTCTAGATGTTGCTGGGCTGCAACTCTCGTGGAATCATAGAGTTGGAAGGGTCCCCGAGGGTCATCTAGTCCAACCCCCCTGCAGTGTGAGAACCTCAACTAGATCATACATGACAGATGGCCATTCAACCACTGCTTGAAAACCTCGGTTCCGCTCTCTGACAGCTCTTTCTGTCAGAGGGAGTCGGTTCCGCTCTCTGACAGCTCTTTCTGTCAGAAAGTTCTTCCTGATGTTTAGTCGGAATCTCCTTTGTTGTAACTTGAAGCCATTGGTTTGAGTCCTGCCCGCCAGAGCAGGAGAAAACAAGCTTGTTCCCCCTTCCATGTGACAGCCCTTGAGATGTTTGAAGAAGGCTATCATATCTCCTCTCAGTCTCCTCTTTTCCAGGCTAATCATACCCAGCTCCTTCAACCGTTCCCCATAAGGCTTGGTTTCCAGACACCTTGTTGCCCCTTGACCTGCTTCAAGTACTTTCTAGCCCAGGGCTCAGCAACCCTCTTCAGCCATGGGCTGGTCCACCATCCCTCAGACCATGTGCTGGGCTGGACTATATTTTGAAAAATAATAATGAACCAATTCCTAACCCAGAGATGCATTTTAAATAAAAGCACACATTCTGCTGATGTAAAAACACCAAGCAGGTCCCACAAATAACCACCATCCCTCAGACCATGTGGTGGGCTGGACTATATTTTGAAAAAAATAATAATGAACCAATTCCTAACCCAGAGATGCATTTTAAATAAAAGGACACATTCTACTCATGTAAAAACACGCTGATTCCCAGACCGTCTGCGGGCCGGATTGAGAAAGCGTTTGGGCCGGATCCGGCCCTCGGGCCTCAGGTTGCCTACCCCTGTTCTAGCCCTTGGACCAGGATGTTTGATAGAACGGGACAGAGGGGAAAGAGAAACAGGATGTGCTATACCGACCCCAGACTACAGGAGCATTGCAGGAAATGCATTAGCAATGGGCTTTGCACCACAAGTAAAATGGAATGAAAAGGGACATCTCTCTTGTTCCCGAGCAACTAACCGGGACTCTGCTAGGAAGGCTGACCAGGGAGGTCTCTGGATAATAAATCACCTACTGACGTCTGGAGTGCATTGAACTTCCTTGGTCAAATCTCTGCCTTAGGTCCCTTTCACTATAATGGCCTTCTTGTGCACCTGTGCCGCCTTTTGTGACCGGCGATTGCTGGGTTTCTAAAGTGTGAATTGTTTTATTTATTTACGGGGGCTTTTACAGAACCAGCGGCCTGCGTTTGGAACCAGATCTGACGCAGCGGAATAAAAGACGCCGAACAGCAGATGCAGAGCTGAATGCCAAGTGTGTGTGTAGGGAAAACACAACAGAATTCCCTTTCTTTCTTTCTTTCTTTCTTTCTTTCCTTCGCATTTCATTTTGGCAGCACTCTCTGAACTATTGGGAGAATAGGGGCTCCTTCTTGCCTTTCTTTCTCTCTCCTCGGAGTAGAAAATGAGAAGGTTCTTCTTTTCCACGTCTTCTTTTAGGGTCGTTAATTCAGTTTTGTTTTGTTTTACAAAGGTGCCGAGTGCCAGACCCTGGTGAGGCCACCAGGACACTATATGCCAGTGGTGTCCAAACTTTTTTTCAAAGAGGGCCAGATTTGATGAAGCAAAGGGCCGTGGGGCTGGCCAAAGTTGTTGACCTTTTTTAGGATTTTGCCCCAAAGTTGATGAACCTTTTAACCCCAGGAAATAAACTGCCACAGGGGCTGGATTAAACTGACTGGTGGGCTGGATTAGGCCCCCAAAACAGACTTTGGACATGCCTTCTATATGCCCTGCGTAACCCTCTGCTAAGAAGAACCTCGGCATATACTCACCCATTTCCATGGCACGGCAGAAGGAACGAGGCTGCATGTTCGGTGCACCTGTCCCCTTAGCACTGCAATGCTTAGTGAGTGTGCTCTGTGGCATCGCTGAAGTATTTTCAGAATGGCTGCCCTTAAGAACTAGAAACTTGGGTTTCTGTTTTCTTCTTGTTGTTCCCTGGGATTGTAGAATCATGGAATCATAGAGTTGGAAGGTACCCATAGGGGCATCCAGTCCAACCCTCATGCAATGCAGGAATCTCATGCAGCGAGTGTCTCAGGATGTTACAGAGGGGAGAGAGGGGGAGAAAACTGTCTGTGGGAACGCTGTTCAGTCAGTGGCAGCCTGCGTCATCCACACGATCTCATCCCAACCTTGGTTCTGAGTTTTCTGTAACGTGGGAGGGACTAGATGACCCTCATGTTCCCTTCCAACTCTTATGAGTCTATGACCGGGAGAAACACTCAGTGAGGATGCGATTCTGTGCTGGTGGTGGTGGGTTTTGGCTCGGGAGGGTGTGTGGCCTGGGGAGAGTCTCAAGGGCCAGATTTGGCCCTTGGTCTTCTGTTTCCGACCCCTGCCATAGTAAACGAAGGTTCTCCTTGTGCTCAGACAGCAATTCCAACAAGTGGAATTGTTCGCACCCTGGTGCCAGCATGGGCAGAGGAGTCGCCACGAGGACCCAGCCAGCTGCAGTCCTTGCCCCCATATAAAAATGGCATGAACATGAAGGAGGGGCTGGAAACACGATACAGGTCGTGAGTTTATGTACCGGACAGACAAATACAGTATTTTGGAAGGTTTATGTGTGTGCTTTCGAGTCAGTTGAAAATGAACTTTTAAAGAGTTGCACAGCCATTTCACCAGGGAGTTGCGGCTGCTGAGTCTTGGGCATATAGCTTATTATAGCTGCATTGCTGTTCCTTGGTACAGCTGTAATAGTCCCATCCGCATTTCAGCGACCTCCTCAACCATTTCCTGGTTCTATGTTCGCTTTTCCTGCCTCCCAAATAATCACTGCTAATACGTATAATAATCCACGCTGTATGTATGATCCCATGACTTTTCAGGACGCGGTGTGGTATTTGGTGGAATACTAAGAATATGAGAATTTTCTTTGGAAATGTAGGTTTCTAGTCCCTTTGGTAGACCAAAAAAAGGGGGGGGGGAGAGAGTGTGTGTGATATAGATGAAGAAGAAAGGTAATGAAGAGATCTTGCGATACCGCAGTGATAGGGAACAACTTTTGAGTTTCAGTTTCTTATCTCTAAAATAGAGATGGACAGGGAACAATCTTACTCGGCTATGAGTGATCGCCAAAGAAGAAGAAGAAGGTGCTGATAACACAAAGTTTGCAGGTTCGATCCCCATATGGGACTGCGTATTCCTGCATTTTGGGGTGTTGGACTCTCTGACCCTCAGAGTCCCTTCCAACTGTGTAATTCTATGACTCTGTGGCTCTAAGACAGCTTCTTATACCAGGCGTGTCCAACAGGTAGATCGTGATCTACTGGTAGATCGCTGCGTGTTCCTGGTAGATCTCTTGCCCCTCAGTGATCTCCCCCACCCAAAAGGGTGAAAACAACAGCAGTGCCTTCCTTAAAAAAAGCTCAACAACTCTGCCTTTCTCAACAACTTTGGTCCATGCAACGGCCTTGGGTAGATCACTGCCAGTTTTTTTATACTGAGTAGATCGCAGTCTATTGGGAGTTGGACATCCCTGAGTTTATTCTATCGCACTCAAAAGATGATTGATTTAATAAGTTGGCCGCACTTACTCCTGTGTTTTATCTTCTCATGAAAAACAGGATCCTAATAGTTGTTGCTTTATTTTGTTTCATTGGCGAGGGTAGGAAGGTGTGCAGTTTGCTTGATCAGAGATCTGGCCAGAAGGGAATAAGCCTAGCGCTGTTGATAACCTTGCGTAATAATTGCCGGCTCCTTTTGTAATCATCGGCCGGGGGTGGGGGGCAGGTTCAGTGCTTTCTGAAGAAGGAGGCAGCCGGGCAGCCGGGCCAGCTTGCTTGGAAGAGACCGAAGGGCGGGGATTCTTGCTCAAAGAGGCTGGCAAAGAAAGCGATCGGATATCAAAGACACAATGCACGAGGCAAGGGTGGTTAGAAGGAACCGCGAGGTGGAAGGAAACACATAGAGGTGCAGCCGCACCAAGTAGCCAGTGGTTTTCTTTTCCAGCCGAGCGAGCCAGCCGTTGAGATTGTGCAATGTGAATGTTACTGTTTACAAATATTTCTCTCCCTGTGCTTGGGGAAAAGCCATAACTCCGTGGCAAGCCAGTGTGGTGTAGTGGTTAAGAGCGGTAGACTCGTAATCTGGTGAACCGGGTTCGCGTCTCCGCTCCTCCACATGCAGCTGCTGGGTGACCTTGGGCTAGTCACACTTCTCTGAAGTCTCTCAGCCCCACTCACCTCACAGAGTGTTTGTTGTGGGGGAGGAAGGGAAAGGAGAATGTTAGCCGCTTTGAGACTCCTTAGGGTAGTGATAAAGTGGGATATCAAATCCAAACTCCTCCTCCTCCTCCTCTTCTTCTTCTTTGGTCCTGGGTTCAATCTCTGGCATTTTCTGGCTGGGCTGCGAATGTACCCCATCAGAAACCCTGGAGAATCACCGTTGGTCTGTAGATAATATCGAGCTGGATGGGTGCCATGATCGGGCTCTGTTTCAGGCAGCTCCCCATGCTTGCCTGAGCTTGTAATAATGACAACTTGGAAGTTTGGGGATTTTATGCTGTACTTCTAAAACAGGTGGAAACATGGGATGGCGTACTACAAGAAATCACCTGCGTTGGAGAAGGAGCCAGCTGCAATCTTTGGCATTTCCAGGTGTCAGGCTGTGGAAGACGCTTGTCTGAAAATCCCAGAGAGCTGCTGTCAGCTGGTGCCAACCAGCCTATCTCAACCTTCGGATCCTAGATGCTGTTGGACTACAACTTCCATCATTTCTAGCCAGCATGGCCGGTGGTTAGAAATTATGGGAATTGTGGTTCAAGGACATCTGGGGACCCAAGGTTGAGGAAGTTTGGTGTAGACTATTGGTCTTCAAATGATGTGTCAGGATGCACTGCTACAAAATGTGGGGAAATAATAATAATAATAATAATAATAATAATAATAATAATAATAATATACCCCACCCATCTGGCTGGGTTTCCCCAGCCACTCTGGGCAGCTCCCAACAGAATATTAAAACACAATAAAACATCAAACATTAAAAACTCCCTAAACAGGGCTGCCTTCAGATGTCTTCTAAAAGTCAGATAGTTGTTTATTTCCTTGACATCTGATGGGAGGGCATTCCACAGGGCGGGTGCCACTACCAAGAAGGCCCTCTGCCTGGTTCCTGTAACCTCACTTCTCGCAGTGAGGGAACCACCAGAAGGCCCTCGGCGCTGGACCTCAGTGTCCGGGCTGAATGATGGGGGTGGAGACGCTCCTTCAGGTATACTGGGCTGAGGCCGTTTAGGGCTTTAAAGGTCAGCACCAACATTTTGAATTGTGCTCGGAAACATACTGGGAGCCAATGTTGGTATTTCAGGAGTTGCCGAACTACAACTCCCATCATCTCTTCCCATTGGCCATGCTTACTGGGGTGATGGGATTTGTGGTCCCACAACATCTGGAGGTCCAAAGGTTCCCCGCATCTGAGCTACTGAGCCTGGTCTTAGGTAGTTTAGGACAGCAAGACTGCTACCAAAGAAGTAGATGTGGGGGGAATTGAAGGAAATAAAGGATCTCCACACGTGTTTGGGTTGAAGGTGAGTTGTGGGACTGTAAATGTTTGTTTTGTTTTATTTTGAAAACAAAGCGAAGGAAGAAAGAAAAAAAAGGAAGGAAAATAAGACAAAAAAGTGCAACTAAAAAACAAAACACAATAAGAAAAAAAGATATAATGTAATACACTAAATATAATCAGTTGCGGTCCCACACATTATTATATAGATATACAGTCATACCTTGGTTTTCAAATAGCTTAGTTCCCGAATGTTTTGGCTTATTGAACGCCGCAAACCCAGAAGTGAGTGTTCCACTTTGCAAGCTATTTTTGAAAGCCAAACATCTGTCAGGGCTTCCACGGATCCCGATTGGCTGCAGGAACTTCCTGCAGCCAATCAGAAGCCACGCTTTGGTTTCCGAAAGTTTTGGAAGTCGGACGGACTTCTGGAATGGATTCCGTTTGACTTCCAAGGTATGACTGTAAACATAATGTTGTCATCGGAATGCATATATGATTATTAATAACCTGCTATATTCTGTATAAACTCATTCCAAATATCAATATATTTCATAGAATCATAGAATCCTAGAGTTGGAAGGGACTCTGAGGATCATTTAGTCCAACCCACTCCAATGCAGGAATATGCAGAATATGGGAATCGAACCTGCGACTTTGGCATTAGCACCACGCTCTAACCAACTGAGCTGTTTATCCAAACAAAGCCTGTGTCTATAAGCCGTCGGTTCATATGTTGCGAGCGTTGTCATGTTGTCAATCCATTGGTTAAAATGGGAGGTCTTTTCTTCATCCTTCCAGTTCATCAATCAATACCAATCTTTCAGCCATAGTTAGGGTCGAATTTATTTTTTATAGTTTAGTGTAGAATTTATTTTTTTTGTCCATTGTCAACTTCCATACAAGGGGATCTGTAAAAGCTGAGCACTTGTGTAGGCTTGTTGTTGTTCAGTCGTTCAGTCGTGTCCGACTCTTCGTGACCCCATGGACCAGAGCACGCCAGGCACCCCTATCCTCCACTGCCTCCCGCAGTTTGGCCAAACTCATGCCAGTCGCTTCGAGAACACTGTCCAACCATCTCATCCTCTGTCGTCCCCTTCTCCTTGTGCCCTCCATCTTTCCCAACATCAGGGTCTTTTCCAGGGAGTCTTCTCTTCTCATGAGGTGGCCAAAGTACTGGAGCCTCAACTTCAGGATCTGTCCTTCTAGTGAGCACTCAGGGCTGATTTCCTTTAAGAATGGATAGGTTTGATCTTCTTGCAGTCCATGGGACTCTCAAGAGTCTCCTCCAGCACCATAATTCAAAAGCATCAATTCTTCGGCGATCGGCCTTCTTGATGGTCCAGCTCTCACTTCCGTCCATTACTACTGGTAGGTAGGTTCTGTACATTACTACTGGTAGGTACATTACTACTGTGTAGGCTTGGGGGCTCTCAAACCTAGTTTATGTTGTATGAAGACTGTGTTGGATAAGAATAAAGTTCCATCTGGCCCAGCGCTCTGTTCCAAAGTAGCCAGGTAGGTCATTCATTGCCAGGTCAATGTGCATAGGATTTTAGTCTTAAAGATGCATGCATCGTATTGTACTTAAATTTCACCAGTGAGGTTGAGTGGGAATTTCCCCCGATTTATAAATTCATTAATAAGCAAGAACGGATGCCAGTTGCAAATAAAATGCTGATCAAATATGGGAGTTTTGAAGTGTTTCACTTTGTTCACTAAATGCGAGTAAAATAAACACGCATCAGAAAAATCTCCGATGCAAACTGGATTTTTTTCTCGTTCAAATTGCCCCACGTTGCAGAACCTGATTTGGTACATTTGATGAAAAGCTCCTCTTCGAGTGTTAGCAAGTTTGATTTCAGCCAAGGACACGGTAGCAGCTGGACTTCCAAACTAGTAATATCGCTGCATTTTTTTTAAAAAAAAAAATCAGTAGCAAACCTGAAAGTAGCATTCAAAGTTGGGCTGAAATGGAAACCTCTGGGAGAAGTTAGGTTTTTTTAAAAAAAAAAAGTGAAGAGGATAAAATAACCAAGGCTAAAACCCCGTTTGAAGCTGCTACTAAGCTGCATTTGTGTTAGGTGAGGCCACCTAGTTGCATTGTGTTTCTGTGTAACTAAATCGCTCCTTGTACTGGTTTTCCAAACAAACCGGTAATAAGGTAAAGGAGGACTCCTGATACTTTATTCCCCCCCCCCCCCAGGCTAAACTTGCCTCTTGACTTGCATTCAAGTTTTCTGGTCTCCAAAGAAAATAGAAGCCGGACTCTTGAAACTGAAAATCAAAGATTTCCAGCACATAGGATGGGAAGACTTTGCTGCACCTTCCATGTTTAAAGGCCATAGAGTCATAGAAATGTAGAGTTGGAAGGGACCCTGAGGATCATCTAGTCCAACCCCCTGCAATGCAGGAGTAGGCAGCTGCCCCATACAGGGATCGAACCTGCAATCTTGGCATTATCAGCACCACGCTCTAACCAGCTGAGCTATCCAGGCTGCTAGATGCTCTCGCAGCAAGAGTTCCAGTTCGGCATGGCATATTCTCTCCCCTCCTTGCGTTTCCCACTAATTTAAGTAAAATTGTTGCAGCAGGAGTGCTTGAATAATGGTTCTCTTTAACAACAGTTAAGGCATCTCTGAAACCCCGGAATGCTGCCGCCAGCCAGTGTAGACAGCATTGAGCTGGATGGACAAATGGTCTGACTCAGTATAAGGTCCTAAATTCCTCTTCTTCTTCTTCTTCTTCTTCTTCTTCTTCTTCTTCTTCTTCTTCTTCTTCTTCTTCTTCTTCTTCTTCTGTCATCTAGTCCAACCTCCCGCAATGCTGGAATCTCAGCTCCTTCAAGCCTCAAAATATGTCTCTTTTGTCTCTTATATCACACTTTTTCCTCCAAGGATCTCACGGTGATGTACGTGACAATTAACCAATGGAGTGAAGTCATATAATAATAATAATAATAATAATAATAATAATAATAATAATAATAATAATAATTTCAGTATAAATTTAAGGTTTTGCTTCCTCTGCTGGTTCTTTTCTGTGTTAGAATGAACTGGTCTGGCTGTCGCATGTTTATGCAGCTACAAGACACCTTCCTTACCTGTACGGCTCTTTGGCTGTTGCGGGCACACCTGGAAGGGCATAAACTTGCAAGCAACGGCCAGCCCCCTAGGGAGGTCTCCAGGGCTGGGCAATGTCAGCTTCTCAACATTGTGATGTACAGTCGTACCTTGGTTCTCGCATGGAATCCGTTCCGGAAATCCGTTCGACTTCCGAAAACGTTCGAAAACCAAGGCGCAGCTTCTGATTGGCTGCAGGAGCTTCCTGCAACCAATTGGAAGCCGCGTAGGACGTTCGGATTCCAAAGAACGTTCGAGAACCGGAACACTCCCTTCCAGGTTTGCGGCACCCGGGAGCCAAAATGTTCGAGTCACCAGGCGTTCAAGAGCCAAGGTACGACTGCGTTACCAGCCCCAGATATACCGCCAGATGAAGGCACCATCGTACTCTGGCCCTCAAACCAGCCCTGGGCGATGTGTCGATACATGTTAGCACGGCATCTGGATTTTGCATGGTACCCAAACTATGTGCAGCTCAGAAGCAGCGGCCAGGGCAGCATCGTCTAAATGGATAAAGATCCTGAGAGAGAAAGAAAAGCTGAGTACCCCCCCCCCTTTATTTTAAGCTTGCTGTTGGTTGAATTGATACAGTCACTGCGAAGCTGCATTTCCCCCTTTTCCTTGGAGGAAGGAAGTCTCTTGTACAGGACCCCCTGATGTTTTTAAATACCGTTTGTGTTTTTTTTTAGTTTTTTTTTAATTTTAAAAAAGCAGAAATCACAGTCCAGACAGGAAGTGATTAAGACATGAATAAAGATTTCAAATAGACTTGGGGTCAAGGGAAGGATGGAAGTCTGGCTGTGTGCTTGAGATGCTGGAGAAGAGAAGGGGCAGAATAATGAAGTCAGGAATGTGGGGTTTGCAGCCCTGGGGGAGGGGGGGAATGAGGAGTCCTCCCTTTCGGAGGAGGCCTGTGGCCTTAGAGGGGCTTGGCGATCGGAAATTGCTCGTTTGCTGTCCATCTGAAGGCAGCCCTGTTTAGGGAAGCTTTTAATGTTTAATATATTATTGCATTTAATATTCTGTTGGAAGCCGCCCAGAGTGGCTGGGGAAACCCAGCCAGATGGGCGGGGAATGAATGAATGAATGAATGAAACCCTAGCTCATCATCATCATCATCATCGTCATCAACATCTCCCTTTATTTCTAACTTTGATGGTTTTCTCCTCATTTTATAGAGGCAAACAGCAAGACTTTATCATATCTCGGTTTCCTTTTAAGGTCCTTCACCTTTGCAGGCATAAATCAAAGAGGAGCGTCACGGGGGTACAATGCCAACAATGGCATCATGTGCCTTTATTCTTTGTTTTTAATTTTATTTGGGTGTCTGCACCCTGCTTTCCTCGCGATAGAAATCTTACTCGAGGCAGTTTGCAAAACAAATAACATAGTACAAGTCACAACATATTTTTTCTTTTCCTTCCCCAAAGCGGTAAGACGGCATCGCTAATTATGTTCGCAAAGAAACCATCGTCAACAGCAACAGTCTGTCGTCTGGAACACCTAGTTTTGCCAAGGGATGTTGAGACTTTAAACAGATTCTGGCATTTGCCCGAAAGGGATGTGTGGGGAGGAGCATGAACGCAAGGCCTGCACCCCCCCATGTCCCCCCACTGAACTTACTGGAAATCTCCATGCTTGGGAACTGGACTTTATCAGGGGTCCCAGTCGAGAGGAGGGTCCCAAGGACTTCCTTACACCCCAATTTCATCATGGGAAGGTATGAAGTGAAGTTGGTGGGTGGGGCTGGGTGTGGGGGGTCTTTGGGGATGGGCGGGGCTTGCATGCATGCCGCTGCCCCTTCCACAAAGAGACCCTAGCTCACCTTGCCCCTCTTTCTGTCCTTCAAGCTAGGGGAAAAGGACAGAAGGATACAGCTTCCTTTGCATGGAGCTCCTCCACCTGCCACTCGGCTCCTTGCCCAGAGGGAGTTTCCCTTCCAGGCGAACGACAAACTGCAAAGCTGCGACCGGCATCTTTTCTAGGTGTGCTACTTGCGCTGTGTACCTCTGCAGAGAGAGCTGGTGGGTGTTCTTGATGGGTGTGGAGCTCCTTCCCTTTCAGACTTGCTTTGCATCTTTCGGAAGTCCTAAAAGACCTCCATCATTTGCGATTGTATACCGGTGGCTAGGGCAAATCTGCAAAGCTTTGCTTGGAGAGTTTTGCCTGATGCGGTCCAGAGAAACTGAGCAACCCGAAATCTCTAGATGCATCAACGTAAGCCTAGTTCTTTCCTACGAATGCATCGTTTAAACACCCCTTGTCGCTTCACGACTCTGAAAGAATTGCACTGCGTTTGAAGTGACACACGGTCGATCTGTGTTGGCTGAGCCACACGTGCTGAGTCAATGGTTGTTCCTACAGCGATCTTATTATATTTGCAGTTTTGGGGATGATCCCTGACTTTCTTAAGCAGGTAAGCAGAGGAGCTTATCTGTTCCATCCACTGTATTTTTCGCTTCACAAGACGCACCTGAACATAAGATGTGCCTAGTTTTTAGAGGAGGAAAGGGAGAAAGCCCTGCTTTTTTGAGGATCAGCTGAAAGTGGTGCAGCTTTTTTTGCAAAGGGAAAAGCCCTGCTTTTTTGAGGATCAGCTGAAAGTGGTGCAGCTTTTTTTGCAAAGAGGAAAAGCCCCGTTTTTATGGGGTCCAACTCACAGTTCTGCAGCTTCTAGTCCTACAGCCATTTCTACAGTTTCCAGACAGATAATCTAATCAGCCAGTCACATGTCGCTGGGGAAACAAACAGCCTCCCTCTGCATTCAACAATGGAGGCCTGGGCAAGGGGGCGGGGCTGGAAAGGGAGCCTTATCTCTCTCACTTGCTGAACAGCTGTTCAGCGGCTTCCTTTCAACACCCCCTTCTCTCTTTGTAAAAAAAAGAGCACGATCTGCTTTTGGCCCCTAGGCAATTCAGCTCCAGGGACCATGCATTCGCTCCATAAGACGCACAGACATTTCCTCTTACTTTTTAGGAGGAAAAAAGTGCGTCTTATGGAGCGAAAAATATGGTATATCACACTTTTTTCTCTCCAGGGAGTACATGGCTCACCCCCCCCAGTTAATCCGTACCACGACCCTACAAGGTAGGTGAAGAGGCTGTGGCTGACTTCAATGAAACCCAGTGCGTTTCATGACCCAGTGGGGAATTTGAACCCAGATCTCCCAGGTCCTAGTCTGACACTTTAACCACTACACCACACTGGCTTCCTAGAGTCCTTCTGCTATGGGGCAGCTCTATAAATTAAGTAGGTAAATGAAGTGCTCTTGGCCTCGGGAAAGAATGCAAAGGGAAATATGAAGGGCTTGGCCAATCAAAGGTAGCATCACACTTTGGGGACATTCCCTGCTGCTTCCAAATTAGTCCCCGAGTTTCCTTCTTTCAAGATTTTAATACCTTCCTCTTCCTCTAAGCAGGAGTGTAGGCGATTGATGGTGCCAACATGGCACAACACCTTTCCTCTGGAACTCGCCGTCTATTGATAATCTGCAGGCTCCTTTGTTCTGTTTCTGATGCCCGCTGAAAACGTTTTTGTTCAGACATGCCTCCCCAGACATGCTAAAAAGAATTGGGTGCCTACTTCTTTCTGCCGTCTGCCAATTTTATCAGGCTTTTCTTATGAATATTCCGATGACTTACTTTTATTAGGAACACAAAGACAACTCTGCTGTTTCGGGTCAGTCTCGCATGCAGGCCAGCATCCTGTTCTCACAGTGGTCAGTAACAACGAGGGACACAAAATCCAATTGAAACCAATCACTTCAGCGGAAATGACGAACTTAGTCTTGTTACACCTGCTTTTCTAAGTCCTATAGTCATTTATACCTCCAGTGTCCTGTCCCGTACCAGGTAATCCCCCCCCCCCAATCCGGGTTTCCTTTGGGAAACAGTGACCTAAATCAGGGTTATCCATTCTCCATCTATGTTTGGACTACAACTCCCATCATCCCTAGCTAGCAGGACCAGTGGTCAGGGGTGATGGGAATCGTAGTCCAAAAACGGCTGGAGACCCAAGTATGGGAAATTCTACTCTAAATAAAAATAAATGAAATAAGATAAATAGATGATAGATTGATAACAACTGGGGTGCCAGTTCTCCGCTCTGTAAGAAGGGGAGGGGTGTTGTGTGGAGGAGCATTCAACCCCCGAGACAGTCGTACCTTGGAAGTCGAACGGAATCCGTTCCGGAAATCCGTTCGACTTCCAAAACGGTTCGGAAACCAAGGCGTAGCTTCTGATTGGCTGCAGGAAGCTCCTGCAGCCAATCAGAAGTCGTGACAGACGTTCAGGTTCCAAAGAATGTTCTCAAACTGGAACATTCACTTCTGGGTTTGCAGCGTTCAGGACCCAAAACGCTGGACTCACGAGTCGTTCGAGATCCAAGGTACGACTCTACAGGTTTGCAAAACACTAGTCCCTAGTGACAACTAGGTCAGAGTCTGGGGTTGAAGCTTGCCCCTCCCTTGGCTTTTCCTCTTCCAAGAAAGATGTGCCTTGCAAAATCCACGGCAGTCTTCCTGTCCTTCTGTCGCATCTGCTAGGGCAGCCTGCCCTCTTGGGTTTCATGGCAAGCTCCAGCCTCAATTTGTCAGAACCCAGAGAATGGGAACGCCTTGCAACGCAGCTTGCGGTTCTTTCTTTTTCTGGAGTTCAAAAGTCCTTCTCCGTTTGCTCTGCGGCGTTAATGAGGCAGCCCCGCTTGAAGCGAGCTCCTCCTGGCTGCGGGGACAGGAGCCAGGAGTGTAGCTGCTGCTTTGTTCAGAGTGGGGCGCATTGTTGAGCTTTTGAAGCGAATTTCCGTGTCGCCTTTTGATGTGGGCTCCATGCAAATTTCGCGGCGGGAGGGAACGGTGTTGGTTTTGTATCTTGTACTTTAAAAATAAAAATAAAAAGGATGCAAGAGATTCTTTATCGCAGCTTCCCGCAGTTTTTACCTGCGCCAGTTCCTGTGAAATGCCTCTGTTCCCTCCCACCCCTCCTGAGGTTTCTCTGTTATGTGCCGGAAGGAGCTCTGTGATCACAGCTACAGAAAGTCCCACCTTCGTGGTGAGAAAATCACACCTTTCATTGCAGGGGGGGAGGCTAGATTCCTCCATGCATTAAAAGAACGTGAGAGGAGGGTTGCAGGCTAGCTCCATCGCCATGCTGTTTGGCACATGAGAGAAGGGGCTCTGTGCGCACACTGACGTTCACAAATAGACCTCTGTGTGTGCTCAGGAGCACTATAAGCGACCAGCCATAAACACATGCAGGACCCCTTCTCATGCCCATTGATTTGGTTCTTCCACTTTTATCCTATGCCTGTTTTTCTGCTGCGAAGACGTACCCCACCCATCGCCACAAATGCTGCATCTGGAATACATTTCTGCAAATTGGGGAGGTGTTTTATTGCTCCATGACTTCAGGGTTGTGGGATTCTTTTTCCAACCTGGGGCGGGCGGGCTGCATTTCCCTCGGGGTGATCGTCCAGTGGTGAGTGTTGCTCTTTGCTGCTGTCTGCCTCTTCATGGGATGGAATAGGGCATGTGGGGGAAAAGGCAGCAAGAACAGGGAGGAGGGCCAGAAGGGGTCTGGGGAATCGGATGTCATGGACTGGCTTGGGTTAGCTACTCCCAAGGGAACCCCCAGGAGAAGAGGGCTCAGAGCCTGGGGAGTGGTGGCGGGACGACGATGAGTGGTGTGAGGGAAAAGAGGGAGAAGACTGGGAGGAGGAGGAAGTGTTGGAAGCTGAAGAGGTAACCAGGTTTAGTGAGCAGGAAGAGTCTGTGGCAGAGGGCAGTCCAGAAGTAGGAGAAGCAGAGGCTGGAGAGAAGTGGGATCAAGAGGCAGAGAGGATGCAGGCTGCTGAAGAAGCCAGGGTGTCTCCCCCTCCTGCTGTGACCAGAACCAGAAGAGGTATGAAGAGGGAGGAGCAAAGACAGGTACGGCGATGTAGTCTCAGATTGCACAGGAAGGACCATGGGGAGGAGGAGACCCTCACAACTGCCTCGCAGGGGCAAGATCTACTGGGGCAAGTTGCTGTGCTCACTAGGCCTGGCTTTATGAGCAGGTCTTGGTTCCTTGAATAAAGAGTTAACTTCACTTACGACATGTGATTTATTGCTGACTTTCTTGTGACATCAGCAGAGGGACCCTGGCCTCGGCAAGTGCCCTACGACGCCAACTCTGGCACCTGTTTTGTGCAGCATCTCCTCCTTGAAAGCCTCCTGGCTGGCCCTTTCAGCAGAGTCCATGCTGTTATACATCGTTGGGCTTGCTTCTTAGGTTCTGCATGGGCCGCGAAACCCGCAATGTGCCTTCTTAGGCTCTCCTTTTGCCGGAAGGCCTCTTGTAAGCAAAAGGATGTTGGATCCAGCCTTTGATTGCTTTCTCCTGGAGCAATCAATCTCTCGCACCAGGGAGACGTTTGTTCCCATAGGGCCGCAATGATGATGGATGCCCCTGGTGGTGGGTATTGATCGCTCCTGGGAGAGAGGGATGCATAGTGCGATTGGAGCTCATATTTTGGATTTTTTTTTTTTTTTTTAAAGAAGCCTGCTCAGTCCCTGCTCACAGAGGCTTGAATAGTTATGGTGCCCAGTGGTATGTACTGTAATGGGACAAATAGACCAGTGGTTATAATTCTGTCCGAAACAGCTTCATATATGTCCAACTTGGAAACTGAGCAGGATGCAGAAGTTTCTCTTCTTGAGGTCCTGGAGAAACCCCGTCAAATCAGAAAAGACAGGGTTGATCTAGGTGGATAAAAAGTACGACCAAGCAAACACCTTCATTATAATCATTCTCAGCCAGTGTTACAGGAGTGTGCTGGTCAGTAACCACACAGTTCAAAGACGGAGTATTTGCAAAAACACAACCTCCACAGACTTGGTTGAGCGTCAGGTGTAATGATCAGAGCCGCCTATTTCCGATGGTCTTCCTCCATGGCAATCAGTTGCTGAGGCTGAAAACCCCCGCCTCCGTACCAGGGCTTTCCCCAAGAAATCGGAGACTGTGCCTGCATGCAGCCAGCTTCCCCTCTGCCCTTTTCATGCCTCTTTTGGTTCTGCGAGTCAAAGGGGAGGGGAGCTTGTCACAGCAGGAGGGGCAGAGACCCATGACTCTTCACCAGCCGGACTCATCTCCGCCTCCTGCCCTCCCTTCTCTCCTACTTCAGCTTCTTCCTCTAATTCTGGACTTTTCTCTGCCACAGACTCTCCCAGCGCACTAAGCCCTGTTACATCTTCAGTTTCTGACACCTCCTCCTTCCAGGCTTCTTCCTCTGACCACTCCTCATTGTCCCGCCACCAATCCTCAGGCTCTGAGCCTTCTTCCCTTGGGGGCTCCCTAGCTGGTTCCTCACACCATTCATCTGCGTCCAACCAGCCCATGACATCCAGCCACGCTCTATTCCAGGATACTCCATTCCATTCCTTCCCCCAACAACCATGGGGGCACTGAGCCTGCTTATTCCTCATTGGCCCATTTCAGGGCATTATCCCCACCCCACTTAATTTCCACCTCCTAAAAAGGTTTAGTTTTGTCGTCTTCTGCAAAGCGCTGGGTTCTCCAAGCCAGTGTCAGCCAGAAAGATTTTTCCTCCAAAAGCATTTTATTTTAAAAAATCTGATTATTATTTTTTTAAATCATTGATTTTTATCCACCCTGCTTTCTCTGTGCTTCTCAATCACGGTTGTCAAAGGGTTTCTAGGGTGGACTGAGTCAGAGAAGGCAGAGTTGGGTTTCCATGGCTGGCAGAAGCCCAACAAACTCATTGCGTTAATCGAGTGCCATTTCCGTCTCAAAGGTGTCATCTCGTCAGCGGGTTTGATCTTCCTTGGTTGTTCTGTTCCCAGTGCCTGCAAATTAGCACGGCACACATCATGCTTCCCTAAGATAGGTATGCGTGCGGTTTCTTTTTTCTTTTTTCTTTAAGAGCAATATAGTCATTTCACAGAAAGCAAAGGTTTGTGTTTATTAAATGAAGTGGAGCCTCTCTTATCGCCCTGATAGGGGACGGCGCCTTCCTTTCGCCCTTCAGAAAAACCTCGGATCAAAGAGGCCGGCGGAAGGTTACGTGAGGCTTGCATGACTCACCGTGATAAACGGCAGGGCCGTCGCCCAGGAAGGTGCCGGAGAAAGCGGTTGCGGGTGTCGAGCGCACGTAACAGAAAGAGATGAATGGCCAGGCCTCTCCATGCACAGGTGTGACGGCCCTGGGTTTATTGACTGAAACCTCTGCAGAGCGCACTGCTCAGCGCTTCCGCAGATAACGTGAGCCGACCAGGTCAGAGATAAGAGGAGGAATCCTGCAGCAATCTCAGCATTCGAGAGCTTCCCGAGGGTTTGGGAAACAGACCCAAAGGGGAAGGCAGCATGGTGTAGTGGTTAGAGCAGCCGTTCGCAACTGGCTGAGGATGATGGGAGATATAGTCATAGAATCATAGAGTTGGAAGAGACCACAAGGGCCATCCAGTCCAACCCCCTTCCAAGCAGGAAACACCATCAAAGCATTCCTGACAGATGGCTGTCAAGCCTCTGCTTAAAGACCTCCAAAGAAGGAGACTCCACCACACTCATTGGCAGCAAATTCCACTGTCAAACAGCTCTTACTGTCAGGACACTGCTGTATTCCAAATATGTCCAGGAAATTCCAGACATATGGCAACCCTAAAATAAGCACAAATCTCCCATGGAAGTTTGCAGTCACAGAAGAGGCTGCCCGTGGTCTCTCTGCATGACGTACTGGAAGCAAGCAAGACTGAAACAGTGAATCAGTCTGTCCCCACTGGAGGCAGGTGATTCTATCCCCACCTCTGCATTGCTTGTAATTTCAGTATTAAAGCATTCCCAACAGAGCTTTCAGGGGAGGCTGCCTGTTGCTTCTCTTTATGAGTCAACGCCCCAACCTCCTAATCACAAGCGCACATGGAGACACAAGAGAGATTACTCTTCCGTAGTGTAAAATAAATTCAGGTGTAGGAATGACATATGCTTCCAATGTTATTTCAGAAGAAATGGAGAAAAATTACCTGTGCACATTCTGTCTCTAGAAGTATCCGGTTTTTGATCCTTTTATTTATTTATTTTTTTAAAAAATCTGCAACCTAAAAGTTTTTAAGGTTGTTACATTCACATATTTTGCATGATTTGTTCTGCTAGCTAACCATATTTGTGGTATTTTTGTTGGTGTTTGTCTTTTAGATGCTATGGACAGTCAGCTATGCAAATAAAAAAAATAAATAAAATGGTAGATGAGGTTCTGCTAGCCATAGCTGAACAACAAAAGAGCCCCCCAGGGCAAAGAATGACAATTTCTGGTCCCTGTTAGGCACCGTCTGGACCATTCTTTTAAAACAGTACTGTACCACTTCAAACTGCCGTGGTTCCCCCCCCCCGGAATTCTGGGAATTGTAGTTTGCTCAGGGTGCTGCGAGTTGTTAGGAGATGCCTGTTCTCCTCACAGAGCTACAGTTCCCAGAGTGGTTTAACCATCACCCCCTCTTCCCAGGGAACTCTTGATGCCTTAAGCACTATTTGGCTTCTGGGATGTTGCCATGCCTATTCAGGCATACCCCGTGCCATTGTTATAAGGGCTGGAAAGCCTGTTTATGAAAAGCAAGCAATCTAGGCGGCTGACACCCTCATAACGCTGAACTTTGTGTCTGATACTAACATTCCTCACAGGTGCTGAATAGGCAGCAAACGCCAGTCACACTGAGATGGGCTGATAACATTCAGCAGTGTTTGTTCCCGAAATGATTATGTTTGGGTGTGCGGCTGTGGCAGTTTGCGTGCTTTAGTTTCACCTGAGCGTGGCAGGTGAAAAATAATCCGTACGTCCAAGAGCAGACATTTTCTGACACGCACAGGGCACATTTTCGAAACCCGTTACAGCGGCTTTTTGAAACTTTGGATTTCAGAAGCCCAGCAACCAAGCTGGGAACTTGTTCCCGAGCTCAGATTTCTTAAGAAAATTAAAATTTGAACTGTTTCTTGTTTTCCAAACTGCCCACCTGCCCCTTCTCAGAATTGTATATCTGACTTACCGTATTTTTCGCTCCATAAGACTTTTTTCCTCCTAAAAAGTAAGGGGAAATATCTGTGCGTCTTATGGAGCGAATGGTGGTCCCTGGAGCTGAATTGCCCAGGGGCCAAAAGAGGATCGTGCTTTTTATTTTACAAAGAGAAAAGGGGGTGTTGAAAGGACCCCGCTCAGCAGCTGATCAGCAAGAGATCGGGAGAGAGATAAGAGTCCCGGCTCCCTTTCAGCCCGCCCTCCTTTGTTGAATGTGCTGCAGAGGGAGGTTGTTTGTTTCCCCAGCGACATGTGACTGGCTGATTAGATTATCTGTCTGGAAACTGTAGAAAAGGCTCCCTTTCCTTTAGAAGCTGCAGAAATGTGAGTTGAACCCCATAAAAACGGGGCTTTTCCTCTTTGCTTTTCCCCCTTTGCAAAAAAAGCTGCAAAACTTTTAGCTGATCCTCAAAAAACAGGGCTTTTCCCTTTGCAAAAAAAGCTGCAAAACTTTTAGCTGATCCTCAAAAAAAGGGCTTTTCCCTTTGCAAAAAAGCTGCAAAACTTTTAGCTGATCCTAAAAAAAAAAAAAAAAAACCAGGGCTTTTAGAGGAGGAAAACCAGAAAAATATTTTTTCCTTGTTTCCTCCTCTAAAAACGAGGTGCGCCCTATGGAGTGAAAAATACGGTACCGGTAGATCCATGCATTGCAAAGGATTATTTGCACCTCTTGTTTTAGAAAGCAGACACGAGGTCACAAGTGGCGAATGACCTGTAGCACTCCAGATGCTGGACACCAGTTCCCTTCAGACCTGGTCAGGAACAGTGGGAGTTGTAGTTCAGCAACATCTGGAAGGCCACAGGTGTAACCTGCCCTAAATTAGGGTAAGGGAGGGCTATAGATCAGCGGTAGAGCACCTGATTTGCATAATCTTTTAATAATGACTTTATTATTTGTACCCTGCCCATGTGACTGGGTTGCATGAAGTTGGGAAGGTTGCTTGATAATGATCTCTTAAGGAGTGAGAGATTGGTGGAGCAATCTCGGAACCCAAGCGTGCCATAATAAGTGGAAAGAAAAAGCAAGTTTCTCCCCACCCCACCCCACCCCGCCTCTTTGGTCTAAATCAATCTTTAGACGTGAAAAAGGCAGAGAGAACTCGGGCACATTAAAGGCACATTTAGCGCAGCATGAATTCCCAAACACAAGAGTCCGTTTCATCATACCTTTCTGGCTTTGGCAGGGGAACAGCTGCAGCTCTTCTGCAATCTTGTTCAGATGTCAGCTTCTTGTTGTGAAGTTGTGGAAGCTTCTCCTTTGTCGCAGTGCGCTGAATACACACTGAGGTTGCTTTGAGGCGCGAGAGGCATTGGGCGCCGGCGTGCGCATGTATGTGATTGCTTAAGGACATTAGAAGACCCCTGCTGGGTCAGGCCACTGGCCCATCTAGTCCAGCTTCCTGTTCTCACAGTGGCTAACCAGATGCATATAGACAATCATGGCTAATAGCCATCGGTAGGATGTTACTCCTATCATTTCTCTAATCTTCTTTTAAAGCCATCCGAGTTGGTGGGCATCCCAGCCTGCCTGGGGGAAGCGAATTCCATTCCGGATGTGCTTTGCTAACCGGTCTTCAGGAGAGAGGGTGAACGGCAACAGCCATTAGAAGAGGGAGAGGTGAAATTGTCCCAGGTTAAATAAATACAGGAAACCCATCAATCAAGTAAAAAAACTAACCACGAGTTTTTTTGTTCAATATTTAGTTTGTACATGCTTCCCATCAGTGTTTGATGTGCTTCGTATTTCAGAGGAAGGGGAATTCATAAACAAACAAGAAGGCACATTCTTTTGGTCTTTATGAATCAATGGGATGGGAGATGCGCTACCAAAGGCTCTCAGTTTCAAACAACAACAACAATTTATTATTTTTTCCCCAGCCACGCTAGGCGGCTCCCAACAGAACACGATAAAACATCAAACATTAAAAACTCCCCGAAACAGGGCTGCCTTCAGATGTCTTCTAAAAGTCAAAAGTTTATTTATTTGACATCTGATGGGAGGGCGCCACTACCGAGAAGGCCCTCTGCCTGGTTCCCTGTAACCAGGACCGGCGCTAGGGTTTCTGGCACCCCCGCCAAAGCCTGCTTTAGCGGGAGGTGGGGGGTGGTGGAGAGGCAAGCAGCAGTTTCTCCGCTGTAGCGGAGAAGCTGCTGCTCGCCCGTCCCGCCCCCGCCAAAGCCTGCTTTAGCAGGAGCCGGGGGGTGGTGTAGGGGGCAAGCAGCACCTCTCCGCTACAGCGGAAAAGCTGCTGCTAGCCCGCCCCCCTGCCCAAGCCTGCCCAGCACCCCCTCCATTTTGGCACCCTAGGCAATTGCCTAGTTCGCCTTAATGGACGTGCCGGCCCTGCCTGTAACCTCATTTCTCGCAGTGAGGGAACCGCCAGAAGGCCCTCGGAGCTGGACCTCAGTGTCCGGGCAGAATGATGGGGGTGGAGACGCTCCTTCAGGTATACATGTGCATTGCTAGGCTAAAGGCATAGCCAGCAATTCATCCTCACCTCCCTATCCCTCTGTATCCTCCTCCCGGATCGAATTGACTGGGCACAAGGCTTGTCCCTGTACTGCGCGTTTGCCAAGTTCCATGCAAGCGGGTGCTGCTTTGCAGATAACACCCATCAATAGCAGTTAATCTGGCGCTTTCTGATAACCGGGGCGAAATGGTCGGCACGGCTCCCATGTAGCAAAAGCATAACGCGAGGAAGCGTCGTGCAGAAAGATCGGAGCCTGCAGTTCGTGAGCGACCGCAGCTGCAACTTATCCAGGGAACGGGGATGCGATTGTAGGCCTGTGTTTTTCCCTGGATCCGGCCGGGTTCATGAGCTTCTGTGTAACCTGCCCTGCCCCAGCTTGTAACCAAGGCACCCTGTGTCCTAAAGGTGCAGAAGACGTGGTCCAATTCAGTCTTCCCCTATTTGGTGCCTTGGACTACAACTCCCATCAGCCCCAGCTAATGCAGCTGTGCTGATGGGAATTGTAGTCCAAAAGGCCTGGAGGGCAATAGGCTGTGGGGAGGGCTGTCTCAGCCAAGAGAGCGTGTGTGCTGCGCAGTGAGAAATCCCCAGATTCGAATCTTTTGCTTCAGCTGTGAATTCCCAGGGTGGTTTCTTCGGCAAGTCATTATAATCTCTTGGCCTCAGTGTCCCGTCTGCAGTATGGGGATAATGCTGACCTGCCGAACAACAGGGTTAGTCTTGCAGATCGCCGAGATAGAGTGTGTGAACCACTTTGAACAGACGCATAGCACTGGCGTTAGTCACAGGCGGGAACAGTTTTGAACTTGCACCCTGCTATTAACCGGCGCGCTTCTAAACTTTCTGAATCAGTCATGCCCTCAAAAGAAAAGCTCATCTTGGGACTTTTTGAAATTAGTGAAGCACGAGGACTCAGGGAGGGTCCCAAAGGAGGGGCGGGAAAAGCGGCGATTTGGGTGGCCAAAAAGTGAGTGAGTGGGGGGGGAGTGGATTGAGGTGCTCACCTGTCTCAGTGGCCCAGAAACCCGATGGGTGCTACAGGGAGCTGAGTGGTGGGTTAGTGGGTGCTCTGAATTAACCCCCCCCACCTCTGTGTTGCATCAGAGAGTTCATGGCTGCGTGTACAGCAGGCTGCATAGCTGGCCCCAACCCTGTGGGGTGAAGTTTGAGGGCCGAGTACATGGAAATAATTGTGCCCCCTGACTTCAAGGAGTGGGGAGATGGGAAGAAAGGTGGGTTTCCTTCTCCCTGGGAAGAAAGGTGGGTTTCCTTCTCCCTGGGCTGTCCACAGTAGTAGCATCCCCCCCCCACAGGTGGTTGTTGTTGTTCAGTCGTGTCTGACTCTTCGTGACCCCATGGACCAGAGCACGCCAGGCACCCTATCCTCCACTGCCTCCCGCAGTTTGGCCAAACTCATGCCAGTCGCTTCGAGAACACTGTCCAACCATCTCATCCTCTGTCCCCCCTTCTCCTTGTGCCCTCCATCTTTCCCAACATCAGGGTCTTTTCAACAGGGAGTCTTCTCTTCTCATGAGGTGGCCAAAGTACTGGAGCCTCAAGCTTCAGGATCTGTCCTTCCAGTGAGCACTCAGGGCTGATTTCTTTAAGGATGGATAAGTTTGATCTTTTTGCAGTCCATGGGACTCTCAAGAGTCTCCTCCAGCACCACAGGTAGGGGGAGCCAGAGAAACTGAAGGTAGATCGGAGCTGAGTTGGTTAAACACATGCTTTTCCTGCAGAAGGGCCCAAATTTAATCCCTGCCATCCCTTATTAAAAGGACCCAAGTAAGAGATGATAAGCAAGGATCATTTTCTGGTATATATTAAAATCTGATCTCAGGCAGCTTCCTCTTCCTTTCTGATCCTTGGACCCATTCTCTCACGCTTTTAATGGTCCGTTCCCACGAAAGGGATCTGTCACACATGTAGATGTTGTCTGCAGGTTGTTCTTTTGTTTTTAAAAGGAGATTTTTATTTTATTTTTAAGAATATTTTTTTTTTTGCATATCTTGGGCGCTTGCGGGGGTTGGGTTGCCCTCCAGGTTATGTCTCTTTGCATCATTCCACTTCTTAAATTGCTTGCCACAGGGCTACCAGATTTTGCTATTGAAAGTGGACTTGTAACAGCAGGGGGTGTTCGGGATCGGGGTGAACTTTTCTCAGGTTGGCAGTCAGCCGTGCAGTCTCCCGGGAAACTTTGTTCCATTCCCCCATCTCCCCAAAAACCCAGACACTACTGCTAGCAGGCTCAGTTCACTTTGAGCTTCCCCGGTGCCCTCAAAACACTCCGCATTTCCCTTCACCCCCAAAAATGATTTTTTCCCCATGCATTTGCAAATCTTGGAGTTCCCACAAGCAGGCATGCACCTTTTTCTCGCTCTCAAGTGGGTGGGTGGCAGCACTTTTGGCTATATTGAAATCTATACTCTGAGAATGAGTCTGCTTTTAGTATCATGCTGATGTCCTTTCCCCCGTACAAAGAGCTTTTACGGGGTTTTTACCACGGGAAAATCCTGTAAGTCAGGGGTAGCAAATTCGTTTGTTGGATCACAGCTTCTATCAGCCAGTGGCCAGGGATGATGAAAGTTGTAGTCTAGAAAGGGCAGGAGGGCACTGTGTTGGCTAACTTGGCTGTAAGTAATTGGCTAACCTGGCTGTCCCTTAATTAAGGTTAAGGGACTGTAGTCTGGCTAAGGTTAGAGAAGAGCTTGCTTGGGAATACACCCACGTTCCCAGGCTTTTATCTGCCTTTGGGGTGCTTTGAGAAGCCAGACGGGAGCTGTGTGCTCTCTTAACTTCCCAGACGCATCCTTCCAGGGAAAACAGGAGGAGCCTCGCCTTCTTGTTCCCTCTCCCTTTCCACGGAAATGACTTTTGGCCGCAAACGGTGTGACGCTTGCTCAGTAGGGCCGTGTTTCTGGCTCTGCTGGGAGAATCCTGATCTGCTGCCAGAAGTCACTCCGCATTTGAGGTGGCGTCTACACGGACAAGAGCGTGAGAAGCAGCACTTTTGCTCTCCCTCCCTGGAGGCAGAGGGATCGGGACTCCCATCTGCAGTGCTTCAGAACATTAGACACTGCCTAATTCAGCATCAATTCTACAATCGCGGGTGGCGCTGTGGGTTAAACCACAGAGCCTAGGGCTTGTTGATCAGAAGGTCGGCGGTTCGAATCCCCGTGACGGAGTGAGCTCTCATTGCTAGGGCCCAACTCCTGCCAACCTAGCAGTTCGAAAGCACGTCAAAATGCAAGTAGATAAATAGGTACCGCTCCGGTGGGAAGGTAAACGCGTTTCCATGTGCTGCTCTGGTTCACCAGAAGCGGCTTAGTCATGCTGGCCACATGACCCGGAAGCTGTACGCCGGCTCCCTCGGCCAATAAAGCGAGATGAGCGCCACAACCCCAGAGTCGTCCGCGACTGGACCTAACGGTCAGGGGTCCCTTTACCTTTACCTAATTCAGAGTCAGGCCACTGGGTCAGCAGCAGAGTTTCGGAGAGGAGCCTGAACGGAAAGAGGTTTTTCCTCCATTCCTCATAATCCTAGGTCTGGTGAGGTTGAATAGAATCCGAGAATTGTAGAGCTGGAAAGGATCCCAAGGGTCATTTTGTGAGTCCAACCCCCTGTAATGCAGGAATCGAATGTTGGGAGACTCAGAAAGCCACCTTCTCGACTGTTGGACTCACTATTGGTCTCGTCTACCCGATCCACCGGAGCCTGTCTTCGAATGCATGGAGAGTCCCTGACTCACCGAGGGTTTGAGGCAACTATGCCGCTGAATACCAGTTACCGGATTTCATGAGCTATTGCATTCATGCCCAACTTCTGCTCTTCCATTAGGCATCTGTTCAGCCGCTCTGGGCATGGAATACTGGACTAGATAATGAAGATACAGTGGGTTGAACCTTTTACCTTTTGCATGCAGTGGATGTCCTCTCCCACTGAGCTTACACCCATTCCCTTGACTTGTCCACTGACTGATCAGTTCTGTGAGCTAAGCTAAGCTGGAAGATGGCAACTTGACAAAGGTGACCCAGGGAGTTTTGTGGGCGCACATTTACCTGCAGTCACTTAGAGGTGGAGCAGCTGCTTTGCACACAGAAGAATGTCCCAGGTTGAATTACCAGCATCTTCAGGAAGACCAGGAGAGGTCTCCAGCCCAAAACCCTGGAGAGCTGCTGCCAGTCAGTGTAGACGATACCAAGCTAGATGGTCCAGTGGTCTGACAGGTGAATTCCTCTGTTCCTAGTTATGCATCTCTCACATTAGATAGCTCAGTTGGTAGATCACGAGGTTCTTAGTTTCAGGGTCATGGGTTCGAGCCTCACGTTGGGCAGATTTCTGCATTGTAGGGAGTTGGACTAGATGACCCTCGGGGTCCCTTCCAACTCTACATTTCTACGACATTTTATCCCACACGGCCTCCGTTGTCGTTAATGCAGATCCAGTCATGGCCATGACACGTATCAAAGGGCGAGAGGGTAGGTCCTTGGGGGGGGGGTTGCGATCTAGAAATAGACATGAGGGAGGCTGAAGAGAAAGGCAGGGCGAACAGGGAAAGGCTAGATCATTAATTTCAATTAAATGTACTTTGGCTTAGTTACAGTAGGATACTGGGACTCGGAGAGGTGTGCCAAAAGTTTAGTGCATGGGTGGGAAAGCATAATTTCGCCTGTTTTCCTTGCAGAGGAGTTGAAGTTTTGCAGGCAGCGTTGAGATAAAAGACCAGGGGCTTTAGCTTTACTCCATAAATGCTTAGTGCTGCCTTCCCCGGCCAACCAGAAGTTGGTTGGACTACAACTCCCATCATCCCTGGCTGTTGACGGTGCTGGCTGGAGCTGATGGGAGCTGTAGTCCAGCAACATCAGGAGGGCGCCAGGTTGGGCGAGGCTTGGTGCTTACAGGATTTCTGGTGCCTGAGGAGGTGTTCCTCGGATGCAGAATGTCTCTGATTCTGTCCCTGCTATGCCCGGTCGAAAACAAAGAGTGGCTGCCTGTCAGAGTCAGAACGTGTGAGGTCCCTGTGAATGCTAGCACTTGCCTGACACCTGGGTGCTTGCTTCTGTAACCCTGCTCAACTCGGGATGAGCAATTAGATCGGGGGTCGGCAAGGCTTACTGGGCATGGGCCGGATCACTCCCGCGGAGATCCTCTGTGGGCTGGGCCAGAGCAGCGCAGCGCCAGAAATCGCGTCTGAGCATGTTCGCGGCGCCGGAAATCACTTCTGCGCATGCCCAAATGCCAAAAACTGCACCTGCGTAGAAGCGATTTCTGGCGCCGTGGATATGCGCAGATGGGATTTCTGGTCAAAACAAAATCGAAAATTCTTTCCAGTAGCACCTTAGAGACCAACTGAGTTTGTTCTTGGTATGAGCTTTCGTGTGCATGCACACTTCTTCAGATACACTATTCAGAAAGTTAACCCCTTACAGTTAAATGCGCCCTGTTTCCAACATATTCAGAGATCTGGAGCAAGCAGCATGAGCCCACGCCAGTGAGATACCTGCAGGCGCAAAGAGTTTAGCTGAACAATTTGCTCCAGATGGCTTCAGACTGCAAGTGGCTATCCCAAAATGCACCTCTGCCGGGAAATCCAAGTGGAAGTCGAAAAAGGAATTCTAACAGAGAATTCTGATTACCCTCACCAGACTAATTCCCAGCCTCATTTGGTGGGAAGCACTGGCAAATCCGGTAGAAAACTGGTACGAGTTTGTAGGATAAAATGCCTTTATTATGTAGGATCGTGAGCCTGTAGGATCGTGAGTCTCCCCACAAGCACTTTAGACATAGGGGTGCAATGGACTCTCCTGTTTGTTTCCTCCCTTAATTCCTTCGGAGGAATCCAAACCACATTGAAAGTCTTTGAAAGCCGGAGTTACCGTATTTTTCGCTCCATAAGACGCACTTTTTCCCTCCTAAAAAGGAAGGGAAAATGTTGCTGCGTCTTATGGAGCGAATGCTTCGCTCCCTGCGGCCTCCCCCCACCCTGATTTCGGGCACTGGGTGGTGGAGGAAGCAGCTGGGATCCCAGCTGCTTCCTCCACCACCCAGCACCCCGCGCCGATCCAAAAAGCAGGCTTTCTGCATCGGCGCGGGGAGCTGGGCGGTGGGGAAAGCAGCCGGGATCCCAGCTGCTTCCTCCACCACCCAGCACCCCGCGCCGATCCAAAAAGCAGGCTTTCTGCATCGGCGCGGGGAGCTGGGCGGTGGGGAAAGCAGCCGGGATCCCAGCTGCTTCCTCCACCACCCAGCACCCCGCGCCGATCCAAAAAGCAGGCTTTCTGCATCGGCGCGGGGAGCTGGGCGGTGGGGAAAGCAGCCGGGATCCCAGCTGCTTCCTCCACCACCCAGCACCCCGCGCCGATCCAAAAAGCAGGCTTTCTGCATCGGCGCGGGGAGCTGGGCGGTGGGGAAAGCAGCCGGGATCCCAGCTGCTTCCTCCACCACCCAGTGCCCGAAATCAGGATTTTTGGATCGACGCGGGGCGCTGGGTGGTGGAGAAAGCAGCCGGGATCCCAGCTGCTTCCTCCACCACCCAGCACCCCGCGCCGATCCAAAAAGCAGGCTTTCTGCATCGGCGCGGGGAGCTGGGCGGTGGGGAAAGCAGCCGGGATCCCAGCTGCTTCCTCCACCACCCAGCACCCCGCGCCGATCCAAAAAGCAGGCTTTCTGCATCGGCGCGGGGAGCTGGGCGGTGGGGAAAGCAGCCGGGATCCCAGCTGCTTCCTCCACCACCCAGCACCCCGCGCCGATCCAAAAAGCAGGCTTTCTGCATCGGCGCGGGGAGCTGGGCGGTGGGGAAAGCAGCCGGGATCCCAGCTGCTTCCTCCACCACCCAGGATGCAGAAAGCAGGCTTTTTGGAGCAGCGCTGGGTGCTGGGTGGTGGAGTAAGCAGCTGCTTTCTCCACCACCCCACACCCTGTGCTCATCCCACTTGCTTTGAAGGGAGCTGGGGACGAGGGGTGAACGCTCATCCCTTCTCCCCTGCTCCCTTTAAAAAAAACGGGGATGAGCCTTTTTGAAGGGGTGCATGGTGCCCCTTCAGAGGCTCATCCCCGCTTTTTTTAAAGGCAGCGGGGGAGAAGGGCTGAGCGTTCACCCCTTCTCCCCAGCTGTCTTTAAACCTTTAAACCTCCCCAACACCATCGAAAGTGGGGTGGGAGGACAGGAAGCCCTACAGCATCGCTACTGGGCTTCCCCTTTCTCTGCCCCACTTTCGCTGGTGTCGGCAGGGTGGGAGAGGCAGGGGAGGCCCGTAGCATGTTCCTCTCCCAGTCCCTCCACCACTGCTGCCTCCTTCGCTCCCCCTCCCAGCCTTTTAGAGGAGGAAAACCAGGAAAAAATATTTTTCCCTGGTTTTTCCCCTTTAAAAATTGGTGCGTCTTATGGTCCAGAGCGTCTTATGGACCGAAAAATACGGTAACTCTTTGTGAGAACAAAACCCTTGGTGAATGTTGGGTTTTGTTTTTTTCCAATGAAGCGAACTTTCTTAATATCCTCTAAGTGTTTGCGTGGTCTGCAAAGCACGCATCTGAAGATAACATCAGAATTATTATTATTTTTAAATGAAAAGTGGAGCTGAGGGATGCTGATTGCATCTGCGGAGGCCTTTTAAAATGCCTCTTCATCTTGTATCACTTCAGATGAAAGGGATTAACTACAGAGCATAGCTAACCATCACAGCTAATTAGGTGTATGGCAGTAATGCTGCTTTCACACCAGCACTGATTTGCAAAGCAAAACCTTTGGCAGGTCTCCCTTTTCCCTACCTACCAGGATAATACCTTGAGTCTGGAAAAGGGTTGTGAGGGTTGCGTGAAGACAAGGAGAGACAGGTCTGGCCTGATCCACAGACAGATAGCCATGTCATTTGCCAAGTCCCAGACACCAGGCATCTGGTCTAAGTATGGCTGCTTATGCAGGGTTGTCATGAATCCTCTCTTTCAGGATTAAAGTTTCTGTCTGGGCATATTTTCAAATTTTGGCAAAATTTCTGGGTTTTTATTTTTATTTGTTTACAGTAACCCATGGGGGGGAAAATCTAGGGCATTACACTCAGATCTAAGGCATCCAACTAAGCGGCGAATCACAGCAGAGCAACATCTTAAACTAGCTACATCACGTATAATTCCCTTCTCTTGTGGCCGAACTAAAAGGACACTGGCTCAGCTATAAGATTTTGGAGGAGGAGTCTGGGATTGCAAGAGTTAACATCCCCCCCCGCCCTTAAGGAGAGTCCATATGCACATGTTAAACAGTGTAATAAATTGTTCTGTGCATACTAATTCTACAGAGGCATCGTTGAAACTGTTCTCTGTAATTCTATAACAGCTTGGTACGGTACAGCCTCCAAGAGGAGACAAGAAAAGGCTCCAACGAGCTGTAAGAATTGCAGAAAGGGTAATTGGTGTTAGCTTGCCTTCAATAGAGACAATTTATGCTACCGAGTTAGGAAGAGAGCAGAGGGAATTGTCGCAGATCCTTTGCATCCCGGTCATCATCTGTTTCACTTACTTCCATCTGGATGTCACTACAGGACTTTATACACAAAACCGGCTAGGCACAAGAATAGTTTTTTTCCTTGTGCCATTAAATTATTAAATTTGTAGTTGTATAGCTGAAGGGGAGGTAAATTATGGGTGGGGTTTCTTTGCTTCTTTGTATTGTGAGAGGAACAGTGTCTGTATGTTTACATTGCAATGTAGCCGAAACAAATTCCAAGTATGTTGGAAAATGTACTTGGCCAATAATAAATTATTCCTACTGATGTTCACAAAGATGTGGACACGAGCCCCAATACTTTCGTGTGGCAGGTGAGGGAGCAATATGTATTATTATTATTATTATTATTATTATTATTATTATTATTATTATTATTTTCTTGCTGAAAGTTAAGAACAGCTACTAGCAATGTATCACAGCTTCTGTAGCCTACATATAGTTAGGGGTATTTAGAACGAGAGTCGTTGTAGCGATCCGTAGATAAAAGTAGGAGTCGGCAAATGTGTCCTCTTTTTTGCTCTTCAAAACATGGCAACTCTAAGTAAGGGTGGGGTGGTTTGGGGTTTTTTTGGTGTGTGTTAGTATTCCAACACACACACACACACACACAATTTTATATACCACTATTACTCGGGTGGCGCTGTGGTCTAAACCACTGAGCCTCTTGGGCTTGCCGATCAGAAGGTCGGCGGTTCGAAACCCGCAATGGGGTGAGCTCCCGTTGCTCTGTCCCAGCTCCTGCCAACCTAGCAGTTCGAAAGCATGCAAAAGTGCAAGTAGATAAATAGGTACCGCTCCGGCGGGAAGGTAAACGGCGTTTCCGTGCGCTGCTCTGGTTTCGCCAGAAGCGGTTTAGTCATGCTGGCCGCATGACCCGGAAAAACTGTCTGCGGACAAACGCCAGCTCCCTTGGCCAGTAAATCGAGATGTGCGCCGCAACCCCAGAGTCATTCGCGAGTGGACTTAACTGTCAGGGGTACTTTACCTTTACCTTTACTGCTAATGATAATGATTAATAATAATGATAATAGAATTTCCACCAGCATCTGGTTGGTCACTGTGAGAACAGGATGGTGAACCAGATGGGCCATTGGCCTGAACCAGCACGGGTCTTCTGTTCTTAATTGTATTTTGCATTTGTGTCAAGGCAAAAACACAAGCAAAACAATTTACAAGCAAAATAAGAAAAACAGCTGCGATGCTATAGCTGTTTTGGCTACGTAAGCAAAGGTTAGTAATCAAATTGGAATCAGAATATAGAATTAGAGTAAGTTTTTACATGCCCAAATGAGGTAGTTCTGAGAACAAAGGCCAGGATCTTGATTGAATTAATCATTAATTGGATCCTCAGTGCCGGGGAGGGCTATTTATCCCGGTTAAATCTCAACGTTATAATGGAAATGCAGGATAACAGGGACTGATGGTTGTTACTGGTGATATGTCACTCTGGCATACCATCTTCAGAATGAAGCCGATGGAGAAGGCAGGATACAAACATCATCATTAATAATAATAATAATAATAATAAAATAATAATAATAATAATAATAATTTATTTGTACCCCACCATCTGGCTGGGTTTTCCCAGCCACTCTGGACGGCTTCCGACAAATATTAAAATGTCACAGATTAAAAACTTCCCTAAACAGGGCTGCCTTCAGGTATTTTCTAAATGTCAGGTAGTTGTTTATCTCTTTGACATCTGATGGGAGGGCGTTCCACAGGGGGCGCCACTACCGAGAAGGCCCTCTGCCTGGTTCCCTGTAGCTTTGCTTCTCGCAGTGAGGGAACCGCCAGAAGGCCCTCGGCGCTGGATCTCAGTGTCTGGGCTGAACGATGGGGGTGGAGGGCGCTCAGAATTTTCTCTTGAAAGTCCATATCCACATCAGAAAACTACAGTTCCCGGAGATCCCTGTGGAGAGTGAAGCAGAGAGTTAAATATGCCAGGTTGTATTTTAATTGGGTTGCGATTCTTGGTTATATCCCTGCTGTTCTAATGCATGAGCTTTGAAATAGCATCTCAGAGCAGAGCAGCTCATGTGAGACTTTGTCTCCGATATCAACCTTCATCAAGCTGGTGCCCCCATGTTTTGAACTACAATCCCCCCCCCTTTTATATAAATTGTATTAGAGATTATAAAGAGAAATACCAACATTGTTGTCAAATCTCTCTCTCTCTCTCTCTCTCTCTCTCTCTCTCTCTCTCTCTCTCTCTCTTTTTGGTCTGAACTGAAACATTAACCCAGAGGCAAAAAAGTGAAAGAGAAGAGAAAAAGAAAGAAAGCGCGAGAGATAAAGAAGGAATAGGAAAGGAATCAAATGAAAGAGAAAGAAAGGACTACAGTTCCCATTAGCCCCAGCCAGCATGGAACATAGGAACCTAAGAGCCTGCTGGATCAGGCCAATGGCCTATCGGCTTCAGCATCCTGTGTGCGAACAGATGCCAAAGTTTGATCCCCGTATGGTACAGCTGCATATCCCTGCGTTGGACTAGATCAGGGGTCGGCAAAGCTTACCGGGCATGGGCCGGATCACTCCCGCGGAGATCCTCCGTGGGCCGGACCAGCGCAGCTCGACTCCGGAAATCGCATCTCCGCATGTCCACGTCGCTGGAAATCAGTTCTGCGCATGCCCAGACGCTGAAAAATCGTTCTGGTTTAGCGCAACGTGCAGGGACTCTCTGGGCGGCTCGGTTCAAGGGCGGCTCGTGGGCCGGTTAAACAGCCTCCGTGGGCCGCAGGTTGGGGACCCCTGGACTAGATGATGCTCAGGGTCCCTTCCAACGCTACAATTCTATGGTTCTGTGGAAACCCACAAGCAGGATCTGGGAACAAGAGCACTCGCCCCTCTGTTTCTCCCCCAAGCAACTGGCAATGCTGCCTCAACTGTGGAGGCAGAGCCTGGCCATCGTGACTAGTCGCCATTGACTGCCCTCTCCTCTATGAATTTGTCTGATCCTCTTTCCAAACCACCAAAGTCGGTGGCCATCCCTGCCTCCTGTGGCAGTGAGTTCCATAGTTTAACTGTGTGAAGAAGTACTTTGCCTGCCCTGAATCTTCCAGCATTCAGCTTCCTTGGATTTCCACAAGTGTTGCAGGAGAGGGAGAAGAACTTTCACCTTTTCCAGATGGAGAGGACGGAGGTCTGTCGCCCTTGGTATCTATAACTGAACTTCCCAGGCTGTCCTGCAGCCTTTCCACTCCTACCTGCAGGCCCGGCTCCAGAGAGTGGCTTTGGTTGACTTCACACAAGTTCCCACGTTGACCCAAGCGCTGTTTGACATCTCTGTGAAGCTTCTGGAGGCATTGGTTAGGGGGTTTGGAGTGCCATTTCATCGGTACGCAGGGGACACCCAGCTCTGCTTCTCCTTTGCATCCCAACCAAGTCGTGGACCGACACACAGAGACACCGGTGGGCTGGATGAAGGCCGGTGAGCTGAAGCTTAAATCGCAACAACCTGGAAGCCCGGAGTGGTTGGTGGTCAGGAATTCGGTAAATGGCATGTTCTGGATGGGGTTGTATTCACTGTGAAGGAACAGGTACCCCTAGATCTGTCGCTGGAGGTGACTGCAGTGGTTTCAGGGGAGCCAGCCGGCAATAAATCACACAGAGTATGTGAAGTTAACTCTTTATTAGAAGAAGCCAAGATGGCCTGCTCAGGGGTGCAGCAACGTACAGCAACGCTTCTCGCTAGGCTGTTGCTTTCAGATATTGTTCCTTTAAAAGAAAGCAACAAGTCATAGCATAATTTCCTTTTACTGCCAGTTGCTTGGGGCACCTGTGTGAACTCTCAGGGCCATATACCCAGCTGATCCGCCTTGCTATTGGCTGGTGTTGTCTTTACACCCACAGTGTCCTTCGGTGTCGGCCTGTTCCGTTTGATAACACCCCAGCCCTTACCTGCTCTGCACCGTTCCTTATCGCACACGAAGAGATGCCGTTGCTTTAGTTTGGCCTGGCGTGACACTCAATTGGGTCATTTCTCCTCCTGCTAAGTTCTGTGATCTTTATTTCATTCCTCTACTCCTGAAGACGATAGGAAAATATTGCCACTGAGCTTCTGGGAACACAAGGGGAGGCTGCCAGATCCGGCCAGGGACCCATCTGGCCCAGCACCCTGTTCTGGAACCCTGTGCAACCCTGTGAGAAACCCACAAGCAGGATTCAAACGCAAGAACGCTCCTGTTTTCCAGAAATGGGTGAACTTGGTAGCCAGCATTGTCTACACCAGCGGTAGGCAACCTAAGGCCTGTGGGCCGGATGCGGCCCATAGGCCTTCTCAATCCGGCCCGCGGATGGTCCGGGAATCGGTGTGTTTTATACATGAGTAGAATGTGTCCTTTTCTTTAAAATGCACCTCTGGGTTATTTGTGGGGGCTGCCTGGTGTTTTGAGATGAGTAGAATGTGAGTTTTTCTTTAAAATGCATCTCTGGGTTATTTGTGGGGCATAGGAATTCATTCATATTTCCCCCCAAAATATAGTCCGGTCCACCACATGGTCTGAGGGACAGTGGATCGGCCCACAGCTGAAAAAGGTTGCTGACCCCTGGTCTACATGGACTGGCAGCAGCTCTCCAGGAATTCTGACAGGAGTCTCTCCCTAGCCTATCTAATATGTCAGGAATTAAACCAAGGTCCTCCTGTATTTTCTTTTCTGGCATTTATGGATAGAATTGTAGAATTGGAAAGGGACACCAAGGGTCATCTAGTCCAGCCCCCTTGCAATGCAGGAATTTCTGCTAAAGCATCCCTGACAGATGGCCATTTGCTTAAAAGCCTCCAAGGAAGGAGAGTCCGCAACCTTCCGAGGGAAGACCATTCCGCAGTTCTTCCTGATGTTTAGTCAGAATCCCCTTTCTTGTAGCTTGTAATGAGTCACCCGGAGAGCTTCGCCGCCGAGTGGGGATTCAAACCCTTGTCTCCCAGGTCCTAGTCTGACATCTAACCACTGCGCCACCCCTGGCGAGCCAGTTCTGGCCTTTGCACACACGCACACCTTTTATTTTTCTGTTTTGGAAATGCAGTGGTACCTCGGGTTAAGTACGCTTCATGTTAATCATAGAATCATAGGGTTGGAAGAGACCACAAGGGCCATTCAGTCCAACCCCCTGCCAAGCAGGAAACACCATCAAAGCATTCCTGACAGATGGCTGTCAAGCCTCCGCTTAAAGACCTCCAAAGAAGGAGACTCCACCACACTCCTTGGCAGCAAATTCCACTGCCGAACAGCTCTTACTGTCAGGAAGTTCTTCCTAATGTTTAGGTGGAATCTTCTTTCTTGTAGTTTGAATCCATTGTCCGTGTCCGCTTCTCTGGAGATCCTTTTCACATGTACTGCTCTCAAGCCAGGTGTCACCCATCCTGTATTTGTGCCTTTCATTTTTTTGCCCAAGTGTAGTACTTTACATTTCTCCCTGTTAAAATTCATCTTGTTTGCTTTGGCCCAGTTCTCTAATCTGTTAAGGTCATTTTGAAGTGTGATCCTGTCCTCTGGGGTATTAGCCACCCCTCCCAATTTGGTGTCACCTGCAAACTTGATCAGGATGCCCTCAAGCCCATCGTCCAAGTCATTGATAAAGATGTTAAGTAAGCTTCAGGTTAAGAACTCCGCTTAAGAACAGAAATCGTGCTCTGGCAGCGCAGCAGCAGCAGAAGGTCCCATTAGCTAAAGCGGTGCTTCAGGTTAAGAACGGACCTCCGGAACGAATTAAGTACTTATCTTGAGATACCACTGTGCTGGCATGCTTGCTACCAGAGAGGTGTGCCATTGAGTTGGGAATTTCTCCCGAGCCATCATCATCAGCCTCCCGGGAGCAAATGTCAGCCTCCCATCTTCCTGTTCTCTTCCCCTGGCCCTTTCACCTGGAGTGACTCCTCGGAGTAGGCAGCTAGTTAACTCAGACAGCTTTATAGGAAGGGCGTTCGCTCGCCTATTAAAGAGCATTAATGGATTCAGGTGTGTCTGCCTCTTCAAAGGACAGCATCGTTTGGAACCATGGGCGGGTCTTTCACTGCCCTTATTTGCCAGTTTGCTGTCTTTCAACGGGGCTGACGGATTAGCCGAGCTCTCCTCCCTAATGGTGGTGGAATCTGCACCGAGCCTTTAGGGGACAGAGAACACCTTCAAGTCCTTAACTCTGCCCCCAGGCTCAACTGGCTGTTTGGGGTCCAGTCACAGCCACTCTTGTCTCCTGCACATCGCATCAGTGAAGTGCTCAAGACGTGTGCCCAGTGTTAGGAACTCAGATTTAGAAGCTAGGCACCAAATGGCTCCTTAAACCAAGGTTGCAGTCGCCAAAACGGAACGTCTAGTTGCCATTTTTGGTCAAGGCGGCTCTGCTGAAAAATAAACGTGATTGATTATCAGTTAAACATCTGGCTAGTTCAGATGACAACCTTGATCTAGGTTAAGAGCTCTGAGAACTTAAAGAAGAAAAGTCAGCTGATTCTGGGGCAGTCAACCTCTATATCGGCCTGTTCCATGCTCTGTTTTCCTAGTGGTGACATAATGTAAGAATATTCTTCACAGCTGTGAGCAGGACAACAATGTGGGGTAAATGAACAATTACAGCGGTACCTTGGTTGTCGAATGGCTTAGCTCCCAAACAAATCGACTCCCGAACGCCACAAACCTGGAAGTGAGTTTTTCGGAAGCCGAACATCTGACACGGCTTCCGATTGAGTGCAGGAAGCTCCTGCAGCCAATCGAAAGCTGTGCCTTGGTTTTTGAACTGTTCCGGGAGTTGAGCAGACTCCCAGAACGGATCAAGCTCGACAACCAAGGTACCACTGTAGCTGTAACTTTCGTCACAGGGCAGGGATGGTTGGGGGGGGGGGTCATCTAGGGAACAATAGTTTTAGAGAGCCAGTGTGGTGTAGTGATTAAGAGCAGTGGACTTGTAATCTGGTGAATCGGGTTCGATTCCCTGCTCCTCCACATGCAGCTGCTGGGTGACCTTGGGCTAGTCACACTTCTCTGAAGTCTCTCAGCCCACTCACCTCACAGAGTGTTTGTTGTGGGGGAGGAAGGGAAAAGGAGATTGTTAGCCGCTTTGAGACTCCTCAGGCCAGTGATAAAGCGGGATATCAAATCCAAACTCTTCTTCTTCTTCTTCTTACCTATTTTGAATGCCATCAACTGTTTTGAGTTTATTGATTCATCTGTTTGTTTTGGCTGCAAACTCGTTTGTTTCTTAACTGCTGTGCTGTTCAGTGATTTCATTTTTCTGTGTGTTTTTAATTTCGTACCGTGTGAAACCCTGGGGAGCCACTGCCAGTCGGATACCACTGAGCAAAGGAGGCGGGTGGTCTCAACATAGAATCATAGAACCCCGTAGTATTGGAAGGGTTGACCCCCGAATGTCATCTAGTCAAACGCCCGGAATCTCAAAGCAAGCATGTGTAGCAAGGTATCTTCCCAGGTTCTCGTCTTCCTACATACCCTGAGTAAATTGGTTAGGTAGCATCAAGCGCCAACTTGGAAGTGTCACACCCTGGCGTGCATGACCTAGATTCTCGTAACCCTCCTTGCCCGGGACTTGTGTGTATGCGATTAGCCGTGTTGTAATTCTCAGTAATCCCTTTGTCCGTTTTCTGTCCTTGGGTGACTTGGCGTCAGCTGGAGATGAGCAGCGTCAAAAACGCCGCGGGTTTGGGAAATAGTCCTGACTAGCTGTACGCCCTGCCCCAAATGGGGCTGCTCCCTTGACAGCCGTTTCCAGGCCTTTCGCAGGGGCACACACCCTGGTTCCTATTGCCGCAGCAGCAGCAGGAGCAGCTATGAAGTCATCCACATGCTATGCTAATTCTCTCTGCTGGGGAACTGCTTTTGCAAGCGGAGGAGGAGGAGACTGGAGGTTTGGGAGTGGCCTTTGGCTTGAAAAGTGGGAAATGGAAGCAATTGAGCTGCAGCCTTCCCAACCCCAAACCCGTCACCTCCCCCAAGGCAGAGTCGGGCGGGAGGACCCAAAAACTCGTTTCTGCTCTTTGATCCTCCGTAGCAGAGCAGAGGAGAGTTTTCTGTGATGGTGTTCCCCCACCCACCTGATCCCCTTTTGATTATGGCCTGTAATGTGGTTTATATGTGCGCCGATTCGCCTGGAGTTTTATAAGCACCATTCTTGAATTTTCCCAGAGGCTGGTGCCCTGCAGATCCAGAACTCTAATTAAAGCAAGTTTCTGTGAGTTGAGTTGTCTGCGAGAAATTGCCTCTTTGCAAGGCTGCGCCCAGCACAACTGAGCTTCACCACCAGGAATTACAGGGGTGTGTGTGTGTGTTTGAATGCATGTGCACATACCTTCTTGACAAGGCTACTGTTGCCCTTGGTTTTATGCAGATCATTTCCATAAAAAATCATTTTGTGTGTGGGATTATTATTATTATTATTATTACAGTGGTACCTTGGTTTGGGACATGAGTGGCAATGTGGGTTAAACCACTGAGCCTAGAGCTTGCTGATCAGAAGGTCAGTGGTTCAAATCCCCGTGATGGGGTGAGCTCCCATTGCTCGGTCCCAGCTCCTGCCAACCTAGCAGTTCAAAAGCATGTCAAAGTGCAAGTAGATAAATAGGTACCGCTCCGGCAGGAAGGTAAACGGCATTTCCGTGCGCTGCTCTGGTTTGCCAGAAGTGCTTAGTCATGCTGGCCACATGACCCGGAAGCTGTATGCCGGCTCCCTCGGCCATTAAAGCGAGATGAGCGCCACAACCCCAGAGTCATCCACGACTGGACCTAATGGTCAGGGGTCCCTTTACCTTACCTCGGTTTAAGAACAGTCCTGTTTACGAACAATTCAGTTTACAAACTCCGCAAAACCGGAAGTAGTGTCCCGGTTTGCGAACTTTACCTCAGTCCAAGAACAGAATCCAAACGGTGTAAGGGCACCAGCAGCAGGAGGCCTCATTAGGGAAAGCGCGCCCCGGTTTAAGAATGGTTTTGGTTTAAGAACGGACTTCCGGAACAGATTAAGTTCGTAAACTGATGTACCGCTGTATTGCAGTACCCCAGAGACAGCGTGTTACAGTGGATGGTGTCATGTGGCAAGGACCTGTCTTGATTTGATAGGCAGTTCTGTTGAGGGAACTTTCAATTCACCGAAAAGCAACTCTTAGGCCTGACTTCTTCTGCAGATGTGTCATATCAGGTCTGAGTTGCTCCTCCGGCACTCTCGTTTCTTGGATAAAAGCTGCCAGAGCTTGGAAGCTGCCCAGAAGCCTCATCCGCTGCCCTGGGGCTTGTCTCGGATACGTATGGGCTCATCACCATTAGAGTCAGAACCACAGAATTGTAGAGTTGGAAGAAGGACCCCAAGGGCCTCCCTGTCCAACCCCTTGCAGTGCAGGAACTATGGCTCTGAGCTTGGCCAGACTACAGTGTAGACCAGGGGTCAGCAACCTTTTACAGCCATGGGCCGGTCCACCACCCCTCAGACCATGTGGTGGACTGGACTATATTTTTTGAGGGGGAAATATGAACAAATTCCTATGCCCCACAAATAACCCAGAGATGCATTTTAAATAAAAGGACACATTCTACTCATGTGTGATTCCCAGACCGTCCACAAGCCGGATTGAGAAGGCGATTGGCCCGCACCCGGCCCTTGGGCCTTAGGTTGCCTACCCCTGGTGTAGACGACTGCAGCCTAGGTTTAAGGTGGCGATTGGCGATTAGCTTATATATCTGACTTTCTTACACTGCCAAAGAGCGCAGCATTTGTCCAGCGGCAAATGTGCCACGTGTTTTGAGCGCTCATGCACTTGACAGACTCTGCTGCTCATAGGGAATCGCAATTCCAGTGTTTTCCTGCGCTCCGCAGTCCGCTTCCCCCGGCCTGTGCTCTTCATAACGTCGCAGTTCTCAGAAAACCAGCACGGGAATAATTGGAGTGTCCACCGGCTTCTATTTGAACAGAGATAGCTCTGAGGAAAGCACCGCGGCAGGAAAAACAAATACATTATTCATTTGAACGTTCGATCCCTGAGTCATTTCCTTGATATATATATATATATTTTCCTATTTATACCTTTCTGTGCTTATAACCCTGGTTCTATTTTCGGCACCAAAGCTTTTAATCCTGACGTCGTAGTGTCTGAATGCAGGTAGCTTCTAAATGGGTTTATGTCCATTCCGTGATTCAGAGAGAAGTGGGGGAGCGGGGGGAGTGGATCTTGACAAAAGCACATCATAGTTTTGTGTCTTCAAAATGGGAAAAGGTGAGGCTTCATGCAAGAGGTGTAGAGAGCAGGGGTGGCCAACTTCCAAGAGACTGCGAGCTACTCACAGAGTTAAAAACTGGCAGTGATCTACCCCCTTTTTGGGGGTTCAGGTCAGAGTTGTTGAGCTTGTGTTAGGAAGAGAAGCCCTGTTTTTGGTGGGTCGGGTCATTTTAGGGGTGGAGGGCAAAGATGTTGAGTTTTTTTAGGGGAGCCAAAGTTTTTTAGCTTCTTTGGGGGGAGCCACTGATCTACCAGTGATCTACCACAGACGTCCAGTGATCTACCAGTAGATCATGATCTACCTGTTGGACATGCCTGCTCTAGAGCATACGGTGTCCCCTTTTACCGCTTGCCTTCACATCGTCGAATTCCCCCTTCGCACAAGTGATCGATCAGCCACGCCATGAAACCACCGTGAATACTTTCTGCTGTGTATTGATTCAATGGTTTTTATATCTGTATTAGTATTGTCTGTATTCGCAATAGGGTAAAGTAACTGCCTTACTGTTCCAGAAAGAACAGCTACTATTGGTTCATTTAAACTGCTGAGTAGTTCTTTATTACGGTCGACTGTAAGCTGCTGTATTTGGATCCTTATTGGTTTCCATCAAAAGGCAGAGCTGTGATTGCTCGGAATTGTTCCCTCCAAAATGTATCCCTTTCGAACAAGTTCCCTGTCCTTATAAATGTAGCTTCCCTCTCCTCAGTTAGCCAGTCTTGTTGCCAGAATAAAGAATGGTTGCATGAAGAAACTGTCTCCTGCCTACTATGTCAGTGAGCTGAAATCACTCACCGAAATCACTAACCCCACGCTACAACACTTTCCAAACAAACCAGGCTCTGTAAGCCAACAAGTGACCGACCACGCCAGGAAGCTGTAGTTAACCTTCATTTCCCGTTGCATCCAAACCAGGAAACGATGGCTCTGTAAACCAACTAAACCATAGCTTCGTATTCTGACACAATTCATAGTTTCACAGCTGTTGGGTTGTTAGTCGGGTGGGGGAGCCTCAGACTCGGGGGCCCGAAAGTCACCCTCCAAACCTCTCCATCTGGCCCTTGAGTATATCCCCAGGCCCCACCCCCTGCCCAAGCCCCACCCCTCCTGTCCCTGCTTCTCAAGCCACTTGATAGTTTTTGCCTGACTGGCCCCAGCCTGTGAGTCAGGTTTCAGATATGCTTAACTCTGACAGGAACAGAGGCTTATACTGAATCAGACCACCTGGTTCAGCATCGTCCGCAGCAGTCCATCAGCAGCTCTCTGGGCTTTCCAAACAGGGATTCTTTCCCAGCCTTAACCTGAAGGTGCTGGGGATGGAGCCAAGGCCCTTCTGCATGCAGAACGGGTGCCCCACCCCAAGCAATGCTCCAAATAATGCCGTCATTTCAAGGATTTCTCAAGCAGCTCCTCCTGTTACGACTTCTTACGTCTCCCTGTGTAAGATCCAGTGGCACGTGTTGTTTTTTCCCCTGCTCCCCATGTAACATGGCCTCGATAAACTGCTCCCCCCGCCTCCTCCGAAACGTCACCGTCACCATTCCCAGGGGTAGTGCGTGAGGGTCGAGGCTCTTAAATTTGATCCAGGTGGTAAGATTCCATATTCCGATCGAAAGAGCCCGGGTGGGCCCCACAGTAGCGATTACCTTACATGAGAAAAATACGGAGACCCAGCGTGAGACCTTGGGCTCCTCATTTGCCATGAGCGATCGCGGATGGGGGTGTGGAGGGTGGGCAGGCAGTGGTAACCTGAAACGTGGCCAGCGTGCTACATGCCAAGCACGTTCCACACTCTGGGATTGGGAGCTCGGCTGAGCAGCTTGCAAACTGCAACCCTCGCCCGTAGCTTCTGCGAGTGGCGGTCCTAAACTCTGCATTATTTTTGTTGCATGCTGTGCGTTTGTACTCGCACATATCTGCAGGCATGCCTGTTGCAAGCAGCGGATCCAGTACGTGCATCTGCGTGCATAAATTATGCAGCGTTTTTGCATCACTTACCATGCATCTCACACGGGGGGGGGGCGGAGTGGAACAGAAACAATGCATGTTGCTGAAGCCTCATATGGGGAAGCTCACGTTCAGCTGACGCCTGGCTTCTGAGATTTTGCCAGTTAGTGCCCCGTGTGGTGTCGAGACTATATCTGCAGAGGCCCCGTAGCAAAATTATTGTTATTATTATAAATTATTATTAATTGCATTTAAGTTCCACCTCTCTTCTCCAAGGGCCTTGAGGTGGCGCACATGGTTTTCCCTCCTCCCTGCAACAACCCTGCGAGGTAGGCTAAGCAGAGACCGGCCAAAGGTCACCCAGGGAGTTTCGTGCATGGGGGATTCGAACCCTGGTCTTGCAGTTCCTAGCTCGGCACTGTTAACCACTACACAAGACGAAAGCTTGCTGCAAGGGAGATTTCATTCAAAGTTGGAGGAGGTATTGTAGGGGATCTAGTCCTACTTGATGCATGCAATGGGAGGTTGCGGATCCCAAATAGACAGGCTTTCTGACCTCTGCTCAGTGACCTCCAGTAAGGAAGAGCCCCACCCCTACTCCAGTGCAGGATTACCAAATAGGCAGAGTGGGTGCTAGCCTAGGGGTCCCATGCTTTTTAGAGGTCTCATGACAGAGGATCAAAATAATATTGATTTGGTAAAATCAAAAACGTATTAGGAGATAATTTTCAAGACACCCCCCCCCCAGGTTTCGACTGCCTAGGGGGCTCTACGGGGTTTAAATCTGACACTGAGCCCCCCCCCAATCAAAATAATTGGTTTCAAGCAGGCTTTGTGAAGTAGTTGAGTCAGATTAATGGTGTCTGACCCAAAGTCACTCTGTGAGATGTGTGACTGAAGAAGGATTCGAACCTGGGTCTTTCTGGGCCCAGCCCTCTCAACTACCAAACTGTGTGTGACGTGGGGCGGGGAACGAGCGCACTGGTTCCAGCTTTGTGGCCCCGGACAAGTTGGGGGGTAGGATCTTGCAAAAAACAGCCCTCCTGCACTTGTGGAAAATTCAGGGCTCTGGCCATATTCATGACGTAAATTTAAAGCATTATGTTGTGGTTGTTCAGTCGTTCAGTCGTGTCCGACTCTTCGTGACCCCATGGACCAGAGCACGCCAGGCACCCTATCTTTCACTGCCTCTCGCAGTTTGGCCAACTAGGAGCCTCAACTTCAGGATCTGTCCTTCTAGTGAGCACTCAGGGCTGATTTCTTTAAGAATGGATAGGTTTGATCTTTTTGCAGTCCATGGGACTCTCAAGAGTCTCCTCCAGCACCATAATTCAAAAGCATCAATTCTTCGGCGATCAGCCTTCTTTATGGTCCAGCTCTCACTTCCATACATTACTACTGGGAAAACCATAGCTTTAACTATACGGACCTTTGTTGGCAAGGTGATGTCTCTGCTTTTTAAGATGCTGTCTAGGTTTGTCATTGCTTTTCTCCCAAGAAGCAGGCGTCTTCTAATTTCGTGACTGCTGTCACCATCTGCAGTGATCATGGAACCCAAGAAAGTGAAATCTCTCACTGCCTCCATTTCTTCCCCTTCTATTTGCCAGGAGGTGATGGGACCAGTGGCCATGATCTTAGTTAAAGCATTATGGTGCCCCTTTAATCAGCCATGGCTTCCCCCAAAGAATTATGGGAGCTGTAGTTTGTAGAGGGCACTCAAGAGTTCTTAGGAGACACCCATTCCCCTCACAGAGCTACAACTCCAGAATTACTTTTGAATAAGGACTGATGGTTCCCTCCATGAATTGTAGCTCAGGGAGGGGAATGGATGTCTCCTAAGGAGCCTTAACAGGCCACAGTTCCCAGAATTCTTTGGGCAGAAGCCAGGGCTGTTTAAAGTGGTACGATAGCACTTTAAATTTATGGTGTGGATGTGGTCTACACCGTGTGGGAAGCTTACATGAGTAGAAGCCAGGTGTCTGCTTCAGAGAGTCCGTCTTCAACTGGGGCGGGATGTTGGTTGGATCCTGCGTTCTCACCCCTACTCCTCTGTCCTGCTTCCAGATTGCTATAATGGCTGAATAGGGCTGGTTGTGTGAAGCTGCTTAAACCAGTGTACAAGCCTTTGGCTTCATTTCCCATTCAGTAAGTGTGTCCTCTCCCTTCTTCACAGGTGTGGTGGCCAAGGCGAACCTAGCAGCGCCTTCCATCGAGGAAAGTATTTCTGGAGCCTTGCGGATATTCGTCGGTTGTTCCTGGAGATGAGAAGAATTTTGCATGGGTGTGCATCTTCAGGGTTTTGTGGTTGTGGTTGTTTTCTTGAAGAAGAGTATATTATTAATGGTCCTTTTTTGATACAAGAAGTGGGCCCCCAAAGGCATAGCAGTGAGCTGTTTGTTGGAAGCGTCAAGAAGGCAAAGGAGGGAACCCTTGAAATCCCACCCAAAGGAGAAATCGGAAAACTTATCAGGCGGTGAAAGGGAAAGCGGAAAGGTGTGTGTAACAGTAATGATCGGTAAAGGTAAAGGGACCCCTGACCATTAGGTCCAATCGTGGACAACTCTGGGGTTGCGGCGCTCATCTCGCTTTATTGGCCAAGGGAGCCGGCATACAGCTTCCGGGTCATGTGGCCAGCATGACTAAGCCGCTTCTGGCGAACCAGAGCAGCGCACGGAAACACTGTTTACCTTCCCGCTGGAGCGGTACCTATTTATCTACTTGCACTTTGATGTGCTTTCGAACTGCTAGGTTGGCAGGAGCAGGGACCGAGCAACGGGAGCTCACCCCGTCGCGGGGATTTGAACCACGACCTTCTGATCGGCAAGCCCTAGGCTCAGTGGTTTAACCCACAGCGCCACCCGCATGAGGACTCGGAAACACCAGCATGAATTTGGAGGCCCTCACCAAACCAGCGAGTGAAGATTATCCTTGCAGGTAACAGAATCTGAAACCCCCTCCCTGTTCCCCCCAAATTTATATGACGCATCACATGCACACCTTTTGTCTCTGTTAACATTTTTCGTTTGCCCCTTTCTCCCAGATGCTTAAGGCATCGGACATACCCTTCACCCTCATTTTATCCTCTCTGTGTTTTTCAAATAAATAGCCCCCCGCCCCATCAACGCCTCACCTTAATGTACACAGCCGCGATCATTCTCCCATGTGCTGTCTTGTTTGGAAATATTCTTATAACCAAACAAATAAATAAGACCACTAGAGACGCCTGCAGCTTGTCCCCCCCCCCAAAAAAAAAAGTTCCCTTGGTAAGGCAGATTTTGAATGGGCCTGGGGTCTTTTGAAAAAGTAGCATTGATAGATAACACACCCTTTGTCTCCTGTTTGTCTTAGCGTAGCTGCAGTTTTGCACAGCCGCCGCTCGCAATTTTAAGGCTGCGGTGTCTTCCAGAAGCATTTTGCAAGAAAGAGGCGGCGGCGGGGGACGGGGCGGGGGACCCTGCGACGTTTCAAGGGCAGTTTATATAGCTCACAGGTTTAAAGGAGAGTTTATATAGCTCACAGGTTAACCGGTTCGCATGCTGTCCAGCAAACGACCCTTCACAGCTGATCGCAGCAGATTGTTCTGCGATGAAGCCAGCGAGCAACTTGAACAACTTTCAGTGAATGCAGAAAGCATGTGCTGGAGACGTGAGCAAGGTTACTGGGTGAGAGCCCCCCCCCTGCCCCCTGCCCAACAGACCTGCCAATTTAAGGCTGTTGTGCACATTGCCTTTTCACCACAGGTTGGGTGCAGAATGAAAATGCGAGTGGGGAATATTTCTTGATTAAGGACTCCACACCTGCTCCCTGCACTCTCAACTGTAGACTATTATTGCTGCTATTATTATTATTATTATTATTATTATTATTATTATTATTATTATTATTATTTTCATCCCTTCCTCCCTAAGGTCCCAGGGCATGTTACAACAATTGAAACACAATATTAAAAGGAGTTTAAAACAACTTAAAGAATGGCAGAAAGAACTGAATGTTTAATTACGCTGGCATCATTAATATCCATCCTGAGGCAGAATCGCTTTGAAACTTTGCATCCTAACCACTTCTGGTTTTTGACCGTTCCTCCGCAGCACCCGCCGAGGGCCATAGCTCAGCTGTAGAGGACCTGCTTTGAAGGCAGAAGGTCGCAGGTTCAGTCTCTGGCCAGTGTGGCGTAATGGTTAGAGTGTTGGGCTTAAGACCTTGGGAGGGCAGGGTTCGAGTCCCCACTATGCCATAAATTTCATTGGGGGCAATCTTGGGCCAGTCACCACCTCTCAGCCTAACCTGCCTCACAAGGTTGTTGTGAGGATGAAAACTGCCTGCCTGGAACCCTAGGGATCTGCTGCAAGTCATTGTGGACAAGCTTAGATAGACCCAGTGATGTGACTCTGTATTTTTGTATATATCGTCAACAACAAATTGTCGCTTTTTTGTGTTGAATATATGCTATATGGTAATTTATGGACCCATTGGGTATCTAAAGCCACTTGCACATAACAAAATGCAGTGGTACCTCTGGTTACAGACACTTCAGCGGGAGGCCGCATTAGCTAAAGTAGTACCTCAGTTTAAGAACAGTTTCAGGTTAAGAACGGACCTCCGGAATGAATTAAGTTCTTAACCAGAGGTACCACTGTGTGTATTTTATCAAAGTAATTGTTGAACTGAAATACAATTAAGAAGAAGTATATTAATAGTGGAATTCAATTAAGAAGAAGTATATTTTGGGGGGGGGCCCCAAGAAAGTGGGGCCCTAAGCTATAGCTTGTTTAGCTTATAGGTAAATCCGGCACTGGTGGTGGCCTTTGTTTTCCTTAGATAAAACCGACTTGATGGCATGAGAATGGGTTGCTTGTGCAAATTCTGGGAGGCGGGAAGTTACAAACACCTTCAGCTAATAGAGTTTCAGGAGGAAACAAATGGGCTCTTCAAGTTAATTGAGGTGAGGCTCCCAAAATTCTCTCACATATCCTGCCGCCTCCAGTGATTCTAATTAGGATACAGAACAAAGGCTGTTGTTAGCTTTGGATGGGCAATCACTGATGGAATGCAAGCCTTCCATTGACCCGGGACGCCATAGCCTGCTTTTGAAGGAAAGATTAGACTCTGTCCACCCTATGTGACTATAATGAAAATACAACAGTTTGGAAGTTGCATAGGATGGGAGATAATGATGGAGAAGACCATTATTGAGAGTCTTAAATTAAATGCATTTGTTGAGTCTATTGTTTGCTTTTTAATGCTACAAGGTTGAGCCCTTAAAAAGCAGAGGGTTTTAAATCTAAAAGGTAAAGGACCCCTGACAGTTAAGTCCAGTTGCGAACGACTCTGGGGTTGCGGCGCTCATCTCTCTTTACTGGCCGAGGGAGCCGGCGTTTGTCCGCAGACAGTTTTTCTGGGTCATGTGGCCAGCATGACTAAGCCGCTTCTGGTGAAACCAGAGCAGCACGGAAACACCGTTTACCTTCCCGCCGGAGCAGTACCTATTTATCTACTTGCACTTTGACGTGCTTTTGAACTGCTAGGTTGGCAGGAGCTGGGACCGAGCAACGGGAGCTCACCCCGTCGCGGGGATTCGAACCGCCAACCTTCCAATCGGCAAGCCCAAGAGGCTCAGTGGTTTAGACCACAGCGCCACCCGCGTTTTAAATGTAATGTACAGTAAAAAAGAAGAAGTAGTAATTTGGAGTGTGACAAATAGCCCTCAAGAGGACTTGTAATAATCAAATACAGGGAAACTTCTAACAAGATACAACTGGGGAACGTCACCGCGGTTGTGTGCAAATTTTCAGTGTCCAGGGGAATTTCACCTCCTGCACAGAAGCTGGTATCATGTCCCAGAATTTGAACTTGCTGACATCTTTCTCCGCATGATTTTAAAGCAACAGTGCAGTCCTATACTTGATTATTGGAAGTAAGTCCCATTGAATTCAATTTGGCCTGCTCTTAGGTGAAAAGGTAATAAAACTGAAGCCCAAGTTTCTAGCCCTCTGGTTATTGCTGTTATTTTTTTGCAGAGGAAAACTTGGGAACCCATGGGCAGTGCTTGGTATAGCTCTGAGAGCAGCCAAGGGCAGGAAGGGGAGGCTTCTCAATGGTCAGAGGACAGGGAGCTTAGAGACACTCTGAGCTTCAAGCACCTACTCTCTTTGTAGCTATTATTCCAGGAGCGGCTGGCCGTGTGGGGCTTTGAGAGTCACTGGACCTCCTTCCGGCTGGATCACTGCAGCAGACCAAGATGGGGATGGGAAGGGGTGCTGTCGGTGCCATGCAAACTCACCGGCAGAGCCCATGCAGCATTCCTGCCAGCGCATTCACACTGCGTTGACCTCACTGCTGCATTCCTCTTCCCCCTCTCTGTCCCAGTATATTGCAGCGACCCGAACAAAACGATATTGGGTGGGCAGCACAGCTTCTTTATTAAATCCATTGCTCTATTACTCTCTGTGTGCTCTTTGACTTAGATTCAATTTGTCGTCACTAGCAAAACTGGAATAAATCGTGCAAAGCAAAGTTAAGTTGTGCTTTTTTGCCCACAAGGCCCTGAATTTGCACCGCCTGCATGCAGCAATGATGAATTCACTTTTAAACCCTGCTTATTTATGTGAGGCTGGATAGCTCAGTCAGTAGAGCATGAGACTCTTAATCCCTTAGTCGCGGGTTCGAGCCCCACTTCGGGCCAGAGATTCCTGCATTGCATGGGGTTGGACTAGCTAGGATTTCAAGGCTGTGGAATCTTGTTTTGGTGGTGTCAAAACCTTGGTGAAACAGTATGGCTCGAACCCCGTTTGAGTTTGCAGTTTGTGCCTCTCCTCCCCATGACGGAGAGTGTGCCACTCGCTGTTGCATCACCCTCCTCCCTGTCCTGTTCCCCAGGTACGCTTAGCTTCAGCAAATGAATTACCTTGCTCATTCGCTGCCAGTTCTCCTGCAACCTGCCATATGTTCGAGCCTGATAGAGATGCTTATCTGCCAGGGCTAAAATTACCCAGTGAAGGATGACATTTCTTATCAAGGCCTTTGCTGAATCAGACAGAAGTGGTGTAGGGCTCTGTGTGTGTGTGTGTGTGTTGGAAACTGGTGCCCATCCCCAGGAAGTTGTACTGCCAAGAGGACCTTGCCCTTTCAGAGTGGCAGAGCTTCCGATCCAAGAGCTCATTGGGAAAACGTGCCTGGTTGTAGCCACAAAATGCAAACAAGAGGATACGTTCCGACAGCAGCTAGGATTCTCTGTGCACAAAGAAGGAAGGAAGGAAGAAGTTCCCACCAAAGAAGAATTGTGGAATTGGCAAAGCTAACAGCAAAAATTAGAGAACCCAATGAGGACTCTTTTGTGGAAGAATGGTGCATTTTGCCGGTAGCTTGAGAAACTGCCTTATGCAGAATCCGACCATCCAGCTCAGTATTGCTATTCACACTGAGTGGCAATGACTCTCCAGGGTTTCAGAAAGGCGTCTGCATGCAAAGCAGGTTCTCTGCCACTGAGCCAGGCACGGGCCTTTCCTCTTAAATTTGAAGGGATGCATGGATGTGAATCCTTGCGTTTATGGCCATCTGCAGCAGAGCCCTTTCCCATCCATAAAGAGCCAATAAAACCGTTTACCTGCAATGTTAAAACCGTAGGCATCAATTAAAACTGGGCGGGCAAACATCGGAAAGCTGAGTCAGGCTGTTGCTGCATCTCACTCAATATTGCCTGTTCCAGCCTTACCTGGAGATGCTGGGGATTCGAACCTGGGACCTTGTACAAGGGCTCCACCGCCGAGCCATCAATTCCTGAGTTACTGATTCCCAATTAATAGGAAATAGTGGTAGAATCTCCCCCAACTTGGGTATCAAAAGTTTGCTTTTGGAGTCACCCGGAAATGAATATGTATGACAAAATATGGGGCAAAATTAGAAAACGTGTTTGTATGTGATATTTCACCTTCTCATTCCAAATTGAATGGAGGTTGTACATCCTGTGCTTGCATTCTGCTAAAAGCAATGAGTGGACACTGCTGGCAGGTTTGTTTGGTTTTGCACAAGCTGTGTCTCCTGTTGCTGGGGGTGGGGTGGGGGTCTGCATTGAGGGACACCAGCAGAAAGCCTCCCTGCCAGCTTTCTTCACTAGTTAATCTCCCCAAATTGTGCCTGGCACCTCCTTGCTCCCCAGACTGAGACTGCACCACGTAATAGTCCCTAACCCACCTGTTCTGTTTGTTATTCACAGTCGGTCAAAGTTGCCCCTTAGCTCACAGCCTTAGCAGATCCAGATCTGAGATGCCCAAGAGATGAGGGCTGTTCGCTGGGAATAATAATAATAATAATAATAATAATAATAATAATAATAATTTATTACTTATACCCACCCATCTGGCTGGCTCCCCAGCCACTCTGGGCGGCTTCCAACAAAATATTAAAATACAATAATTCATCAAACATTAAAAGCTTCCCTAAACAGGGCTGCCTTCAGATGTCTTCTAAAAGTCTAATGGTATTTTTGTTTTAATCTCTTTGACATCTGGTGGGAGGGCATTCCACAGGGTGGGTGCCACTACCGAGAAGGCCCTCTGCCTGGTTCCCTGTAACTTGGCTTCTCGCAGTGAGGGAACCGCCAGAAGGCCCTCAGCGCTGGACCTCAGTGTCCAGGGCTGAATGATGGGGGTGGAGACGCTCCTTCAGGTATACAGGGCCGAGGCCGTTTAGGGCTTTAAAGGTCAGCACCAACACTTTGAATTGTGCTCGGAAACGTACTGGGAGCCAGTGTAGGTCTTTCAAGACGGGTGTTATGTGGTCTCGGCGGCCGCTCCTTTTGCCTGACGTGGGGGACCAATGGCCCTGAGATCAAGAGCATCTTGCTCTACCGCCTGAGCTATCCTGAGGCATTGCGACAATGGATTTTTTAAATCACAGTTCATTCTTTGTAGTTATGCTATGGGGAGCCGGACAGTGTTGGAGGGAGCGTGTGCCTGTACGCCAGTTCTTGGAAACCACAAGAGTTGTGTTGTGCTCAGGTCCTGCTTCTGGGCTTCCGAGAGGGCAGCATTTGTTGGCCACTGTGAGAGCAGGATGCTGGACAGATGGGCCACTGGCCTGATCCTGCAGGGATTGTCTGATGTGCTTCCGCAAGGCCACAGGTCAGCCCTGCTCACCTGCTGGTGGCATTCATCCACAAACCACAACTTTGCAGGTGTGTGTCAAGGGGCCCCTGCAGCTTACCCTGCATGATGGGTCGGGAAAAGTGCCGGTGCACACGATGCATTGCTCATTCTCGGGATCTCTGCAACTCACAGGTCTCTTCTCCAGAGATGCACAGAGGTCTTTGAGCATCTATAAAAGTTGTGCATGGATGCATTTGAAACAAACATGCATTTCTGAACTGGTTCGAGAAGATAGAAACCACAAGGGTTTTTTGTGCTTTCTTTCATTTTTTATAGAAATGATAAAGTATCAGAGGAGCGAGTGAGTCACACTTCCTTTCTCTGAGTGCGTTCTTCCCCTTGTGCGATCTGCAGCAAGCGACTGAGGTGTTGAGAAGCTGGGGTCAGGGTTTTCCAAGACGGGGACTACTCTCCGCTTCTGAATGAAGGATCCAGCAAGCGTGGGCCTAGGCAAAAGGGCAAGCAGATGGGGGGGGGAGGCGAACCTTAACCTTCCTGTTGACCTTGCACGGAGAGGTGAAAATAAATGAGCATCAGAAGCGAGAATCCGGGGGGGGGGGGGCGACAAGGAGGCAGGCTCCCCCTCTAGCACAATAAACAAGCACAGAGAATTGCAGTTGCACCCTTTATTTTGCAGGCTGAAAGGGGTTTGCTGTTCCTTATTTTACGGCACTCCTGGAAAATGGTTTTAGATTATTTGTTTGTTTGTTCATCAAAAGATCTCTGGGCGGTTCCCAAGATAAAAACACAAATAGTTTAAGCAAAAAAACAAAACAAAACAAAAACAGTAACCCCCCTCCCATAAACACATTTAAAAGGCTGTGGAGTATTAATTAGGGTGGATGTCATTTTGCTCACCGGCTGCCCTTTGGGAGGGATGGAGGATTCTGTTGATGGAACACAAGGGGAGGTCATACCCACTGGTCACGCACTCCACTTCCTCTGTGCCCACTGCCTGTGCCCTCCACCCACTGGCCAGCATGTACAGCTTGCTCCTTCCCCATTTACGCTGAATACATATGGTGGCCGCGGGGGTGTGGCCAGCAGCAGTCCCTCCCTATGTTGCTGGGAGCCATGACCAGAGTTTGCAGTCTCACTGTCTGGCTGCGTCTCTCTCTCTCTCATGTGTCCACTAAGCACTTGATGGGATTTCTGCACCGACTGCTCACTTTGAGACTTCGCAAGCTCAATCGCTAGGGCATGAGACTCTTAATCTCAGGATCGTGGGTTCGAGCCCTGCCTTGGGCAAAAGATTCCTGCATTGCAGGGGGTTGGACTCGATGACCCTCGTGGTCCCTTCCAGCTCCACAGTTCTATTTTTCTGTGCTTATTCCTTGCTCCATTTGAGAGTTTAAACTGGTTGGGCAGCTTACGAAATGCACTCTTGGGCATTGGCTCTGTGCCAGAAGGTAGTTTGTAGAGAGTATAGAATCATAGACTCCTAGAGTTGGAAGGGAGATCCTGTGGATCATCTGGTCCAACCCCTTGCAATGCAGGAATATGCAGCTGTCTCATACGGGGATCGAACCTGCCACCGTAGTGTTATCAGCACCATGCGCTAACCAGCTGAGCTATCCAGCTGAGTCCAGTCCATCCAACCCTCTGCCTTTTGCAGACTTTTTCTGGCAGTGCTGAACGGCTGCTGTTTAGGAGTAGATCTCTCCTCAACACAAACTCCTTGCAAAGTCATTCACTTATTCGATTGCATTGCCTTCACTTGCTGTGCCATCGTCTACAATGGCTATCCCTGTATTCCAGAGTCAAGGTTATGTAACGAGAAGGCAGAAGAGGCCGGGACGGAAGAACAGGACTGCTCCTTCGCTTCTTAGGCCAGAGGTTTCCAACCTTTTAAAGTCCACGGCTCCCTTGACCAACTGCATTCTTTCTGCGGCACCCCTGTGGGGCTCCGGAGCCAAGTTATGTCACCCGTCGCCTGCGGAGAGGACAGCCTCGTCTTTTTGGAACACCCTCCCTTGGGAAGTGTCCCCTCAGCCTCCTCTCCTCTCCCCTTGGGAGTCCTCCAGGCAGCTGCTGCTGACGTCTCTGGTCTCTGAGCTGCCCCCCTCTGTACCTAAAAGGGGTCCCTTCCAGAGGCACTATTTGCCTGGGGACCTTGTAGCCTGGGCTGCTGCAACAAACAGCTGTGCAAGAATTTGGGAGGCAGAGACGTGAGAGGGCATCAGAGGAGGGAGGGAAGGGAAGTGTTGCACCCCGACCATCCTTCAAGGCACCCCAGGGTGCCACGGCACACTGGTTGAAAGCCACTGTCTTAGGCGATTGGCTCCTAGGCTGCTCTTTATGCTTTCTCGGGTTTTAGCTGACACCTGCCCCAGCAGCTGTGAAAGTTGCACGGCAATTCATCTGACAAAAACATGACTCAGTTCGGTACTCGGGTTGGGCGCTACACCACCCTGCACAAAATGAAAGTATTATTCTGCCCTCACACCTCCTCTACATAATTCATCTAACTTAACCGGGCTGGGCTGGCGGTTGCACAAGTAAATTTTTTTACCATTTCCGCAAGAAGCGCAGGACAAAAACACTCTGCACCTTTCAAACCGCGAGCTCCCGCCGGTTTCCATTTGCCGATTCTGACTGTGGGCGGCATGCTGCGTACACTCGGGGCGTGTGTGTGAGGAAAACTTGATGCAAATGGAAGCCGAGTTTAGAATTTCCTCCAGTCATGCGACGCTGCCTTACACAGAGTGAGAGCCTTGATCCTTCTAGCCCAGAATTCCCCAACCTGGTGCCCTCCAGATGCGTTGGACTGCAGCTTCTACCTGCTGGGAGTTGTGGTCCAAAACGTGCAGGAGGCATCGCATTCGGGAAGCCTACGCCGGTCCCGAAACCTCGACCGGCTGCCTCTCTCTAAGGGAAGTTCTCCAGCTCGGTTTCCTGGGTTCCTTTTCAGCTGGTGACTTGGAAGACTGAACCCAGGAGCATTTGCATGCAAAGGGTGTTCTGCAGCCCAGGGATGACTAACAGCTGATTGACCTCCAGGTGGACTACAACCCCCATCATCCCTAACCGTCGTCAGTTCAGACTGGAGCTGATGGGAGTTGGAGTGCAACGGTATCTAGAGGACCACAGTTGGTTCGCCCTGATTCCAGCCACTGACTTAAAGCCTATTAGCATTCGAAACTTGGCAGTCGCCAGTTGCATTTTGCAACGGGGGCGTTACCATTGCGAGCGATTCGAGAGGTCCTGCCGCTGCATATGGCGACGGAGACTTGAGATGAAAACGCCTCTCCCCCCCCCCCGACCCCAAAGTGAGATCTCGGTTGCGAAGTGTTGCTTCCCCCACCGCAGCGGCAGGAGGACTCCCTCCCCAAGCACCCCCAAAATGAGATTACTGGATGCTGACCTTCCATGTCCTTATCTACCTCGATCTTGATCTTTCTACATACACGCTGCTATTTGTAAATAATAATTATTCAAATGACTTCGGGATTTGGCCACCATTGCAGGGGCCGAGCCCCCGTTTAAGTTTGTGGTGTCCTGTTAAGAACTGCTATTTAAAACGTGCCTTTAGCAATGTGTCACTGATGTGAATTTTGCATTAGTTCATGTGTTTCCATAAAAAACAAATAGAAAATGTGACCGAAATATTTTTTTGCGGGGGGGGGGGTGGAATGGGGAACATTTTGAGACTAGATATTCTGTTGTGGCACCTGTAGCCCAGGTTTCAGGAGCTGCCTGGCAAATATCTCATCTGTCTGAGTTTCTGTGCATTTCGGCTTCTGCCTTTGCGGTCTGCCAGAGGATATTTGTCCTTGCGAGACTCTCTCTCGTGAACTAGCCGCTCAGCGCTTCGGTTACCCACGCTAGGCTCTCCAAACACGGAAGGTTTTCCGGGACGCTCCCTTGCCGACCTTCGAAGAAATTGAGCGACAGGCACGTTTGCGCCTTTGCTGAATCAAGGCTGCTGACTGGGGAGATAAGCATCTCTCATTAACCAAAGGCGGAAATTAATAAATGGCTGCAAACCTCTGGGTGAGAGCTATATTTACACTGTCAGCGCAGCAGGTTTAGAAGCTGCTTCACAACTCTGATGTGTGCAAGGGGAAAGCCTTGGCATCTCTCTGGACTGAGGTTCAGCAACCAGACACCGACAGAGTGCAGGCGTTGCTGAGACACAAACTGTAGCCCTAAAGACTCAAATTCTGTGGCTGGGGTTTTTATGTCAGTTTAAGCATGGGTGGCTAAACATTCTCGAGTTGCGCAAGCAGCTCAGGGTACAAGAATTGTAGTTCTGCTGAATTTTGATGCACTGACTCATAAAGTGCATCTATTTCTGTGTATATACGCTTAACGGTTATTTAGCTTCAGGTAGGTAGCCGTGTTGGTCTGACGCAGCCGAGATAAAAAAAATAATAAAAAAAAATTGTCCAGTAGCCCCTTAGAGACCAACTAAGTTTATTCTGGGTATAAGCTTTTGTGTGCATGCACACTTCTTCAGATACACTGAAACAGAAGTCACCAGACCCTTATATATAGTGGGAAGGTGGGGTGGGGTTTTTCTCAGGAGGATAGTAGGAGATGGGTGATGGACTCAATGGGTATGGTAAACCTGTGGATGACTGTTAACAGGTTACTGTTAACAAGTTATTCAGCGTTTTACATTTCCAACCTCAGTTTTATTCTTTTTTTTTTTTGTAAATGTGTATAAACATACAACAAAAACCAATTCAGAATCCAAATATCGAGATTACTCTGAATCTCCTCTCCCCCCCAAAAAAATCCCTTCCATGGGTCCTATTGATAATATTTTCAACTGCATATCAATGCTTCTCCAATTTTTGTCTTTCTAAATTATCCATACATTCCGTTACATTACAAGTGTGGTTAAAAAGCCCGCCAATGTTTTAACCTGCTTACAATGATCTTGTTTATAAATTATAAACTTTTTCCTTTTTAAAAAAACAAAACAAAACAAAAAAAGCCCTTGTCTTCTTGATTTCTGAGCTTCTCAGTTAATTTTGTCATTTCAGCACAATCCATCAAGTTGATTTGCCATTCTTCTCTGGTCGGGGTTTTCTCTTCCTTCCATCTCTCAACCTCAATTTTATTCTTAATGGGAATGTCCCCAGGATATTTTTACCGTCTAATAGAACATGAAAAAAACATAAAATGAAAGAACCATTCAGTTAAATGATACAACAAAGCCAAGCCACTGGAAAGAGGAAGGGTTGTAGCTGAGTGGTAGAGCACGTGAAAGGGACAGGTTCAGTCCAGAGCATCTCCTGGTAGGCCTTGGAAGCTCCTACCTGAAATCCCGGAGAGCTGCTGCCAGTCAGTGTGGACAGTACTGAGCTAGGCAGGCCAGTGATCTGACTGAAAGATTCAGGAAACATAAAGTCCTTCTTCATACAACAGCTTGTTAAACTATGGGAGCAGTACATATATATAAAGGATCTAGGGGTCTTGGTGGACCACAAGCTTAACATACTGTAAGTCAACAGTGTGATACAACAGCAAAGATAGATAATGCTTTCAAGGGAAGTAATGCTGCTGTTGTTCAGTCGTTCAGTCGTGTCCGACTCTTCGTGACCCCATGGACCAGAGCACACCAGGCACCCCTATCCTCCACTGCCTCCCGCAGTTTGGCCAAACTCATGCCAGTTGCTTCGAGAACACTGTCCAACCATCTCATCCTCTGTCGTCCCCTTCTCCTTGTGCCCTCCATCTTTAAGGGAAGTAATAGCACTGCTTTATTGTGCCTTAGTCAGACCACACTTGGAATACTGTGTCCAATTCTGGGCACCACAATTTGACAAGCTGGAACGCATCTAATGGAGAGCAACCCAAAGGATCAAGGGTCTGGAGAGCAAGCCTTATGAGGAATGGTTGAGGGAGTTGGGTATGTTTAGCCTGGAAAAGAGGAGACTGAGAAGAGATAAGATAGCCATCTGCAGCTATCTCAAGGGCTGGAAGAGGGAACAAGCTTGTTTTCTCCTGCTCCGGAGAAACCGAAGGAGGCAGGAACCAATGGCTTCAAGTTGTAAGAAAGGAGATTCCGACTAAACATCTGGAAGATATTTTTGACAGTAAGAGCTGTTCGGCAGTGGAACAGTCTCCTTCGGGCGGTGGTGGACTCTCCTTCCGTGGAGGTTTATAAGCAGAGGTCAGATGGCCACCTGTCATGGATGCTTTAGTTGAGATTCCTGCTTTGCAGGGGGTTGGACTAGATGACCACCATCTTGGGTGGCTTTGAAAGAGGAATGGAGAACTTCCCAGGAGAGAAGGCTATCCGTGTCTGCTAGCCACAGCGGCTATGCCCCACCTCCACAGTCGGAGGCAGGGTGCTTCTGAATACCAGTTGCTGGAAACTGCGGGAGGGGAATGTGCTCTTGTGTTCGAATTCTGCTTGTAAGTTTCCCACAGGCATCTGCTTGGCCACGACGAGAACAGGATGCTGGACTGGATGGGCCATTGGCCTAAACCAGCCAGCTAATCTTACGTTCCATTGACTCATTATAAGGCAACTGTCTTGCTAAGCATACTTTCTGTTGTAACCGCAAGTGGTTTTGGGTGTCTCGAAAACAAGAGCATGGAGGGCAGGCCTCCTGTGAGGCTATATTACAGGGGTCAGCAAACTTTTTCAGCAGGGGGCCGGTCCACTGTCCCTCTTGTGGGGGGCCGGACTATATATTTTTTTGGGGGGGGGATGAATGAATTCCTATGCCCCACAAATAACCCAGAGATGCATTTTAAATAAAAGCACACATTCTACTCATGTAAAAACACTAGGCAGGCCCCACAAATAACCCAGAGATGCATTTTAAATAAAAGGACACATTCTACTCATGTAAAAACACGCTGATTCCCGGACTGTCCGAGGGTCAGATTTAGAAGGCAATTGGGCCAGATCCGGCTCCCGGGCCTTAGTTTGCCTACCCATGGTGTATTATCTTGACACCTCTAAAATTGCGACTTACGTAGCAGGCTGGTTTTGAATGCAAAGAGGTGCCAAAGCAGGCAAACACAAGCGAGGCCCCTCAACGGAAAACGATCCGGATCTACTTCTGCCCCTCAGTGCACAGAGCTATATTGCAAAAGGCTGTCTCTCTTCTCACCGCTGTTTCTGGTTGCGAGAGTTGCGTAGGTGGTTAATCCCGATAGGTAATGTCGATTTTCCTCATTCCCCTCCTGCAGAGGCTGACGTTGATATCTCTGTGCTCAATCGTAGTAGCTTCAGTTCGTGTGGTTTCCCCGAGCTCTTTCTTTTCTTAGACACCCTATTTTTCAATTTAGAAGATGTTACCACCGGATGGATTGAGCCTCTTCATTTGGGAGGGACCTTGCTGTTCTTTTGATGCACAGGGAAAGCAGATGGCAATGTTTTATAGGAACGAAGGCGGGGGAAATGCCGAGTTGGAGGGCATTTGTTGCCGAAACAGTTATTGAATCCAAGACCTAGGCTGGTCAGAAAGCACATGTTGCATTAAACTTGTGGAAGCTAAGCTTGTATAGGTCTGGTGAAATTATTGGCTGGGATTACCTTGAGTTCCAACATGGAAGAAAAGGAGGGGTAATATAGAATTGATGCAAGAATTCAGGATACATAGAATTAGGAAGTATCATAGAATTGTAGGTTGGAAGGGATCCTAAGCGTCTTCTAAGTCCAATCCTTTGAAATGCACGAATCTCAACTAGAACCATAAATAACAGATGACCATACAGTCTCTGCTTAAAAACCTCCAAGGAAGGAGAGTTCACCACCTCTCGTTGGAGCCTGTTGTACTGTTTATTTAACACAGGGTTTCCCAAACTTGAATCTCCAGCTGTTTTTGGACTACAATTCCTATCATCTCTGACCGCTGGTCTTGCTAGCTAGGGATGATGGGAGTTGTAGTCCCAAAACAGCTGGAGACCCAAGTTTGAGAGACGCTGGTTTCACAGATATTTTAAATGTGCATAAACGAACGGCGGTCAAATCCCTTTAGATGTGGAGCTTGACTTTCCAGAGCCATAAAGACCCATCCTAACTACCAGCAAAGGAAATCCCATTGTTTACAGCGCATAGAATGTGAACCAAAATACAGCGGACGCTCGGGTTGCGAACGTGATCCGTGCGGGAGTAACGTTCGCAACCTGCAGCACGCGCGGGTCGTGATTCGGCACTTCTGCGCATGCACAAAGTGTGATTTAGTGCTTCTGCGCATGCGCTAGTGCCGAAACCCGGAAGTAACCCGTTCCGGTACTTCCGGGTTCGGCGCAGTGCGCAACCCGAACTCGCACAGCATGAAGCGGCCATCACCCAAGGTATGACTGTATGACAGACTGTAAATTTGGCATCCCAGACATGGCGGCCTCCATGTTTTAGACAGCAACCTTCATGATCCTGACCATTCGCCAGGCTAATGGGAACTGAAGTCTAACAAAACCTGGAGTTCCCCCATCCCATCTATAGAGAACATAGCACTTTTCAAATGGTCCTCATTGCACCTGGGGTAAGGGGAGGCAGGCTTAGGGGCAGTAAATCCATGTGGTTTTATCACCAACACCACCATTTGTTTACTTAATTGATTATTATTTTTTGCCTGCCCTTTACAATACGAACCTAGGGTAAGTAATTGAAATTTAGAGGCGCTATATTGAAAACAGCTTAAAATGATTTGCACACATGGTCTTGGGGAATCCTAAAAAAGGTGTACCTTGCACAGAGATTCTGGAAATAAGCATAGGGGTTGTAAAAGCCATAGTGAATTATCACCCAAAGCAGCTCACAACATTTCGAAGAATACTCATTCAATTTACTCCAACGTCAGCCTTATACAGATGTAACGCTTGCAACCTGAGTAAGGTTCGTGGGTAGGTTGGGGCAGAGTTTGTGGCCATGTATCCTGCTGTCCCCCGCCCCCAAAAACACATGTTCTGTGTACATTTATACAGGAAGTCGCTGTGAGTTATGGTAAATTATACTGGTTATCGGTGGAGCAACAAAGTTATGCTGGAGTTCCATTCCCTGAAATTCTGCTTGTCCCTTCTTTCCCTTACCCCCCCCCCTCAGCTGTTCGCCAGGCGTTCAATTTATTTCCAGTCCCTTGAGGACCAGAAACCTGTTCTTTTTAAAATAAAATCAAAAATTAAAAAAAAATCGTCATTCCCTGGGTGTCAAATGTCTGAACTTGACACAGATTTCTGTAATTGTGTGACTGTGGCAAACAGCGCCAGCACAAAAAATATTACTTCACCCCCATCGATGTGTCTGTGTGTGTGTCTGTGTGTGTCTGTATGGTAGTTTTAGACACATCGATTCCTCAACATGCATGGTTTCCTCCGGGGAGAGAAATAATGGATGTGGCAGTCTTTCAGGGGAGGAAAACGCAACGAAGGCATAGAAATCTAACTCGTATGCCTTCAGCCAGTTAAGGTTACTGTGGGGGTGGTTCTGCACTTTTGATTTAGCTTTCAAGAAATGGTTCAGTGAAAGCTTTTTTTAAAAAAGGGCAAACAGAGTAAGTAGTACAGGAAAATCCAGCCAATACGATTGCTATGTAGTTTTTGGTGGTTTTTTTTATTATTATTATTTTTAAAAAGCATTCCCCGCCCCCTCCCGGGACTTTTAGAAGTGTAGTGGGTTGCCTTTTGTTTGATCTTGCTGTTCCTGGGGTGGAGGAGAAGATTGGGGTGGAAATGTGAGCAATGCTGTTCTGTGAGAACTTAAGAGGGGGAGGCCAGCATCCTGTGAACCTGCTCCTCTGGGGAACTCCTTGGGGATGCCCTCATCTCATAGATAACACCCGAGGCGATATTTTCTTTTTTTCAGAGGTCATGCTTTTAAAAACCCACACGTGCCCTAACCCGCCCACTGTTTATGGGAAGTTGCAGAAAACCAGTGAACTGAAAAGTTTCACCTTCCTGGGGGTGGGAGCTTGAAAAATATTATTATTAAGGGGATTCACCCCCGCCTAAAAAAAAAAAAAAACAGCTGAAAGTACCCTGTGTATTTTAAGATGGCTTGGAAGGCCCAGCTGCACTATACATTTAAAGGAGCACCATTAGAAAACTACAGTTCCCAAGGAGCCAGTTCCTAAAGTAGTATCCAGAATGCTTTAGATGCATAGTGTAATGTTGCCGAAGTAGAATCCTAGAGTTGGAAGAGACCACAAGGGCCATCCAGTCCAACCCCCTGCCAAGCAGGAAACACCATCCAAAGCATTCCTGACAGATGGCTGTCAAGCCTCCGCTTAAAGACCTCCAAAGAAGGAGACTCCACCACACTCCTTGGCAGCAAATTCCACTGTCCAACAGCTCTTACTGTCAGGAAGTTCTTCCTAATGTTTAGGTGGAATCTTCTTTCTTGTAGTTTGAATCCATTGCCCCGTGTCCGCTTCTCTGGAGCAGCAGAAAACAACCTTTCTCCCTCCTCTATATGACATCCTTTGATATATTTGAACATGGCTATCATATCACCCCTTAACCTTCTCTTCTCCAGGCTAAACATACCCAGCTCCCTAAGCCGTTCCTCATAAGGCATCGTTTCCAGGCCTTTGACCATTTTGGTTGCCCTCCTCTGGACACGTTCCAGCTTGTCAGTATCCTTCTTGAACTGTGGTGCCCAGAACTGGACACAGTATTCCAGGTGAGGTCTGACCAGAGCGGAATACAGTGGTACTATTACTTCCCTTGATCTAGATGCTATACTCCTATTGATGCAGCCCAGAATTGCATTGGCTTTTTTAGCTGCTGCATCACACTGTTGACTCATGTCAAGTTTATGGTCTACCAAGACTCCTAGATCCTTTTCACATGTACTGCTCTCAAGCCAGGTGTCACCCATCCTGTATTTGTGCCTTTCATTTTTTTTGCCCAAGTGTAGTACTTTACATTTCTCCCTGTTAAAATTCATCTTGTTTGCTTTGGCCCAGTTCTCTAATCTGTTAAGGTCATTTTGAAGTGTGATCCTGTCCTCTGGGGTATTAGCCACCCCTCCCAATTTGGTGTCATCTGCAAACTTGATCAGGATGCCTCTCAAGCCCATCATCCAAGTCATTGATAAAGAAGTGCGCACTTGCACTCTGGCACCTCTCTCTGTAGCAATTGAGCAGAGCACCACGGCGTGCCAAAACACCGCACGGCCATTTGCTACCTTTATAATAATAATAATATGATAATTTATTATTTATACTCTGCCCATCTGGCTGGGTTTCCCCAGCCACTGTGAGCGGCTCCCAACAGAATATTAAAAATACAGTAAAACTTCAAACATTTAAAACTTCCCTAAACAAGGCTGCCTTCAGATGCCTTCCAAAAGTCAGATAGTTGTTGATTTTCTTGACATTTGATGGGAGGGCATTCCACAGGGTGGGCACCACTACCGAGAAAGTCCTCTGACTGGTTCCCTGTAGTTTAACCTCACTTCTCACAGTGAGGGAACCGCCAGAAGGCCCTCGGAGCTGGACCTCAGTGTCCGGGCAGAACGATGGGGGTGGAGACGCTCCTTCAGGTATACTGGACTGAGGCCGTTTAGGGCTTTAAAGGTCAGCACCAACACTTTGAATTGTGCTCGGAAACGTACTGGGAGCCAATGTAGGTCTTTCAGGACCGGTGTTATATGGTCTTGGCGGCCACTCCCAGTCTAGCTGCTGCATTCTGGATTAGTTGTAGTTTCTGGGTCACCTTCAAAGGTAGCCCCATGTAGAGCACATTGCAGTAGTCCAAGCGGGAGATAACTAGAGCATGCACCACTCTGGCGAGACAGTCTGCGGGCAGGTAGGGTCTCAGCCTGCGTACCAGATGGAGCTGGTAGACAGCCGCCCTGGACACAGAATTAACCTGTGCCTCCATGGACAGCTGTGAGTCCAAAATGACTCCCAGGCTGCGCACCTGGTCCTTCAGGGGCACAGTTACCACATTCAGGACCAGGGAGTCTTCCACACCTGCCTGTCCCCACAAAACAGTACGTCTGTCTTGTCAGGGTTCAACCTCAATCTGTTATCCGCCATCCATCCTCCACCCGCCTCCAGCCACTCACACAGTGCCAAGAGCTACCTGAGCGGCTGTTTATGCCTGGCTTTCTGAAGAATAATTGCTCTTTAATAAAAGGAACTGGGCCAAGAGGTTTCCCTGTCAGGAAAGGAGAAGCCAGGCCTGTTCTTTTGTTACAGGTGCTGCTTCAGCCAGCTCAGTAACAGACCCTCTGGCCGTCGGCACAATGCTGCATTTGTGAGCAATGTATGTTTGCTAAAGGTAAAGGGACCCCTGACCATTAGTTCCAGTCGTGTCCAACTCTGGGGTTGCAGGGGTTATTGGCCGAGGGAGCCGGCGTACAGCTTTCGGGTCATGTGGCCAGCATGACTAAGCCGCTTCTGGCGAACCAGAGCAGTGCACGGAAACGCCGTTTACCTTCCCGCCAGAGCGGTACCTATTTATCTACTTGCACTTTGACGTGCTTTCGAACTGCTAGGTGGGCAGGAGCTGGGACCGAGCAACGGGAGCTCACCCCGTCGCAGGGATTCGAACCACCGACCTTCTGATCAGCAAGCCCAAGAGGCTCAGTGGTTTAGACCACAGCGCCACCCGCGTCCGGGTTTGCTAGGAGAGCCCCAAAGCCTCTCTTAATATGATTGGCATTCAGTGGCATAGGGGTCTCACAACCTCCACCTGCATGCAAAGAAGGGCTCTGGAATTTGGAGCATCTGAGAACCATAGTGGGTCCAAAGGTCAAGAGTGTGGTTTCAACACATGCCACATAGAGGGGCAGATGGGGCTCATCAACCTGGGATGGGAGCCCATCCATGAGAAGGGAAACTCCCATCCTAAACCTCTGACTTGCGGGATATCTACAGGAGAAGAAAAGCTAAGGAGAAAACCCTACAGAAATATGGAGAGGAGTCCCTAAGGCAGTTGGACGGCATCTTGTGTGCCTCCTTCCGGCAGCTCCTGCAGCCAAGCTGCTGCCCATTGTATTGCTCTGCTTTCCTTTGGACCTCATCAGCGAGGCCAAGAGGAGAGGTCTTGTTGTCTGGGCAGCCCAGACCTCCGTACACACTGCCCAGGCTTGCACCCCAGAGAGGTCACTTGGGCCCTGTTAACGCAGCGGTTTGACTTCACCCCTGGAGGCGCACTCCGCTGTTTCTCGAGACAGGTGGATGCCATCAAAACACAAAGTCAGCTGGTCTGTTTGCACGCTTGCAAACCCTTTTCTTATCCAGGAAAGAAGCAACACCAGAGTTTCAGGACACATCCCAGACAGGCAAAAATATGGAAGGAGTGTGCATAGCAGAGATGGTGAAGGGTGTGGCCTGGGGGAAAGGGGGTGTGGCCTAGGCAAAGGGGTGTGGCTTGGGGGAGTCCTGAGGGCCAGATAGAGGGGCTTGGAGGGCATCGTTCGACCACCAGGTCTGAACTTCTCCAGCTTTGCCTTAAAGAGAGGGGAAACCCAAGAAACATTGATAGCCGCAGAGATATTCAGAGATACTGAGGGAATGTCAGTGGTGGAGCGTTCCCTTTTATCTGTGTTCGTGTGTGCCCTGGTTTTCGTGGGACTCGTCTTTTCCATGCAGTTGCAGGTTCAGTGGAGAAGATCTCTCACCTTCCTTCGGCCCGAGAGGAAAGAGAAGGAGGCTGTGACCTTAAAAAGGAGTTTAGTGGGGAAAGGTTGGGAGTGTTGATCTGAAGAGAAAGGAAAAACTGCTGAGCAACAGTCTCGAGCTCAGTCTGCCTGTTGATGCTTTTACAATAAAATTCCCTTTTTTTGCTTTTAACAGATCTCTGAGAGGAACAGAACGGGGTGATGGAAAGGCATCTATTAGATAAGTATTACAAGCAGCTTACTCTGGAGTGAATAAAATGGTTTTATTTCCAACTTGTGGGTTTCAAAGAAGAATGCTATGGGTGCTTCTTATCTATGCAGTTAGTGGCTTTCCTCTCTTTGTTTTTCAGTAGCGGGCTACCAACTTCTTCTGCCGAAGTTTGATTTGAGGAAGATTTGAGGAGATTAGAGACGGTTGGCAGCAGAAATACAATGTTTTATCCAATTAATCGGTTAAATCGAGGTGAGTCGACCTAGTGCCATCCAGGTGTCACTGGACTCCCAACTCCCAGAAGCCCATGCCACCTTGGCTAGAATTGTAGCTCAACAACATCTAGAGGGCACCAGATATTGGCTACTTCTGGGTCGGAGTCATCAATTAAAAAAGAAAGATGACCTACGACGAATGTTCCCTGGTTAACCAGCCAGAAGATTTTAAAACAAACAACAACATTATTCTTAAACCCAGTGCAGTACAAGTGGTACCTCGGGTTAAGAACTTAATTCGTTCCGGAGGTCCGTTCTTAACCTGAAACTGTTCTTAACCTGAGGTACCACTTTAGCTAATGGGGCCTCCCGCTGCCGCCACGCGATTTCTGTTCTCATCCTGAAGCAAAGTTCTTAACCTGAGGTACTATTTCTGGGTTAGCGGAGTCTGTAACCTGAAGCATCTGTAACCTGAAGCGTCTGTAACCCAAGTGTAACGATCACCCAAACTTAGGGACCGCATAGAAGGAGTTAAAGGGATTAGCCAGTCAGAACCTTAGGGGCGGAGATAGGAGGGCTATATAAACCCACCCCGGGGGGGTCTGGAGGTGGTTGTTGGGAGGTTTGAGGAAGGGTGGCGGGGGAGTTCTGAGAGGGGACAGTGGAGATAGTCTGAGGGTAAGATAGAGGTAGTGAGGTCAGAGGAAGGGAGAGATACCGTATTTTTTGCTCCATAGGGTGCACCGGACCATAGGGCACACCTCATTTTTACAGGAGGAAACAAGGGAAAAAATATTTTTCTGGTTTTCCTCCTCTAAAAGCCCTGGTTTTTTTTTGAGGATCAGCTAAAAGTTTTGCAGCTTTTTTTGCAAAGGGAAAAGCCCTGGTTTTTTTGAGGATCAGCTAAAAGTTTTGCAGCTTTTTTGCAAAGGGGGAAAAGCAAAGAGGAAAAGCCCCATTTTTATGGGGTTCAACTCACATTTCTGCAGCTTCTAAAGGAAAGGGAGCCTTTTCTACAGTTTCCAGACAGATAATCTAATCAGCCAGTCACATGTCGCTGGGGAAACAAACAACCTCCCTCTGCAGCACATTCAACAATGGAGGCCTGGGCAAGAGGGCTGAAAGGGAGCCGGGACTCTTATCTCTCTCCCGATCTCTTGCTGATCAGCTGCTGAGCGGGGTCCTTTCAACACCCCCTTTTCTCTTTGTAAAATAAAAAGCATGATCCTCTTTTGGCCCCTGGGCAATTCGGCTCCAGGGACCACCATTTGCTCCATAAGACGCACAGATATTTCCCCATACCTTTTAGGAGGGAAAAGTGCCTCTTATGGAGCGAAAAATACGGCAGTTTGGAACAGTAATGGATTAGAAGCTGTAGGTATAGGCTGGTATAGAAAGTGTTATTAAAGATAAAAAAGAACTATTCATTTGGGAACCACATGCTTATGTATTGAACTTCAATAAACACAGTTTGTTTCAACCTTATCCCTGACTGAAGTGAGTGAAGCGATTACCAGGCATATACCGGTTGGTGGCAGTGTGTAATTAACCAGTGGTTTGTGCTGGTACCAACGGACCGTCAAAGGTCTGGGGGTTCTGTGCCGTTGGAGTGGGCCGCCACACCAAGGTACCACTGAAGTGGCAGACTTAAGACTAGGAAAGCCTAAGTTCAAATTCTCACTCACCCACTAAGTTTGTCTGGGTGACCTCAGTCCGGTAACAATCTTGAAGACTAGTCTTATCTCATAGATTGTTGTGAGGATAAAATAGACCAGGGAGGAATCATCTACGGCTCACCGAGCTTTTTTAAGGTATTGCAGGATACAAATGTGGTAAAGAAATCAGTAAAATCTGGACTGCGGGCACCCTTGAATAACTGAACCATCATTATCATTATTATTTTAGGAAGGAGTTTTTTTAAAAATGTTTCATTATGTGTGGGAAGCCGCCCAGAGTGGCATGGGCAACCCAGCCAGACGGGCGGGGTATTATTATTATTATTATTATTATTATTATTATTATTATCATCATCATCATCTCGCAATTCTCACACAAAAGAGAACGATTTTCCTACAGAGGAATGAGAGCTCTGTGACCCCTCCTTATGTTTCTGGCCAACCACTCACAGAGTCGCTAACCATTGGCCACGCTGTCCGGGGGCTGATGGGAGCCTGTGTCCCACAACACCTGGGGGAGACACAAGTTCCCCACCCTGTCCTACAGCAACAGCTGCTTCAACGCACACATGTATGAGAGGCAGTGTGGCTTAGTGGTTAGAGCAGTGTTTTTCAACCTTTTTTGGGCCAAGGCACACTTGTTTCATGAAAAAAATCACGAGGCACACCACCATTAGAAAATGTTAAAAAAATTTAACTCTGTGCCTATATTGACTATATATAAAGTAATTCTCTTGAATAGGAATCAAATAAACACAAAGAAAGTATTTTATAATTACTTTATTATGAAATAGTAAGTAAACAGAAATATGAAAAATTATAAAATACTTTATTCAGTGCGCAACCTGGGTCTGTTTGGCTGAACACAAAGCTGATACTCGAATTTTTCAATTTTTCCCACGGCACACCAGGCAACATCTCGCGGCACACTAGTGTGCCGCGGAACAGTGGTTGAAAAACACTGGGTTAGAGTGCCGGAATAGGACGTGGGAGATCAGGCTTCAAATCCCTACTCTGACATCAAAGCGCCCTGGGTGGCCTTGGAGTCAGTCACTGCCTCTTTGCCTGACCTACCTCGCAGGGTTGTTAAGAGGATAAAATGGGGGGAAAGGAGAACCCCATTCACTTTGAGCTCCTTGGAGAAAAAGGTGAGGTTTAAATGCTGTGTGTGTGTGTGTGTGTGTGTGTGTGTGTGTGTGTGTGTGTAGATCTACACACGGAGTAGATTTCTGCTTCTTTTGCTTCAGAATCGTTGCTTGACTCATATCCAGATGTATGCAAATTTAACGGAACCGTTTAACGAAAATGCAGCATGATTAATCAGCTGAGGTTTCTGAGCTGAAATGCACACCTTCCCACCTAGACACATCCCTCTCCCATCCAAACATCGCCCCTTTCTCTTTCTACTAATTGCTGCCTGTTAAATTTCCCAAAGCGATTCCCCGATCATTTCTTTTTGCACTGTTTTCCTATATTAAAAACAACCCGTAGCTTTATAGAGCTTTGGACACCAGTGTCGGCACTTTCAGCTTATCCCAGTTGGCAGCTGGTGCAATTCCTAGTGCCATTCCTAGATCTCATGACTGCCTTCTGCTGATAGTAGAGGATTTTTATTTATTTGTGGTTTTTTTTTTTGCTTTCAGCATTTTCCCACAGTGGATTCACAGCTCAGATGGCAGGTCCCCATGGTCAAAGAAGAAGGAGGTTCAAATGTTTCCATGTCACGCCTGCTTGAAAGCATTTCCCAGCTTTTACAGAACCTCGATCTGTCTTCTTGAAAAAGTAACCAAGACCCAAGAAAAACGAATGCTGCAATTAGCTTAACGTTTAAGATTTTCAAACTGTTTGGGAAAAAAGCTTCTTGACGCGATCTTTCGATTCTTGAGCGAAGCAACAGAGCAGCTGTCTTTCCAGCACACACCTGCCCAGACTTTGTCGCAGCAGGCAGCAGTAACGTTTCCAGTTGACTACTGAAAAGGAGCCTCAATTGTTAGTTTAATCCTCACAACGACCCTGCGAGGTGGGTTAGACTGTAGGGCTGGGTGATCTATCAATAAACAATCACAAACCGGTTTGAAGTCCATACTTCAAGCTTCATAATTTTGTGAATTGTGTGTGTGTGTGTGTTATGCAAAAATCACGATGTGGGGAAAACCATGAAGCTAGCCAATGCCTCTACATTCGTAGCTTTATCCGTACTTTGGCCATTGTGATGTATCGGTATATTGTGATGTTTAACTGGTGATATATCACAATGTTGAAAACCAGATGTTTCCCAGCCCTATTAGGCTTACTGGGAAATGATACACAATGAATTGAAAGGGATGTTTCAAAATAACTTTTGTAAAAAAAAAACAAAAAAAAACCCAGAAGCTTTTCTTTGGGGAATTATAGGGACAGAACTACCTAAATTGCATAGAAATTTATTCATGTATGCTACTACAGCAGCAAGAATGTTGCTTGCCCAAAAGTGGAAAGAAGCAGAAGTCCCAGCAAAGGAAGAATGGATACAAAAACTTATGGAATATGCAGAAATGGCAAAACTTACTGGAAGAATAAGAAATCAAGATAACAAACTTTTTTTTATAAAAGATGGAAATGGTTTATTGAATATTTACAGATAAATTGCAAACAGATAAAAACATTGGCAGGATTATTGTAATAACCTGCAGTTTCATAAGAGTATATATTTAAAGTAGATAATTAAATGAGCAAATTAAATGAATTTGGATATGCAGAAGGTATTTAAAAAATAAATGTAAGGAACTGCAGAAAGAGGGGGAAGGAAGTTAAATTGATTGTAAAACTAATGAAATGTATAAACTTGAAAACAGCGTGTGTGTGCGTATCACCTCATGAGAAGAGAAGACTTCCTGGAAAGGACCCTGATGTTGGGAAAGATTGAGGGCACAAGGAGAAGGGGACGACAGAGGATGAGATGGTTGGACAGTGTTCTCGAAGCTACCTAACATGAGTTTGACCAAACTGCGGGAGGCAGTGGAAGACAGGAGTGCCTGGCGTGCTCTGGTCCATGGGGTCACGAAGAGTCGGACACGACTAAACGACTAAACAACAACAACAATTATATGTGGGTCAGGGATGATGGGAATTATAGTCCCAAACATCTGGAGGGCCAGAGTTTGCCTATGCCTGCCTTAGACCCTCCAGTGTCTGGGAATGATGGGAGTTGTAGTTCAGCAGCAACATCAGCAGGGCCAGAGGTACCTCACCCTTTGTGCAGCCAGACTGAGCTAGATGGACTGGGGTTCATTTTGTGGTGGCTACGGAGAGGGCAGATTCCATGCTAGGGATCCTTAGCAAAGGAATTGAAAACAAAGCCACCTATATTATAATGCCGTTATGCAAATCTACGGTGCAACCATTTTTTGGAGTACTGGAGGAAGAACTGTGAGGGGAGAGACTTCATCAGGCAAGGCCTCCTTCCACCTGCCTTGCCCCACCCTCCAGTCTCTGCTTCTCAATTTGTATTGTATTATTTTATGCACTGTGGCTTGCCGTTGTTTTATTGATTGTAGTTTAGAAATTATTTGTTGTAATTGTTAAGTGTGGATTTCTGTTTAATCTCTATCTGCTGATATTATTTTTTCAGCAGGGGGCCGGTCCACTGTCCCTCAGACCTTGTGGGGGACTGGAGTATATTTTGAAAAAAAAATAAATGAACGAATTCCCCACAAATAACCCAGAGATGCATTTTAAATAAAAGGACACATTCTACTCATGTAAAAACAGCAGGCAGGCCCCACAAATAACCCAGAGATGCAGCTTAAATAAAAGGACACATTCTACTCGTGTAAAAACACGCTGATTCCCAGACCATCCGTGGACCAGACTGAGAAGGCGATTGGGCTGGATTCGGCCCCCGGGCCTTAGTTTGCCTACCCGTGTTCTATACTGTTCTAATGATCGTTGAATGTTACTTTATTTGATGTTGGTTGCTTATTTTAAAGTTACGTTTTATTGCCACATTTTTGTATTGCATTCGATTGTTATAAGGTGTACATTCTTTTAAACCGCCTTGGGTATTGTAAGATAGAAAGATGGTATACAAATTAAAAGTGATGATGATGATGATGATGATTGCAGTTCTGGTGACCTCGGCTCCGAAAGGATATTGCAGAGTTGGAGATGGTTCAGATCTCCAAAATGATGGAGAGCAGCTCCCTTATGAAGAAAACTTGCAGCATTTGGGTCTTTTCCGTTTAGAGAGAAAAGTGGTGAGTCAGACTGTTTGATGCACTTTGAACTGGCTGGCTGTGCCTCCAGGGTTTCGCAGAGGGCAGCTTCTCAGCTCCTAACCTGACGATGCTCAGAATTGAAACTGGTACTTTTCTGCATGCAAAAGAGGTGCTCTACCACCAGAGAGCTGCGGCCTCCCGCTCCCCGTCCCCAGTTAATACAGTTGACACGAGAGCATTATCAGTTGTCATAGTCGTAGTAATGATGCGGATATGATGCGTGGGAGCCTCTTAATCATTTGGTCTTTGTTCTGAACAGCAGAAAGGAAAGTCCGCTTCTGGCCTTTTCCATCCTTCTCGGGGGCATCGCAAAGCCCATTGATAGGTACTTCCCCCTCTGCACTCTCAGGAGGTTCAGATATTCAAATCTGCCAACAGGTTTTCTCACCCTGTTGCAAATTTGCGGGCTCCCTTTAAAGGGAGTTTCCAGCCCCGTGGGTTAGCAACCTTGGTTGTAAGAAAAGGGCGGGGGTGGGGGGGAGAGAGAGGCATCCTTGACAGGTTTGGTTTCTGAGAAGCGTAGCAAACTTCCCCAAGCGTGATTGAAAACAAAAGACATATTTATTTATTTTTAAAATAATAATTGCTCAGGTGATCAAATGTTCTTCGGCTTGGACCTCTTAAGAGAGCAAAGAACCAAGTCTCTTGCCCTCGCCCATTTCCTCGCTCCGCTTCCACGACGCTCCTTAAAGGGGTTTAAGGAGAGGTTTTGGGGTTGCGGCGCATCTTCTCGATCTTCGAAGCACTTTGCAGTCTGCGGTTTGCGGCAGTTCGGCTGGAATGGTGGAATCAAGCAAACTGTTTGCTGACAGCGCTGTCTGGTGCATGCTTGCTCAGAAATAATCCCTCAGTGTTCACAGTTGGGGCTTACTCCCTAGTAAGTGGGCTTAAGGTTTTTTAGAAAGAAAGACAGAAAGACAGAAAGAAAGAAAGAAAGAAAGAAAGAAAGAAAGAAAGAAAAAGAAAAAGAAAGTTTTTGTTTGTTTGTTTGTTTGGAATACTAGTAAACCACATTTCTGTATAAACTAATCATAAGGAGATATATGACCTAAAAATAAATATGCAAGGGACACAGAGAGCTGCCTGAGACGAGTCAAATTATTGGTCCATCTAGCACAGTATTGTCTACACAGACAGGCAGCAGCTCTCTAGGGGTTGAGGCAGAGGTATTTCCGAGCCCCACATGGAAACTCCGCAAATTGAATATGGCGGGTTTTGCATGCAGCGCACAGGCTGAACCACAGTTACTTCCCCCTAAATTCTGCACAAAGTGCAAATTCCACGACCTGCATAAATTATGCAATTAAAGCACATTTATATGTGCCCTTTTTATTATTACTGCAGATTGCAAAAAGGAGAGACGCAAATTGCTTTGCATTGAAGGTTTGCCCCTGGTAATCCTCCTTTCACACACTTCTGAGAGTTCATTAGGCCCATCTTTGTACTAGAAGCTTGCTGTCCCACATTTAGGGGAGGGAGAAAAATTAATGCAAAATCCTTTTGGTTTTTGAGTTCTGTTCCAATTCCTGCACTTTTTCGATTGCAGAGTGCAGGGTCCCTTGAGAAAAAGCAGCTGAGAAGCACACACTTCTAACGACTGGCACTGTTAGTTGTGCAAAAGGCCTTGCGTGCCTTTTTAGCAGCTGGGTGAAAAGGGCGAATTCTGGAAACGATTTCCCCCCCTTTTTCTGCTGCATCAGTGCGCCCCTCCATCAAGCCATCCCTTTCTCTTCCCTCTTCCTTCCCTCACACGCCAGCTGCTCACCTGCTCCATTTCCTCACTTTCCCCACTCTCTCTTCCTTCCAACCTACTGTGCTGCAGCCTTACCCTTTGAACACCACCTGTTTTTACCCAGAAACGGGCCCTAAACCTGTGGGGAGCTGCTGCTAGCATTGCTCTGATCCCAAAGGTGGTGGCATGCTTTGGGGATGTACCGGGGTGCTGGGCCCCACCCGAAAATGCTCCCAAGGTCCACTCGTGGCTCCTGTTGCAAACTTTGAGAAACTCCTTCCTAAAGTCGAAACAAAATAGAAAATTCTTTCCAGTAGCACCTTAGAGACCAACTGAGTTTGTTCTTGGTATGAGCTTTCGTGTGCATGCACACTTCTTCAGATACACGAAAGCTCATACCAAGAACAAACTCAGTTGGTCTCTAAGGTGCTACTGGAAAGAATTTTCTATTTTGTTTCGACTATGGCAGACCAACACGGCTACCCACCTGTAACTGGAACTATGGAAAACTCCTTCCTAAAGTTTAGGGCAGGGGTCAGCAACCTTTTTCAGCTGTGGGCCGGTCCACCGTCCCTCAGACCATGTGGTGGGCCGGACTATATTTTTTTTTGGGGGGGGGGAATGAACAAATTCCTATGCCCCACAAATAACCCAGAGATGCATTTTAAATAAAAGCACACATTCTACTCATGTCAAAACACCAGGAAGACCCCACAAATAACCCAGAGATGAATTTTTAAATAAAAGGACACATTCTATACCTGAAGGCAGCCCTGTTTAGGGAAGTTTTTAAACTGTGATATTTTAAATGTATTTTAATATTTGATGGAAGCCACCCAGAGTGGCTGGGGAGACCCAGCCAGATGGGCGGGGTACAAATAAATTATTATTATTATTATTATTATTATTATTATTATTATACTCATGTAAAAACACGCTGATTCCCGGACCGTCCGCAGGCTGGATTGAGAAGGCGATTGGGCCGTATCCAGCCTACGGACCTTAGGTTGCCTACCCCTGGTTTAGGGCCTAAACAAACCCCCCGCTGCTGTTTCCTCCCCCCTGCCACCATTTTGACAGCTTGGACTGATGGATTTTTGAGGGAATCCTCAGACGCAGCCGCCAGCTGACCGGGCTGCTCTCCTCCTCCCTGACTGATATTCCTGGCTTGGTGCAATTCTGTCAGACCACCGTGGGGAACGTAAAAATAACATGCCAGAAGCACAGCTTTTAACAGTTAGCCGCTCCGCTTTGGAATTTGCCTTCCTCCAAACGAGGCGTGTTGTTTTCTGAGGCGTTTTTGAATGCCTCCTCCTTCCTTTATGAGTCCAACACCATGTCATGTCATTTCTCCTTTCTTTTTGCCCTCCTGCATTTTTTTTTCTTGCCGCTGTTCTACTCAGCGATGAAAACGAGCTCTGCCTTGAAAAGAAACCCCAGCGTTCATCAACGCTCCCGGCACAATTTGTACCAGGCTCTGTGTTGGTCCTAAGGCTCCCCCCCCCGACACGATAGCTTTCAAGCTTTAAAACTGTTTTAAATGCATTTTAATACTGCGGTTTATTTGTCTTGTTATGGGCCTGTCTCAAACCCTTGGTGAGTTAGGGATAGCCAGCATGATTAAGCCGCTTCTGGCGAACCAGAGCAGCGCACGGAAACACCGTTTATCTTCCCGCCGGAGTGGTACCTATTTATCTACTTGCACTTTTTGGCATGCTTTCGAACTGCTAGGTTGGCAGGAGCTGGGACCGAACAACGGGAGCTCACCCCGTCACAGGGATTCGAACCTCCGACCTTCTGATCGGCAAGCCCTAGGCTCTGTGGTTTAACCCACAGCACCACCTGTGTCCCTGTTAACAGAGTAACATCAGGGAATTGCAGGAAAGGTAAAAACAAGTAGTTTCTTCTACCTACCTAGCGGCGTACAACAGAAGCCAATTGCCTCATCCTGTGCGCAGTCCACAGTGAGGTCCGTAATGTCAGCTTATTAACAGCCTGCTCCATGCCTCAGTTAATCCCAAGTATTTGAAGGTCAGTATTCTGGCTTCATTCCCCTAGACGCAATGGAGGGGGTATGCCCTAGAATTTCAATGCATCTGGGTTGCGGTTGTGCACTGCAAGTTTGTTCGATTAAAAGCGGCGTAAAACGCCTCTCCATTTCCATCACATAATTTCGCCGTTGGCTCTTTATGAGGAAAAAAGCCACTGGATTCTGGAACGCTTGCCAGGAAGCCAAGTTGGGTCTGCCAGGCTGGAAGTCCTTGTGGTAAAATGGTGGCCTTGCGAGATGCAAATCCCAGCGTGAGCTGGCGGGCGAAGACAGCGAAACGTTTTTATATAAGTTAAAGCAAAAACCCCAGGCAAATCTTGGAGTGTGGATCAAAGTGAGAAGGGAGGCTGTGCTAAATTTATTCCCCACACAACCAAGCCATCAGGGCTTTGTGGCATCGCTCTGTAGGGGAAATATTGATGGTCTTGTAAACAAAGTTATGACAATGAGAGTCTGCATGTCCTGAGGGCCTAAGGCATTGGATAACTTAATTTCTGGGCCCATGAGAAGGATGTAACGAAATCCTACGCTGCCAAATAACATTATTTAGCACTGGGTAGCTCAGTTGGTTATTGCGTGGTGCTGATAATGCCAAGGTTGTGGGTTCGATCCCTCTGTGGGACAGCTGCCCATTCTTCCATTGCAGGGGGATAGACTAGATGGTCCTTGTGGTCCCCTTCCGACTCTGTGAAGTGTTTTACACTGTTCAAAGATCTTTGCATGCATGACCTGAGGAACTTAGGTTGCAACAACCCTAGTCAGGAATAATAATAACAATAATTTATTTATTCATACCCCACCCATCTGGCTGGGTTTCCACAGCCATTCTGGGCAGCTCCCAACAGAATATTAATGATGATGATAATGAAGAAGAAGAAGAAGAAGAAGAAGAAGAAGAAGAAGAAGAAGAAGAAGAAGAAGAAGAAACATCAAACATTAAAAACTTCCCTAAACAGGGCTGCCTTCAGATGTCTTCTAAAAGTCAGATAGTTGTTTATTTCCTTGACATCTGATGGGAGGGCATTCCACAGGGCGGGTGCCACCACCGAGAAGGCCCTCTGCCTGGTTCCCTGTAACCTCACTTCTTGCAGGGAGGGAACCACCAAAAGGCCCTCGGAGCTGGACCTCAATGTCTGGGCTGAACGATGGGGGCAGAGACGCTCCTTCACATATACTGGCCTGAGGCTGTTTAGGGCTTTAAAGGTCAGCATCAACACTTTGAATTGTGCTCAGAAATGTATTGGGAAGGCAAGTAGTATTCTCTGCCTACTGCAGATGACCTTAAAAGCTACTTATTGAATTCATGGGAGAGGCAGAATTTGAACTTGGGCCTTCCTGGCTCGCACCGCTGCTTCTCAACCACTATTTATATCCTGCCTTTCTGACTTAAGCGGCTCACAGTATTTATAAGCATGCAACTGATAAAATACCAAGAATTGCATGCTTAAAAATGACAAGAGCAGCTACCAGCCCTGCCCATGCAGGAACCAGCACTCGATGTTCTTTCCCCTAGAGCAGCTGCTGCTGAAGGGCACAGGATAGTCCTGCTGAAACAGAAACAGCAGCTGCTATTTCCTTTACCTGTCTCTCTTTGGCCACATCCGCACCTTATATTTAAAGAACTCTTATATCACTTTCATGGGACGCTGGTGGCGCTGTGGGTTAAACCACAGAGCCTAGGGTTGAATCCCATGACGGGGTGAGCTCCCGTTGCTCGGTCCCTGCTCCTGCCAACCTAGCAGTTCGAAAGCACGTCAAAGTGCAAGTAGATAAATAGGTACACTCCAGCGGGAAGGTAAACGCGTTTCCATGTGCTGCTCTGGTTTGCCAGAAGCGGCTTAGTCATGCTGGCCACATGACCCGGAAGCTGTACGCCTGTACGCGGCTCCCTCGGCCAAGTAAAGCGAGATGAGCGCGCCGCAACCCCAGAGTCGTCCGCGACTGGACCTAATGGTCAGGGGTCCCTTTACCTTTAGCTATACCATTGACTACACAAAAGCATTTGACTGTGTCAACCACAGCAAACTATGGCAAGTTCTTAAAGAAATGGGAGTGCCTGATCACCTCATTTGTCTCCTGAGAAATCTCTATGTGGGACAAGAAGCTACAGTTAGAACTGGATATGGAACAACTGATTGGTTCAAAATTGGGAAAGGAGTACGACAAGGCTGTATATTGTCTCCCTGCTTATTTAACTTATATGCAGAATTCATCATGCGAAAGGCTGGACTGGATGAATCCCAAGCCGGAATTAAGATTGCCGGAAGAAATATCAACAACCTCAGATATGCTGATGACACAACCTTGATGGCAGAAAGTGAGGAGGAATTAAAGAACCTTTTAATGAGGGTGAAAGAGGAGAGCGCAAAATATGGTCTGAAGCTCAACATCAAAAAAACTAAGATCATGGCCACTGGTCCCATCACCTCCTGGCAAATAGAAGGGGAAGAAATGGAGGCAGTGAGAGATTTTACTTTCTTGGGCTCCATGATCACTGCAGATGGTGACAGCAGTCACAAAATTAGAAGACGCCTGCTTCTTGGGAGGAAAGCAATGACAAACCTAGACAGCATCTTAAAAAGCAGAGACATCACCTTGCCGACAAAGGTCCGTATAGTTAAAGCTATGGTTTTCCCAGTAGTAATGTATGGAAGTGAGAGCTGGACCATAAAGAAGACTGATCGCCGAAGAATTGATGCTTTTGAATTATGGTGCTGGAGGAGACTCTTGAGAGTCCCATGGACTGCAAGAAGATCAAACTTATCCATCCTTAAAGAAATCAGCCCTGAGTGCTCACTGGAAGGACAGATCCTGAAGTTGAGGCTCCAGTACTTTGGCCACCTCATGAGAAGAGAAGACTCCCTGGAAAAGACCCTGATGTTGGGAAAGATGGAGGGCACAAGGAGAAGGGGACGACAGAGGATGAGATGGTTGGACAGTGTTCTTGAAGCGACTAGCATGAGTTTGGCCAAACTGCGGGAGGCAGTGAAAGATAGGCGTGCCTGGCGTGCTCTGGTCCATGGAGTCATGAAGAGTCGGACACGACTGAACAACAACAACAACATACCACTTTCACAGTCCTGGCTTCCCTCAGCTGTCATCATGTTGTCTCCCCCACCTCCTCCAATAGACTCACCTCCAAGCTGCAGAAGCTCTCTGCCCCTGGGCAAGCAGCGCAGCTCTGGAGGCCAGCAAGCCGGCTCATTCATTCCTGAGTCTGACATGCCACCAGGGCAGCAGGGCTGCTGTCCAGGCATGACATATGCCAATTCGGCTGCCTGTGACCCCCCCCCCCCATGCTGCCATGTGGGACAGCAACACCAGACAAGGACCAGTTGCGGGAATACGCTGCGCAAAAGGAAGTGAGGATGCTGTTGGCGGCGCTTGTGCATGGCATGTCTGCTTTTCCCCCAGAGGCTTCTCTGCAATCCCTCTTCTTGTGAAAAGCGTCAAGGCAGAATTCAAAGGCCCGCTGACTGGCATTAACTCTGTTTACCAAGTCCTTGGAGGGCACAAAAGGTCGTTTTCCTGAAGGCCGCCGGTTGTGGAGGGGGGGGGGTGGCTGGCAGGCATGCTCATAAACAGCATGACCGCACGGGCCTGTCACATTCCTTCATGAAAGGAGAGAGTGTCTGCAGGGGCGAAAATCTGACAGAGGAAAGAAAGATGAAAGCTAGGGGTTGGTGTGTGGGGGGGGGAGTGTTGTTGAGGGGAACTCTGGGCGGGTTTGGTTTTTTGGTTTTTGTCTCTGCTGTCTGTCTCTTTCCTAACCCCCTCCCAGTTCTTGCTCGTGCAGCAGCGGTGGCAGTTGGGAGGAGAGCGAAGGCAGGGTGGAGAGAGGCGCAAGACATCTTTTGAATGGTTGCCACGGCTGATTTAATTAACTGCATTGAATTCATTAACTCCCCACCTCCCCTCTGCAAATGACGCGTCCGCCGTGAAGCACAAATTAGGAGTTGCGAGCATCGGCGGAGCGCGGCGCTGACCTGCCAAAAGACCCAGCAAAGCAGAAAAATTGACCTACTTTCATCAAATCTGAAGGGATCGCCTTTTAAAGCTCTCCTTGGATAGACACTAAGCTCTGGCTCTCCCTCTTCCTCCTCTTTTCTCTGTCTGGCTCTCTCTCTCCTTCTCTCTCTCTCATGCACACCCAGCTTTCTCTGCTTTTAATCTCCCCTGCTGCCTCAGGCTAAACCAGAAAATCCGCACCTCTGATCATCAAATGCAAGCGAGGTTCCCCCATGTGGAGCTGCCCACATGCGCGGGCGCACAGAGCACCTTTGCGAGCCAGCGGGTTGCATTGAGAGCTCAGGCGCTCTCTGTGTCGGGCTTCCTCTGGTCGCAAAAGGGACACAGAAATTGCATAGTTGCAAATGCCTAAACCAGGGCTGACCCAAGTTGTACCTCGTGGTAGCATTACAGGTGTACATAGAGCCCTGGGGTATCTTATTCTTCTTTGGCAATCACTCGTAGCCGATTAAGATTGTCTTCCACAAAAACGGTTTTAGCAGTGAGTCTGTAAGTGACTGTGGAGGCCAATTCTGGATCCACACGTCCTTCCACAGTGGGGACATTGGTTTCTGGGCGGGAGTTGATCATGGTGTGGATTTGCCAAACATGCCTTCCTCTTAGCACATTTCTCCCTTTCATTCTGAGTTTGAGCATCTTCAAAGCCCATGACACCTTTGGTAAAGGCTGTTCTCCAACTGGAGCACTCACAGGCCAGTGTTTCCCAGTTGTCGGTGTTTATACTACTTTTTTTTTTTAGATTTGCCTTGAGAGAGTCTTTAAACCTCTTTTGTTGACCAACAGCATTACGCATTCCATTTTTAAGTTCAAAATAGAGTAGTTGCTTTAGAAGATGATAATCAGATATATGGGGCATTAGGGGAGGGGTAGTGCCTCTGGTGGGGGTGGGGGACACATCATGCACCAGTGTGGTGTAGTGGTTAAGAGTGGTAGACTTGTAATCTGGTGAACCAGGTTCGCGTCTCCACTCCTCCACATGCAGCTGCTGGGTGACCTTGGGCTAGTCACACTTCTTTGAAGTCTCTCAGCCCACTCACCTCACAGAGTGTTTGTTGTGGGGGAGAAGTGTTAGCCGCTTTGAGACTCCTTCAGGTAGTGATAAAGCGGGATATCAAATCCAAACTCCTCCTCCTCTTCCTTCTGGGGTAGTTTGTCCACCTTTGGTCCCCACCCTGCACTCAGCTCTCACCTGTAGCTCCTAGAAGATGCCAGCATGCGACAGCAGCCACATCCTGGGAAATGACCAGCTAAACCAGTTGAGGGTAGCCGATGGGTCTCAGACCCTCAGTGAGTTAGGGATTTCCCCTGCATGTGAAGACCCACTCCAACAGATTGAGCGGACAAGACCAATAGTCGGTCCAACAGTCAAGAAGGCAGTTTATGCACATGCTGCAGAGGGAAGTGAGGGGCAGATGGGGCCTGTCAACCTGCGAAAGTAGCCCCTCTCTAGGAGGGGCTGCCTTGTAGGATATCTTCGGGAGAAGAAAAGACTAAGGAGTAAACAGTCTGTGGCAGTGAGTTCCACAGATTAAGGATGTGCCATCTGTCCTAAATCGACTGCCACCCAGTTTCACCCAAGTTTTAATTTCATGAGATATGTGGAGAGAGAGGGACGCGGGTGGCGCTGTGGGTTAAACCACAGAGCCTAGGACTTGTCGATCAGAAGGTTGGTGGTTCGAATCCCCGCGACGGGGTGAGCTCCCATTGCTGGGTCCCACCTGGCAGTTTGAAAGCATGTCAAAGTACAAGTAGATAAATAGGTACCGCTCCGGCGGGAAGGTAAACGACGTTTGTGCGCTGCTCTGGTTCGCCAGAAGCGGCTTAGTCATGCTGGCCACATGACCAGGAAGCTGTACGCGCCGGCTCCCTCAGCCAGTAAAGCGAGATGAGCACCGCAACCCCAGAGTTGTCCACAACTGGACCTAATGGTCAGGGGTCCCTTTACCTTTACCTTATGTGAAGAGAGAGAGAGAGACAGAGAGAATCCCACCATATACAGTGGTACCCCGCTAGACGAATGCCTTGCTAGACGAAAAACTCACTAGACGAAAGGCATTCGCTAGCGGAAGGCTGCCTCGCAAGACGAATTTTCCTATGGGCTTGCCTCGCAAGACGAAAAAATTGCCGATTAAAAAAAAAAAAAAAATTCGTCAAACTGCTCTTCCCCCGTTGGTGCTTCGCAAGACGAAATTTTCGCTATACGGCAGCACTCGCAGAACAAATTAATTTCGTCTTGTGAGGCACCACTGTATGCCTAATATGACCCCAACATATACACTTTTTGTGTTTCAGAGAAGCCTGGGGGTTTCTGAAGAAGCTTATCAGGGATTCCTCACGGAGAAGATGAATAATCTCACAGGAAAGTTTTCTCTCTCCAAAAGACAGCTTGTGCGCAGTTAGCGGCAGCGAGTGTGCTCTGAGGTCGGACTCTCGGCTCATCCATGGAGCTCTGTGTGTGTCCTGGAAGGATTCCCAGCATATGCAGGAGTTCTGCGATAGGCAAGTCTTTATCAAACGGATTCCTTGGAAGTTAAAAAGACCGGACACCACTGGCCTACAAGATCCCCAGAGCAAAAGAAGAGAGGTTGTATGCATGCCCAGGACTCTCCAAAAGCCCTGAGGCATGAGAGGCCAGTTTCCACGAGAATGCCCTGTTTCCATATGGGCCGCTGCTTGACTACACACAGGAGGGTGGTCTGGGGGTGGAGGCAAAATCTGAAAATTTTGGTTCCGATAGGTTTACCTTCTTTGAACATGTCAACCGGGAGAGGTATTCCCATATCCCTCTGGCTTTTCATCCTCCATTACGACTGGGGTATTTAGATACCACTTATATTCAGTGAAGTGTTATACTGGTTTGTTGCAAACATTTCTTACTTTTTCTATCATTTACTTTGCTACTTGCCTGCTTTATTCAGTGTCTATCGGACCCTCCAAGTGTCCCTCTTTTCCAGGGACAGTTCCTGACTAACAGAAGCTGTCCCAGTTTCTGATTTGATCCCAGAATGTCCCGCTTTTCCTTAGGATGCCTCTATTTTCATCGGAGAAATGTTGGAGGGTACAGAGTTATGTGATCTCCAAGCCAAGGAGATAAGTAACTATAGAAACTTTAGATGACATCTGAAGGCAGCTCTGTACAGGGAAGTTTTTTTTTAATGTTTAATGTTTTATTATGTTTTTGGGCTTGCCGATCAGAAGGTCGGCGGTTCGAATCCCCGCGACAGGGTGAGCTCCCGTTGCTCGGTCCCAGCTCCTGCCCACCTAGCAGTTCAAAAGCACGTCAAAGTGCAAGTAGATAAATAGGTACCGCTCCAGCAGGAAGGTAAACGGAGATGCCAAGGATTGAATTTTGAGGGTGTTATGTGCAGAGCATTGTGCAGCCACTGAATTACAGGCCTTCCCTGGTTGGTCCTGATTTTTTAAAAAAAATATATGGGGAGGGCCAAGGAGCTATGAAGGCACTCGGAATCATGAGCCACTGCTCTGTCTTCTTGAAACTTCATCCCACACACATTCCAGGCATAACTTCATATAGCTCATAAAGCTGGGAACTTGGGAACAGATTCTCCGGAAGGTGGTTTGTGGGTCTGATACCGCATTCCTCACATTTTCTCCGACGATGTGAAATCATGGTATACACCCAGCCTTTACCTATCTGTGCCTTTGCCTTAGTGCAGATAGAAAGCTGCATGCACCGTTTCTCATGGTACTAGGTATATTATTATTATTATTATTATTATTATTATTATTATTATTATTTAAGGTGTCTGCCTATCCTTCTCCTCAAAGGAAAAAGCTCTCTTGGCAGCTTGCAGGTCAAAAGGAAACAAGACAGTCACTGCCCTCAGGCTCACGATCTAAGCAACATGACACAAAAGGAAAAGGGAATGGGGAGGGAAGAGGAAAAAAGCAAGCTCAGGCACCAGTTCTTATAACAATCAGATGGGATAAAAATAGTAGACACACTCCTGACACGTGGAGAGCAATGGGTGTAGCAATGGAAGGGACAGGGTGAGTTTGCTAAATAATAATGAATAATAAAAATATTAATATGTAATATAATTTAATACAGTCCTTAGCCAAAGGAAAGCAGAGCAATACGTTTGGCAGCAGCTAGGTAATAAGTAAACAAACAAAACCCACAAACCTCAGGATTCACCCAAGCATACTAAGACCTCACAATTTGTTGTTAGTAGACCCGGTTTGGTTACGATCCTGCTAGCATTTGCCACCTGAATTTGCTGTTAGAGCAGTTATCCCTTTGTCGGAATACAGGCGACGTCATATCCTTGCATTGTGTGTAAAACACAAATCATTTAAAAACAACAACAACACACCAAATAAATACAAACAGAGGCGTACGGAGCCTCTTGGATGCCCGGGGCGGCGTTGCCCCCCGGAGGCACCCCCTCCCCGTGGGCGGGTTGTCGTGACGCACGCGTCGTGACGTCACAACGCATGCATCAGGACAGACTGTCCATCCTGCCGGCGCTGCTGCTCCAACGGCGACCCGCCGAGCGAGCGCCGGCTCCTGGGGCTTCCCCGTCCCTGCTGCTTAAAAGCAGCACGGACGGGGCAGTCCCACAAGCCGCCGATCGTGCGGGGCAGCCCCATAGCGGCGCTGGCGGGCGGACCCTGGATGGCCCGTAGGGCGAAGCGGCTTTGCTCCGCGGTTTGCTCGGAGCCCACCGGTGGGGCGGGGCTGGCCCAAGTGTCACCCCTCCTCCCCTGGAACCCGGGGCAGAACGCCCCCCCCGCAACGCCCGTGAAGACAAAGTTAGGTTCCCTTTTGCATGTTTTGTTTGGCCCCTTTGTATTGTGTGAGTTATAACATCTATTGCAGTAACTGGGTCTATGCACTACTGTAACTGAGGCTCAATGAAGACCTTCATATCTTAGCTCCTTGAATAGCCTCCCTTGCGTCTAAACACTTGTGTTGCCCAGTGTATACCCAAAGGAAGGAAACTAGAGGGAGCTGGGTGTTAATTATGTCCTAAAAACCGACGATGTCTTTGCAAATGGCTTGTCCTTATTTTGGCTCCAGAGGACCCGCCTCGCACAAGAGCTTCTCTGATCCTCCTTACACAGCCTCCCCTTTCCCCCTTTGCTTCCCACGGGGCTGCATCATGCTTCGTTTCAGATGGGCCCCGTGAATTAACATATTGTGACTCTGGCGCTGCTCAGGTAATTGCACACTCGGGTCAACTGCTTGCCCAGACACAAAGAATCCTTCACCTTCTTTCAGACCGCGCTATAAAGCATCGCCGGCTAGCTCTCAACTCAGGGGAACATGTGGGGTGGAGGGCTGTCAGTCACAAAGGCAGGGCTGTCTGCGCCTGGTCTAGGAAGCCGGACCACGGTTGGGGAAATCGGATTAGCGGTGGAGGGATGACAGAACATCGGTGCTGGGAGGTTCAGAACATTAAGATAACATTCATTACAGCTTGGAGCTGTTACTACCCCTGCCCCTAACCAGGGTGGTTTTGCTCACCACAGGGGGGAAAAATTATGCTTGATCCTTCATCCTTTGAAAGTAGATCAGAGGACATCTCGAGCTTCTAAATTTTACTTTTAATGTATTTGTCGATGGTTTTTTTCGGGAGGACAATGCAGATAAAAAAGCAAGGGTTAGCTTGCATGCCCTTTCTCGCTCCTCTGTGAGCGTCTAGTTTTCTTGTCGAAACAAAATAAAAAATAAAAAAATTCCTTCCAGTAGCACCTTAGAGACCAACTAAGTTTGTTATTGGTATGAGCTTTCGTGTGCATGCACACTTCTTCACAGAGTTTTCTTTCGTACCTGTGTTAAGGTAAGTATGAATTCCACAGTGAAAACATAAAGAGAGCCTACTGGATCAGGCCCAAGGCCCACTTGTTATATACTTAACTACCATATTTTTCGCTCCATAGGGCGCACCGGACCATAGGGCGCACCTCGTTTTTAGAGGAGGAAACAAGAAAAATTTTTTTTTCTGGTTTTCCTCCTCTAAAAGCCCTGGTTTTTTTTGAGGATCAGCTAAAAGTTTTGCAGCTTTTTTTGCAAAGGGAAAAGCCCTGTTTTTTGAGGATCAGCTAAAAGTTTTGCAGCTTTTTTGCAAAGGGAAAAGCCCTGGTTTTTTTGAGGATCAGCTAAAAGTTTTGCAGCTTTTTTGCAAAGGGGGAAAAGCAAAGCTCCTTTTGCAAAGGGGGAAAAGCAAAGAGGAAAAGCCCCGTTTTTATGGGGTTCAACTCACATTTCTGCAGCTTCTAAAGGAAAGGGAGCCTTTTCTACAGTTTCCAGACAGATAATCTAATCAGCCAGTCACATGTCGCTGGGGAAACAAACAACCTCCCTCTGCAGCACATTCAACAATGGAGGCCTGGGCAAGAGGGCGGGCTGAAAGGGAGCCAGGGACTCTTATCTCTCTCCCGATCTCTTGCTGATCAGCTGCTGAGCGGGGTCCTTTCAACACCCCTTTTCTCTTTGTAAAATAAAAAGCATGATCCTCTTTTGGCCCCTGGGCAATTCAGCTCCAGGGACCACCATTTGCTCCATAAGATGCACAGATATTTCCCCTTACTTTTTAGGAGGAAAAAAGTGTGTCTTATGGAGTGAAAAATACAGTAATTTTATTTACTTGTTATATACATAACTGATTTTATTTGCACGCCGCCCATGCACAGTTCAAGCCATGCCCAAGGCAGTTTGCAACATGGAAAAAATGCATTGACTGCAACATAACAAAAGCAGTCCACAAGCAACAACAAAGAACATTAAAAAGTGCACAAGTATTTCCACACAAATCACAGCAAGATCTAAAGATACAGAAAACTGCAGTAGCACCCCCATCCCACAAGAACCCCCTCCCAGCCCAAGAGTTTGTTCAGCAGCTTCTGCAGCTGGAGGGAGTTGGGGCTGCAGCCTCCCAGGTCAGGTGCGGAAAAGCATGCAAGGCCAGGAGTAGGTTTCCCTAGTCCCACAGCCAAAATGTTCCAGCATCCTGTTCTCACAGTGGCAGACCTGATGCAAAAGCACTCTCCCCTCCTGGAATTGACAGGAACTGGTATATGGAATAGCTGTCTCCTCCATGAACAATTGCCCTCTTCTAGTTGGACTCTTTGCCTTTGCCTTCCGCATGTGATGCTGTTTGTATAGATTCTTTTTCAGCCACAGAATGCTGCCGCAGTTTAGAAAAATGAGATAAACTTGTTTCACCCTCTTGGCTGGCTGTTGGTCACTTACTGTTCTTCCCTGGGCCAGCTAATCACATCATTTTGACGGAGACGCAAAGCTCCATTTTTGCAGAACCGCCAAGGGCACCTCAGCGTATGCTTTCTTACCGTGCATAAATTATTCTCCTTAGCTGAGTCATCCAAAGAGAGAAACAGTGATTCAGGGCATTGGCATTGCACCCCCTGGAAAATGGAAAATTCTGTTTGGCTTCTGAGATTTTGCAGCTTTCAGCCACAGGGACTAGAAACTTAGCTTTTAAAGCTGAGGTTCTTAAGCAGCTGGACTCGCACCAAGCACCACATGTACCCGGTAGTTTTTTCTGTGCTCTTGTAGATTTGTAGCATCCATCAAGCTCAGGGCTAGAGACGCAATGGAACAAGATGGTGTTTCTACTGCCAAAAGCTGGTAATTCAAGTTTCCTGGGGGTATTTTTTTTTAGCAATTACAGTAATAAGTAAATAAGGACAGCAAAAGAGCCCACAAAGGAAGGCGGTTCAGAAAAGCTGAATGAATTCTGGACATCTGTTTTCACAGCAGACGATGTAGAGCATCAGAAAGAAAGTCTGAGGAACTGAGGCAGACAGTTGTGGTAAGAGATGAAGTTCTAGATCTTGTGACAAAAGGACAAATCACCAGGTCTGGGTGGCACTTTCCCAAGAATTTTCAAAGAACTTAAGTGTGAAATTTCTGTTTTTTAAAAATAAATAAACCCTTTGTCTCTAATTTTAAAAAAGGGATCTGTTTGACTTTACCCCTGATGGGGCACTCTTCCATTGTCTCTCGAGACAGACGGATGCCAACATCCGCTGCTCCATGAAAACTGGTGCAAAACATTGCTAAAGATAGAACTTCCAAGCATAGAAGAACAAGTCTCGCTGAAGCAAAACCAGCATGGCTTCCGCAAGGGTAGATCTTTCTCACTAACCTATGTGAGTTATTCCAGGGTGTCAACAGGCACCTGGAGGCGATCCAGTTGACCAATGGTCGAGAAGGTGGTTTCTGCATGTGTTGTAGAGGGAAGTGAGGGGCAGGTGGGGCTCATCAACCTGGGAAGGTAGCCTATCTAGGAGAAGGAAAATTCTGATGCTAAACCTTGGCTGCGTTGTGGGATATATTCAGGCAAAGAAAAGGCTAAGGAGTAAACCCTGCAAAAATTGGAAGGAGCCTTGTATACCTCCTTCTGACAATTCCTGCAGCCAAGCCATGTCAACACCTCCATCCCAGGTGAGGCCTTGTCTTGGAAAGGAAGCTTAGCCTGTATTTTTCCACTGGTCTGTAATCTTCCCCTCAGTACTCCAGATAACCAAAATCCTACCATTTATTAATTTCTAGGGTTTAGTGGGGGTTCCCTTCCCCCCAGTCTATAACACCATTGTATTTGGGTTAGTTAACCTGCTGTGTCTTTGGGTGTGCTAGGGTCGCAGATCAGTGCAGTAGTGCCCAAGGTGAGCCGGACCAGACACACCTGGGATGCTTCTACAGGTAAATGCTACAGGCGTCACCCCTGCAGCTGCCCAGTGTAAATCAGGCCCCTCTTTCCTGTAAGGATGAGGCGTGTCAAAAAGTGTTTGAAACCAGCCACAGTTCTGACCTTGCAGTGTCTAGGCCGGGAGTGTTTATCATTGTTAAAGCATGTTGCGCTTTTGAGGTCTGTTGGTAGCAACGCAAAAATGTTCTCCTTCAGGGAGAATCTTGCTGCTTCTAACCGAGATGATATTTCGCGCATTTTTATCTAACGTGGCACAAGAAGCGGAGACCTTGAATTGCATTTTAATGCTGGATTCCGATGACAGGAATAGAACAAAATGACGCTCTCATCCTCCTGCCTGACACGGCCTTGTCTTGTTTTGTTGCTTCAAAAAGACCTCCATTCCCTCCTGCGTGTTACTGGGAACGAGAGGCAGAAACAACACAGTGTTTGCGTGGGCTGCAGATGTTCCCAAGTGGTAATGAAAGGAGGAGATAAATACAGGAAATCTGCAAAATAACTTGAGCCTAGAACGCAAGTAAGGGATGGACACTATGACAGGCATCAATGTTATACTTCCCTTGAAGTAGTGAAGTCTCCCAAACGGACTGATTGAGCTCATGGGGCGCTATGGAATCTACATAAACATTCCAACCTCTCAAGGAACGGCACTGCAGCAAAGTTAGTTGTTTGTTTCCACAAAACAAGTTCCTAGGGTTTTTTGGCTTGTAGCCAGTACAATTCAATCAGTTTGAGAACTGGGTTAAATTTCTTGTGTATAATGAGTGTCGAGGAGCTTTTCCCGTTTCAGATTCACGGCTAAAACTGCACAGTTTCTAACTAAAGCTGCACTCCTCCCCAGGGGCGTAGCTAGCCGCTGGTCTGCCGGGGGCGGCAAGCCAAGCGGCACCCATGGGGGCGGGGCGTCGCTCCGTGTGCATGACGTCATGACGCATGCGCACGGAACGACGCCTCCGCCCGGGCCAGTTGGCCCGCCCCTCTCCCGCTGCGCTCCGTGAGCGGAGCCGTCCCGGGGAAAGGAGAGGGGTTGGGCCAGCGAGGGGGGTGTCATTCCCCTCGCTGGCCTGCCCCTGTCCTTTCCCCCCGGGCTCCGCTCCCTGAGCACAGCGGGCAGGAAAAAAGCCGCTGAAAGGGGGAAAGCCCCCTCTTTCAGCGGCTTTTTTCGCCACTGGCTGGAGGCGGGCCGTGCGCTGCTGCTCCCGGGTGACGGAGGGAGCGGCGGCGCGTGGGAGTGGTGGGAGGGGCCGCCGCTTGTCACCCCACGTGCCGCCGTTCATTCCGTCACCCCGGGAGCAGCAGCACCGCACACACTGTCCACTGTCTACAAGTCTACCATCTTCCAAGGGAGTCTGTTCCACTCTCGAACAGCTCTCTTATTCTCAGAAAGTTCTTTCTGATATTTAGTTAGAATCTCCTTTCTTGTAACTTGAAGCCATTGGTTCGAGTCTCACCCTCCAGAGCAGGAGAAAACAAGCTTGTTCCTTCTTCTATGTGACAAGCCCTTGAGATATTTGAAGAAGTCTATCGTATATCTTCTCTTTTCCAGGCTAAACCTACCAAACTCCCTCAACTGTTCCTCATCAGGCTTGGTTTCCAGACCCTTGATCATCTTGGCCGCCCTCTTCTGCACACCTTCCAGCTTGTCAACACCCTTCTTAAATTGTGTTGCCAATCAGAATAAAGGTACGGCACAGAACAAATATTAAAACAAAACATGAATTGTAAGTCACCAGCCAGCACAGCCAATAGTCAATGCATATGGAAGCTGCACTCCCAACGAACACCTGGAAGGAGAAATGTTGCCCACTCTTAGTCTAAACTGACTGGCTGTCCAGGTATTTCAGACAGGGAGTTTTTCCCAGTCTTGCCTGAAGATGCTGGATATCAAATCTGGGGGGTTTTCCTGCATGGAACACAGATGCTGTGATACTGAGCTATGGCCTTTCCTTGGTGGGCTGATTTTGTATAAGGATAAGTGGGTGAGGAGCACAAAATGTTCCTGAGAAGGACTATCTCAAGGCCCTTTTGCTAGAAAAGCCAGCTGGCGTTTATAATATGCACTCTCCAAACAGCCCTGCTAGAAAAACTAACCAGTAAGCTGAAACTGGCACGGGGACAAAGAGAAGACGACGACTTCATCCTGGTATGGTTCCCCTTCATCACACACACAGCCCAACAAGACAATGACAAAAATCTACCGACAGCATACAAATCAATATGGCTAAGCCTGATCAAAAACACTCACCCACCCCACTCACACAGGAAACCAAAGACCACCACAGCCAACCACAAATGAACAATCACACCCTACGCCAACCCTAACCTCTCTTACCCCCAAAGGAGCACAAGCGAACAACAGAGAACCTGCGCAAACTATGCTGACACCAAACCCTACATATATTCAGCGGCGGAGGAAGCCTCTTCGCTGCCCGGGGCGGAAGCGCGGAGGCACCCCCCTGGGGGCGGGGCACGATGCGTGCGCCGTGACGTCATGACATGCGTCGTGACGTCACGGCGCACGTGGATGGCCGCTGAAAGGGGGAAGCAAAGGAGGCGCTTGAACACGCCTGCTCTAGTTCCCTTCCCCCCCCTTTCGGCGCGAGGGGAGGGCCAGTGAGGAGGGGGCATTATGCTTGTCCCTGGCATGATGCCCCCTGCTCACTGGCCCGCTCCTCCCGCTGAAAAAAGCCGCTGAAAGGGGGAAAAGGTGACATGCCCTGTTTGGGGCCCGCCCGGCAGGGCAAGGTAGGGGCGGGGCGACCAAAGTGTTACCACCCTCCCCTGGAACACGGGGCGGGCCGCCCCCACCCCTCACTCTGCCCCTGCATATATTAAGTAAAGTAGAAACATCCCCACCCCACCTCACCCCACCCCACCCATCTCCCCATCCCGCCCACCTCTCTCCCCCTTCTCTCCCTAACGTCTCAACAAACGAAACAGATGTGTAAAAATGGTACATGGAAAAATACGAGAGAAACGTTGCATATACTTGTAAAACAAGAAAATCCTTAATAAAAAAAAATATTAAAATAATAATAATAATAATAATATGCACTCTCCAACGGTTAGCTGTATTGGCGATCCTGCCTCCCTTTGAGGAACTCGGTTTGGAGCGAGGTGGAGGGACACAGGCAGTTCAAAGGATCAGTTAACCGGTGAAATTCACAATAGCTAAGATTGGCATGGGCAGAGAACCAAGCCTGCAGCACAATGCCCCCGCCACTCAACTTGGCGCACACATGCACCATAGATAACATGTGTGTGTGTGGGGGGGGTTTGATTGCCCTGCTGAGTTTCAGTGAAACATCTGCAGGATCTGGACGGAGAATAGCAATGGTTTCTTCTCCCCCGTTTACCCCCCCTCTCTTTTAAGGGGGAACTAGGCTATTTTTGAAACGCCCTCCTTGCACATATTTTCAGCCAACAGCCAGCTCAAATTAGTCACTTGGGAGTTCCTGTTCCGTACGCAGAAAAGGAAGGCAGGTTTTCATGAATGGGGTTTTGCAGAGGATGGCAAGGTCACGCGGACGCCTGCTCTGTTCAAATAAAAAGGTTGTGGAGCTTGTTTTGTTCACTTGTTTTGTTTTGCTGCTGTGCACTCCTGAGAGGTGTGTGCTGGTGGCCTGGCTCATTTCTCTGAGCCATACAAATGATTATTTGAATGAATGAATGAATGCATGAATGTCCCAAACCTGGTGCCCTCCAAATGTTTCGGACAATAGCCCCAGCCAGCATGACTGGAATGACCATTGTCCTTTTTTGCAACAGAACAAGCGTCCATCAGATCTGCCTACCAGCAATGCTCACCCACTTGTTTCTGGAAGGCGAGAAGGGGTTCAGAAGCAGGGCATGATGGGAATTTCCACTTTCTGGTCCATCCCCAGCATCTGGCAATCAACCTAGAACTAAAAACAAAAGTGGGGTTTCAGGGTGTTTTTTTTTTTTGAGGGGGAGGGGAATTTCGTTCAAATTTGCCTGCAGAAATTTGCATTAACCATTGCATACAGATAATTTTTAAACCCCACGAATCTCAACTTGAGAATATTTAAATGTGCATATTGAGAATCTCAATTTGAGAATATTTAAATGTGCATGCTGAGAATCTCAACTTGAGAATATTTAAATGTTACACTCTTCTGTTCTGTTGTGGAGCTTAATTTCAGGGTATTTTTTGGGAGGGGGACTAATTTGCAAACGTAAATGCTGTCTTCGTTTGCAATTTGCTTTATGGGTCCCCCCTGTCCAATCAAGCAGTTTATAAATTTTATGAAATAATAATAATAATAATAATAATAATAATAATAATAATAATAATCTATATATATAAAACGCAAGTGTCTCTGCATCCAGTCCGTGTGTCTCTGGGTTTGCGCTACTGAGCATGTGCCCCACGGACACAGGGATTGGAGCAGAAGGCGGCAGTTGAAGCGGCGGTTGAAATGGAATGCTGGCGCACCAGAGGCTGAAGGGCGGCCGAGAAGGGAGGACACGCTGCCACTCTCGCCGCTGGGCAGAAGGAGGAGGAGAACCGGGGGGGGGGGCGAAGCCTCCCGGGAGATGATGCCGCCGCCTCCGCCTCACCCCCCTCGCTTCCCCACCCATCGCCCCACACTCCGAAAGGGGCTGGGAGCCCCACACATCCGGAAGGAAACCTGTTCTACCTTCGTGCAGTAAGTATGTTTAGGACAGGAACAATAAAAGGAAACACGCCGTCATTTCTCCCTCAGGAATCTTAATGCCGTGTAGGGAGCGCATGGTTTGCCCTGCTCCCTGCACTTCAGGACTTTGGGTTTTGTGTCAGAAATGTTCTAGCGCCCGTTATTTTAACGGGTTTAAACCACTAGTAATAATAATAATAATAATAGCAATAGCAATAAAATGTGAGTTTCAGCCCCAAAATATGGAACCCGCTGGTAGCTCAAATTTATCACATTTCTATGGTTGCTAAGGCAGCAAATTCCAAAGTAGTAAACTAACATCACAAGTGTGCCTGTGAGGGCGGTAGGCAGGGGTGCCATGCGCCCTCTTTTTCCAGGACGCGTCCTCTTTTTCAGGGGTAAAATATCTGTCTGGGTGGATTTTTAAAAAATTGCCAAAATGTCTTTGGCTATGCTTTCTGGATGAGACCTAGACATAACTGGTGGTTGAAAATTTGCTTTCTTCTTTTCTTCTCCTGCCCCCCCTCAGCAGTATATCACAGTTTCTATAGTCTACATATAGTAAAGGTAAAAGTAAAGGTCCAGTCGCAGACGATTCTGGGGTTGCGGCGCTCATTTTGCTTTACTGGCCGAGGGAGCCGGTGTACATCTTCTGGGTCATGTGGCCAGCATGACTAAGCCGCTTCTGGCGAACCAGAGCAGCACACGGAAATGCCGTTTACCTTCCCGCCGGAGCGGTACCTATTTATCTACTTGCACTTTGACGTGCTTTCGAACTGCTAGGTTGGCAGGAGCTGGGACCGAGCAACGGGAGCTCACCCCGTCGTGGGGATTCGAACCGCTGACCTTCTGATCGGCAAACCCTAGGCTCTGTGGTTTAACCCACAGCGCCACAGTAGGGGTATTTAAAATGACAGCCCCTCATAGCATCCTCTTTTTTTGCTCTTCAAAATATGGAAACCCTAGACTGGTAGGACTGAGATAAGGGCCTCCACAGAAGATCTCAGAAACTGGGCAGGTTCCTATGAGGGAAGATGGTGCTACAGGAGAATTTCAGGAGAAGCCACAGATAACAACCAGGAGTTTATAGCTATGTCCATAGGTGGACATTCTGGCTTTGGAGAGATATATGATGTGTTCAACATTCAGACCAGGGCTGGGAAGCCTGTGGGCATCAGAAGCTCTTGGACCACAGCTCAGATTATCAATGTCCGTTGGCCATGCTGGTTGAGACATCAAGAAGGCAACAGGTTTCCCAACCCTGCACTAAAGGACTGCAGGGAGCAGAGCTGGGAAAGAACCCAATCTGAGATCCCAGAGAGGCCACAGCAAGTTGGGGCAGGCCGCCCCAGGCTCGGTGCTCTGACCTGGAACGAGGCAGCTCCCCGTGCCACTTTGTACAGGAATTCAGTCACCCCTGAGACGCGCGGCCCTTTGTGCCAGGCGAGAGCAACAGCCCTCCTTAGAAAACCCATTGAAAGGCAATGGCAAGTAAATGTCAGGCTTCTCTCTCTCTCCCTCTCTCTCCCTCTCTCCATTTTCAGTCAAGTGCTTTTAACTTCAGGGAAAAGAGAAGCAACTGTGCCAAAGGTCGGTGTGTTCCTGGGCACGTTGCCCCAGCTTTGAAGTGCAGAAAATTGCTCTCGGTGTAATGAAAAAGAAAAGAAAGCAGAGACGCTGCCATTTCACCTGACAGGCTCCCCGCTCCCCCACCAACCACCAATAAGACCCAATTGCAAACCTTGGCTGGGATGGCAAATGGCATGCGGTGGCATATTTTTGCACCGCGACTGCTGGTTTCTCCTATCGCCGTATTCGAGGGGGTCAATGATTTCTTGGTCATAGCTTGCATTGCATGCAATGCAATGCAGAGAGGGAAATCAGCAGAACAGCACAGACTTTGCCTGCAGACCATTTCAGTTTCCAGTTTAAAAGGCCAGGTGCCAAACGATGGGTAAGAACCCATTCACCTGTTCACCCAAAACTACCATCCCCATTCCCTTCAGGCAGCAGGGTTAAAGCAGTTTTCTATTTGACCAAGCATTAGGGGAAGGGGAGAACAAAGGAACCTGCCTGATACCGAATAAGACTATTTACACTGACTTGCAGCCAGTGTTTTTGAGAGGTGTTTCTCCCAGTCCTACCTGGAGATGCTGGGGATTGAACCTGAGACTTCTGCATGTGGGTGCCACTGTGGTCTAACCCACTAAGCCTCTTGGGCTTGCTGACCATAAGGTCAGCGGTTCGAATCCCCGCAACGGGGTGAGCTCCTGTTGCTTTGTCCCGGCTCCTGCCAACCCAGCAGTTTGAAAGCACACCAGTGCAAGTAGATAAATAGGTACCGCTGTGGCGGGAAGGTAAACAGCATTTCCGTGCACTCTGGTTTCCATCATGGTGTTCCGTTGTGCCAGAAGCGGTTTAGTCCTGCTGGCCACATGATCCAGAAAGCTGTCTGTGGACAAACGCTGGCTCCCTCAGCCTGAAAGCAACATGAGCGCCGCAACCGCATAGTCACCTTTGACTGGACTTAACCATCCAGGGTCCTTTACCTTTTACCCTTCTGGCATGCCAGGAAAATGCTCTACCACTCAGCTATGGCTTTGCTCACTTATTGTTTCTGCGTGTGGCACTTAACCTGGGTTAGGTGGGTGAGGTCTTTCAAGCATCTTCACGCCCAGTATATTCTGCTGGGGACCAGACTAGGTGAGTTTTTGGAGCATCTCAATAAAGGTGCAAAATATATCCAATTTAGCTTCTGATTGCCTTCCTGTCCAAATGTTTCAAGCATGGTACCAGATGTTGCTGGGTGACAAACCCCTCCAGCCCTGACCTTTGGCTATGCTGGCAAATGCAGGAGGGAAAGGCTGTAGTGCCGTGGTCACTGGCGTAGGAAGGGCGGGGCATAGGGGGCAGGTCGGCCTGGGCAGCGGGATCCCGGTAGGGTTCCATCTCAGCATGCCCCGCCCCCAGAAGGTGCGCCACACCCCTGCGGGTGGCGCGCCACGCCCACAGAACACATGCCACACCACGCCCCCGCCTGCTTCCCGCCCCCGGTGCCGGAGCATGAAGCTCCGCCGCTGGCCGTGGTAGAGCATCTTTCTCTAGCTTGGAGTAAAAGGTAAAGGTAAAGGGACCCCTGACCATTATGTCCAGTTGCGGATGACTCTGGGGTTGCGGTGCTCATCTCACTTTACTGGCCGAGGGAGCCGGCGTACAGCTTCCAGGTCATGTGGCCAGCATGACTAAGCCGCTTCTGGCGAACCAGAGCAGTGCACGGAAACGGCGTTTACCTTCCTGCTGGAGCAGTACCTATTTATCTACTTGCACTTTGACGTGCTTTTGAACTGCTAGGTTGGCAGGAGCAGGGACCGAGCAACGGGAGCTCACCCCATCGCAGGGATTCGAACTGCCGACCTTCTGATTGGCAAGCCCTAGGCTCTGTGGTTTAGACCACAGTGCCCAGAGAGTCACTGCCAATCAGCACTGAACCGGCTGCTGAACTTTGCAGGGGGTTGCGATGGAGGAATTTGGGTTGGCGGTTGTAGTTCTGCCATGGGCAAATGCTGATCCAAACAGGCTGGTGGCATTCTGGTCATGCTTTCAGCAGTTTCCCTAGTAAGGTACCATTTAAATATTTGCAGATGACTCTGATTTTTTTTGGGTTTTTTTGCTGCCCAAGGCCCCAGTTTTCTGCTCATGTCCCTGGCACTTTTGTAAAGATATGAGTACCAGAAACTTGATTTTAACCCCAGAATGCACTCCCCACAACTATATGAGTCAAACATTGACATGCATGTGCAAATGCTCCATTGCTCTGCCGTTGAGTTGTTTTTTGGGTGAGTAGCAATATTGAGAATGTTTGGACTTTCACCCCTGCAAAAACATTCTCTTTGGGGTGAGGCAAGGAAGCCTCTGGCCTCAACAAAGTTTGATGAGGAGGTTGGTCCATTAGACAAATGAAGCATTGGCCCACCAACTTCGGCCTGCCCTCAGGTGGGGAGAGTGCTCTTGTGTTTGGCTCCTGCCTGGAGGTTTCTCACAGGCATCTGTTTGGCTTCTGTGGGTACAGGATGCTGCCATTGGACTGATCTCATAGGCTGTTCCTATGCTCTTGCTCTTAGGATGCCCAGAATTTGACTACATCTCATGAAAAGTCCCCGCTGATAAATAGAGCTCCACCCGTTCTCCAGAATTGCTAAATTGCACTTAAAAAGTCAGGCCTTTCCCCCGGAGCATCAGCGAGTCTTTACGAAATAAAAAGTAATAATTAAAATATATCGAAAACACTGCATACCAACCCTTGGCATTCACAGTGAGGTGTGCAGCTTGCTCAGTAAGAAAGGATTTGGGGAACGACTTGAGACACTAAACAGTGGGGATTAATCCGCAGTTGAGCAACAAAAGTTCTTGCTAACAGTATTTCCAAGGGGATATGATCTAGTGATCCCTTCATTCATCATTGTTGTGGATGAACTGATTCACAAATGTCCAGACATGGAGAATGACTCTTTGCAGCTGTGATTCATAGATTTGCTTTATTGTGTGGCATGTTGCATAACACTGCTTATAACAGGAGACTCTGGTGCTTTCCACTGTGCTCAATTCCTTCTTGTCTTCCGATTCAGCAGCATGTTCACCAAGACTTTTGAGACGTCCATCTCTGGGAGGATTGGGATGGGAATGCCCCGAACTTTACAAATGGAGACTTTCGAGCGCTTTGCTTTTCCTCCCTTCAAACTGGAGGGACTGCTCCTCAGCCAACCCTTCCCGTTCCACAGCCCTTAAAGCTAGAAACCTACAGGCAGAATGCGAAGTTCAAACTAGCTTGTGAAAATCAGCCATACGTACCACCGCTGGTGCAATCGCAAGGCAGATATAGATGGGAAAAGCCACAACGGGCAAAACTCTCTGATCAAAATCTAGACCTCGCCTATCGCAGTGGGAAGTGGAGACTGAAATGTGGTGAAGAAGAAGAAGAAGAAGAAGAAGAAGAAGAAGAAGAAGAAGAAGAGGAGTTTGGATTTGATATCCCGCTTTTCACTACCCGAAGGAGTCTCAAAGCGGCTAACATTCTCCTTTCCCTTCCTCCCCCACAACAAACACTCTGTGAGGTGAGTGGGGCTGAGAGACTTCAAAGAAGTGTGACTAGCCCAAGGTCACCCAGCAGCTGCATGTGGAGGAGCGGAGACGCGAACCCGGTTCACCAGATTACGAGTCTACCACTCTTAACCACTACACCACACTGGCTCTCCAGTGAAGCATTGGTAGAGATTGAGGCTTGAGGGAAAGGTCCAAGACAGGAGCTTATCAGAGAGGTTGGTGGTCCTCAAGACCCCTCCTCTCTGGTTAAAATGATCATGTGAGAAAATAGGCCTCTGGAAAGATGCAGGCTGGAGGGGCAACTAGTTTCACCTGGCATAAGAGAGCTTCCTAGATCCCTGCTCTGTTCCAGGTATACATTTTAATTTCTATGTGCGACCAACATTAAAAACAAACAAACCAGAAATGCAAATACAAAAAAACCCAAAAACCACAACCACAAAATCTCTGGCTGCTGACAGCCGAGGATAAACAGGAGGGGATCATCTCTCCATAGCTCGGTGGCATTCGCCAGCCTTTTTGGCAGTGGTGCAATGAGTTTAAAATAAGAGACAGTGCCTTTCCAGTTTGCAGTTCAGCAAATGTGCAGTTCAGCAAAAGATTGCTTTTTTTGTAGCCTGCTGAGCTAGGGAGCAAACAGCACCGCAATGCAAGAGGTGGGCAGTGATTGGGGTGACCACCAAGACATTGGCCCCCAAAAGGAAGCAAGCCACCAAAAAGTAGGGCAAGAGAGGACACAGATCTATTTATTTTCAGTAATACCATTAGTAGCAGTAGTATTCCCATGTAGCATCTCAAAGTGAATTGCCGCATAATGACATATTATGCCACAGTTGCATATAGAGCATTGCTGTCAACTTTTCCCTTTTCTGGCGAGGAATCCTATTCAGAATAAGGGAATTTTCCTTTAAAAAAGGAAAAAGTTGACAGCTATGATATAGAGAAACCGAAGCAATTTTAAAAGCAACAACTAGCAATACTTTTTTTTTTAATGGTTTAAAATGACCACACATGCATAAAATTAGTTCAGATCCAAGATAGATGCCAACTGGGGCAAAGCTTTCAGAAAGCTTGTTGAAAGAGGAATTCTTTAGCAGGTGCTGGAGAGCCAATAGAGAATAGATTGTTCCTATGCATGTCAAGGCTTCTAAACAAATTCAGCTGAATCGTGAAGATTCTCACCCATCAGACTTTCCCACTCAGTGCATGAATGTCAATAGATGTAGACACACACACACACACACACACACACACCGCAGTGCTGTGGGCGAAAAAGATAAAACCATAAAATGATCAAAAGGAAGAATTAATAACAATTTAAAACTTCCAAAAAGTTAAAATAACAGAAGTCTAAAAACAGATTAAAACTTGCATTAATTCCCTTGAACATCCGAGTAGACTTGTCTAAATGAAAGATGTTTTTAGCAGGTGCTGAAAAGAGTACAGTGAAGGCAGCTGCCTGGCATCAACAGGCAGGGAGTTCCAAAGGTTAGGCACTGCCACGCTAAATCACCGAGTTCTTACAAATGTGGAACGGGTGTTATGTGGCCCTTGTAACAATGCCAGTTTTGCGGGTCGAGTGGGAATATGTGCGGCAAGGCAATCTTGCAGGCAAACTGGCCCCAAGTTGTGAAGGTAGATAGCAAAACAAAAGGTCCGTATAGTTAAAGCTATGGTTTTCCCAGTAGTAATGTATGGAAGTGAGAGCTGGACCATAAAGAAGGCTGATCGCCGAAGAATTGATGCTTTTGAATTATGGTGCTGGAGGAGACTCTTGAGAGTCCCATGGACTGCAAGAAGATCAAACCTATCCATTCTGAAGGAAATCAGCCCTGAGTGCTCACTGGAAGGACAGATCCTGAAGCTGAGGCTCCAGTACTTTGGCCACCTCATGAGAAGAGAAGACTCCCTGGAAAAGACCCTGATGTTGGGAAAGATTGAGGGCACAAGGAGAAGGGGACGACAGAGGATGAGATGGTTGGACAGTGTTCTCGAAGCTACCAACATGAGTCTGACCAAACTGTGAGAGGCAGTGAAGGATAGGCGTGCCTGGCGTGCTCTGGTCCATGGGGTCACGAAGAGTCGGACACGACTGAACGACTGAACAATCGCCACCATGGCATATATTCTTTGCATTCCGACAAACCCATAAAGCTAAGACTTGAGCGGGACTTATCTCTTGCTCACGGCCCAGTCGGAAAATGCTCATGGAAAGAAATGTTCTGCTCCCTGCAGCCAGAATATGACTTTTATTTCATTCCTCTGTGCTGTGACACATTTTCATGTTTAGGTGTGGGTTTATTGAGGTGGGGTGTGGGGGGGAGAGTCTTATAATTCCTCATTTGGCTGGGCAAAAAGTGGCTGCTGTCCAGTGGCACATTCTACCCCCTCCCCCCAATCTCCGCCAGCCGCTTCTGCATACCTCCGAGTGTTTGGTGCGCTGTCTGTGCAAGACATTTTATCACCACTTTCCCCGCAAGCCTTCGCTCCATCTGGCAGGGCAAATGGCTCGAAATGAAAGGGCCTGTTCACGCTTAGCGCGGCTCGGATTTATATCTCTAAATAAGCCGGTTGTGTGTGGAAGCTAATTCGTAAACACTTCCCCGATGATAAATGGCAGGCTGCGCCAGCCCTTAATTGGCGCCTCTCTCTCTCTCTCTCTCTCTCTCTCTCTCTCTCTCTCTCTCTGAAATGTCTCCATCAAGCTTCCCCTGGAGTGATGAAAAATACGCTGCGCAGGGCAAAGGAGGAGCGAGGGCTCGGAAAGGGACCTGTCTCAGAGGCCCAGCAGAGGTGGATCCGCCTGCCGGACATGCAACATTCCTGATGGTCCTGGAAGGCGGCTTTGTATCGCAGAAGCCACAAGATCCTTCAGCGAGAGGGAGTCATAGAATCATAGAGTTGGAAGAGACCACAAGGGCCATCCAGTCCAACCCCCTGCCAAGCAGGAAACACCATCAAAGCATTCCTGACAGATGGCTGTCAAGCCTCCGCTTAAAGACCTCCAAAGAAGGAGACTCCACCACACTCCTTGGCAGCAAATTCCACTGTCAAACAGCTCTCACTGTCAGGAAGTTCTTCCTAATGTTTAGGTGGAATCTTCTTTCTTGTAGTTTGAATCCATTGCCCCGTGTCCGCTTCTCTGGAGCAGCAGAAAACAACCTTTCACCCTCCTCTATATGACATCCTTTTATATATTTGAACATGGCTATCATATCACCCCTTAACCTTCTCTTCTCCAGGCTAAACATACCCAGCTCCCTAAGCCGTAAGTCTCCAGGAGCAAGACCTCAAAGACTTTTGCAGACCCTCCAAGTGTCCCTCTTTCCCAGGGACAGTCCTGGGTTTACAGAAGCCGTCGAGGCTTCTGATTTGATCCTTGAATGTCCTGCTTTTCCTTGTTGTTCAGTCGTTCAGTCGTGTCCGACTCTTCGTCACCCCATGGACCAGAGCATGCCAGGCACCCCTATCCTCCACTGCCTCCCGCAGTTTGGCCAAACTCATGCCAGTCGCTTCGAGAACACTGTCCAACCATCTCATCCTCTGTCGTCCCCTTCTCCTTGTGCCCTCCATCTTTCCCAACATCAGGGTCTTTTCCAGGGAGTCTTCTCTTCTCATGAGGTGGCCAAAGTACTGGAGCCTCAACTTCAGGATCTGTCCTTCTAGTGAGCACTCAGGGCCGATTTCCTTGAGAATGGATAGGTTTGATCTTCTTGCAGTCCATGGGACTCTCAAGAGTCTCCTCCAGCACCATAATTCAAAAGCATCAATTCTTCGGCGATCAGTCTTCTTTTCCTTAGGATGTCCCTATTTAAGAAATGTTGGCGGGTAGAGTAGGATGTTCCTCCTTTCATAGGAGAAATGTTGGAGGGTATGGTGTTGTGTGACACACACACACCCCCGAGCCAAGGAGATCAGTAACTACGCAACCTTTAGAAGACATCTGAAGGCAGCCCTGTATAGGGAAGTTGTTTTATTTTTAAAAAATGTTTAATGTTTTATTCTGTTTTTAAATATGTTGGAAGCTGCTCAGAGTGTCTGGGGCAACTCAGTCAGATGGGTAGGGGTATAAATAATAAAAAATGTATCATTATTATTCCCCTTCATGGATCACTGCCTTGTCGTGGCGAAGGGGCTTGAATTACTCAGGGAAGCTATGGACAGGTCAAGATGGACAGGTCATAGTGGAGAGTTTGGACCAAACGTGATCCACCTGGAATTATTATTATTATTATTATTATGGAATAGGACACCCCTGTTTTCATCAAACTGTTGGAGGGTATGGTTTTGCTTGTGTCAATTAAAAGGAGTTTCTGGGTAAGCAGACAGAAGAGCAGGGATGAGCATCTTTTTGTCATTCTGAGGGCCGTGTTCACTCCTAGGAAGCTATCTGAGGGCCAAGTTCCAGAGTTGGGATTGACCAGAGGCAAGAGTGGGTGGGGAAACTAATGTAACAGTAACACTGGTGCAGATCCTGCATACACTCACAAGCCCCCCCCCCTTTGTCCTCCATTCAGATAACCTGGAGGCAACAACACTGAAGGAGGGCCTGGAGGAGATTCCAAGGGCCAGGTGGCAAGGAATGGAGGGCCACCTTCCGTCCCAAGGCCTGAGGTCTCCCATGCACTAAAGCGGAATTCTGGTTCCTGGGCAGGGGAGTTGTAGTGACAGTCCAAGGGCAGAAATTATGATGATCATAGAATCGTAGCATTGGAAGGGACCCTGAGGGTTATCTACTCCAAACCCTGCAATGCTCGAATCTCAACTAAAGCATCCATGACAGATGGCCATCCAAACTCTGCTTAAAAACTTCCAAGGAAGGAGAATCCACCTCCTCCTGAGGGAGTCCATTCCATTCTTGAACTGCTCTTATCAGGAAGTTCTTCCTGATGTTTAGCTGAAATCTCCTTTCTTGTAACTTGAAGCCCTTGATTTGAGTCCTACCCTCCAGAGCAGGAGAAAACAAGCTTGTTCCCTCTTCCATGTGACAAGCCCTTGAGATATTTGAAGATGGCTATTGTGCATCTTCTCTTTTTCCAGGCTAAACCTACCAAACTCCCTCAACCCTTCCTCATCAGGCTTGGTTGCCAGACCCTTGATCATCTTGTACAAAAGCCAGTCTTGTTTTGCTTGCCTTGGTTTTCTGGGGAACCTCAACCCATTTCAGGCATTCCTTCATCCATGTTGTCTCCATATTCATCACTTTCCCATGGGTTAGAGGGTGATCATCTGCTGTGGGGAAACCTATAGTTAGCATGTTGGACCAGGACCTGGGAGATGAGGGTTCAAATCCCCACTCAACCATGAAGCTCACTGGGTGACCTTGAGCCAGTCCCTTGGGTAGCCTAACCTACAGTACTTTGTTGTTGTTGTGATGGTTAGATGAGGCTGGGAAGAACCATGGGCACCACCTGGAGTTCCTTGGAGGAAATGGAACAACTAATCAAACACAGTCTTCCCACACATTGTGGGCCTCTCTTTTCCCAGCCTTACTCTGATTTCCAGAGTTTTAAAATGAGCGGGGAGCTTATGGAAGCAGGCAGCCTCTATTCAAGAAAAGGCTTTTACAAGGACTACGTTTCCCAGGAAGTGCTGGCTGGGTTTCCCCAGCCACTCTGGGCGGCTTCCAACAGAATGTTAAAATAAATACAATAATCTATTAAACAATAAAAGCTTCCCTAAACAGGGCTGCTTTCAGATGTCTCCTAAAAGTGTAGTAGTTGGTTTCCTCTTTGACATCTGGTGGGAGGGCAGGTGCCACTACCGAGAAGGCCTTCTGCCTGGTTCCCTGTAACTTGGCTTCCTCCAGTGAGGGAACCTCCAGAAGGCCCTCGGCGCTGGACCTCAGTGTCCTGGCAGAATGATGGGGGTGGAGACGCTCCTTCAGGTATACTGGACCGAGGCCATTTAGGGCTTTAAAGGTCAGCACCAACACTTTGAATTGTGCTCGGAAACGTACTGGGAGCCAATGTAGGTCTTTCAAGACCGGTGTTATGTGGTCTCGGCGGCCGCTCCCAGTCACCAGTCTAGCTGCCACATTCTGGATTAGTTGTAGTTTCCGGGTCACCTTCAAAGGTAGCCCCACATAGAGCGCATTGCAGTAGTCCAAGCGAGAGATAACTAGAGCATGCAATTGGACAACATAAGAAGCTGCTCAAGGGTAATTATAGAAACTCCAAATCCCGAAGGCTTTTAAGGGAAGATGAACACCTTAACTTACAGAAAATCCAGCTCTCAGAAGCAGACTGGCCCATGTGGCTATTGCGGTTCCTTCCATCTTTATCATTGTGACATTCTATGAAAGTTTGTTTGTTACGAAGCCAACGGTTATTTTCCAGAGCCTTTAAATAGACTCGCCAGTCTGCCTTAATTTATTTTTAAAAAAAGAAGAAGGAGAAGGAGAAGAAGAGGAGGAGGAGGAAGAGGAAATGGGAAGGGTTGGGCAGATATAGGATAATATGAAGACTATAGGGAAGGGGTTTGTAGTGAGTGACCAGTCGTATATGAGTCAGTGTTGAGATGCTGTGTAATAAATACAGAAATACCACTTTGTTGGAATGAGCCATACGTTTCTGCTGTCCTCAGCAATTGTTGGGACGAGGAACTAGAAGATGGGGCCCATTAACGACAGACCCCAAAATTTGGGATTCTCTGTGAACCTGCGTGAAGGCTTTGCAGGTTTTTCTGCAGCATTTTGCAGCGAAAACCCTGCGTTTTGCAGCACCCCACAAACGGAGAAACTGATACATCAAACACAGGGGTCATCCTTAACATTAGAAGATGGATATTCTGGGGTTTCCTTGTGGGGTTTTGAAAAGGGCAAATGTGCATTGAGTAGCTGTGAATTCAACTTCCCCAGTTGTAATGTGGAACTAACTATGGTAACTGGATATATAACAGATCGGTAATGGTAAAAGACGCAGAAAACTTTATTTTAAATATGGAACCCATGGAGGGAGGGAAAGAGGTCCAAGGGTTCAAAGGAACCTTTTATTTTAACTTTTGAAATGGTTAAAGTTACAATGTATAAAATTATGTAAAACCAATAAAAAAATTTACACACACACACACACGAGAAAGCCAATTGGAGATGTTCTCCTTTTGCATGAATTGCTTCTAGTCTGAGGTGGAGTTTTTCATCTCGGCTTCCTGGAGAGCCACTCGAGGCGGATAGTCATTATCAGACGTGACAGGCAGGTACAAAGCTTGGATGAAAGGCACTCCACCTCATCCTGTCAACATGCTACCTTGCCTGACAACGGAGTGTATGGGATGTGGAGAGACGAGAATGCAGCAAAGGAGGGGGACTTTTCTTCACTTCCAAGAACGAAGGAAGACCAAAACAACAAATATCTGGGTCATATACAGCTGTCGGTTTATTTCTGAACATGACGTCTGTGCAGCTGGGAGGATGTCGATGAACCACGGTTCACGGTTCTTACAGCAGCGATCTCTCTTTATGTATTCCGTGGTTCAAGTGGGCATTTAGTCATAATTGAATGTATTCACAGTAATTCAGCAAGAACCCAAGACATTTTTTCTGCCTGGGGCCTCTTCCTGTTGCCACCCAGGGCACACAGCATCAATAAATTTCGGTAGGGCTGCCCTATGTCCGGGATTTCTCGGACATATCTTGGATTCGTCTGTCGGAAATAGAGTCTGGGCAGAATCGGTAGAAATGTCTGGGAAAACCTAGGCATTTGGCAACCCATGTCAGAAGTGTTGATTTGGGGGTGAGTTTCCTTTTTTTATATATATAAAAAAAGGGAAGCAGGTGGTGCTGTGGGTTAAACCACAGAGCCTAGGGCTTGCAGATCAGAAGGTCGGCAGTTCGAATCCCCACGACGGGGTGAGCTCCTGTTGCTCGGTCCCTGCTCCTGCCAACCTAGCAGTTCGAAAGCACGTCAAAGTGCAAGTAGATAAATAGGTACTGCTCCGGCGGGAAGGTAAACAGCGTTTCTGTGTGCTGCTCTGGTTTGCCAGAAGCGGCTTAGTCATGCTGGCCACATGACCTGGAAGCTGTACACCGGCTCCCTCGGCCAGTAAAGCGAGATGAGTGCCGCAACCCCAGAGTCGACTGGACCTAATGGTCAGGGTCCCTTTACCTTTACCTTTACCTTCCTTAAAAATAGCTCAAAAACTGCAAAAAAGGCTCAACAATTTTTGTGTCTAGATTTTCAATTATGACAACCCTCAATTTTGGCATATGAGGATGGAAATCCCACAGGCACCTCATTTTGATATATCAACTCAAACCAGCTACAGTGGTACCTCGAGTTACAAACGCCTCAGGTTACAAACTCCGCTAACCTGGAAGAGTTACCTCGAGTTGAGAACTTTGCCCCAGGATGAGAATGGAAATCGTGTGCCGGCGGCACAGCGGCAGCAAGAGGCCCCATTAGCGAAAGCACGCCTCTAGTTAATAACAGTTTCAGGTTAAGAACGGACCTCCGGAAGGAATTAAGTTCATAAATAGAGGTACCACTGTACTTGGGGCAGTCGTCTTATTTTGCTAGTGGATTGCCAATGTGGTGCCCACGGGCATCCTTGCACACCAAGATGCCTTCCCTGCTGCCCCTAGTGTCTTCCCCTCCTGAAATTAGCCTTCAAAGCACCATTGCATTAAAGCAGCTAAGGACAAGAAACTTTTAAAAACAAAAAAAATAGGAAACATTAAGTTTTAAATATATTTAACGAACAATCCTATAGGTTGCCTTCAATCGGTCTTGCTCCAAGATAAATGGGTACTGGCAGGGGTGTAGCAGTACCCATGTTCCATAATGGAGGGGTGACAAATTATGAAGGAACAATTACTGCCCTACTAGGGCAGTTCATAAAAATTACTGCCCTACTAGGGTGGTTCATAATTTTTTTTTAATGCCTGCTCCAAAGGCCTTATCTTATTATACTAGGGATTATATAGCTATATATGAAATTTCATGCATATCGGTTAATATCTTGACCCTCCTCCACCAAAATAGCTGTTCACTTGGCTGTTTTCCTATGTCGTGAAGGCTGAAATTTCAGTTCAGTGGAGCACTTACTGTTCCCAACCCTAACCCTGTGGAAAGCCATCTAATTAGACTTTAATTTGATTTTGAGATGTTTTTAGGAGGTAATTTAATTATTGTTTGATTTTATACCAATGTTATGTATCTGATGTTAGCCACCCTGAGCCCGACTTCGGCCAGGGAGGGTGGGATATAAATAAAAGTTTTTATTATTATTATTACTTGTTATTATTCCTTTGTAAGAAAATATGAAATAACGTAAAACCATTTTTGCGGGGGGGGGGGAATGACAAGAAATTTTCCGCACCGGGTACCACCTGACCTTCCTACGCCTCGGGGGGGGGGGTTGACAAAAATTATTTGCCCCCGGGTACCAATTTACCTTGCTACGCCCCTGGGTACTGGATTGCAACCTCATTCACTTTCCTGAACAACACCCCACCCCGCAGTTTCTGACATTTCATGAGGTTGTCTATAGTTCATGTACAGTGCAATAAGCTTCCTTCACAGCAATGCAAAACAAAACATCTGATAACCAACAAGGCACAGCTAGTCCATTTTGCTGTTGTTCTGGAGTAAGGTTCCATGTGATTAGGAAGTATCCTGGCAATACCATGAATTACTATGACTTTATGGAATTGCGTTAATTGTTTAGGTGATTTTCCTTGCTTTATTTCTATGCTATTGCGATATAATGTTATATCAATATTATGGTGATTGCAACGTCTTTTTCTTTATTTTCATCGCTATTTATTAAATTTGCATACCGCTCTTCGTCTGAAGATCTCACGGGGGGGTGGGGTGGTCCACAACATAAAAATACAGAAGGAGAAGAAGAGTTTGGATTTGATATTCCGCTTTATCACTCCCCGAAGGAGTCTCAAAGCGGCTAACATTCTCCTTCCCCTTCCTCCCCCCCAACAAACACTCTGTGAGGTGAGTGGGGCTGAGAGACTTCAGAGAAGTGTGACTAGCCCAAGGTCACCCAGCAGCTGCATGTGGAGGAGCGGAGACGCGAACCCGGTTCACCAGATTACAAGTCCACCGCTCCTAACCACTACACCACACTGGCTCAGAAGTGCCTCTGCTACCACCACATACACACAATAACTGCCACCTGAGGCAGCTGCCTCAGCCAACCCAATGGTAGGGACGGACCTTTTATCCATGATGGTCAAATGAGTCCTGGATAAGGGAAAAGCTCCACGCTTTGCTTTCTTCCAGAGGAAGAGTGTAGAAAATGAGTGCGGTGCTGTGGCTGGGACTTGAACCTCTTCGAAGAGAGCTGTCTTTCAAGATGGGGTTTTTTCTGATCCCCTTCAGAAAAGAGAGCCAGTGTGGTGCAGTGGAGATGCTAGGAATCGAAGAAGAAGAAGAGAAGAAGAGTTTGGATTTGATATCCCGCTTTATCACTACCCGAAGGAGTCTCAAAGCGGCTAACATTCTCCTTTCCCTTCCTCCCCCACAACAAACACTCTGTGAGGTGAGTGGGGCTGAGAGACTTCAGAGAAGTGTGACTAGCCCAAGGTCACCCAGCAGCTGCATGTGGAGGAGCGGAGACGCGAACCGGTTCCCCAGATTACGAGTCTACCGCTCTTAACCACTACACCACACTGGCTCTGGAGAACACGAATTGCACAATAAAACGAAAACAACCAGTAACTCACTGCCCCCCTTTAATGCTAAGTGTGATTATTGTGAGCTCAACATATATTGCTGGAAAAGCATTGTACAAATGTTACATCGAACCAAATCAACACTGTGTGGATGTAATGTTAAATTTGGTTTGATTTAAGGCACAAATACAGGATGGGTGACACCTGGCTTGAGAGCAGTACATGTGAAAAGGATCTAGGAGTCTTGGTAGACCACAAACTTGACATGAGTCAACAGTGTGATGCAGCAGCTAAAAAAGCCAATGCAATTCTGGGCTGCATCAATAGGAGTATAGCGTCTAGATCAAGGGAAGTAATAGTACCACTATATTCTGCTCTGGTCAGACCTCACCTGGAATACTGTGTCCAGTTCTGGGCACCACAGTTCAAGAAGGATACTGACAAGCTGGAACGTGTCCAGAAGAGGGCAACCAAAATGGTCCAAGGCCTGGAAACGATGCCTTATGAGGAACGGCTTAGGGAGCTGGGTATGTTTAGCCTGGAGAAGAGAAGGTTAAGGGGTGATATGATAGCCATGTTCAAATATATAAAAGGATGTCATATAGAGGAGGGAGAAAGGTTGTTTTCTGCTGCTCCAGAGAAGCGGACACGGGGCAATGGATTCAAACTACAAGAAAGAAGATTCCACCTAAACATTAGGAAGAACTTCCTGACAGTGAGAGCTGTTGGACAGTGGAATTTGCTGCCAAGGAGTGTGGTGGAGTCTCCTTCTTTGGAGGTCTTTAAGCGGAGGCTTGACAGCCATCTGTCAGGAATGCTTTGATGGTGTTTCCTGCTTGGCAGGGGGTTGGACTGGATGGCCCTTGTGGTCTCTTCCAACTCTATGATTCTAATTTGTTTCTATTAGTGATCATTTGTTAAAAAAAATATGAAAAGTTTTGCCAAAACTGTGTGGATGTTGCCTGAAACCCCAAGCACAAACCTTCCTTGCACTGCAAAGGGTTAACCTCTCAGAGCGACTGGCAGGGTAGCTACTGCTACCCCCTTGTCCCCCCCCCTTCACACAGTTTGCTTTGCCCATCCATTGTTTGGAGGAACTGTTGCTAGATTGTCTGCCTGCCTTTTGATGTCTGGCAATGTTTGTTTATTAGCGCCAGTGGCCTGGGTTAACTCTCAGGGAAAAGCTTTGAATAAATCCCCCATCCTTTGCCCTTCCCTCCTCCTTTTCACGGGCTGGTGAGCTGATAAAACCTCAGTGCTGGTTTTCAAAGGCCAGGGAAAGTTTTCCTCAGAAAACTCCTTTTCCCTACCTGCCTGCCTCCATGGCAAATGAAGCCTGTAAACTGTGAGAAAAGGCTGGAGGTGGGGGGGACACACACAGGCCAACTCCAGGTGTAGCTCCAAAGATCCTCTCTAAAAATAATTTGTACCCCGCCCAGCTGCCTAGGTTTCCCCAGCCACTCTGGGCGGCTCCCAACAGAATTAAATGCACAATAAAACATCAAACATTAAAAAACTTCCCTAAACAGGGCTACCTTCAGATGTCTTCTGAAAGTCAGATAGTTACTGATTTCCTTGACATCTGATGGGAGGGCATTCCACAGGGCGGGCGCCACCACCGAGAAGGCCCTCTGCCTGGTCCCCTGTAACCTCACTTTTCGCAGAGAGGGAACCCCCAGAAAGTCCTCAAAGCTGGACCTCAGTGATGGGGGAATGATGGGGGTGAACAATGCACTCCATTCCACTTTCACAAGTGTCTGCCTAGGACTGCAATTTCTCAAGGACTGCCTTTCTCCATAGGAACCTACCCGGACCCCAAAATCATCTTCTGAGGCCCTTCTTCCTGTGCTTTCTCCATGAGAGATTCGGAGGGTGGCAACATGAGAACGGGCCTTTTCTGTGGTGGTTCCCCGTTTGTGCAATGCTCTCCCCAGGGAGGCTCACCTGGCGCCTTCATTATACACCTTTAGGCACCAGGCAGAAACGTTCCTCTTTAATGCCCTATTAAAATGTGTTGGGGAGGGGGGATTATTGGGTTCTTCTTCTTCTTCTTCTTCTTCTTCTTCTTCTTCTTCTTCTTCTTCTTCTTCTTCTTTTCCTCCTCCTCCTCCTCCTCCTTCTCCGGGTATAGGGCAGTATACAAATAAATAATAAATAATAAATAATAATAATAATGCCTCATCCAGCAGTCAGACAGAGGTTTTTCCTGAAAGATTTTGGGCCCTTTTGCAAATCGTGGGCCTGCTAATAATGTCTTGTGATTGAGCATATGGCACCATTTTGTCTTAAAAAAGGAATGGCACGCACCTCTGAATGAGCGAATGAGATGCACCTGCCTCCCTTGATGGAGGGTTCAATCTGACCAATGGGACGCAAGCTAAACGGATCGAGGGACCTACAAGTACCCATGCAGGTGACCCTGAGCTTCCTCTTTTTGGCGCGTGCATCAGAACACCCGCCCACCTCTCCCTACTCTTAGGGCTTGTGTGCTTGACCTTGCTATGCCGCCGTGTGTCATCTACCGTTGGGACAGGGGCACGGCAGGAATTTCCCCCACTTGGCTGATTGGCTGTTGCCATTTGGGTTTCACCTGCCGCGTAGCAAACCGTCACAACTTGTAAGGTTGCGGATAGGCTCTGGTTCAGGTGATAGGGATGGGAGAACGCTCTCGCCATCCCTATGTGAAGGGTATTCCGTTAAAGGAATCCAGGGATTCGATGGTTTGGTCAACCCCTGAGAGGGGGTTGTGCCCGTGCCTGAGTCCGGGGGGACATTTGGGTGGCGGATAGAGCAGGTCCCCTGCTTTCCGCTTTCCAGATGTTCACCCTTGAAGTTTTTGAGCTTTCTTTAAAGGAAATTCAGGAAAAAACTAGACTTCCGACATGGATTGCCATACGTCCAGGATTTCCCCTGACATTTCAGCGATTTCTGACTGCCATATTCCGGCTATGTCCGGGAAATTCTAGTGTAGAATTACAGAGTTGGACCGGACCTCAAAGGCGGTATATAATAGCTGCAAATAAATAAATATGCATTAAAAGTCACAATGCATCAGGGGAGCAGGCTCAAATTCCATGCATGGCATCCCAAGCACACATGCATGTATCTTGCGTCAAACCAAAGTGTACTTATGCTTCAGATTGTGCTGAGTCACTCTCACATGCTTGCTGAGTCACTCTCACATGCTTAACCAGTTGCAGTTGCAAGACATACATACCCCCAAATAATCACATATTATTATGATGATTATTATGATTATTATTGCCCCAGCCACTCTGGATGGCTTCCAGCACATATAAAAACATAATATAGCACCAAACATTAAAACCTTCCTGATACAGGGCTGCCTTCAGATGTCTTCTAAAAGTTGGGTGGTTATTTTTCTACTTGACATCTGATGGGAGGGTGTTCCACAGGGAGGGCTGACTTAACCTTTTCTTTGTTCTTTTTCTCTGTATGCACAAACCCCTTCTACATTAACGTACAACCCACAGTGGCCCACCAGATGCCTCTGGAAAATCCACAAGCAGGACCTGAGGAAAAACAGCAACTCTCTTGCATTCAGGCCTCCAGCCGTGGAGGTAGTAGACCATAGCCATCAGTGTTAGTCGCCATTGATGGTCTTCTCCTGCCGAATTTGTCTAATTCTCTTTTAAATCCGTTCAAGTTGTTGGCCATCACTGCCTCCTGCAGAACTGAGTTCCGTAGTTGAACTATGCGCTGCATGAAAAAAGCGCCTTCTTTTATCTGTCCCGAACATTCCACTTCACTGGAAGTCTAAGTTCTATGAGACTGGTAGAAAAAACAAACATTTCTTTATCTCCATGAAACATAATTTCATAAGCTTCTAACGTGCCTTCTTCTCTCTTGCTTTTTCCTCTAAATTAAAAAGTTTCAAACACTGCAACCTTTCTTCATAAGGGAGCTGATCTGCTCCACCCCTCTTAACCATTCCCCCTTTCCCTTTTCTGAACCTAGCAAACAGAAGCACCCCACACTGGAGCTTTTTGAGTTCCTACAAGCCCTTTAAGGACCTCTTGGGAATGCAATCAATGGGGCCGAAGTGTTTCCGTTTGATGGGATTGCGCCTTGCGAAAGATAACGCTGCTTTCAAGGTGAAAAAAGATCAGTTTCATCCCAGGTTCGAGGCAGTGCTCTCCAGTCCTCCTCAATTGCTGGAAACTTCAAAACTCCCTGAAAGTGTGGGGTTTCCGATAGTCTTTGAATGTACAGCACAATCCTTATTTGCTCACTGGCTGAAGTGTGGGGCTGTTTGCACAGCGTGTCTGAGCAGACAGTGGCCTTTGAAGATGTTTACTAATTAAGTCAGAATCAACTGTGCAGGGAAGGAGAAGGAGAAATCGCTTCAAACAATCCCCAGGCGTAAAAATACTGGGTTGTTTATTTGGGCTTGTATCCAAAACCGGACAAGAGTTTCCCTGCCAAGCTCCCCTCCCCGAGTGGCACTTTCATTTCCCATTGCTCTGTAGCTCCTTTCCTGAAATTATTTTGGGAGATGGAAAGTGACACCGGAAATCTGGAGGCAAACGGTCCTGCGCCAGCTTCAGCGGCTCAGCTCCATTCTCTGAGCCCATCGCTTCGTTTTCAGTGGGCCCGGTGACAGGCATGGGACTGGGAATCCCCAATCCGATATAGCTTCAGGGAAGCAAAGAGGCCCTGATCTAATCAGCGCCGGAACTGAAGATTCTCCATGCTTTCTAAATGAACAGCAAGATATACTGTGAGATGGGGTGGGTGGGGGTAGGGTGCTGATTTTGCAGGACTTATCTGCAGACAGGGGCGTTCCTAGCCCCTTGGCTGCCCAGGGCGGGAAGCCAAGAGGCACCCCTGGGGGGCGGGGCATCGCGGTGCGTGCGTGCGTCATGACGTCATGACGCACGCACACGCGACGCCCCGCCCCCGGGGGATGCCGGGCGGGGGCTTTGGGAGCCTCGGCGGGCTGCAAAGAGCCCCGAAGCCGCAGCCTGGCACCCCTTTGTGCTACAGCAGCGGCTTCGGGACTCTTTGCTGCCCGCAGAGCTCCCAAAGCCCCCGCCCGGGCCCCCTCGGGGGAGCGCAAGTGGGGCAGGGAGAGGGGCAGGTCAGCGAAGAGGGGTGTCACCCCTCTTCGCTGGCCCGCCCCTCTCCTTGCCCCGGCTCCGCAAGCCAGCCAGCGGCGCGAAAAGCCGCTGGAGGGCGGGGGCTATTTTCGGCGCTGCCGGGGCAGAGCCGCAGGGGCGGCCAGCGAGGGGGGTGACACCCCGACTCGCTGGCGGCCCCTGCGGCTCCACCCCGGCAGTGCCGAAAATAGCCTAAAAAGAATTTTTTTTAAAAAAAAGTTTTTAAAAAGCCCAATGGGCGGGGGCGACACCCGATGTGTCACCCCCAGCAGGGGCGCTGCCCGGGGCCCCCGCCCCCTCCGCCCCCCCTGCGACGCCCCCCCCTGCAGAGCTGATTCCCAAGAAGGGCATAGGGCAATTATCTCTTGGCCCCCTGGCAGTTGTGCTGTGGGTACCATCCTGTCCCCGGTGCTATTTAACATCCACATGAAGCTGTTGCGACAGGAGGTGTACCCTTGCACCCGTGCCAGAGGAGCTTGCACACCTTGCCTGGTGGCCCAGAGTTTGGCAGAGGATGATGATGATGAAGGAATTGGACATCCCTATTTTCATCAGAGGAACGTTGGGTATGGATTACTCTGCGTAAGCCTGACCTGGGAACTAGTGCCAGATGTCGCAGCACGACTGCCCAGTGTGGCAGAATATTACTGCCACATTATTCCAGTGTTGAAGGTAAAGTTTTTCCAGTGCTGAAGCAAAGTTACAGGGAACCAGGCAGAGGGCCTTCTCGGTAGTAGCGCCCGCCCTGTGGGACGCCCTCCCACCAGATGTCAAAGAAATAAACAACTATCTGACGTTTTGTTGTTGTTGTTCAGTCATTCAGTCGTGTCCGACTCTTCGTGACCCCATGGACCAGAGCACGCCAGGCACGCCTATCCTTCACTGCCTCCCGCAGTTTGGCCAAACTCATGTTAGTAGCTTCGAGAACACTGTCCAACCATCTCATCCTCTGTCGTCCCCTTCTCCTTGTGCCCTCCATCTTTCCCAACATCAGGGTCTTTTCCAGGGAGTCTTCTCTTCTCATGAGGTGGCCAAAGTACTGGAGCCTCAACTTCAGGATCTGTCCTTCCAGTGAGCACTCAGGGCTGATTTCCTTCAGAATGGATAGGTTTGATCTTTTGCAGTCCATGGGACTCTCAAGAGTCTCCTCCAGCACCATAATTCAAAAGCATCAATTCTTCGGCGATCAGCCTTCTTTATGGTCCAGCTCTCACTTCCGTACATTACTACTGGGAAAACCATAGCTTTAACTATACGGACCTTTGTCGGCAAGGTGATGTCTTTGCTTTTTAAGATGCTGTCTAGGTTTGTCATTGCTTTTCTCCCAAGAAGCAGGCGTGTTCTAATTTCGTGACTGCTGTCACCATCTGACGTTTAGAAGACATCTGAATGCAGCCCTGTCTAGGGATATATCTGGTGAGCCACTGTAGACAGTACTGAGCTGTATGGACCAATATTCTTTCTGACTCAATATAAGACAGCTTGGTTGCCTCTCAGCAGTTCTCAGAATACCTGGCTACAGACTCCCCCATGTTAAACGGTAGCAATGAATTCTGCATTTGAATCTATAAATACGAGTTAGCGCATGCACATTCCATGCTAATTTTGCATCCTCCTCTATCCTTTCAGTGACACATTTCCTATTTTCTGGTGATGCACTGCAAGTGACTGTCCTACTCAGAAGGAAGTTTTTTGCTTTTCAGCGTCTGCCCAAACGCCTACCCAGTGTGTGCGGCATAAAGTGCCTACCTAAATTGCCCTTCAGTCCATGCCTTTCAAGTTAACTCGGCCAAGGAAGGAGCTCTAGGAAATAAAAACTAGGGCGATTAAAATGTGGCGGCTGCAGGCAAACACTAAAAAGTGTTCAAAGCCAGGAACCTACTTTATTTGCCAATTTCGAACACTGGTGTTTGCTGAAAGCCTGGGCCCATCAGAAATGTTAACTTAAGCTTTCCATTTGTGTTTTTTTCCCCAAAAGCCTTTGTTGCTTCAGCAAACAGGTCATGAATCCAGCACACCTACTCCCCAAACAAACATTCCCACCCCCCAAATTATCTGTGGAACGAAGTGCTTTTGACAAAGACATCAGTCTTCCCGAGACAGATCGCTGGGGGTGTGGGAGCATTCTGACTGTGCATGTCGGAGTCCTTGACCCCTGTCCTTCTCTTCCTTCATGGACCCCAGATAACGATTGAAAAAAGATTCTTCTTTGGTGTTACCTCTCTGGGATTGGAAGAGCAAAGGGTTGAAGTTATGCATGTGTATTGGGAGGGGTGGCTAATACCCCAGAGGACAGGATCACACTTCAAAATGACCTTAACAGATTAGACAACTGGGCCAAAGCAAACAAGATGAATTTTAACAGGGAGAAATGTAAAGTACTACACTTGGGCAAAAAAAATGAAAGGCACAAATACAGGATGGGTGACACCTGGCTTGAGAGCAGTACATGTGAAAAGGATCTAGGAGTCTTGGTAGACCATAAACTTGACATGAGTCAACAGTGTGATGCAGCAGCTAAAAAAGCCAATGCAATTCTGGGCTGCATCAATAGGAGTATAGCATCTAGATCAAGGGAAGTAATAGTACCACTGTATTCCGCTCTGGTCAGTCCTCACCTGGAATACTGTGTCCAGTTCTGGGCACCACAGTTCAAGAAGGATACTGACAAGCTGGAACGTGTCCAGAGGAGGGCAACCAAAATGGTCAAAGGCCTGGAAACAATGCCTTATGAGGAACGGCTTAGGGAGCTGGGTATGTTTAGCCTGTTGCTGTTTTTACATATAAAACAAATGACCTATATTTGTCCAGACTGTCCCCAGTTTTCAAACTGATTGTTCAAAACAAATAGCAGGGGCAAAGCGGTTTCTATTTTCCCATCTTTCTTTCCCTTTGCAAAGAACTGCTGAATTTACATTTTTGAAATGTGGCTGGCTCCGTCGCCTTAGAAGTGACTGGGTGTCGGTGGTTTGCACCCAATCCTGGCAGCATGGTGTTCAGAGTAGACCGAAACTTTGTCGTGTTGATTCATTCCAGTGGGTTTCCTTTGAGCAGAACCACTCTTTCATTCTATAAAAATTGAATTTCCCCTGCATGAAAACCAATGGATGGACCTGGCTTGATCCGCACCGGAGGAGAAACTTTGCCTGCAAATTTCATCCACTTATGTGAAAAGGGGAAGGGGGGAATAACCCTTACAACCATTTTGAGCCATTATCGTCAAATGAGGTGAAAGATCAGATTCAAATAACGGATTGAATCAGAATGGCACATATTGGCTATGAAACAGCACACCTATAGTATATAGATAAACAAATAAAGCTACATGGTTATTTCGCTTTATCTGTCACAGGAGACTGAAGTAAGAGAGACCTATTCTGGAAGGCTGGGTTTTCCCCTTAAACAGGGCTCTGGAAACATGATAGTCTCAGCTGAAAACTATTATTTCTTTGACAACCTGCTTTTTCATTTCCTCTGAGTTTCAAAAGCTGTTTACCATACGCAGTGAAGAGGTTGTGTTTTGGAGAAACAAAAGTCTACAGAGCCCCAGATGAGTGTGTGGAACAGCACATGAGGCTCTGGTTCAGTGCTGTACATTCCTCTAAGCAGCTTTGAGGCCCTTTCGGGTAAAAGACGCAGCAGTAGCAGCCCACTTAGCCATACTAAAAATATCTTGCACCAGATTCAACTAAGCGGGAGGGAGAAGCCACTGGAAAGACCCTTAAAGTGGGGACTTCTCCCGTACTCCCTTTGCCCTATGCCTTCTTGTGCCTCCCTCAAAGCTGGTCTATGACATCAAGTAGGTGTAAGAGAGGAAAGATCATTCTGCCGGGCAAGCAGATATTCTTGCGCTGATCGAACAAACCTCTTGGCACTATGTTGACTTCCCAACAGTGTAAAACCCAAGATCGCCTAACCCCGTTTATGCCCATCTGACAGCTTTGATCAGAACGGGGCACTGCTGCAGCTCCCACATAATACCTGTTCCGAATTGGCAAAAACTTGCACGTTGGAACTCACTGCCGATGGATGTCAGCCAGGCGCTTTCACCATACTCTTCTTTGACACCTGCTAAAAACATAGCTAGTTAAAGCTATGGTTTTCCCAGTATTAATGTATGGAAGTGTGAGAGCTGGACCATAAAGAAGGCTGATCGCTGAAGAATTGATGCTTTTGAATTCTGGTGCTGGAGGAGACTCTTGAGAGTCCCATGGACTGCAAAAAGATCAAACTTATCCATCCTTAAAGAAATCAGCCCTGAGTGCTCACTGGAAGGGCAGATCCTGAAGTTGAGGCTCCAGTACTTTGGCCACCTCATGAGAAGAGAAGACTCCCTGGAAAAGACCCTGATGTTGGGAAAGATGGAGGGCACAAGGAGAAGGGGACAACAGAGGACGAGATGGTTGGATGGTGTTCTCGAAGTGACTGGTATGAGTCTGACCAAACTGCGAGAGGCAGTGGAGGATAGGGGTGTCGCGGGCCCTTCGCCCTGTACAGCCCACCCCCGGACGTTTTACGGTCTATGAGTGCTGCACCAACGACAAACAGTCCCCAGCTGCAGCCCTTCAGACTACTAGCTGGATCCTGCTTACTTCATTCACCACAGACGAGGATATTGTGAACTAAAAAGATGTTTATTGCGTACAAAGCTTGTGGTTGCTGATAAATAAAAGGTTGTTCAACAGCTTATAACAGTTGTCCTATACCGGCCTAATACCTCTAAATGTTACCGGCCTAATACCTCTAATAGTTAACTAAATATCAATAACAACACGTTTCACAATCTCGTTATCCTCTCTGCTAACATCCACCTAAGACTCTAAACTCTCAGCTCTATCTCTTGACTCACACTTCAACTTCAACTTCAACTCTGACTTCCACTCTAACCTCAACTCCACCTGCCCACACTTCAACTAACTCCACTGCCCACTGGGAGGGGTGTTTTATACCGAGGCTAAGCCCGCCCCTAAGGGTTCTAACTGTCAGAGAAGTTAACCCCTACCTGGCCTTGGGCTAGTTCTCCACATACCTCCCTCCTTTTTAGGTTTGTATCAGAGGAGTTACTAGCCAAAGTATCCCTCTGATACAAACAACAGTTTAAAACATTAACATAAACAAACATTTTCTATGCTTACTAACCTTAACTCCACATATCATACTGGCATAATATTTGGGTTTCTTACATTATATACAATAGTTCATGCAGCATTAGGTCTTTATTGCAAGAAAAACCGTAACTGTCCATTAACCTTTGTCTTTGGGTCTTCATTATAAGGCGTCTGCGATGAGGTTTAGGATCCTTTCACGCTCCTTATCGTCTTTACCCGTCGCAAGAAGTATCTTTCTCTGGGCACCAGGCTTTTCTCTGCCATACGTGATGGGATGTAAGCTGTCTTCCTCGGCCAGATGACACAGTCCCATTCCGATCCCTGCACTCGAGGCGTCTGTAACGATTGTGGATCACCAGCGGTGTAGAGTCCTTGTTCCTCAGGGTCAAAAGCTCTCTTAGTTCAACCTCTCCCTCCTTCAGGATCTCTGTTAAATGTTTAAGCTCGCGGACTTGTACACACATCTCCAGGTCATCATAAGCTGCATAAACACTGGTTGTCTGGCTTTTAAATGCACTGGGAACTATTTGCAGAAGTTTGTGGATATCTTCTTTTTTAGTCAGCTTGCTGAAGCTTTCTAGGCAAGCGTGATCACTTAATGAAAGTAGGCTAACAAGCTCTGATTGCTTATTGCTCATAGCAATCTCCCTTGTTGTCAGTTCATCTTTGGTCTGTATTGATTTATCAGTTCCCACTTCGAGCAATTTGAAGACTACTTTTTTATGCCTTTGACGTGGTAGCCCTGTTAATGCTGTGTAACCACATTCATTTTGGACATTTATTTGTGTTGCATGAGCAGCAGGGTACCCATCTTCCCACCACACAATCTCTAGTGTAGGAAACACTTTCACTTTCATAGAAAGTCGATAGGCCCCCATGCCAGCTATAACTTCCAGTACGTCTTTCTTTCTATCTTTCCAACTGATGAATGGTTTATCGTAACTATGACTAGTTGTTCTAACTGATCTCACAGATAGGTCACTGGTCATATTGCAGGTAGACACTCCTTTACCAATATCACAGGCTTTTTCAACAACGTGACTACTGTAGTCTAGATTGGGTTCATGGTTTAGGGACTTGATTTGGTTTATCATATTCACATGCATGACCCGCCTCCCTTCACCATGCTGAATTATATCGTTTATATCATTCATTTTTGAAATGATCTTACAAGGACCTTCCCATGTCAGTTGTAACTTGTCACTGTTTACTGGTCTGATTAATAAAATATCTTGTCCTGGCTCAAAAGATCTCACACGTGCCCTTTTGTCATACCAAACTTTCTGTTTGTGCTGAGCAACCTTGCAATGTTCTCCTGCTAGTTCTAGTGATCGTTTGAGAGTGTTTTGCAATTTAAATGGGTAGTCAACTACATTACATCGCGCTACAAGGCCATTGGTCTGTGGGTGGTCAAGGGTACTGGTGATATGTTTTATCCCACACCTCTCCCACAAACGCTGCATAAGTTTAGAGATAAATGAGGCTCCAAGGTCTGTCACGATCTGTTCTGCAAACCCTAGCCGACACATATAACTTATTAGAGCTGAAGCCACTGTTTCAGTCTCTATGTTTCGTAACGGTATCGCTTCCGGATACTTAGTCGCAAAATCCACAATAGTCAATAAATAATGATGACCCCTGCGGCTGGCTTTTGGCAGTCGTCCAATTATATCAATTGCTAAACGTTGGAAAGGTTGGGAAATTATGGGCAAGGGGCATAATTGTGCTTTCGTTTTATCTTGCCCATGTCCCTGTAATTGGCAAGTATGACACGTTCGACAAAATAACTTTATTTGCTTGCCCATCCCAGGCCAAAAGAAATTTTGGGACACCCTTTGTTTGGTTCTGGTGATTCCCAAGTGACCTCCAAAGATACTGCCATGTGCATGTTGTATTATCTTGGTTCTAAATTCAGTAGGTACTATCAGTTGCCTGTGGATCTCATTACCCCCTCTATTAGGCTTTAAAAGAATCTCTCTGTATAGCAACCCATTATTGACTATAAACCGCTCAGGGCTTTCAGGGGTTAATACTGTATTCAAGGCTGTGGCTTGAAAATATTTCTGTAAATCTGTATCTAGTTTCTGCTTGGCTGCAAAACTAGCTGCTTGACTATTTGTAACCGGCACTAAACTTGTATCTTGTGTCAGTTCAACAATTGTATCAGGCCTTTCCTCCTGAGGTAACTGTCGCAGTTTTTGTGCCCTAGTTATTACAAATGCACTCTGTACATGGTCAAGTAAATCCCACCCAATTAACATTGGAGCTGGGATTTCTGGCGAAACTGCTACTTGCCATTTCCCAGACCATTGTTTATATGTCAGATTAACTAATGCTACTGGCAAGATTTCTGGCTGTTTTGATATTCCTTTCAAACTGATTGTTTTGCCTTTAATAAAGTCTTCTGGCTTTAATAAATCAGGATGTACAATACTAATCTGAGACCCTGTGTCTTTTAAGCCTTTATATGGTTTACCATTCACCCAAATTTCTTCTCCTGTTTTGTGTAACAGCATGTCATCTTGTTGAATTATATAGCACCTCACAACTTGGGCCACTGGTAACTCATCAGCCTGTTCTCTAGACTGGGCCTCGGTTGCCGTGGCAACCATGTTGGCAGTTGGCTCTGTCTCCACAGTTTGGACACAATATGTCTGCTTCTGAGGGATATTATTTGCACTCTTAGTTCTGATTTCAGTTCTACAGTCCAGTTGTCGGTGGCCTTTTCTCCCACATTGCCAACAGATTAATTCAGGCCTTTTACCCTCACTATATTTATTTACTTTTCCCTCAGTCCCCCCCGTTGTCATAGGCGTGTTATGGGGAACATTTGCATTGGCGGGAAAAATTTTCTTGGCAGTTTCTGTGGTAAACTTTGTGGGCTGTTGCATTCTCTTAAACTTATTTGTTTCCCAATGTTTGTCCTTATATTTTGGGGCATCATAAGCGTGTTCTCGGATTTCATTTATTTCATCTGCCAGATTAGCAGCTTCCAGGATGGTTTTAGGGCGTCTTTCTTTAATTAAATACTTCAGATGACTATTAATCGTGTCATAAAATTGTTCCAATGCGATCACCTCTTTTATTTTTGCCACAGAATCGGCACCCTCCTGTTCTAGCCACTTGTTTAAATAATTTGTAGTTTTAGCTCCTAGTTGAGCAAATGTTTCCTCACGCAATTTTTTTATTGTTCTAAACTTTTGTCTCAGTTGCTCTGCAGTAATTCCGAACCTGACATAAACCAACTGTTTAAATGCTTCAAAATCTTTGGATTGATCAGATGGCATTTGAGAATAAATCTCTGTTAATGTTCCACTAATACGCGCTCTCAGTATTTGCATTTTCTCCTCATCTTTTACTTCAAAATCTTCGCAAGCCCTCTCAAAAGAAATGATAAACGCTTCAGGATCGTCTTTATCTCTGAAGTCAGGGAATCTTTTTAAATCCACCCTGCTAGGATTTTGTGTGGAACTATTGTTGTTGTTTCTATTATCTACAGCTGATAATTCAAGTCTTTTCATTTCTAATAAATATTCTCTTTCCTCCCGTTCTCTTTCTCTCTGAATAGTTAAGGTCATTTCTTTTTCTTTCAGTTCTCTCTCAATAGTTAAGGTCATTTCTTTCTCTTTTAGTTTCATTTCTTTCTCTTGTAGTTCTCTTGCCTCTCTCTCTCTCTCTCTTTCAATATTTAAAGTCATTTCTTTCTCTTTTGCCTCAGCTTGTAATTTCATTTCTAATTCCTTCAGTTTATATTCTTGTTCTAACTTCCATTTCTCAAATTCCTCTGAGGCTTTAAAACTAGTCCCCTCAGCAGGATTTTTGTTAACTGTTTCAGTACTGGTTTCCTCAATCTGGGAAACCCCATTTTCTTCTTCAGAGCTTTCTACTTGTGAGTCCCTAAGAGCTGTTTTAGTCTTTCTAGGTGGCATTTTCTATTTATTTGGTGGTATTATTTCTGTACTTAAATCAAGGATGTTTCAGTTAAACTATTTCTTCAGGCTCAGTTTCCACAGTTTAGGTCCAAAGTCACGCCTAAAGTTACCTCAGTGCACTTTGTCCAGCGTACTTTTCCGACCTCTCACTATAAACCTTTCTGCCTGAAATAGTTTCAAACGCAAAGTATCTTTGTAACTCTCTCACAATCTCACAGTCTTAGGCGCTATCACACCACACCCTAGGGCCAGGTAATTCCTCTCTGAATTCCCCTTCTCCCTTTCCAGGTGTATGCGATCCCCTTCCTGACTAGATTGTAGAGTCTCACAGAAGTTTGCTTAAATCCTCTTTAAGCCTCACACTTCACACAATGCGTCACCCTTAAATCTTTCTTGTACCTTGGCACTTCTTGCCAACACTTTAGATCTTTGATCTCAATGTGACCACCACTTTATGACTATCTTTCGTCCCGACGCTGCCACCACTTTAATGTCGCGGGCCCTTCGCCCTGTACAGCCCACCCCCGGACGTTTTACGGTCTATGAGTGCTGCACCAACGACAAACAGTCCCCAGCTGCAGCCCTTCAGACTACTAGCTGGATCCTGCTTACTTCATTCACCACAGACGAGGATATTGTGAACTAAAAAGATGTTTATTGCGTACAAAGCTTGTGGTTGCTGATAAATAAAAGGTTGTTCAACAGCTTATAACAGTTGTCCTATACCGGCCTAATACCTCTAAATGTTACCGGCCTAATACCTCTAATAGTTAACTAAATATCAATAACAACACGTTTCACAATCTCGTTATCCTCTCTGCTAACATCCACCTAAGACTCTAAACTCTCAGCTCTATCTCTTGACTCACACTTCAACTTCAACTTCAACTCTGACTTCCACTCTAACCTCAACTCCTCCTGCCCACACTTCAACTAACTGCCACTGCCCACTGGGAGGGGTGTTTTATACCGAGGCTAAGCCCGCCCCTAAGGGTTCTAACTGTCAGAGAAGTTAACCCCTACCTGGCCTTGGGCTAGTTCTCCACATGGGTGCCTGGCGTGCTCTGGTCCATGGGGTCACGAAGAGTCGGACACGACTGAATGACTCAACAACAACAACAACAACAACAACAACAACAACAACAACAACAACATTTTCGTTTAGGCAAGTGAAGGCAGATGTTTGGAAAGTTGATGCAAGCTTTAAACTGTCTTTAGTTCACTCTTTGAAAACTTTTTGAAAAACTTAAAAATTGTTGTTAATTGTTCCTATTGAAAATGTTATGGTTATGTCTTTTTTGTACAGTCTTTTGAAGTTGGCTCCCCCCCCACCCCCGGTTACAATCAAGCAATGTATAATTTTTATGAAATAAATAAAATAAGCATGGGTATCCACAGTATTTTTCCCAGGGTGGGAATAAAACATTGAACGGGGGAACTGGCTAGTTTCTGTTTCAACCCAAAATGAGAATAATGCTTGACTGTATATTTAGCATCATTTCTCAGGTTCTGCAAATGCTGGGGACTTTTCTAAAAAAAACATGAAAGCTGGGAATCTGGAGATTATGGTTCATTGGGAGGGGGAAGTGCCTCCTGCCCTGTGGATACACAACAGGGCTTTCTTGGAAGGAAAGCAGAATATTCGGACATGCTAGTATAACCTCATTGGCTCCCAGGAATGACAACCAACAAATCTGTCTCGCCAGAGGGGTGCAATGCATGCTCTGGTTATCTCCCACTTGGACTACTGCAATGCGCTCTATGTGGGGCTACCTTTGAAGGTGACCCGGAAACTACAACTAATCCAGAATGCGGCAGCTAGACTGGTGACTGGGAGCGGCCGCCGAGACCACATAACACCGGTCTTGAAAGACCTACATTGGCTCCCAGTACGTTTCCGAGCACAATTCAAAGTGTTGGTGCTGACCTTTAAAGCCCTAAACGGCCTCGGTCCAGTATACCTGAAGGAGCGTCTCCACCCCATCGTTCAGCCCGGACACTGAGATCCAGCGCCGAGGGCCTTCTGGCGGTTCCCTCACTGCGAGAAGCAAAGCTACAGGGAACCAGGCAGAGGGCCTTCTCGGTAGTGGCACCCGCCCTGTGGAACGCCCTCCCATCAGAGGTCAAAGAGATAAACAACTACCTGACATTTAGAAAACATCTTAAGGCAGCCCTGTTTAGGGAAGTTTTTAATGTGTTACATTTTAATGTTTGTTGGAAACTGCCCGGAGTGGCTGGGGAAACCGAGCCGGATGGGCGGGGTACAAAGAATAAATTATCATCATCATCATCATCATGAGGCTGGGGGATGCTAAGCGTTGCCGCCCCATGTCACAAAGAAAGGGGGAGATTGGTTGGTACTTTGTCTCTCTGGCCCAATCAAGAGAGCTCATAGCTTAATTTCACAGGGAAGCTTCTTTGCCTCTCTTCTCCACCACCACCTCTCCCCTCCCCTTGCTGAGAAAGGCCATGTTCTCTGGTGCTTGCATGCGCAGGGCTGTTTGCATGAAAAGCATGGCAGATCGACTGATAACAGGGAAGCCTATAAGAGGGGACAGCACCCATTGCAAACCTCACCCAGCTTGAGCGACGCATGCAAGTCGGGCGAAATTCATACTGAAAATGTACAGACAACTCATTTCATCTCTTGCTGCTTTTGCAACAAGAGAGACGGGTGGATTCCTGGTAAAAAGGACACAAGGATTTTTTTTTTTTTTAAGAAGAAGAAAAAAAGGGGGGCGTCAGTTAAATGCATTTTAGGGTTTTTATTTTTGTGACACAAAATGAACATTTTACAGGAATTGCCTGCTCAAGGCTCCCCCACCTCCAGTTTCTTATTCTTGGCTTAACTTATAGTGTCAAGAGCTGATGAAACCTTGAGTGATTGCCAGTTGAGTTGAGAATTCACTGCTTCTGCTTTCTTCCTCCTTTCCCTAACTGTGTATGAGGCTCAAGCTGAACATTATAAGGAGTTCTGTGACCCAAAGCAGCCTGAGGTCAGGCTGAGAGTTTGAGCAGAGGAACATAAGATGTCATCTTTTGCTGAGTGAGATGGTCGGTCCACCGAGCTCAGTATCGTCTACCGTACACTGACCAGGAGTGGCTCTACAGGGTTTGAGACACGGGTCTCTCCCAGCCCGACCTGGAGATGCCTGAATTTGAACCTGGAACCTTCTGCATGCAAAGCAGATTCCCCACCACTGAGCTACAACCCTTTTCACTTGTGGGTAACGATGGGAGAGGAATTTGAGTCAGTGGTGAAACCGTAGGAAAGCCATACTTCGAAACTGGCACTTCTTTGCATTTTTCAGTGCAGTTCTCCATCCCAATAATGTGTACAATGATGCACATGGTAGGGTAAATTGTGCTTAGAGATCGATATCATATAAAAATCCATTATTATTATTATTATTATTATTATTATTATTATTATTATTACTTTGCAAAATTGTCTGCAGCAGGCATGGTTGCACACAAATGTGTATATATCAACACAGTGGCATAGCGGGGCGTAGGGGGCGGGACGTAGGGGGTGTTGCGCCCCGGGTTCCAGGGGAAGGGGGGTGACACTTGGGCCAGCCCCGCCCCGTCGGCGGGCCCCGAGCAAGCCGCGGAGCGAGGTCGCTCCACCCCGCGGCCCACCCAGGGCCTGCCCGTCGGCGCTGCTATGGTGTGGCACGCATGGGTTGGGCCCTGGGAGGAGGCAAGGGGCGGGCCAGCGAGGCGTCACGCTTGTCGCTGGCATGACACCCGTCCTCGCTGGCCCACCCGTTGCCTCCGCCTGGGCCAGCGCCGAAAAAAACCCCTGAAGAAAAAACAAAGGAAAGGAAAGCAGCGCAAGCGGCTGCTTTCCTTTCCTTCCTTCTTTTTTTTTAGGAAGGGAGAAGGGCTGAGGAGCAGATTGCCCTCCGTAGCGCATGCGTAGCGACGTCACGACGCATACGCTATGGAGCGAGGCCTTGCTCCCAGAGGGTGCCGCTTGGCTTGCTGCCCCCGGCAGCCGCTGTATCAATGATCACTAAAACATTGGTGCATTCTCATGAGGACTTTTTTTATGTTAAAAAATTGCAAACTGATGCGGAAATGTGGAGAACTGATAGAGAAACCTCAACTTTTCTTTTTTCTTTCTTTTTTAAAAAATATTTTTAAAATTAAATTTTACATACCCGGTACATTCTTTTAAACATCCAATAGCATTCATCTCTTATATACATATTTTTGACTTCCATCAACCCCTTCTCAAGATTTTCAAATTTTCCTAATTTCTTCTTGTATTTCCAACTTCACTATTACTTTTTATCACAATAATTAATTATTACCTTCCAAAATTATCTCCACGATATTTCCTAAAATTAACCTTACAAAACTTCTTGTAAACCTATTAGCGTAATTTGTTGTTTACAATTGTCTTTCAAATATTTCTCAAATTTAGTCCAATCCTTCAGGAATTCCTGGTCCCGCCGGTTTCGAATTCTTCCTGTCATCTTATCCAATTCTGCATAGTCCATTAACTTCATCTGCCATTCTTCAATCATTGGTAATTCTTCGTGCTTCCATTTCTGTGCCAATAACATTTTTGCTGCCGTCGTTGCGTATAGGAACAATTTTTTATCTTGTCTATTAATCTCTTTCCCTACAATTTCAAGCAGAAATGCTTCTGGTTTCTTTATAAATGTACGGTATATTTCAACATTTTTTTCATCTCATTATATATCATTTCCCAGAAGCATTTTACCTCAAATTTTCAGAGTGAAATGGACAGATTTGCCTATATACCAAATCATTGCAGAATAATACAGCTGTGATTCCATGGGGAGGCTCACTAGCCACATCACTCTTTCTCCTCTAGTTGTTTTCAAACTCAAAATCACTCTCCCCAAGATGCTGTTTCACCCACGGGGACAAGAAGGCAAAGATCTACAGGCTGTGAGCCTGAGTGTAGGAAGAGTACAGAAATGGAGATAGGAAGCTGCCCAACCTCTTCTCCTGGGGTTGCCCCCCAAAATCACTCCCTGCAAGCTGTGTTTTCAACCAGATGGCACAGGTAGCATGGGAATGATAATGGTGAACTGCCAAAGCTCATGGCTTCGCATGCAGAAGGTCCCAGGCTCAACCCCTCACATCTCCAGTAGATCTGGCAAAGACAAGATGGTGCCTCTGATTTCCACTGAGTTTGGGATCATGCTCTACCCCAGTTGTCCATACACTGGCCTTCACCAAAGCGAGGTTCAATGTTTTCCCCTCCAACGTCCTGAGACATAGATTCTCAAAGGGCCAAGCCTCCGCCATGTGCGAATGTGATAAGGAGACACTGGAGTCTCTCCAGCACATTATGTTCGCTTGCCCCTTGTTCAACGTGCCACGGGCAAATTTGCTGGGATCAATCATACAGAAACTAGAGGGCACCCCACCAGAATTCCACCTCGCCCAAATCTTGCAGGATAAGGATACTCATACGACCCTGAAAGTGGCAAGGTTCCTGGTCGCTGTCCTTACCCAAAAGCGACGCCAAGGAGCACTACAAGCTAGCTAAGGCTTAGTATGCCATTCTATTTTATTGTATTTTATTGTTACTGTGGTGTTTTAGCGGCTGTTGTTCCCACTTGCACAAGTTGTTATCTATGTGTTTTTTACTTGTATGGGCCTATGGCCGTAAATAAAATTCTATTCTATTCTAGAGAGCTCTACCTCAGGGGTCACCAGATGCTGTCAGACTCCTACTGCCATCAATCCAAGCCAGCAAGATCAACAGTCCAGAAAGTGGGGAGATGTACCCCAATGGCATCTAGAGCATACCACATGGGCTACCTCACCTTGCTTGGGGAGATTTTTCTTCTTGCTAGTGACGGCTCTCAAAAAGTGTAGGGAGAGTTGGAAACCTGCCATGTGCCCCCCTTGCTATGTGCGATGGTTCACACGCCACTTGCACGTTCATCCCGCCCCCCGCCCCCCCCCCCGGAACAGGGAATTTTTACAACATGCAAAGAGGCCCTCTGCTTGCGACCTAACCAGTTTTGGAACCGGCCTTTCGGGATTTTTTCCTTCTGCGCTCCCTCCAGGGCTGTTCGAGGGAGAGTTTTGAATTCTGCAAACATTTAGGTCAATCAGCATCTGATCGTAGGAAAGGAATGAGAGTAGGAGCTGCAGAGGGGAGCGGGAAAGCAAATGTAAAGAGAGAGAGAGAGAGAGAGAGAGAGGGAACACACCTAGAGGCGACTGAAATCCCATCTGCTCCTTGGACTTGTAAACAGTCACAGCCACCAAGGGCGCATCTGGTTCCGGGGACAGAAAGCAAGTCCTTTCACTTTCAGGCACTCGTAATAGCAAAATGCAGAGGAAGAGCAAATGGGAAGCCATCAATCTCGGTGGCTTGCCGTTACCCGGAGGAAAAGCTTTGCTCTCTAATTTTCCAGCCAGTGCTGCACAGGGGCCCTTAAGGAGCTGAGCCGGGAAGCGGGGCTGGGGGGGTCGGGGAGGGAAATGGACTTCCTTTTAATTATGGATCATGACAAGCATACTTAATGAGATTGACAGAGATGATCGGCTGGTCCGTAATGGCATTAAAAAGGCACGTCGCCTTCAATGGGAAATGGAAATGGAAACTGCAGGAACCCAGGACAAATTCATTTGTTTTGAGATAATAAGGCATCTGGGTGGTGTTCAACTAAGTTTCACACAGGGAAGACTTTTCCTTGGGGGGGGGTATTTAAAAATTGTTTATTTGCCACAGCATATATTTCAAACATTCTCATGATCTTAAAAACTGTAAAATAACACATAATGTGCTCCAACCTCATTAAAAGGAAGGAATGCATTGTATCTACAGCAATTTGAAAGGTTAAAATGTATACTTCAAGTATTCCAAGCTATGTTACCCACTGCTAACACTACTCACCCCAAACACACCGGGAAGGCTTGCTGAAATCAAGGGACCCAACTTTTCCATGTTCATTCATTTCAGTGGGGCAACTGCTAGTGAAACTTAATTTGAATGCCATCCATTGGCTAGACCAGAGGTCTCCAAACTAAAGCCCGCAGGCCGGATATGGCCCGGCGGACTAATTTATGTGGCCTGCGGTGACCCTCTCCGGCTGCTGCTGTTGCCCGCTCTTACTGGTGCGGCACGGCACGGCTGTCCACTTCTGGGTCGGAGGAGCACCGGAAATAGCTTGTGCGCATGCGCAAGCATTATTTCCAGTACACATCTGGGTCGGAGGAGGCCCGTGCACATGCGCACAAGCTATTTCCAGTGCTCCTCTGTGGCGTTCACCCAAACTTCGGATTGGCATAGAAGGTGTTAAAAGGGAATAACCAGTAAGAACCTTGAGGGGGCGGAGTTATGTGGGCTATATAAACCCCTCCCGGGGAAGGAAGGGGGTTCTTAAGTTCTTTGGTCTGGGGTTCGTTGGTTAGTCTTTGGTTCTTTAGTCTTGAGTCTTTTGGGCTTGTCTTTAGGCTTGTCATTTGTCTTTAGCCAGGGGGCTTGTTGTGGGTATTGAGAGGTTGGAAGAAGGGTGGCAAGGGAAGGAGTAGGAACAGGGGTGGGAGAAATAGTTGGGCACTGTTGTTAACAAGAACACAACCAAGAAAGTACTGTTTATTCAGAAACCACATGCTTATGTACTAAACTTCAAATAAAACAGTTTTGTTCCAATATTCTCCTTGACTGAACTGAGTGAAGTAAATACCAGACAGACTGGTTGGTGGCAGCGGTTAATTAATAAAGTGGTGAGTGCAGGTATCAACGGACCGTTAAACGTCTGGGGGACCTGTGCAGGTTGAGCGAACCGCCACATCCTCTGACCCAGAAGTGCACCAGAAATAGCATGGGCGCACGCTCCCCCACCTTCCCGTGTGATCAGTGCTAGTGACACCGGCTGGAGGTGCGGTAAGTTTGCTGACCCCTGGGCTAGACCCATGGCTCTACCACTGCCAGATCCACCCCTCATTTTGTTTTAGTTTTTAAAAATAATTTTTATTAATTTTCCATTTAAGCACATGCAATCACACCATTATTACCCACTTTACTTTTTTGGCTCCTTAGAGCCTGTCAATTTCCTTCCCTCCTGCCTCTTGGCTTTCAAAACTAACCTTTATACCACTAGTTACAGGTACGTAGCCATGTTGGTCTGCCATAGTTGAAACAAAATGAAAAAAATATTAAAAAATTCTTCCAGTTGCACCTTAGAGACCAACTAAGTTTGTTATTAGTATGTGTTTTATATATTTTCCAGTTCTAATTTAACTCATTACAAAATACCTCACAGTTTAAATAAATATAGAAAGGTAAAAAAATTCTCATTACAAGTCTTCAGACAACCCTACTAATGTTGTTAATTGCTTACAATGATCTTTCAAGTATTGTGTAAATTTACTCCAGTCTTTTTGGAATACTTGATCGTGCTGGTTTCGGATTTTTCCTGTCAGCTTCGCCAGTTCCTCAAAGTCCATCATTTTCATCTGCCACTCTTCTTTCGTTGCTCTTCTTGTTTCCATTTTTGGGCTAAGAGAGTTTTTGCTGCTGTTGTTGCGTACATGAACAGTCTTTTATCTATTTTTTGGTATCTCTTCACCTACTATACCCAGTAAATAGGCTTCTGGGTTTTTTTGGTTTTTTTTTAAACAAAAGTGCTTTTAAACATTTTCTTTGATTCATTGTATATCATTTCCCAGACAGCCTTTACTTCCTCATTTTGGGTCTGTGATTAGAACAACATCCCATACCCTACCCTCTTCCCAAAGGTCTACTTCCAGGCCCCCCCTCCCCTCAATAAGCTCAGTTCTAAAATTAACCTCCAATGTGTCATCCCACCTTCTGGCTCAGGGCTTCCACTGCAGGTGGAACAAGCAAGCAATATTGATGTGGTATGGTTCTGCAGGGTTGCCATATTCCAAAAAGTGAAAACCTGGACACAACAGTTGTTGAGCTTTTTTGAGGACAAAGTTGTTGAGTGTTTTCCTTTTGGCCAAAGTTGTTGATCTCTTTTTGCAAAATCTAATTTAAAAAAAAAATAAATCTATTTTTTTTTAGGGAATTCGCCAAAAAGCAACACTTCCAACATGCGTTGCCATAAGCCTGGGTTTCCCCAGACATTTTGGCCGATTGTCATAAATTCTTCCCGGATGCAATTTCCAGTGGACAAATTCCAGCCATGTCTAGGTTCCCGGCGAGCGGGAGGCAAAGAAATTACTAAGTTTACATCAAAGACTCACAGCTCGCATCCGTGTCACACATTTGCATAACATTTGCACATGTAAATGTATTTATATGCAGACACAATGCTAGAACTCTGGACAAATGCAGAGAGAGATTGACTCACTGTGCTTTGCAAGATGCAAACATGGAAGTACCTTTAAAAGGGGGGTTATATTTGCCTTGTTTCCTTTCTCTGCTGGATAGATTGCGTTCCTCTTTATTGCACGATTGAAGATCTAATAAACAAAAATTAAAATGGGGAGGAGGGGGCAAGAGATCTGGAGCTCAGTGCAACATGGCCACATCTCATCTCCTCACCTGGCCACACACCTGCTGAGAGGTTTTAAAAAAAGAGGGGGGGAGGTCTCTTCTAATCACTTGGGGCTGAATAACTCATGCTGGCAGGATGACTCCGGAAGGTTTCATTCATTCATTCATAGAACCAGAGTGTAGAGTGTGAAGCTAATAACCAAAACCACATGTTTCCCAGCGGTTAACCCTTGTTCAAAGGTGATGCTGCTGGAGTGACTCAAATCTCATCGCAAGTGGGCTTAGGCTTTCAGTTTATCTTCTGTTAACAATTGACTCCGCTCCGCAGCACCGCCCTAACTCTCCACTGTGATCCCCTCCCCATTCATGAAACTCCCTTCAGGGTTAATGAGAAACCCAGTGGATGGAGGAGGAGAGGACCTCTTGCATGCTGAGCAAACTAGGAGGAGGCATGGTTGAAGAAGACTGGAAACCCAAAAGCCCTGGCTGGAAGGAAGAGTTTGGATTTGATATCCCGCTATATCACTACCCAAAGGAGTCTCAAATTGGCTAACATTCTCCTTTCCTCTTCCTGCCCCACAACAAACACTCTGTGAGGTGAGTGGGGCTGAGAGACTTCAGAGAAGTGTGACTAGCCCAAGGTCACCCAGCAGCTGCATGTGGAGGAGTGGAGACGCAAACCTGCTTCCCCAGATTACAAGTCTACTGCTCTTAACCACTGCACCACACTGGCTCTCTTTTCTGAAGGGGATCAGAAAAAACCCCATCTTGAAAGACAGCTCTCTTCGAAGAGGTTCAAGTCCCAGCCACAGCACCGCACTCATTTTCTACACTCTTCCTCTGGAAGAAAGTAAAACGTGGAGCTTTTCCCTTATCCAGGACTCATTTGACCATCATGGATAAAAGGTCCGTCCCTACCATTGGGTTGGCTGAGGCAGCTGCCTCAGGTGGCAGTTATTGTGTGTATGTGGTGGTAGCAGAGGCACTTCTGAGCCAGTGTGGTGTAGTGGTTAGGAGCGGTGGACTTGTAATCTGGTGAACCGGGTTCGCGTCTCCGCTCCTCCACATGCAGCTGCTGGGTGACCTTGGGCTAGTCACACTTCTCTGAAGTCTCTCAGCCCCACTCACCTCACAGAGTGTTTGTTGTGGGGGAGGAAGGGAAAGGAGAATGTTAGCCGCTTTGAGACTCCTTCGGGTAGTGATAAAGCGGGATATCAAATCCAAACTCCTCCTCCTCCTCCTCCTCCTCCTCCTCCTCTTCTTCTTCTTCTTCTTCTTCTTCTTCTTCTTCTTCTTCATTCATTCATTTTCCATTTCCCAAAAAATAACAAAAACAAGAGTAAAATTTTACATTCCATCAAAATTCAAACCAACCTTTCTGCGGTTATTTATAACATTCCCTTTATCACTGTACACGTACTTCCAACATATTTATTTAATTCCAATTTACGTTTCCTCAATATTTCCCTCACTACTCGATTTTTTGTCAATCCTGCTAATGTTATAAGATTCTTACAGTGGTTTTTTAAAAAATGGTTCACAAAATCCCCCCATTCTATATTCAAAAGTCCTTCTTTTTGATTTCTTATTCTTCCAGTCATTTCTGTGTATTCCATTAATTTTAGTTGCCAATCTTCTTTAGTTGGAGTTGCTTCTTCTTTCCATCTCTGGGCACATATCATTCCAGCCACCATGGTAGCATACAAAAATAATTTCCTTTGTTCTCTTGGTACCTCCGAACCCAGAATTCCTAAAACTTACTGAGCCCTCTGGCTGTGTCTATCTGTTTTCGTTTCCTGAGGACACAACCAGGTGTTTGCCATACCAGCTTGTTCCACGAATTCTATGCTGCACTCCTCTTTCCCAACATGCATTCCTTTAACTTGAGCATTCTTTGTGGCAGAATTAAGCAATGCAGTTGTTTCGCTTATTACAAGATAAGCGCAACACAACACACCTTTATGTTCTTCAATGAACTCCAATGCACTCACTCAATGCTGGCACAGGAGGGGCTTTTAATAACTGACTGTGTTTCTGCAGTGGGTGCCGCAAGGCTCTTTGTACTGTAGAGGTGGAACAAGGAAATCCCCCTCAAAAGGTCATTTAAAACCAGAACGAGCTTTCAGCTATGTATCAGAGGCATTTCTGGAACACAGAAATGGGGCAGTGACTAAAACGGAGCAACCTGTGTTTCATCCCTGCTTTTTGAGGTCTAAATACAGTGCTGTTTTTCAGCCAGAGCGCAGTTCCGACGCCTCTCAGGTGGGCGCCATTGCTCAGGCTCTCCCTCTGCCCGCTTTTTGTACTCCTGAGACGCCTAAAACAAACATTTCAAGTCAAAACGGAAGCTGGTTAGCGTGTGCAAGTCTATACTTTTTTTTAAAAGATCTGTGACTCCATCTAGCTCTTAGCCACTCCAAGCCATGATAGGTCAAGCTACGGGGCAGGACCAGAGCTTCCAAGTATCCCGGGTTGGCCGGGATCCTCCCGTTTCTCAATGCGTTCCCCGCTGCTCTCCCGGATCACTGGAAAACCCGGATATTTCCCGGGATATCAAAGGACTGCTTTCTGCCCGGCTCACAAGTCACGGGCGATGAAGGGTTGAAGGCGAGAGTGAGAAGGAGAGGCCACAAGGTCTGCGCTTCGGCCACATGGCTGCTAGGTGGGGGTGGTGTCCTATGAAACTGCAGGGCAGACGCAAGCGGGGAAGCGACCAAGAGTCTCCGCGTGTTCGCTGGCCGGGAGCCGAGGCGTGTGCATGCGCTTTTAGGGAGCCGAAACTTTTTCTAGCAGGGAGATGAGATGGAGCAAGAGCCCCCTTCCCTTCCCGCTGTAGGCGAAGCGGGGTTGGGGCAGCGGGGGGGACAAAGTCCTGGCAACAAACAAGCTCCTTGCAGCCAAAACTGCTTTGCCTCAGTGGCACAACAGAAGGATCTCAGCTATTAAGTGGGAGAGGGGTATTTAAAAGGGTTTTTTTCCCCTCTTCCCAGCATCCAACATGCACCCTCTTCCCATGACCCAAGCAGACCAGGTTTTTTTTTATCACTCCATCTGCTCCTTTAACACGCTCACTTCTTCCGTGCCAGCTTTTAAATGTGTGCTGAGAACTTTGCTGTTTTTTGTTTTTGTATTATATATTGTTATACTGTTGTAAACCACTGGGGCTCGGTTCTTGCAGGAAGTTTTCCTGTGAGGGGCTCCTCAAATCTCCAGTTGACGTTGTGGTGGGCAGTATTTGGATTTCCAAATCACACCCACCCTGTCCTGGGCCTTTTTCAGACAGTGTCTCTGCCCCTTCGCACAAGGACCCCCTTTCGGCGGTTGGCCTGCTGGGCTGGGGGTGGGTGGGAGACTGTACTTGCACAATGTACAAATATGGAGTTTACATTGCTGCTCCGCCCACTTTTGCTTCTGGCTCCGCCCACCACTGCCATGTGACTGTACCCGGATAGGTGAGGCTGCTGATCCCTTATTTTCAAATCCGAAAGTTGACAGCTATGGGCAGGACCAATTAGCATTTCCTTTTTATCTCCCGTGTAGCAGCAGCAGGCTTTAAGCTTTCCAGCCAGGCACCTACCGTTTGCAGGGCCGTCTTAAAGGGATCAGCCGCCGTGGCGCAACGATCCCTCGGCGCCCCCGGCGGGCCACCTCCCCGCCCACCTCCCTCCCACGCTGGCCACCCCTCGGGAGGGGGGGTGGGCGAGCGGGGGATGAGGGGCGTGGCGCTGCAAGCCGGCCGCCCTCCGGAGCCCCAGCTGGAGCACTGGGAAGGGTGCGCAAAGCCCCGCGCCGCTCCAGCGCCACGCCCCTCATCCCCCGAGGGGCAGCCAGCGCGGGAGGGAGGTGGGCAAGCGGGGGATGAGGGGCGTGGCACTGTAGTGGCACAGGGCTTTGCGCACCCTTCCCAGCTCTCCAGCTAGGGCTCCAGAAGGCGGCCGGCTTGCAGCTTGTCCGCCGGCGCGCGAGCGCCCGCCCGCCCGCCCACCCATGGGGGCGGGTTGGGGAGGAGGCACCCGGTATGCCAGCGGGCTTGCGGGGGCGCCCCTGGGGGGCCCGGCGCCCTGGTGCGCCGCGCCACCCAGACCCTTTGACGAGACGGCCCTGACCATTTGACATGTGTGCATTTGTGCTTGGGCCCTTCCAAGCTGCCCTAGCCATCTGCCTGAATCTTAGAGTACAAGGAAGGTGGGGACCCATTTATTTGACCTGCACCAGTCCAAAACCAGGGACGACCCCCAAACCAGCTAGGGAGACAGCTTGCTGTAGTTTTCAGCACCTCCGTGTGTGGTGAACACATCTGATGTCAAACCAGCATCTGTTCAGGGCTGCCCCGAGTTGGCCAAAAACTCCAGAAACTTTCTTTAACAACTTCATGGGGGGTTCTTTCTTCAGGCACCTAAGTTTCTTGGGGGGTGGGGAATCACTGTCTAAATAGAATTGAAAAATAGAATTGCTGAGTTGGAAGGGACCACAAGGGTCATCTAGTCCAACCTCCTGGGATGCAGGAGTATTACAGTTTTCAAATGATTTTTGGAAGCCGAAGGTCCGGTGTGGCTTCCGATTGGCTGCAGGACCTTCCTGCAGCTAATCAGAAGCCGGACTTTGGTTACCAAATGTTTTGGAAGTCGAATGGACTTCTGGAACAGATTCTGTTCGACTTCCAAGGTACGACAGTATTGCAAAATTGCTTTGGGATGTTCCACAGGAAGCAATTCAGAGAGGAAATAAATAAATACTATCTCTTGACTATCTCCCATCCAAATACTAACCAGGCCTGACCTTGCTTAGCTTCTGAGATCAGACGAGATTGGGCGTGTTCAGGGTAGCATGGCTGTAGACATCTCTTGGCTATCTATATAATTTCCAGCTTGGCCTTCATCCAAAGGCTTGGATCTTAGCCATACCACAGCGTGCCTTAAAATGAATGAATGAATGCGACTAACCTGCAAATTGGTGGCGAGAATGGCAAGTCCGTTCCTAAAACCAGCAGCTTCCGCCTTTGTTTGTGAGCTCCGCAAGTGCATGTTTATTGTTTTGGTTTGTGTGGCTTACGAAAACTGACCTGGGCATGCAGCCGGCACCCCTTCCCAAAAGTGAGGGCAGTCAAATATTTGCAGAGAGCAACGGCTGCCTAGCCCCCAGGTCCTTATCTTCCCTGACAAAAGGAAGTTGCGGAACCTTGTTTCCCTGTCAACGGATGAAAAATGCAAGGAACTAGATGCAGCCAAGATGACATCACGGGGAACCTACTTGCTGACCTGGTTCAAGGGAAGTGAGGTGGGAGGGAATGCACATGTAATAAAGGGCCTCTGATTGAAGTGAGGAAAGGAGGGGAAACACACACGGGACCCGGTAGCTTGCAGGAAAAAGATTAGGTTAGTGGATAAAAGAATGAAGTTGAGGTCAGCCAAAGGGCTTAAAGAGGAGAATCCAAGAAGAAGGAGCTGTAAGAAAGCGAGTCTGTGGATACGTAAGGAATTAAGACACATGATGAAAGATTGCAGCTCTACTTCGCATGCAGAAGGTCCCAGTGTGGGACCATGCAGAGCCAGTGTGGTGTAGTGGTTAAGAGCGGTAGACTCATAATCTGGGGAACCGGGTTCGTGTCTCCACTCCTCCACATGCAGCTGCTGGGTGACCTTGGGCTAGTCACACTTCTTTGAAGTCTCTCAGCCCCACTCACCTCACAGAGTGTTTGTTGTGGGGGAGGAAGGGAAAGGAGAATGTTAGCCGCTTTGAGACTCCTTCGGGTAGTGATAAAGCGGGATATCAAATCCAAACTCTTCTTCTCTTCTTCTCTCGTTCGATTCCTAGCATCTCCAGGAAGGGCTGGGAGGAACCTCTGCCTGAAATCCTTTGAGACCCACTGACAGTGTAGACCAAGGGGAAGTCAATGTGGTGCCCTCCAGATGTTGGGTGGGGCTTCAAATTCCTAGCTATCATGGCCACCATGCCAAGGATGATCAGAGTTGATCTCTGATCAGATTATCAGAGTCTAGAAGCCCGTGGCTCTTGGAAGATGTGAGCGTGTGACATTGGCCATATCCTGGACGCAGCTTCAATTTGTCTTCTAAACTAGGTAAGGGTAGCCAATGGGTCTCAACCCCTCGGTGAATTAGGGGCCTCCCCTCCATGTGAAGACAGGCTTGGGCAGATTGAGCGGACGTACACCATATTGGTCCAACAGTCAAGAAAGCGATTTCTGCATGTGCTACAGAGGGAAGTGAGGAGCAGATGGGGCTCGCCCACCTGGGAAAGTGGCCCATCTAGGAGAAGGAAAACTTTGATGCCAATCCTCTGCTGCCCTGTGAGATATCTTTGGGAGAAGAAAATGCTCAGGATTAAACCCTCCACAAATCTGGAGTGGAGTCCCTAAGACAGTTGAATGGCGCCTTCCTTCCGGCAACTCCTGCAGCCAAGCTGGTGCCAAACGTATTGCTCTGATTTCCTTTGGACCACATCAGTGAGGCAAATGTGTGTGTGTTTGTTTGTGTGTGTGTTTGGGGGGGAGGGTATTTTCCTCTGGGCAGCCCAGGACCTCCATACACACTGCCCAGGCTTGCTGTCTGACAGGGGTGCCAACTTGAATAAAATTTGGGGAGCACAGGAAAGCCCCACCCCATATAATCCACTTTATGACAAAGCACACACACACACACACACACCATTTCAATGGCAATGCCCATCCAGGGCCGTCTTAGAGAGATCGGACGCCGTGGTGCAGCGATCCCTCGGTGCCCCCGGCGTGCCGCCTCTCCGCCCGCCTCCCTCCCGCACTGGCCGCCCCTCGGGAGGGGGGTGGGCGAGCGGGGGATGAGGGGTGTGGCGCTGGAGCGGCATGGGGCTTTGCACGCCCTTCCAGCGCTCCAGCTGGGGCTCCGGGAGGCGAGGGCGGCTGGCTTTCAGCCCGCCCGCCCGTGGGGGGGGCGGGTTGAGGGGAGGGGAGGGGAGGGGGTGCCTGGTATGCCGGCGGGCTCGTGGGGGCACCCCTGGGGGGCCCAGCGCCCTGGCGTGGCACACCACCAGCCCCTATGGACGAGACGGCCCTGTGCCCATCAGTTGGGGAGGAGGGCTGGCCCCTCAAATATTTTATTGGGGAGACCAAAGGCCCCTAGGAGTTGGCTCTTATGCACCCCAGGGAGGTCAATTCAGTGCTGCTAACACAGCAAAAATAAACGCGGAATAAGCAGTTACGAGTTACTGGTCTCTGTAGCCACAGCAGGCTCTGGCATTCTCCAATGGTTTGACTTCACCTCCAGAGGTGTGCTCCTTTGCCTTTTGTTATGTACTGAGCTGAATCCTAGCAGTCTGATTGGTCCTAGAACAATAGGACCCAGAATGCAGCAGTCTGGATCCTATTGTTCTAGGATTCAGCTCAGTACATAAAAACACCTTTTGAGACAGACGGATGCCGACATGTTTGGGGACCAGATCTGTGACCTTCTGCATGCACAGCATATGTCCTAGCATTGAGCTGTATAGCCCCCCCCCCCCGCTCGAGGGTTCCTCATGCTCCTGTGCCAGCCTTGCTATACATCTTCTCTTTTTTAAATTTTATTTTATTTTCAATGCAAAATTACAACAAAAATTACAAACAGAAAATCCAAACAAACAGAAACAAAAAAACACACCTACAAAGAAAACCGTGCCATCATAATAATCTTTACGTACATATACACATATTGACTTTGTTCCTCTGTTTTGAGACCTCAAAATTTTCAATCTTTCTGAATTGCTGTGTCTAATGTAAATTACCTCTATCTTTATACCTTTTGCACCGTTTCCCAATTTCTTTAACCCTTCAAAGCTTCATTCGTTACATACCGATATACTTAATCCAGAACAATGTTTTTTTTCCCATATATTCTTTAACACAATCCCATGTTTTTGCCAATTTTTGGTCCGATTGTCCCCTTACATCTTCTCAATGGCATGGATGACACACTCAGCTACGCCACAGACGATGCAAGCATTGCAGGTTGTTATAGGAGCTGAAGGTCTGTCTGCCAAGTTCTGCAGAGCTGTGATGAAATTCGAAAGTTTGTTCGGTTTGACAAAATACTAATTTAGCAACTCACGGCAGGCTTCTTTGCATCGCATTAATAAAAACAGTAGATAGATACACACTTAAATATATATGGAGTGTTTGGAAAATGCAAGGAGTATTGCTCATATTGTTCTGTCCATTTCCCCCTCAGAGGAAAAGCAGGTGTTTTTTCTCCTTAAAATCCCCTCTAGCTTTTAAGATGTGTTATGATACTTTAAGACCATTTGAGGTCTTTCATTAACAACGAAAGTTGTTCTCTGAGGTGGGGGGAAGTATAATCATTAAAGGGGTGGCGAAATACTGTTGAATAAAGCACTCATTTGTTGCAGAGGAAACAGTCAGTCTAACCACTAATTTTTCATTCTTACAATCGACATTAAAGGAAATCATCTTTTAACTGTAGCCTGTTCAAAAAACGTGGTTCCTCCAGGCAAGAAAGGAAGTGGCTGGGGTGTGTGTGTTGAGCTCTTTGCTAAATGCTTAGCGTGTAAGGCAGGGGTGGGGAACTTGTGGTCCCCCCAGATGTTCTCGGACTCCAACTCCCATCAGTTTCAACCAGCAACTCTGCAGACATGACATGAAGGTTGGCAACATCAACCCTGCACTGCCTGGAGATGGACATTCACGTCATGCGTCCACAGCAGTGACCAGGGGAGGAATGACCTCTGGGAGGAGCACAGATAGAAGAAACGCCGTGGTGCATCCAGAGGCGTAGGAAGGTCAGGTGGTACCCGGTGCGGAAAATTTCTTGTCACCCCCCTCATTGATTCCCCCTGCAAAAATGGTTTTACGTTATTTCATATTTTCTTACAAAGGAATAATAACAAGTAATAATAATAAAAACTTTTATTTATATCCCGCCCTCCCCAGCCAAAGTCGGGCTCAGGGTGGCTAACATCAGATACATAACATTGGTATAAAATCAAACAATAATTAAATTACCTCCTAAAAACATCTCAAAATCAAATTAAAGTCTAATTAGATGGCTTTCCACAGGGTTAGGGTTGGGAACAGTAAGTGCTCCACTGAACTGAAATTTCAGCCTTCATGACATAGGAAAACAGCCAAGTAAACAGCTATTTTGGTGGAGGAGGGTCAAGATATTAACCGATATGCATGAAATTTCATATATAGCTATATAATCCCTAGTATAGTAAGATAAGACCTTTGGAGCAGGCATTTTTTTTTTAAAAAAAGTTTTTTTTTATGAACCTCCCTAGTAGGGCAGTAATTGTTTCTTGTCAACCCCTCCATTATGGAACATGGGGTGGACCACCCCCTACGCCCCCCCTTGCTACATCCCTGGGTGCATCTGCAGCAGCACAATCGGATGCCTTCATCTGCCCCAGCTGCAACAAAACATGTTTCTCCTGCATCGGTTTCTACAGCCACAGCAGGCACCGCAACCTCCCAACAGCTTGACTTCATCCCCAAAGGCGCCCTCCTCCATCATCTCCTGAGACAGACGGATGGCAACCACTTTGACAGTTCTCAGCTAGATTGACCGATCATCTTGCTTGGTATATGGCAATTTCATAGATATATAAACGTCTATCATAACTAAGCCCCTATAAGCAGAAAGCAGCAAGGACTCTGATGCAGCGATGATTCTGAGCTGATTAATCCAGGTCTCAGCTGAAAGCTCACTTGGTGGTATATTTTTTTCTGGGCCTCCTCTCTGCCATTTACATAATGTGATATCCACATGTTGGCTGCTTTACTGTATTTATATTCCATTTACTTCAAGGCAAAGGGAAGCAACATCTGGAAGGCTGAGATAGAATCCCCCCCCCCACACACACATACACCAGAGCCTGGGCCGGCGTGCCCCTTGGAGGTGATAAGCTTTTTATCACCCATTTGGAGTGAAAAAGAGATACCCCCCCACACACACAACCTTGTCCCCTAGTGATAGGATCCATCCTTTGAGCACATATGCAGAGGAGAGGAAAGGGATAGTGTTCCTAGACTTCATTAGCCCTGCCTGTGAGCTAAAACATTACTCGTTCTGATCAATTTAGCTTTTTGTGGCTTGCTTTGTGGGAAGGTGCAGAAAAGTTTGCTTGCTAGGAGAAGAAAATAAAATGTGAATTGCAGCTGGTTAGGCTACCCTCTTGGCTTGAGTTTGCGCATCAGAGTCCCTGCTGACTTTGGGGAAACATAACGCCAGAAATCATTTTGCAGCTTAATTGTGGTCTCAGGAACTAGGGATATATTACCAAAACTAAACTTGTTATGATATGGGAGTGAATAATTGAAGAAATATAGAATGCAAGGGGTGGGTGGGAAGTCAGGTGCATAGGAAAAAGAATGTTTGCTAATATCAATTCATGTATTGTTGTCGTCATTTGTGTGTTTGTTTGATTGTGAGTTTTTTAGTTGTTAGGAGGTGATCGATATTTGTATATTTGTTTATTTTTGTACTTTTCTTTTGTGTGATGTAACAAAGTAAAAAGTAAAAAATAAAAAATAAAGAAAGCATTTTGTGGCTGAATTGTGGTCTCAGGAACTAGGGATGATGGAACCTGTCAATTTAAGTTTCTCATTTTTTCTCATCTTAAGTTCAATTCACCATATTCCTGCATCTGTTTGGAATGTATTCTTTTTTTTTCTTTTTAAAAAAAAGCAATGTAAAAAAGTTGTCATGAAAATTCATTGGCACTTTAGTGCACAATTCCCCCTAATATGCACATTTTTGGCAAGCAATTTCCCTTAAAACAATGCATTTTTGTATGTTATTTTCACAAATATCTTCATTTTAAAGAATATAACATAAGAACATTAGAAAGGTAAAGGTAAAGGTAATAGCCTCGGCTCAGTATACCTGAAGGAGCATCTTCAGCCCCATCGTTCAGCCCAGACACTGAGGTCCAGCTCTGAGGGCCTTCTGGCATAAGGTTACCAATTTTTTTTCAATGAATCTGGGAACACTTTTCAGCTTCAATGGATTTTGTATAGGGACTGATTTGTATATCCGGGGACTGTCCCCGGGAAACAGGGACACCTGGTAACCTTATTCTGGTGGTTCCCTCCCTGCGAGAAGTGAGGTTACAGGAACCAGGCAGAGGGACTTCTCGGTAGTGGCACCCGCCCTGTGGAATGCCCTCCCATCAAATGTTAAGGAAATAAACAACTATCTGACTTTTAGAAGACATCTGAAGGCAGCCCTGTTTAGGGAAGTTTTTAATGTTTGATGTATTTACAGTGGTACCTCGGGTTACATACGCTTCAGGTTACATACTCCGCTAACCCAGAAATAATGCTTCAGGTTAAGAACTTTGCTTCAGGATAAGAACAGAAATTGTGCTCTGGCGGCGCAGCGGCAGCAGGAGGTCCCATTAGCTAAAGTGGTGCTTCAGGTTAAGAACAGTTTCAGGTTAAGAACGGACCTCCGGAACGAATTAAGTACGTAACCAGAGGTACCACTGTATTGTGTTTGTAATATTATGTTGGGAAACCCAGCCAGATGGGCGGGGTAAAAAATTAAATTATTATTATTATTATTATTATTATTATTAAGGACCCCTGGACCGTTAAGTCCAGTCAAAGGCAGCTATGGGATTGTGGCGCTCATGTCGCTTTCAGGCCAAGGGAGCTGCCATTTGTCCACAGACAAATGGGTCATGTGGCCAGCATGACTATACCACTTCTGGTGCAATGGAAACCAGAAAAGCCGTTTACCTTCCCGCTGCAGTGGTACCTATTTATCTACTTGTACTGGTGTGCTTTCAAACTGCTAGGTTGGCAGGAGCTGGGACAGAGCAAAGGGAGCTCACCCCGTCACGGGGATTCGAACCGCCGACCTTCTGATCAGCAAGCCCAAGAAGCTCAGTGGTTTAGACCACAGCACCACCCGCATCCCTGCTGTCCCATCTAGTTCAGCATCCTGTTCTTTGTAGCACCCAACCAGATGACAATGGGAACTTGGTAAGCAGGACCTGAGAGCAACAGTGCTCTCCCCATTTGCATTTCCCAGCAACTGGCAGTTCTAGTTCCCTCCCATTTAATTTTGTTTTTACCAGTTTTATCCTCTTCACCTCAGATGGCAGGTTTGTTCCGAACCCAACCCTCCTCTGCTTCTGCTGGCTTTTGTCCCACAATCAGTTTAAAAGCTGCTCTGCCACCTTCTTGATTCCAAGCACTGACAACCTGGTTCCATCCTGGCTCAAGTGGAGAGCATCCATTTGGGGGGCACGTCCCAAAATGTTCTCTAGTGCCTAGCGAATCCAATACCCTCCTTGCAACACCATTATGTCCTCCACACATTAAGACTGCAAAGCTGTGCCTGTCTAGCTCTGGGTTCCCTGTGCATCAAACTGGTAACATTTCAGAGAAAGCTACCTTAGAAGTCTTGGCTTTCATAACCTTACCTATTAGCTCAAAGTTTGCTTCCAGGAGCTCAAGACTAAATTTCTTCGTTTCATTGGGGCTAATGTGCACCACAACCACAGACTCTTCCCCAGCGCTATCTACCAGATTATGTAGATCTTGGGTTTCCAGCTGTTTTCAGACTACAATTCTTGCCATCCCTGACTGCTGGTCCTGCTAGCTAGGGATGATGGGAGTTGTAGTCCAAAAACAGCTAGAGACCCAAGTTTGGGAAACCCTGATCTAGATGATGGGCGAATTGCCTGCCTGGTACGAAGGCTGCAGAAGTTGCCCACCACAGACAAAACTTTCTATGTTCCTTAATGGCCAAATCACCCATGATCAGGATCCCTCCACCCTCTGGAGAGGTGTCCTCAGCACAATAGGATAGCTGACTTAGATAGTTCCTTGCAGCCAATGCTTAAATTCACAAGAGCCAGAATTTATAAAGGGGGACAGAATCCCATCAGACGGAGTCCCTGGGAATGTTGATTAAGTGGGAAGTGAACAATGAGTGTTGATTAAGTGGAGAGTGGGCAATGGATTCTAAGTTAATTGAGGATTAATTCCTTTGGGGAAGAGAACCTTGTTCCTTAGAGAGAGTCCCTTCCTTCCTTCCTTCCTTCCTTCCTTCCTTCTTCTTCCTTCCTTCCTTCCTTCCTTCCTTCCTTCCTTTCTTTCTTTCTTTCTTCCTTCCTTTCTTTCTTTCTTTCTTTCTTTCCCAAACCTGACAAGTTTGCTATCTGTGGAAGTTGCAGTGTTTGGAAATGGACTTGAATGAGCGCGATCTTCTTAGCACAAAGAAGAGTTTAATTCCTCATGTGTGGTGTTTGCAGCTACAATACTTTATGCAAAACAACAGAGACAAAGCAAAATTCATTCATGGATGAATGAATGAATGAATGAATGAATGAATGAGTGAACTAGGAAAGAGTTAAGGAATGTAGACAAAGAACGGGGGGGGGGGGTTATAAAAAAAACAGTGAGGAAAAACACATCCTTCTGTTAAGTTCTGAAAAGATCGGAACTGAAGTATTATAAATGCGATAAATTGCTTTCCTTTATTGTAATGCTGCTTTGATTTCCTACTTTTTTAGTGAATTGCCAGGGAATTTAAGGGAAATTATGAATAAATAAAAACCCACAAATGTGGGGAGAAAAAGAAAATCAAAATGTGTTCCAGTAATTTGATGAAGCCTGAATACTTGGACGAGAGGAAGATTAAATCATGTGAGGGTGGTGGTTGCTTAAGAGAGAGAGAGAAAGAGAGAGAGAGAGAGAGAGAGAGAGAGAGAGATTATTTTTATATAACTTTATGAGAATCACAGCCAGTAAATAATAATGCTGTTTATAATCAGGGCTCCGGGACGTGCAGCTCAGCTCTGCTAAGATCAGGCTGAAATCCAGCTAACCCTGTATTCTGTTTCCAATGAGGGTCAGCCTGATCTCCAGCAGGGCATGAAGGTTATGCCCATCATAGAATTGTACAGTTGGAAGGGATCCCAAGGGTCATCTAGTCGAACCCCCTGCAATGCAGGAATATGCAGCTGTCCCATGTAGAGATCGAACTTGCGACCTTGGTATTATCAGCACTATGCTCTAACCAGCTGAGCTATCCAGTAGTGGCATAATAACATAAGAAAAGGCTGCCTGGTGGATCAGGCCCATGGCCCAGCCATTCTATCATGCTGTTCTCATAGCACTGACAACCAGATGCCTACGGGAAGCATGCAAGAAGGACAGCACTCTCCCTACTTGTAACTCCCGAGAAATATGTGACCTGCCAACAGAGGAGGAAGAACGTAGCCATCAACAAGGCCATTGATAGCCACTGAGGTGCAGCACTGCGGGTCTTCTGGCGGTTCCCTCACTGCGAGAAGCAAAGCTACAGGGAACCAGGCAGAGGGCCTTCTCGGTAGTGGCGCCCGCCCTGTGGAACGCCCTCCCATCAGAGGTCAAAGAGATAAATAACGAAACTCCGAGACCAGAGGGAAGAGACAGTGCAAGAGGAGTGGAAGAAATTTAAAGTCTATTTGAAACGACGTGAAAAGATAGACATTTGAAATGAAATCAGAGGACATTTAAGGCTACAGTAATATTAGAAGTTAGGTTAAGATAGGATATAAGAAGTTTGAATTGTGTTATGTTTATTTGTATTAGGAATAAGATTATAGGTATATGATGTTTATGATATATAAAGATTAAGATTAGTTGAGAAGGAAGAATTTACAATGTTATAAAGTTACTATAGTTAATTAGAAATGTACGCAGAAGAGAGGACGTGAGGAGGTCCCAAAACAATGGGATCAATAAGATAAGAATAGGTAAATAAGTGTTTGTTTTGTAGTATTGTAGTTTTGTTGTAGTGTTTTGTTTATTTTGTATTTTGTATTTGTTAATTTTTTGTTATATTTTGTTAAAATTTAATAAATTCTTATAAAAAAAGAGAAATAAATAACTACCTGACATTCAGAAAATACCTGAAGGCAGCCCTGTTTAGGGAAGTTTTTAACCTGTGATATTTTAATGTATTTTAATATCTGTTGGAGGCCGCCCAGAGTGGCTGGGGGGACCCAGCCAGATGGGCGGGGTACAAATAAATCATCATCATCATCATCATCATCATCATCATCCATGAATTATTTCATCTTACCACTTGTTGGTTCCTGCAATAGCGGCAGTAGGAGTATTGCATAGCTCTAATATATACAAATACCGGTATTCTCTTGATTCTGTGATGACTTTGGCATCTGTTGCTTAAATGATTCTTCATTCACACACCAACCAACTGATCCTTCCTCTCTCTCTTTTTGTCGTTATGTTATTGCTATTGGCCTTTATTGTCTATGCTTTCTAATACAGCACAAAGGGGTCGGGTACGTTGGTTGGGGGGGGGGAGGGAGGGGGAAGGGAAGCCCCATTAGCCTGGCAATGCAAAGCAGCCTCCCATCCAAATAGTATTGGTTGGAAGCAGAGCTTTGCATAAGTGGTTTGGACAATCGCTCCGTTTCCCTAATTACTTTTAGGATTAATAATTAAACAGGAAGACCATTCTCCTCCCCCGGACAGCAATTTTCTGGAATCGAGTACGGAACGGGCGGTAAATTAAGAAATAATATCTCCTGGGCTCGTGGAGGTCAAATCGTGGCTGAGTGCTAGAGTCAACCACTTAAAAAAAGAAAAAAAAAACCCAGTTGGGATCTGCAAACGACAATTCGATATTTTAAGGGAGTGCATGCAAGGACGTATGTGTAACTGTAATAAAATGCTATTAGTACGAATGATCCCGCAAAAGTTGTTTTTCCAAGGGGAAACCCCAGCATGGAACCGTGAGTCCCAACTTAATAGAAAATGTTAATGTTACCGTCATTAATAGAATCCTATGCATATTTAGAAGCAAACCCCACTGTGTTCAATTATGCTTCCTCCCGACTAAGTGTCTCTCAGATTGCCGCCTCCGGGTGAGGGTGGGGGAAGGCCATATCCATGCCGTACATTTAAAGCACCGTTGTGCTCCTTTAACAGTCACACACACCCCTTCCCAAGAATCCTGGGAACTGTAGTTTGCCAAGGGTGCTGACCTCACAGACCTAGAGTTCCTGGGACCTTTAACAAACTGCAGTTCCCAGGGGTCTCCAGGACTGCTGAAACGCTGAAAGAATGCTTTAAGGTTTTGAAATATACTCGGAGTCCAGTCGTTCCTTGGGTCCCGGAGCTGAACCCTGGATACACAGTGCGAGGCAGCGGTGCGGCAGGTGGCGGTGCTGCGGTGCAGTGTGTGGTGGTCAGCTCAGCGGGACCCCATCCTCGTCGCCGGTGAAATATACTCAGAGTCCAGTGTGAACTTCATGCTCTTTATTCAGCTCATAGTAGCGAGGAATGAATCTTTCCCCAAAGCGTCTGCTATATATACATTATTTACACAATGGGCCCCACGTGATTGGCTAATTCCGGGATACTCCTGTATGCCAATCAGGTTGCGGATTCACTTCCACCTGGAGCTGGATTGGGTGGCTCCTGCGGACCAATCAGACTGCTGCATTCTGGATCCTATTGTTCAAGGATTCAGCTCAGTACATTACAGGTTTTCAGAGAGGGGTGTGTGCAGAGAGAGAGAGAAAGAGGTAGCCCCATTATTTGGGGGATCTGACCCTGCTCACTGCTAGTCTGTATCCTCTGAGAGAATACCCCTAAACGCACGCAACCTTCGATGAAAGAAAAGCTTCTCTGCTCCCACTCGAAAAAGAATGGTGCTACATTCAGAATATATAGCCAGGCCTTTATTTCACTGCAAATTAAATCAGGTTCACCCTCCCTCTTTCGTTATTGTACCTCCTCTTCTAAGACCAGGGGTGTAGCGTGCCCCCCCCGGGTGGCCGCATCCCCGGGCAAACAATTTTTGGGGAGCACAAACCAGATGTCCCTATACAGGGATTCCTCTCCCTCTCTCCCTGCTGCTTGGGGGGGGGGTGTGTGTGTGTCTCTGGGCCCCAGATCCAGGACTGGCCTTGCTGCCATGTCCCCAGCCCCTTTTACTGTATGGCCACCCGTCCAGCGTCAATTAGCTTCCAGTCCCAATTCAAAGTGCTGGTTTTGACCTATAAAGCCTTAAACGTCCCAGGACCGCAACACAGTGGTACCTCGGGTTACAAACGCTTCGGGTTACTAACACTTCGGGTTACAGACTCTGCTAACCCGGAAGTAGTACCTCGGGTTAAGAACTTTACCTCAGGATGAGAACAGAAATTGTGCGGCAGCGGGAGGCCCCATTAGCTAAAGTGGTACCTCAGGTTAAGAATGGTTTCAGTTTAAGAACGGACCTCCTGAACGAATTAAGTTTGTAACCAGAGGTAACACTGTACCTCAAAGACCGCCTCCTTCCATATGAACCAACCTGGGCCTTGAGATCATTTCCTGAGGCCCTTCTCCTTGTGCCTCTTCCTTGTGAGGTCCAAAGGGTGGCAACACAAGAACAGATTACCTAGTCCAACCCCTGCAATACAGGGATATGCAGCTGTTCCAAAAGGGGATCAAACTTGCAACCTTGGCGTTATCAGAAACATGCTCTAACCAACTGAGCTATCCAGCATTTTGTTCCTGTTTCATTATGCATTTTGTGTTTTTTATTTTGTATTTTTATGCTGTGAAACCGCCCTGAGATGAGATCTTTAGATGAAAGCAGACCCTCCAAGTGTCCCTGTTTTCCAGGGACAGTCCCAGACTTAGAGAAGCCACCCCAGTTTCTGATTTGACCCTGGAATGTCCCACTTTTCCTTTGTTGTTGTTGTTCAGTCGTTCAGTCATGCCCGACTCTTCGTGACCAGAGCACGCCAGGCACGCCTATCCTTCACTGCCTCCCGCAGTTTGGCCAAACTCATGTTAGTGGCTTCGAGAACACTGTCCAACCATCTCATCCTCTGTCGTCCCCTTCTCCTTGTGCCCTCCATCTTTCCCAACATCAGGGTCTTTTCCAGGGAGTCTTCTCTTCTCATGAGGTGGCCAAAGTACTGGAGCCTCAACGTCAGGATCTGTCCTTCTAGTGAGCACTCAGGGCTGATTTCTTTAAGAATGGATAGGTTTGATCTTCTTGCAGTCCATGGGACTCTCAAGAGTCTCCTCCAGCACCATAATTCAAAAGCATCAATTCTTCGGCGATCAGCCTTCTTTATGGTCCAGCTCTCACTACATTACTACTGGGAAAACCATAGCTTTAACTATACGGACCTTTGTCGGCAAGGTGATGTCTCTGCTTTTTAAGATGCTGTCTAGGTTTGTCATTGCTTTTCTCCCAAGAAGCAGGCGTCTTCTAATTTCGTGACTGCTGTCACCATCTGCAGTGATCGTGGAACCCAAGAAAGTGAAATCTTTTCCTTAGGACGTCCCTATTTTCATCAGGGAAATGTTGGACAGTATGGAGTTATCTGACCCTCCAAGCCATCTGAAGGCAATCCTGTATAGGGAAGGTATTTTTTTTTAATGCTTAATGTTTTTATTATGTTTTTATATGTTTTATATAGGGAAAGATGAGTACGGTATAAATATTAAAATTATCATTATGGAATGGGATGTGCCTATTTTCGTTGGAGAAATGTTGGGGGGGATGTGAAAGGCAGTATACAAAATTAGTAGCAGTAGTATTAAATAATAATAATAATAATAATAATAATAATAATAATAATAATAGTTATAAGAATTTTAAGGTCATATATAAAAAATTAAATGTTCATAGCTGTATATATAAACTGTATATATAAACCTACAGATTAGGCCCTGAACAAATTAGCCTCAAATATTTCTCTGAAAGGTCAAAGTGGGAAATCTCCCCATTGTCTCTTTCCTCACAAATCCTGTCTTAAGGGCACATTCAAGATATGAACAGGGTGTGAGCCTGTGACCTAGATTCAGGAATTAAGTAGTTATAATAACAAAAGAGTGGCCAAAACCCAGATAATGCAATCAGGTAACTTGCCAAAACAACACACTCAGATTTCTGTTGTAGACCGCCTTTTCTGTGATGTAGGTATGATGTATCTGGGGGGTGGTCTTGGGCTACACCCCTTCTGTGATGTATGTATGATGTTTCTGGGGGTGGTCTTGGACTCCAGGGCGGGCAATTTAAAATGTCTATATAAGGGCTTGCACGCATGGCTCTGGGTCCCTCCTCCTCTTTCCTGTGTGTGTGGGGAGCACCCTGTTGCAACAGCTTTTAATAAAGATCAGGCTAAACTAGCTGCCTTGCTTTTCACTAGAATTCTGGTCCGGTCTCTGTCATTTTACTAGCCGGTAAGGGCTTCCAATTGTGCTCTGCCGGAGGTCCGGGCTCCCTCCCGGAGAAGGACCCCTTTTAACAATAATAAATCTCCCCATCACTCCATGTGAACTGCCTATGCGCCTGGAAAATGCCCTGGGATCCGCAACGCGCAGTAGTCCTGGGGACCGGACAGCCCAATGGGCACCTTAGCAAACAATGGACATGGTGGATTTCTATTAAGTCATTTTATCAGGTGGGTTCCTTTTAATGCAAACCCAGATGTCCCAATGTTTCCCTCTTTCACCACTAACAAGGGTGTCCTGGAAGCAGAAATATCCCTGGTGCCCTTTGCCACAGCTTGCATTTCTCATTGAGTTCCCCAGCGTCCCCCCTTCCCGGGCTTTGACTTCTGGCTTACAGAATCCACCCCGAGTGCCGCCCACGACGCACCTCCTTTGTCTCCCCTGGCAGCTACATCCTCAAAGGATTCCAGCGAGCTAATGAGCCGTGCCTTTCCTTTCCCTGCAACCATATTAGATATCCTTAATTAAGCCGTGCTTTCCCAAGTGTCACTCCCATGTTCTCTTTCAAGAGGCCTAAGTCTTCTCCCCCCCAACCAACCCGCTTCCCCCCCTCCCATGTGACAGACCCCTAAGACATCGCCACATGTTCCCCACTTTAAGAAAACGCAAGAAAGAGGAATGCCACACAGAGAGGCATTGTCTCACTTTCCTTGCCCAGATTCAGAGGGGCTCGCTGGGGATATAAAGAGCAAAGCCTTAGGTGGAAGACCCAGAAGTTTTTTTGGGGGGGGGGTCGAGTCAACAGAACAACTTTGCCCCCAAATATCTGAGGGACTGCCCTTTTCCCTATGGACTTTCCTGGGGGGAGTTCAATTTTCGAAAGGAACACAGACCCTCTGTGAGGGCCTGGGACCCCATGGGCTCTTGGCAGAGAGAGCTTCAGGCCCCAAACTTTTGTAACGATATTTTAGGACCCACTCTGTTCCTCCGGTTGCAATTTGTCTTAAACTGCGTTTTTTAAAAATAAAAATAATAATAATAGGGGTGCCTGGCATGCTCTGGTCCATGGGGTCACAAAGAGTCGGACACGACAGAACGACTGAACAACAACAAACAACAACTAATAATAATAATAATAATAATAATAATAATAATAATAATAATGTTATGTTTTTTAATTTTTGCGACCCGCCCTAGGACCTTATGGTGAAGGCCAGGCAATAAATCAAAATAAAAGGATAACGGTTGCAACCGGTGCTATTTTTCTAGAAAAGCAGGTGCTGGAAGTCACCATTCTTCACTGTCAGCTGCTGCAGAACAGACTGCCAACAAGGCTCAGCTGATTAGGAACAAGGAGTGCAAAAGGATGGAGCTGGACCTTATTTCAGTGTCTAGGAAGTCCAGAACAGGGGTTCTCAAACTCTCAAGCATTCCCTTGAGAGTCTTCAAGATGACTTGTGATCCCCCCCCCTCCGCCTGCTGTAGACACGCCGTGCAAGACGCCGTTTGATTTTTAACTGCGTTTTTATTGCTCCTTTTATTTCCCGTGCATTGCATTTTATTGCATTGCGATTAGAATTCCATAGCTAGCACTCAAACCGCAATACAATCAGATGCAGTACATAAGGAATAAAAGGAGCAATAAGAATGCAATTAAAAATCAATATGGACATTGAAGGCAATGGAAGCACCGTCTCCTGTCTTCAACCACAAAGCCACAGGCATGCCACATGGACCACCTCTATGAAGCTCATGTGATGCAGCAGCTAAAAAAGCCAATGCAATTCTGGGCTGCATCAATAGGAGTATAGCATCTAGATCAAGGGAAGTAATAGTACCACTGTATTCCGCTCTGGTCAGACCTCACCTGGAATACTGTGTCCAGTTCTGGGCACCACAGTTCAAGAAGGATACTGACAAGCTGGAACGTGTCCAGAAGAGGGCAACCAAAATGGTCAAAGGCCTGGAAACGATGCCTTATGAGGAACGGCTTAGGGAGCTGGGTATGTTTAGCCTGGAGAAGAGAAGGTTAAGGGGTGATATGATAGCCATGTTCAAATATATCAAAGGATGTCATATAGAGGAGGGAGAAAGGTTGTTTTCTGCTGCTCCAGAGAAGCGGACATGGAGCAATGGATTCAAACTACAAGAAAGAAGATTCCACCTAAACATTAGGAAGAACTTCCTGACAGTAAGAGCTGTTGGACAGTGGAATTTGCTGCCAAGGAGTGTGGTGGAGTCTCCTTCTTTGGAGGTCTTTAAGCGGAGGCTTGACAGCCATCTGTCAGGAATGCTTTGATGGTGTTTCCTGCTTGGCAGGGGGTTGGACTGGATGGCCCTTGTGGTCTCTTCCAACTCTATGATTCTATGGGTCTGCTGGTGGCCAGGAAGGTCTGTGCGCATTCATGTTGCCGGAAATTAGAATGAAGCAAAACCATGACTCTCCCCTTTCCTCTTTTGCACCAACAGAGTTGCTACCTGTTCCAAATTGTTACGGATCGCTCATGCCTCGGAAGCCATAGTGCGATTTCCACGTTTTCTCATAAAACCCCACTGGGCCACAGTGAATTTCACATGATTGGCGAATTATATATTTGAGGCTGTGACAGAGAGCGAATCGAGTTATTTGTCTTATCTTGGCATAGGGTGGCTGTCGGCCCTGCGTCGCTCTGATCCCAGACAGGGAACTTGCCCTTGGTGCTAGGAGATGTGAGGGTGGGGAGGAGAAAGGGAATGGGGCAGGGACAACCTTTGCATTGAAATGTCAAGCTATCTTTCCCATAAATCTTTCTACATGGAAGGAAGGAAGGAAGGAAGGAAGGAAGGAAGGAAGGAAGGAAGGACAATATACCGGTACCCTTGCAGGTCCACCTCATCCTGCTTGGCTGACAAAATGGATGGTTGGACAGCCTGTAATTGCCAGGTTAGAATATGTCAATCCCAAAAGCTGTACTGCACTGGGACCTTTAGCTAAAGTTGTCACACAGCTGCAGTTCCCAGAGTTTCTAGGGAAGAGAGATTGATGTTAAACCACTCTGGAACTGTAGCTCTAGGCAAGGAATAGGGGCTTCCTAACAATTTCAACACCTTTAACGATCCACAGCTCCCATAATTATTGGCAAGAAATGGTATCAAAGAGATTTAAATGCATTGCATGAATGCGGCCTCAAATTGCGTGGGGCTGTGGTCTAAACTACCGAGCCTATTGGGCTTATCGATCGTAAGGTTGGCAGTTTGAATCTGCGCGACAGGGCTAGCTCCCGTTGCTCTGTCCCGGCTCTTGCCTACCTAGCAGTTTGGAATCATACCAGCACGAGTAGATAAATAGGGCCTCTCTTGGAGAATCTACTCTGTTTTGGTGGATCCGCTCCCTTGACGGAGCACACGTCCTATTTGCTTATGCTTGGGCAGTGTTGGACTACAGCTCCCATCATCCTTTGCCATTGGCCACGCTGGCTGGGGCATGATGGGACTTGGAGTACAAGAACATTTGGAATGCTGCAAGTTTCCCATCTGTGACGTGCTCTGGTTCCGCAGATGCAAGTCAAGCAAATGCTAAAGGAAACCAGCCCAAGGGAACCAGACTTGGGTATTGCCATCCAAGGAACTACTCAACACTTCCGGGAAACTGGGAACGTGCAAAATGTCACACACACACACACACACACACACACACCCCATACATTTAAAGCACATGGTTTCCCCCAAAGAATTTTGGGAATTGTAGTTTGTTAAGGTTTCTAGGAATTGCAGCTCTATGAGAAGGTAGACTCCATTTCCCAGGGTTCTTTGGGGGAAGACAGGATTATTAAAGTGGTCTTTCAATGTATGGTGTGTGGATGTGACCTTAGAGCTTGACAACGACCATCACCAGTCCAGGTTTTGTGCTTTCCTCAGCCAGCTGGTATCTTCTCAACTTTCCTGTTGATTCAGCATTGTGAAAGCAGTTAACTCCGTCCTTCTTAAAGGCTCTTCAGAAAGATGTTATGATATCTTCAGGGATTTGCGGGGGGTGGCGAGCGGAATTAGGTGGGGTTGAATAAGCATAATGAGACAAGCCACTCAAGGAGGAGTTGAAAAGTTCAGTTATTCTCAGCACAGTCTAGACGACTGCAGGCTTTGGCATTTGCACTGTGTGACGAGGGCTATTTCCCCATTCTATCATTGCTGTAGCAGAAAAATCAAACTTTTCCAGAAATGCAGGCCTGGGGGGGGGGGTCTGTCCTTTGGATATTTTGTTAAGCTCGGGGAGCCAGCATGTGGAATTGCTGCCAGAGGATGGTCCTCAGTTTGAAGTGCTGTCTGGTCCAAATCTGATTTAAAGATAAGACGGCCTGCCCATGTGTAGACCTGCAAGATCAGTTAGACCAGTGGTTCCCACACCACCTCCTTGGTTCCACAAACTCATTCCCACTGCCCTTACCCTATAAAAAGTCCTATTCTGAATAGCAGTTTGCATGACCCACAGAGGAAGATAATAATAGCATAATAACATGCCAAACAATAACAAGCAATGGCACTCCCCCCAAAAAAACCTCATTAAAACTATTCAGTTTAATTCAACAAATCTGATGCACTTGATCCAACGAAGTCTGATAGTTATTTGCAACTCCAAGCCCCCTTCTGCTGCCCCTGCCTCTTAAAGGTAAAGGGACCCCTGACCATTAGGTCCAGTCGCGGATGACTCTGGGGTTGTGGCGCTCATCTCGCGTTACTGGCTGAGGGAGCCGGCGTACAGCTTCCGGGTCATGTGGCCAGCATGACAAAGCCGCTTCTGGCAAACCAGAGCAGCACACACACGTTTACCTTCCCGCCAGAGCGGTACCTATTTATCTACTTGCACTTTGACGTGCTTTCGAACTGCTAGGTGGGCAGGAGCTGGGACCGAGCAACGGGAGCTCACCCCGTCGCAGGGATTTGAACCGCCGACCTTCTGATCAGCAAGCCCTAGGCTCTGTGGTTTAACCCACAGCGCCACCCGTGTCCCTATCCCCTGCCTCTTAGTACCCCACTAAGTAATCCCCCCAGGGGGTCGTGCCACCCACTCTCCCCCAATATCTGTAGGGGTGGCTTTTGTAATTCCGGGATTGTCGCTGAAAAATGGGGACACTGGGAGGGTGATTAAATTATATGGGGCTTCTATGACCTCATCCTCATCTTTTTTGAATAGTCCAGGGCTGCACCAATATGGTCCCTGAACACCCACAGACACCCCCCCATCCGCCCTGCCAGAATGCAAGAACCGCCAGCAAGACTTTGTGCCAAGTGTTATTTCAATTCATTATTCATGCCAGCCACCTAAGCTCAGCTAAGCCAATTCCGATCCTGACAAATTAGCTACCGGTGCCTTTCATAAGTAATTTATCACAAAGCCTTGTTAAAACTGGCCCAGTTTTACATACAAGAACATTGGCTGCAGACAACGGGGACCCTTGTTTGACTAATGGCTTAGGCTGTGCGTAGGCTTGGGCGCATCTGCAGTGTGTGTGTGTGTGTGTGTGTGTGTGTGTGTGTGAAAGTGTCCTGAAGATTTTGCAAAACATGAATTAATTAAACCCATCATAACTCCTAAACTGAACCAAAATGTGCGTACCGGTATTTGCTCATACCTCTCCACTGTGATCTGGCTTTCTTCCTCTGCTGCTGCTTACTCTGTAACCTCTTTGGGATGGGAACGGGTACCGCTGTGGTCTAAACCACTGAGCCTCTTGGGCTTGCCGATCAGAAGGTCGGCGGTTCGAATCCACATGACAGGGTGAGCTCCCGTTGTTCTGTTCCAGCTCCTGCCAACCTAGCAGTTCAAAAGCACACCAGTGCAAGTTGATAAATAGGTACTACTGCTGCGGCGGGAAGGTAAACGGCGTTTCCGTGCGCTCTGGCTTCTCTCACAGTGTCCCGTTGCACCAGAAGCAGTTAAGTCATGCTAGCCACATGACCCGGAAAGCTGTCTGTGGACAAACGCTGGCTCCCTCGGCCTGAAAGCGAGATGAGCACCACAACCCCATAGTCGCCTTTGACTGGACTTAACCATCCAGGGGTCCTTTACCTTTACATTTTTACCTAATCTCTTTGGAGCAGAGGCCTGTCTTCATTTCGGATGTTACCCTCCCATGAGTAGTTCTGTAGCTGTAAGAAACAGCAACCTTAACTGTGTTTGTTTATTTAGTTTATTTGGGAATTGTAGCTCTGTGGGAGGGAGGGTCTTCTTTCGGCACCCTTTAACAAACTAGAGACTGCGGCTGCAATCTCCTTGGTGATGCAGATACTATTAAGCAGTTGAATGTGCATGCGTACTCCGTCCATTTCCCTCCCCCCCCCCACGTGTGGCCCTGGGCACTGGCAACCCACGCTATGCCATATAGATGATCCTTGTAGTCCCCTTCCAACTCTATAATTCTGTGACATATTTAGGTGTGGTGCCACCTTTTCTCTCTCACTTTCTGCCACCCCCCTTCTCTTGTGCGAGCCCCAAATCGGTCAAAAGATCCCTGCATTGCAGGGGGTTGGACTAGATGACCCTTGGATCCCTTCCAAGCTCTATGATCTCTGCCACCACCTCTCCCTGGCTTTCCCCCTCCTTGCCACCCACATGAAATTTGTCTTAGAGCTACATGGAACTAAGCTAAGGGCCATATGGAGCTCTCATGAAACACATTGCCCATCCCTGGTGGAGGCCCCCAAGCCCCCCAGGCACGACTTCTGAGCAAGCACGAGCTTCCAAACGACACCCAGCACATCCTTCACCCTCCCAGCTTTTCCTGCTGCGCCATTATCGGTGCCATTTATCAATAATTAACAAAATGCTTGAATAACAGCAAAGAAATAAATACACCGCAGGATACCATTTCCAATTAGCAAGGGTCACATCCCCTGTGGAGATTTGCTGTGGAAAAAACGTGCAAACGAAAGCTCCACATCATGTTTGGGTTCTCTCGCCTTTCTCTGCCGGCATCCCTGCATGGGATCAAAGGGGGTCGCCTATACAGGATGAGGCAGCCCATGAGCTGTGTTACTGCTTTTAATAGTGTTAACATTTCCCATCTTCACAAGTTGGCTTTCTGCAGCTGGCACCATGCTTTCGCCTGCTGGGCAGCCGGGCACAAGCTGAGAGAACGAGGAGGCACAGGGAGGGAGGACAAAGCCATTTGGTATGGCCAATGTTCTAGTCCTTATTGTGCAATCCCAACCACCTCTGCAACCCGGGCCGTTGGATTTGGGCATCGTGAAAGGGCAGCGCACTGTTACTTTCTAAACGTTGCTGTTGGCATCTCTCTGTCTTGGAAGACAATGGAGTGTGTTAGCTGGGGCACAAGTCTTGAAAGTATGTATGAAGGTCCTGGGCTGCCCAGATGACAAGACCCCCCTCTCGGCCTCACTGATGTGGTCCAAAGGAAAGCAGAGCAATAGGTTTGGCACCGGCTTGGCTGCAGGAGTTGCCGGAAGGAAGCATACAAGACACCATCCAACCGTTTTAGGGACTCCACTCCAGATTTGTGTAGGGTTTTCTCCTGAGCCCTTTCTTTTCCTGAAGATGCCCCGCAAGGCTGCAGAGATTTAGAACCAGGGTTTCCTTCTCCTTCCCGGGTGGATGAGCCCCATCTACCCTTCAAATACAAATGCAGAAAAAGCTTCCATGCCAATGCCGCTTACTTTGAACACATCCTCCTGTTCTCATAGTGGCCAAGTGAGATAGGAAGTCAGCGTGCAAGATCTCAGTGCAACAGTACCCTTCTTGCTTCCTATTCCCAGTAACTGATATCCAGAAGCATTGCTGCCTCGGACAGTGGAGGGAGAACACAGTCTCATCCTGCATGGATATGGCTCATCTCGTTTTAAAGCCATTCAAATTAGTGCCCATCACACCTCTTGGGGGAGGACTGGCTCCCGAAATCTCAGAGCGCTGCTGCCAGCCAGTGCAGGAACACACAGAGCCAGTCATACCAATGGTCTGACTGAGTAGAAGGCAGCTTCTGATTTTAAATCAACCCTTCATTCAGTTCCTAGAAGGCAGTCGGAGCACCGCTGTTGCTATTTTCAGACAAGTGTCCCCGAGCCAACCCACTCCTCCTGCCATAAAAATCCACAGCAAGAAATAGATAGGCATGCAAAAACCTCATATATAATTAAGTCGCAGGCTGGTACAGTGGAAGCTTAAAAAGGCAGGCTCCAGCTACGAAGCGCAATCTGGTTACACTCCCCAGCCCTCTCATTACATTCTCCGCATGCTAATCCATCTTCCAAACAGCTAAGTAAACTTTACATCTCCAAGGGGGCTTTGCAGAGTTACGAAACGCATCCCTCTTTTGCTCCTGGCTGGCAGGAAGGTGATATTTTGAAGTCGTCCAGTGTTGCGTAGCATGAAATGGAAGAAAAGCTGCCCCCAGATTATTCCCCATGCCTGACCTGCAGCGGATGCTGGGCCGCCCCAAGACATGTTGCTACCTGAAATGGAACATGGAATGGCGTCACCACCCCAAGACAACATGCATGCTTGTGCCCAAGGCTGACCACATTGTTTCGGCACTGAGTCAGGATATAGCACCAGCACACCTCCCCAAGATTAGAATATTACAACTGGAGGGATAGTACCTCTGGTGGGTGGTGGGGGACATGTCATGCTCCTTCTGGGGAAGAACCAGAGAATTGTAGGGTTGGAAGAGGGTCACCCCCAGAGGCGCACTCCATTGTCTTTTGAGACAGATGGATGCCAGCAACGGAGTATTTGAGCTTTCACACAACATAGAAGTCGCTTCTGGAATCTGCGTGGAATATAGGGCAACTTCAGCGCTTATGTCCAAGTTATTTGCTTCCAGAGAAGAATTGCAGATAGTATGGAATATTCCACTACGATTCCAGAAATGGCTTTTACATTGTGTGGAACCTTAAACAGAATGTGGAAATTAAACGTTAGGGGAGCATCATGGAAATAGAATGAGCTATGTGAATGCAGCCTAAGCAGCGGTGTAGCTAGCTGCTCCGGCACCAGGTGCAGCGGGGATGGGGCAATCCGCGCATGGGGGTGCTGTGGCGATCCATTTCGGGTAGCGCAGGGCCCCGAGCCACCACTTCACTCCCAGGAGAGACGCTTGGCTTGGGCACACTGTAGGCCAGGCCCCGCGGTAAGTTGCCGCCCCGCGGTGTGCCATTTTGCCACCCCCCAAGGATGACGCTTGGGGTGGACCCCACCTCCCACTCCCCTTCCTACACCCCTGAGCCTAAGTTACAGCTCCATTGCTGCAAGGTTTCCGCTTGTCCAATGGGACTTCCCCTGCCTTGCCCCCTATGCATCCCCTAAATGCATTGAATGGTTCCCCCCCAACCCCCCAGTGCAGAATTGGGGAGGAGAGCAGGGGAAGTCCCATTGCAAAAGCTGAAATGATGGGCTGGTAGGACACTTTACCTGATTACCACCCTTGATATTCATGTAGATTCATGTAGACCCAAACTTGGGTCGCCAGCTGTTTTTGGACTACAACTCCCATCATCCCTAGCTAGCAGGACCAGGGATGTTAGGAACAGCCTGGAAACCCAAGTTTGGGAAACCCTGCTGTAGATGGACTTTTGGCCTGATCCTTATCTTTTTTCTTTTTTTTTAAACTGTTCCATCTCAGGTGGCTGGTCTAATTGAGATATATGAATGGGTGACGTCGCTTACAGTTTCCATATTATTACAACAGAACAGTGTTGTCCCTTATTCTTCCTTCCCTCCGTGACCACCAGGCATTTCATAAACCATGGCAATTGTGATTTTTTAAAAAAATGCTAACACTACAGTTGCCATGTCATAAACAGGATTATCTGTCAGTTCTACTGTATTATTTTTTTCAATCAAGCCAGTGACTTAAACAAGAGCAAACCCTCTTCATTACCTGTGACAACCAATTAGCAATTGTTATGTACTGAGGATCCAGAATGCAGCAGTCTGATTGGTCCACAGGAGCCACCCAATCCAGCTCCAGGTGGAAGTGAATCCGCAACCTGATTGGCATACAGGAGTATCCCGGAATTAGCCAATCACGTGGGGCCCATTGTGTAAATAGTGTATATAAAGCAGACGTTTTGGGGGAACTGCATTCCTCGCTACAATGAGCTGAATAAAGAGCATGAAATCCACACTTGACTCCGAGTATATTTCAGCAATGCTACCTGGAGATGGACAGAATGAATATCTGTTCATATTTTGTGGGAAAGGAAGGTGTGATTTCCAAAGCTCAGGTGATGTCTTCTATGCTTATTTGCAAAACTTTGTTGGGAGTTCTCTTCAAATTGCATCTCTGGCTTCTGTGGAGAGAGAAGCCCAGGAGAAGAAGGGGCTTCTATGAAGCAACAGAAGGCGAATTTTCTTGACCACAGCTGAGTAATGCAAGATAACTCAAGCTATTAGAAAGTGTCCACCCTTCGGAAGGAGTGACTCAAGCAACTCTGCAAGGAGGTATGAAGGGGGAAAGATTAATACCATTAATATCCAGAAATGAGAAGTTTTAGGAAAGTATGATGTCATGCTAGGAAAGTGAACTATACACATGAAAAGGCCTCTCCTGGAATTCTTCGCCATTCCTCCAACATTCCTTCACACTTCAGCATAATTATAAAAACAGAACCCACAATGTGACTATACGGATAGGAGAGGGATTGGTTTAGTTATTGGGGGAAAAATAGTTTAGGCTGCTCAGCTTGAAACAGCCACCAATCCTAGACATATCTACTCAGAACATAACCCCCCTCCAAAGTGGGTTTAGGATTGTGGTCTAAGTTTGGTCATCAGCATTGAAAGGATGTGGACCATTATTGTACACAGCTATGGAGCACCATAGACATATGGAATCAGATATCCAATGCGGAATCAAACAAGATTCTGAGAGCCAGTGTGGCGTAGTGGTTAATCTGGGGAACCGGGTTCGTGTCTCCGCTCCTCCACATGCAGCTGCTGGGTGACCTTGGGCTAGTCCACACTTCTTTGAAGTCTCTCAGCCCCACTCACCTCACAGAGTGTTTGTTGTGGGGGAGGAAGGGAAAGGAGAATGTTAGCCGCTTTGAGACTCCTTTGGGTAGTGATAAAGCGGGATATCAAATCCAAACTCCTCTTCTTCATCTTACTTTTTCTTTGGATCTGGTGCAACTTTGTTTTGTTTGTTTAGTCGTGTCCGACTCTTCGTGACCCCATGGACCAGAGCACGCCAGGCACTCCTGTCTTCCACTGCCTCCTGCAGTTTGGTCAGACTCATGTTGGTAGCTTCGAGAACACTGTCCAACCATCTCGTCCTCTGTCGTCCCCTTCTCCTTGTGCCCTCCATCTTTCCCAACATCAGGGTCTTTTCCAGGGAGTCTTCTCTTCTCATGAGGTGGCCAAAGTATTGGAGCCTCAGCTTCAGGATCTGTCCTTCCAGTGAGCACTCAGGGCTGATTTCCTTCAGAATGGATAGGTTTGATCTTCTTGCAGTCCATGGGACTCTCAAGAGTCTCCTCCAGCACCATAATTCCAAAGCATCAATTCTTCAGTGCAACTTTACGTCAGCTTAATTTGCACTGGCTTTTTTATCCCAGCTTTTGCTCCATAACTGTGGTGGCAGCTACTCTTTGGAACTGCCTCCTGTTATATACCAAAGAAGCCCTATGGGCTCCTACTGAAGACCTTGGTTTCGACAAGTTTTAAGTGGGCATGTTTATCCCCACGTTGGATTTGAAATCCTTTTTATATGGGAAGTGGTTTAATAGATGAACTCGTTTTCTTTTGTTTTTACATACGTTGCTTTCTAGATGGTGTTCTCTTTGGCATTTTTTCAATAAATCACTTTGAGATGTTTCATAGGCAGTGATTCACAAATGGGAAAAAAACACCCCAATCAATAGGGCTCTGTTACCACACACTGGAATCAAAAATAGCCAAAGATTTGGGTTAAGAAGAGCACAGCAGAATAGCCAAATACCAGCAGCAGTTTTTTGCTTTTCTCCTCTACAGCTTAAAACATGAGCTAACTCCACCAAATTTATATCAGTCAAGAACTCTTCCTTACATAACCGCCCAGTAACTGACCAATTCCAGCTTTATGGGAGAGGCTCGCTCTCCCCCCTCCAAAGACATAAATTGGCAGTTTACCGATTTGCACTCCGTGACACCCGAAGGGAGGGCAGGCAGCTCAGAGTGCCATTTTGCTAATTTCATTTCTTGCCTCTGAACAATCGAGCTGCAATCTGAAAAACGAGAATAGGAACCCACTGTGAGAACACTCCGTAACACGAGCTCATCAGCTCTGTTCCCAGCTGAGGGCAGCCTGTGCTCCATTTGGAAGAGAGGAATCCACCCCCCTCCATTAAAGCAGAAGTGGAATGTGAGATAGCGACTTAGACGTTTGGGGTTTTCGAGGAGTTTGACAGAGCTGCTTTATTCACAGATGGAGAGGTTCGGATCAGAACAGACTCTGCGTTCCTGATATCCCCCCATCATCCAGCAACGCACCCCTATGTGCTGCCTGGCAATAAATATTTCAGCAACTTTCTTTTGTTTTTTTTTAATTTTTGGCAGATCACAGAGTGCTATTTTATTAGCCCTCGACTTGTAAAGCTAGATGCCAAGTCTCTCTTCCATTCAAACATGCCACGGGGGATTGGAGTACAGAACACAATGCGCCTAGGTTTTTGTTTTTGTTTTTTTTTTTTTAAAAAAAACCATGCCTAAGTGATGGCAATGACCTTATCCCCATCCATCTCATTGCTCCAGAACAGGCCTTTTTCAGCTGTGGGCCGGTCCACCGTCCCTCAGACCATGTGGTGGGCCGGACTATAATTTGAAAAAAAATATGAACGAGTTCCTATGCCCCACAAATAACCCAGAGGTGCATTTTAGATAAAAGCACACATTCTACTCATGTAAAAACACACCAGGCAGGCCCCACAAATAACCCAGAGATGTGTTTTAGATAAACGCACACATTCTACTCATGTAAATCACGCTGATTCCCGGACCGTCCGTGGGCCGGATTGAGAAGGCGATTGCGCCACATCCGGCCCGCAGGCCTTAGGTTGCCTACCCCTGCTCCAGAACAATCCATTGCAGCAATATACGACGAGTATCGAAAATTCATCGTTTGCTGGTTGACACTCAATACACCGCTTTGATGTGGAGCGGTGGTGGTGGTGGTTGTTATAGCAGAACTTGAGAGTTATATTCAACACATTTAGTCTACAACAGACCCACTAACTTTCCCGTTTTAAGTGGGGCACCCTGGATCACAGAAGTTAATCCCAGTTTCTGTTTCTATCCTAAGCCCCACAAATCACCCAGGTAGAGCTATTTCCTAGTTCTGCTGGATCTGTCAGCGGCCTTTGACACCATTGACCATAACATCCTTCTGGACCGGCTAGAGGGGTTGGGAGCTGGGGGCACTGTTATACAGTGGTTCCGCTCCTTCCTCCTGGGCCGTGTTCAGAAAGTGGTGGTGGGGGATGAGTGTTCAGACCCCTGGGCTCTCACTTGTGGGGTGCCTCAGGGTTCTGTCCTCTCCCCCATGCTTTTCAACATCTACATGCAGCTGCTGGGAGAGATCATCAGGGGGTTTGGGCTGGGTGTTCATCAGTATGCGGATGATACCCAGCTCTACCTCTCTTTTAAATCAGAACCAGTGAAGGCGGTGAAGGTCCTGTGTGAGTGTCTGGAGGCAGTTGGAGGATGGATGGCGGCTAACAGATTGAGGTTGAATCCTGACAAGACAGAAGTACTGTTTTTGGGGGACAGGAGGCGGGCAGGTGTGGAGGACTCCCTGGTCCTGAATGGGGTAACTGTGCCCCTGAAGGACCAGGTGCGCAGCCTGGGAGTCATTTTGGACTCACAGCTGTCCATGGAGGCGCAGGTTAATTCTGTGTCCAGGGCAGCTGTCTACCAGCTCCATCTGGTACGCAGGCTGAGACCCTACCTGCCCGCAGACTGTCTCGCCAGAGTGGTGCATGCTCTAGTTATCTCTCGCTTGGACTACTGCAATGCGCTCTATGTGAGGCTACCTTTGAAGGCAGGGTCGGAGGAAGGCTCCATGCTACCCGGGGCGGCAAAAGGAAACGCCCCGGGGGCGGGGCGTCGTGACGTTGGGTAGTGAAAAGCGGGATAGCAAATCCAAACTCTTCTTCTTCTTCTTCTTTCTGTATATTGGGAATGTTTCCATTTCAAACACACACCCCCCATGATTTTATCTGCCTATTGTTGATAATTATTTTATATTATCTTACGTTAATGCTCATAGATCTTTGTTTCGTTAAGCAGTTTTCTAAATAATAGCAAAATAAAACTTATATTTCGAGGACGTTGGATGAAGAGAGTGGGAGGCTGTGACCTTTTGAGGAAGCAGCGGCTTATCTATCCTGAGTGGCTTGCCCCAAATGGAACTGTTTACAAAAGTAAAATCTTTATTGGGCTTTTAGTGAAACGTGAAAGAGACAAGGCAGATGTTAAGCCGTGGGTGCAGTGTCTATACCATTTCAGCTCTTCGTGTAATCAGCTCTGGGTAGTGATTCAGCACGCTAGCAAGGATATGCTAGAAGTCAAGTCTAACAAGAACAATCTCCTTTATTGCAGTAGGAACTTGACTGACTGGAGGGAAAGGGCGAGCTCCTTTTATACTCTCAGGAACAGGAGTTGGGGAAAGGATACATTTAGATTTTGGCGGGACCCAATCAGAGTAAGGATCCAAATTGTGCCAACAAGTTAACCAATAGCAACTGTCACCGCACCCGTTTGAATCACCCTGGAGCGGGAAAGGTAGTTACAGAACTAGCAGTGAAACTCATGTATGCATATTAAACCAATACATAACAGCAGAGATGTAGTGTGGTTTCTTTTGGGTGGGGTGGGGTGTGGGAAAGACAGACCAAGGAGAACAACCCTAATTTTACTGTGACAGCTTTTGAGCTCTGCAAACTTACCCACCTCACGAGAGCCAAGCCTGTAAAATAAATTACCAGTCAAGCAAATGTTTGAAGGAAGGCGAATGCAGATTCTTCAGGGATGCATTTAATCCCTCAACTTTCCAGGAAAAGTAATTCCTGAATGTGCTCCTTCATTTCTAAAATGAATGGTGCTGCATAACAGCTCAATGCAAGTCCATAAAAACACTGGGAAGATGTAGCCAGTCATATGAAAGTCATAGCCGGTTACTGCCCTGTTCTTAACATTAAGAAGAATTCAGGAGGCCGTTGCTAGTGAATATTTCTTTAAAGCTCACACTGACTGACTTCCAATTGCTTTCACTCCACTACCTCTTTCTAAACCATCTGGAAGCTCACAGGTCCATGTTTGTATGAGGTTTTTTTAAAATAAAAAATACTTTTTAAATTGGCACACTTTTAAAGATTCTGTGTACCTAGGTAATACTAAAGTATGTAGAATCATCCCTCCCTTCCCTTTGCTATTAAAATGTTGGTTTTCCTAATCTACAGGGCCGGCAAAAGAAGAAGAGTTTGGATTTGATATCCCGCTTTATCACTACCCGAAGGAGTCTCAAAGTGGCTAACATTCTCCTTTCCCTTCCTCCCCCACAACAAACACTCTGTGAGGTGAGTGGGGCTGAGAGACTTCAAAGAAGTGTGACTAGCCCAAGGTCACCCAGCAGCTGCATGTGGAGGAGTGGGGACGCGAACCCGGTTCACCAGATTACGAGTCTACTGCTCTTAACCACTACACCACACTGGCACAATGCAAAATGAGGCATGCAGCAGCCACCACCCTTTCCTCAGGGCCACCTAAGCTATGCTGCTGTTAGCTACAGTGGAGGAGGTTGTCCCAAGACCACTGTTGCATACCTTCCAAGTGCCCAGGGGAAAAACGGGACATCCTGTTTTTTCCTCATGATAGCTTGGTGACCGTTTTGGGTGCTGCAGTCTCTCATACTCTTGTGCTGTGCTCTTGCCCCTTGCCCGAAAGCACTTTTTATGGAGCTATGATCTTGCGCAGTGACCAAAAGAATGCATTTTGGGGGCACTACGTGAGATCTCGCCCTCCCCCAAGTGGTTTTTTTTGGGGGGGGGTGAGAGTGAGGCACAGGTCATGTGACTTGCCCAGGTATGCAGCCCAGAAGATGCACACCCCAGTTTTGAATCAGAAAAAGTTTGAAAGTATGCTGTTGAAGTAAGCATACTAGCCTGTTCAGATACTTTATGTGGAACTGGTTTGTGTGTGTGTGTGTCATCTTGTCCTCTGCCTCAAGCAGCAAAATGTTTTGAGCTGGCCCTGCTAATCTATTAATGGGATGCCAGATGAATAACTTGGTGGATATGAATAGTTACAGGTAGGTAGCCGTGTTGGTCTGCCGTTGTTGAAACAGAATTAAAAAAAAATCCTTCCAGTAGCACCTTAGAGACCAACTAATTTTATTATTGGTATGAGCTTTTGTGTGCATGCACACTTCTTCAGATACCTGAAGAAGTGTGCATGCACACGAAAGCTCATACCAATAAAAAACAGTCAATATTTTGGTGGATATGAAGATATTTTCCAACTGGGCATAGCAATAAATGAAGGAATAAACATCCACCAGATTCCTTTTATCTGAGAAAATCTCACTGATTTCCTTCTCTGTTCAACTCAACACCCCCCCCCCCCGAAATACAAAATACAAAAAATATATATGCTTCTGAGTAGCATGCCAAGTAATCTGACGTATTCATTATTTAACACTATTTGCAAGTTACTTCAGGGAGAATGTCTTGGTATGCATGTCACTTGAGTTGTCAGGATTACATCTGAATATGCAATTTGTGCTGCTACATCTGCAATTAATTATTAGACGTGGCTGATAAACGTAACAAACCCAGCTGCCCTGCATGATGTGAATTTCAAACAGTTAACTCGATTGTCAATACCAGCACCCATTCCATTGCTCCACTGTGTGTAAGAGCAATACCAATGTAGTGGCCATCTTTATCGCTGTGAAAGGGTCTGTCAGTTGTTTAGCCGAAGGTGCTGTTCCTTCAGTAATCAGGAATTCAACGGAAGAATGCTAAGGTGCCTTGATTGCTGGGAAATGCTTTCGAGCCTGCAAATGCCTCTTAAATAGAATTGCTAAGTTGGAAGGGACCATGAGGGTCATCTAGTCCAGCTTCCTGAAATGCAGGGATTTTTTGCCCAACCTGGGGCTCGAACCCACAACCCTGAGATTAGAAACCTCACGCTCTACTGACTGAACTCCTCGTAGAATAGTAGAATTGGAAGGCACACCAAATCCAAACCCCTGGAATGCGGGAATCACAGCTAAAGAACCCCGACACCATCTTCTGAGGTAGTCTATCCCACTGTCGAATAGCTCTCAGAGTTTTTGAAGGCGATCCCTCCGAGAACTAGAGAGGGGGTCAGAGAATGGGTGTGACCAGTTTTGCAGTTTGAATGTGAACAGAGGGAGACCCCTGCCAAATAATAATAATAATAATAATAATAATAATAATAATAATAATAATAATTTATTTATACCCCACCATCTGGCTGGGTTTCCCCAGCCACTCTGGGCAGCTCCCAACAGAATATTAAAAACACGATAAAACATCAAACATTAAAAACTTCCCTAAACAGGGCTGCCTTCAGATGTCTTCTAAAAGTCAGATAGTTGTTTATTTCCTTGACATCTGATGGGAGGCGTTGCCACCACCGAGAAGGCCCTCTGCCTGGTTCCCTGTAACCTCACTTCTCACAGGGAGGGAACCGCCAGAAGGCCCTCGGAGCTGGACCTCAGTGTCCGGGCTGAACGATGGGGGTGGAGACGCTCCTTCAGGTACATAGCTGTCAACTTTCCCCTTTTTTGCGGGAAATTCCCTTATTCCAGCGCCATTTCCCATTGCAAAAAAAGGGAAAGTTGACAGCTATGGCTGTTTCCCAATGCAAAAAAAAAAAAAAAAGACGGTTGGCAGCTCTGTCAGGTATATTGGGCCGAGATAACATTTTTTATTATGCATGCCTGCTGATTTGTGCTCATGATGGTCTTGGGGCCATCATAAACATGGTTCTCCTTTTAATCCTGTTTGAACCTGGAAAAGTTTAAGGGCAGACAAACAGCTTTGGGGTGTGTGTGTGTTCCCACAGGCACCTGATTGGCCATTGCAAGAAGAGGATGCTGGAGTGGCCATTGGCTTGATCCAACAAGCTCTTCATATGTTCTAATGCTTTGGTTCCAAATCAGTGTGTGTTGCACAACTGCCTCCTGAAATTCTGCAACTTTTTACACCACAAATTTCAAGGTGGTTTCTTGCACTATTTCATTGCACTGTGGCACAGGAGTGCCCCCCCCCGATAGCAACAATGAAGTAATGCCGGGGAACCACCGCAGAACAATGATTAAAGTGGAGTCATGTGTGGCTGGTCCAGTATGAATCCATCAATAATCCATCACTTTATTCCGTCAATGTTGTGTTGCCGGAATCAGCTTGCCCAAAAGCACCACTCTAATGAGAGAGCTGGGAGTTTCTAGGCTGCTGCATTTAGTTCCAACTACCCAGACTAGACCTCCCATCTGACCATGGCAACCTTGGCTGATTTTGTAAATCAGGATGAGCCCGTCCATGCAAAACAACCCCTTTAATGAATGGAGGGCAGTGGTCCTGATGAACCGCTTTTAGCATCTGAAAAAAGATGCATTAATAATCTTGTCTACATTTGTAATCACACACAGAATATTCACTGCGATGATTCCTCTCTGGAAACAGCAGGCGTCAATTTGTTTCATTACAAATGAATGAAATAATAATCTGCTTGGATGTGAGTAATCCGGTAAATATTGGCTAAATAATGTAAAGGTTTCTGTGGGTTTTTTTTTAAAAAAAGAATAGCCTACATTAATGCATGGGCTGCCCAATCCAGCAAACTGGGTCTGCATTATGAAGGAGAAATACAGGAAAGTGTTTTATTCTGAGTACGGACATTAGTCCATGTACTTATCATAGAATCATAGAATTGGAAGAGACCCTGGGATCATCTAGTCCAACCCCCAGCTGCAATGCAGGAATATGCAGCTGTCACTTATGGGGATCGAACCTGCGACCTTGGTGTTATCAGCACCATGCTCTAACCAACTGAGCTATCAGGTCTATTGTCCCTTCTGGGCAACTCTTTGGAGGCCATGTACCATTGGTGGGAAAGGCCAGAGGCAAAGTAGGTGGGACAGCGAGTATAAACATCACCTTTGCACAACAGATTAGTTTCTGCACACATAGATTATTCACTGCGATGATTCCCCTCCGAAAACAGCTTGGGGGCCAATTTGTTTCGTTACAAATGAATGAAATAATAACCAGCTTGGATCATTTTGGCCAGCCTTTTCTGAACGCTTCCCAACTCTACAACATCCTTTTTGAGGGGAGGAGAGCAGAACAGTACCCAGTATTCCAAACGGAAGTTGCAGCACTGATTCGAATAACAACCCTATATTGACGACACCTACCCTTGATTGCAGGATCTGGTGTCGATCTAGATTGAAAGCAGACTGTTGGGCACAAATGATTCTGGTTTGAGAGGGGGGGAAAACTACCTACAAAACCCTACCTTTTTGTTTGCCTACAAACAGGTTTTGCCCTCACGGCCAGCCAGCTTTCCAGGGGGCTGCAAGCATCTCCACCCCCACAGTGAGTTATCATCACTTGGTAAATGGTCAATTGGTATTCACGGAGAGACACTCCTCTTTCCTGTTTACACAGCCCAGTCTCATTTTAAATAATGAAATAGTCTGCTGTAGGTTCCTCCCTGGACATCTTATCTAGGTATTAATGATGCAGAGCTCTTTCAAATACGCAAGACCTCTGCTTGGCTGCTTTAATAAATGCCTTTCAAATTGACAGGGCACCTTTTTGTGCCTTTTCGCAGGGCGGCGGGCTCTTAAAGTCACCCCACGCATTTTCCATGCGGGCCAGACCCCATCAATCACACAGGTATCGGCTCAGCTCCGAAGAGAAGGTTTTTTTTTTTTTAATTAGAGATATTTAAGGCTGTGACGGATAATGAGAACCGCGGGCAAGGTAGCATGGTGACGGTGTGATTAATATAAGGTTTCAATAAAATATTCATTGGAAGGAATGGGAATCATTGCCAAGCCAAAGGTGTGTGTGTTCATGTGTGATAGGGGAATCCTCCTTTTAAGGAGTTTGGAAACCATTTGGCCCTCTTTGTGTTTTATTAATTAATTACACAAGGTGCCCCTCATTTAATTATACTGGAGTTAAACAGAAGAGGCAAAGAAAAGGCCTGCAGGATCAGGCCAATGGCCCATCTAGTCCAGCATCTTGTTCACACAATGACCAACCAAATACCTCTGGGACACTTTAAAGCAGGACTTTATGATTTCCAGCAACTGGTATTCAGAAGCATATGGCCTCCGAGACTGGATGCCGTGCATAGCCACCAGAACTAGTAGCCATTGGTTACCCTCCATGTATCTCTTTTAAACCTGTCCAAGTTAGTGTCCATCTCTACATCTTCTAAGAGCTCATTCCAAAAAATTAACTGTGTGCTGTGTGAAGAGGGCTTTCTGATCCCGCCATCCCGACCCCCTATCATTGGAATTGCTGCAGATTACTGGGAGGGAAAGGGACAGGGGGCAAGGCAATGGGAAGGTCAGTGCAGTGCAAACACACCAGCAGGGGGGCTGGGTTGGCTCTGTGCTGGGTTGGCTCTGTGCTGACCTCACCGCTGCCTCTCCTTCTCAGTGTTGCTGATGACGGGAGGTCAGGTAAGTGATGACGCCCTGCTGACCACTACTGCCCTCTCCGCATGGTCATTGACACTCTCAAAGAACTCTGAGGGAGTGGTTAACTGTGCCTGCTTGAAAAGGGACTTAAGGTGTGCCTTGAACTGCATACCTAAGCTTTCTATTTTTATGGTATACGGTATGCTCGTACCTGCCCTAGTTCTCTTTGGGAATCCAAAATAGCAAGCAGAAGCTTTATTTATACACATTTCTCTGTTCTCAACCATTTTTTTAAATAGAAAAAAATCAAAATCAAATACTCTATTCCATTTAGTAGCAATCCCATCTGAAATGTCAGGCTCATCACTGCGGCATTCTAATTAAGTCCAGGGCTTATTGGGCTAAGTTTTGTCAGCTTGTAGATAAGGCTAAAGCTATTCATAGGTCTCTGTGCTGGCAAAGCACTTGAAAAATGTTATTTTCCTAACCTACCAGCTGCATAAGCAGCCTCTAACTTCATCATCAAGTCAAGCTCCCTGCTCCATATAAGAGCTGCAAATGAAAGTTATTAAGTTCCTAGTCAGCCGCTTCACTTTCCTACAAAAAAGCGATAATTTCCCTACCAGTGTCACCGATGCACCACCTCTTCCAAACCAGTGGAAATCCAGGAATTGGTTTCTCTCTCTTCTGAGCAATGGAAATGTCACATTGAAATATATATGGACTTGCTTCGGCCCCACTCAACATCCCTTCCCTCTCTCCTCCCTCTCTCATCATCCTTTAATTTTGCACAGACCGTTTAGCAATCCATCTTTTGGTCTGTGTCATGCAGGTGCATGATCATATTTGTAATCCCACTGCCCATTAATCACTGCTGGGTGACCCGGACCTGATTATCTACAACAACCTCTTTCCTTCGGCTCTGCCTCGCCAGTGCTACGCAAACAGTTTGCTTTCCTCCCGGCTCTTGGCCTCGGCAAACTCAGACAGACAATTCCTTTCCAGCCTTGGCCAACCAGCATGACAGAACCTGAATGGAGAAGTAGAGGAAGAGAAAGAGCGGAGGAAGAGAATATAAATGATGTACTGCTCAATTGCCCAGGAGGCGTCTAAGACACTTTTATTTATTTATTTATTTATTTATTTATTTATTTATTTATTTAATATGTCTACCGCCCTTCATCCGAAGATCACCAGGCGGTTAACAACCTAAAACTACAAAAGGAGAACACAAAATGCATGATAAAGACGAGCAAGAACGAATTTACAAGTATAAAGCCAATTGCAAGCAATATAAACACATGTAACTAATACACAAAATAAACCAATTTCATCAAATCCTTAAAACAAAGGTCCACAATTAAAATGGACAATAAAACAAGCCCATTCAAACAGCTCAACAATTAAAAGAGTTAAAGCAATTTAAGAGGGCCAGGAGGTCAAGGGAATGCAGGTGTGTCTCCAAGAGTCGGCAGAATGCCAATACTGATGGTTCCCTGAAAGGCAAAGCACCTTTTCCCTTTCTACTTTGGGCAGCATCCTTTCTCAAATTGCTTACCTTGATCTAGCAAGAGAAATCTATGGGTCTAGCCTGGCTGGGGGAACAATGCAATGCTTGTTGGGTTTCCATTGAACATGGTTATACAAGCGTGCCATCCCGATGGACCACTGGTCACACGCCACTGTGAACAATCAGAACTGGGTTTGGGCTATGGCATAGGGACATAGGAAGGTGCCTTAAACCGAGTCAGATCATTGGTCCATCTAGCATTGTCCACACTGACTGTCTGCAGCTCTCCAGGATTTCAGGCAGTCTCTCCCAACCCAACCTGTTGGGGTTTGGGACCTCTTGCACTCATGGCTCATAAGAACATAAGAAGAGTGTGCTGGATCAGGCCAATGACCTAACTAGTCCAGCATCTCCTCCTCCTCACAGTGGCCATATGGATGCCTGCTGGAAACCTGCAAGCAGGAGCCAAGCACAACAACCATCTCCAACTCCTTCCAAATGTGGATACAGAACAGGGCCATCATGGCAAGTGGCCATCAATAGCCCTCTCCTCCATAAACTTGTCTAAACCTCTTGTAAAGCCATCTTCCTGTGGGGGCCAAGTTCCATAGTTTAACTATGATGCAGTACTTTCTTATACCTTATACCTATCCTGAATCTTCCAACATTCAGCTTCACTGGAGGTCCATGAGTTCTACTGTTCGTAGACAGAGGGGGGAAACTTTTCTCTGCTAACTTTCTCCAGGCCATGAACGATTGAATAAGCTTCTCTCATGTCACCTCTTATTCACTTTATCTCTAAACTAAGAAGTCCCGAATACTGCAACCTTTCTTCATGGGGGAGACATTCCATCTCCTTGATCATTTCAGCGACCTTTAACACAAGATGATCCCAAAGATGATCCCGCAGCGATTTGCAGCCAGCATGTAACATTAGAAATTTGCTCAAATTCTTGACCTTTGTACACAGAAAATCCGTCTGAATATTCGTTTTTGAGAAGTATCGGCTCAGGACAGGCAGAGGTGATTGTATCACTCTTATTTATTATTGATCTGAAGTGCAGGAACATATTCCTGCAGCAGTTTTATTCTTTTCACACATTGACTTATCCCTGCAAGTTATCTTTGCCTTTTTAATAGGGGTACTTCTCTAACAGGTATTGATTGAGGTGTATGCCACTGTATTTTATGTAAAGATTTCCTGACAACCGAAAATAAGAATCCGAGAGCAAAAGGCTCTTTGAGTGGACCTGTGATGGCTTATAGTCAAAATAATAAGAGGCCAGGGGTTTATAGTACCTTTGTGGTCTTGTAGCAGATTCATCAAAAGAAAGAACAGATGCTATTGCCATTGGATAACTTAAAAACCTCAATCACAGTGTTTTCAGGGGGGGGAACCCATGGAGGTTATTTATTGTGTCCACTACACATGATAGACATTTCATTGTACTGTTGTACTCATGATAGACATTTCATGAATGAGCCAGTGGGGTTTGCAGTTTCAAATGACGTAACTGCGGTAAGGAAACATGCATTGTACACCCTTGTGCAAATTAATTGAAACAAAGCATGTTTTCTATCTTTCTCGTAATCCTGTACCACACTCAAAACAAACACGAAAAGTCAGTTGATCATTATGGTGTCGGAAGCCTGCAGCCAATAGAAGGAATGATGCGCTCGCCACAATATATTGAGGTTCTACGAAAGAGAGTTATTCCAGAGCTGGAAAAGAGGTATCCTGACGGTACTGGGATATTGCAGCAGGACCTAGCCCCCTGTCACACATCGAAAGTGGTGAAGAAATTCATGACAGAGCAGCAAATACAGGTACTTGATTGGCCAGGGAATTCCCCGGTATCCCTTGATTGGCCAGGGAATTCCCCAGACGTAAATCCCATTGAGAATTTGTGGACTATATGCAAAAGTTGCCTCCGCACTGTAGATGTAACAGAGAAGCTCATTCAAGCGCTGATTCATGTGTGGTACAGGGATCCGAAAATCAACTGTGACTGTTCGAAACTAGTAGACTCCATGCCAAACTGTGTTCAAATGCTGCTTAAAAATAGCAGAGGTCATGTCCGTTACTAATGTACGTATATGTGAGTTTTGTATACAATAAACTACATTGTTTATTTCAATTAATTTGCACAAGGGTGTAAGTGTGTATGCACTGAGTGTGGTGTGTGTGCATTGAATGTGTGACGTCACACGCATGCGACAAGCCCCCCCCTCCCAATGTCGTGCGGAACTTGGTGCCTCTGTTACTCAGTATGGACTCCCCCCCCCAAAAAAAATAAAATCACAAACTATTATACAAATAGGAGAACTTAAAATCAGATGAATGAGATGTACATAGATGTACAAATCCATCCATTCCCATGTAGAACACAGCCCATGCTCCCCAGCAATTGTGTTTTGCGGGGAGAGATAAGTAATGATGGACAAACTGCCATTCATAAAAGCTTGACTGATCTTCTTATCGAGAAACCCCTGGGCTAAGTCAATCATCAACTGACTGCAAAGAGGAAAGAAGGCTCCATCTTCCATTAAAAAACAAAACTAGGATTTACTTTAAACATTTTAAATTCTCAGCTAGCTATTAAGCCCTTAATAGTATCTTAAAACATTTAATAGCTATGCAGAATCTACATTTAGAAATTCCAGCACTTAACGGTTAATGGGGAAATTGTGCAAATTAGTAAGTTTTGCACACAGCCATCAGAAACTTTCCTCTGACTCATCCAGAGTGCAAAATGCAGGAATGTGGCGCAACAGGTACAGGAGGCGACAGAAGACACCAAAAGGGTAGAAGAGGGGCTGCAGCAATGCACGCCGAGTTCTAGAAGCACAATCATCATCCTGCTTAGATGCCCAATGGGAAAAAAGTAGGATGTTTAAGAAGAACTATTCCACAGGTTGTACCTGCCCATGAATGTCTCAACTGCTGTCATACTGTTTCATACTGTTATATGAAGTTATAATGGTTCATGGTTTGCCTGGAGTGAGGCAAACCATGAGCCCAGGTTCAGACAACATGCTAAATCATGGCTCAGTGCACAACAGCACAGCAGTAGCAGAACTGTAGGAGGAACAAAACAGTTGTGATCTCCCTTCTGGGAGCCCACAAGTTTCCACCAAACCTTAGTTTGATTTAGCGCCATGCGCAAACCGTCACACCAATGTCCCAGACTATCTACTCATCAGGCCACAATACACAGCTGGCGGTCTGCATTTAGCTTGGTGGATTGCAAGCTCTGATGTGCCCTAAAAGATCTTTTTGTGGCTGCCGAATGTGACTCCAAATATCAGGGAGATGCTCTGGGTACCATCCCTCTGCAGCCCTATTGGAGGTTTGACTGACCAGCACAGACTTGCAACCACAGAAGCAGAGATGTAAGATGTGTCAGTGAGGAAAATAGTAGCGCAATTATTTACATTCCCAAGCTGTTCTGAATTATAGAGTGTTTATCTGAAGTATCATGTTAATGGAACTACTAGGAAATCAATACAAGGACTGGGCCTGGGTGCCATTTAATCTGTTCTCTCTGACCATACATCAGGGAACTTTATTTCTCTCTCCAGAATTGCTCAGGCAGCCCTATCATCTGCCAGGCATGCTGCCGTGATTGCAATACTTCTAAGAGTTGACAGGCACTGAAATGCTAGTTCAGATCCACAAACACTATCTGTCCAGGCTACCCGTTTGAGAGATTACTGGTTTCCCTTCCCTTTTCAAGCCCTTATCTACTACCTTCAATAATCTATGTATCATATTGCATTTGTGGCATTGAGACGTCTCAGAATGATTAGCTGAAGTTGCTCAAGGAATGTGCCTTCCAGTTTCTGTGAGTGTAAGGGAAGTTGTCAGTTTGGTTGGGACTAAACCTTTCACATAGGCAGACTGGAGGTTGGGAAGGGGTTCCGGGAGGGAACACCCACCACCAAGGAGGGTGATGTCCTAAGTGGTGTTAGAAACTGAGATATGAAAGCTAGGACCTAAATGGCACCTTAAACCTAGGTTATGGGCACAACAATGGAATGTCTAGGCGCACTTTTTTAATAACAAGAATGCAAAGCTGAAAATGAATGAACTGCAGCTAAAATATTATGTGGGAAGTGGGAAGTGACGGAAGACAGGATGTTTTGTCTTACTGTGTTCCCTTAAGTGGGACTATTGTCCAATGTTTTTTCTCTTTGCTGTCTGATGCTAGAGAGAGAGGGAGCCATGTTGAAGTGCTCCAACTGTGTATATATGTAATAAAGTAGGTTAGCCAACATGCTGAGTTGCTGTGGTCTGTTACGCAACTGCGCAAACCTCTGCGGATGCCTAAGAGTGTGTTGATGTACTCCCACATCAATCACTATGATGTCTGGGGGCTGAATAGGCTGAGAAGCTCCCGAATGATTGCCCAGGAAGGAGGGAATATGCCACTCGGGCATGTGTCTCTGCAAGGGTATTACTTGTGAGTAGGCCTTTTCCTGACATTTCACATGGTCTAGTCCTTCCCCTGCCCACCCCCTAATATTCTTAAGAGGGTCTCTTCTCCAGTCTTCAGAGAGTAGCTGGAAGTGGGGAGGCTGAAAAAGGTCCTTCTTTCCTTTCACTCTGCAGTTTTAGTCTGAAATCTTAGGCGCAGTACTGTGACCAGAGCTCAGAAACTGCTCACACTAATGAAATTCCCTGTCACAAGATGCGCCTAGAACAATGGGAGTTTCGAACACTGGTCCTAAGCAAAGGAAGGCCAGTAGTTCCTTGTTCCTTGTTCCCCAGGTAGGCAGGGCATCATAGCAAGACAAAGCTTATGGATTCCCCCAGCGATTTCTGAGAGCTATAACTTGTTAAGGGTGCCGAGAGTTGTTAGGAAACTCCCCAATTTCCCCTCCAGAGCTACAGTTCCCAGAGTCCCCTGGGCAGAGGGATTGATTGTTAAACCGATCACCTTGGTGGCAGGTGTCTGCACAGATCACAGTGTGAACGTGACCAAGCTGTCAGCCCCATGGAAGGAAATCAATGTGTGGGTTCAGGACCACAGACAGCACTGCTGCCGACTGAAGCCCAACACACATGTTCTCTGGGCAAAATCCTGGAGTAGCAAGCTCAGTTTTATAGCAGGGCTACTGTAATCACTGAGGGGAAGCCCACTTACCTGAGTGCTGCCTCCAGGCCAGTTAAAGGTCCAGTGCTTCCTTCTGCAGTCATCGCCTCCTTTGAGGTAATGGGCTTTACTGCAGTTGGGATCTATTGCAAGGCTTCCCTCGATCCCACAAGCAGTCTGTGGGCCAGCTCCCAGAGTCTTGTGGCAGAGGTGTTTCCCTGGAGCTCAGAGAAAGGGAGTTGGGCTCTGGAAGAGACCAGAGTATGGTTCTATACCTCTTTTGAGCTCCAGTTGCTGGAGGATTCCAACTTAGTTGGTTCAGGGACTTGATACCAGAAAGGGAGCATGGAGTGAAGGAGCCTGAAATAAGGGTGAAGGAAGACAATGGGCTGAGAAAGAGGAGCCTGGGGGAAGGAAGGAAATTTAAGGGAAAGGAGAGAAGAAATTGTAGTAGGGAAATCAGCCAAGAAAGATCTCCTCCACTGTAAAGGGCATCCCAAGCCTTAACATCCACCAGAGAGGTCCGGTTGCTGACAGTCAAAGCCTGTGGTCAGGTGTTGGAGGGCCTTCTCAGCTTTTGTGAAGGTTTGATGTAGCTCAGAAGTAATGCTGTTCTTTGGAAGTTGCACAATTAAGGTTATTTTTTCAAAAAATGTTTTGATTAATGTCTTTGTGGTTTTATTGTACTTATTGTTTTAGATGTTACCTCCCAGTGGATGAAGGACAGCTGGCGGATGTATTTATCTCTTTTGCTTATGCTCCTACCCTTTCCTCCAAGGAGCTCAAGCTGGTGTGCATGGTTCTCCTCCTCTCCATTTTATCCTTACAACAACTCTTTGAGGTCAGCTAGGATGAGAGAGTGGCCCGGGGCCACCTGGTGAAGTTCATAGCAACTGAAGAAATAAATGAATGGGGGTGGCACTGAGGAAACTTCACAATAGTAGAAGAAAAAGAATAGTTTGGATTTGATATCCCGCTTTATCACTACCCAAAGGAGTCTCAAAGCAGCTAACATTCTCCTTTCCCTTCCTCCCCCACAACAAACACTCTGTGAGGTGAGTGGGGCTGAGAGACTTCAAAGAAGTGTGACTAGCCCAAGGTCACCCAGCAGCTGCATGTGGAGGAGCGGAGATGCGAACCTGGTTCACCAGATTACAAGTCTACCGCTCTTAACCACTACACCACACTGGCTCCCACCACTACACCAGCACTTGCCCAGCTTTGGGAAGGAGATGTGAGGGCTCTAACAGGAGCCCAAGGTCACCCAGCAGCTGCATGTGGAGGAGCGGAGACGCAAACCTGGTTCACCAGATTACGAGTCTACTACTCTCAACCACTACACCACAGATGAGGAAGGTGTCTGTGCAATGGGAAGCGGGACAGAATCATACTCAGAAGGCCAATTGAGATTAGGTTGGTTAAATGAAGAAAGGCATAAGGGGAGAAGGGAAAGCAAGATCCCAATGAAACAGTGGTGGAAAAATGGAACTGAAGAAAAGAATCTCATCTTTGCCATGCACTCAGAAGGTGGCTTCCAGGAAAATGCCTTCCTCTTTATTCATTGGTTCCCCCTATGTACATTATGGAGGATAATAATGCTTCAGGAATTGGCAAATCTGTCAATTTCAGTTTCCCTCAGTTTCTCCTTTTGCTAGTCCTAAATTCAAATCTTCACATCTCCTCATCAGGTTTTTCTTTTAAAAGTCCTCATGAAAGGTCAGCATTATAGTGTGAATTTCTCATAATATTCCCCCCCATGCAATTTTGCCTAATATGCACAATTTTGCAAAGCACTTTCCCCTAATGTATTGCATTTTTGCATGCTATTATCATTAAACTATTCGTTTTTATGCATGCTTCACTTTAGCATATGCATTTTTTTAACCCATTACTCAACTGGAGAACTACATTGCAAAATTCAGAAAAGTGTGAATTTCCAAAGATGGTTGTGTTTCATAGAAGCATAGAATTGTAGAGTTGGAATTGACCCCAAGGGTCATCTAGTCCAACCCCCTGCACCCATGACAAAAGGCCATCTAATTTCTGCTTTGAAACCTCCAAGAGAGTCCACAATCTCCCAAGGGAGTTCGTTCCACTGTATAACAGCTCTTTCTGTCAGAAAGTTATTGTGCATTGTTTCAGAGAGTGCAGATGAAGTAAGATCACCTTGAAATGAGAACTGAATAAAATTCATCTCTCTCCACCCTCCATCCATATAATACTTGCAGGGCAGTTGCGAGTTCGGGAATGCATGTAAACGTTCGCAAGCACTATACAAATTTTGGAAACTGATATCCTACACATTCATGCTTTAAGTGGCAAGAGCAAAAGAGCCCATTGATCGTCCCTGCGGCTGAAATAGGGCCATCCCAGCCTCACATGTGACATGCAGGACAGAACGCAAAGGTCCTTGTGTCTCACAACACAACCCTGGGAGACTGAAGAGGCTGCCTCGGTTTCCAATTAGTATGAGAAAGATGTGCTCTTTGTGACTTCTCCTTTATGCTTGTTTGAGGGAAAGGAGTTAATTTAGCTACAGTTAATTTCATGCCCCTCATAATGGTCCCAATTATATCTTCCTAATTATTTCGAGGCCTCGTGTGCTTTGGTCGAGTGCCTTTCTTCAGAAGGGGATATTAAATAACTATCATCTTCCTCATTAATACAATCCAGCAGGACGCAATAAAGAGAAACGAGAAAAAGAGGCGGGCAAGGGATGGAAATGTTGAGGGCCAAGGCAGGATATGTTGTGCAAGACTGGGCGTCCTCTGCCTTTCCTCTGGAATAGTATAATCCTTTTTCATGAAAATAATAATAATTGCATGTGGCTAGTTAAGACAGGGGATGCGACGGCAAAAAATAGCCTGCTTTGGTGGTGTGTGACATTTCGGTGAATGAAGGCGGAGGAAGGAAATGTTTAAAACTTGATTGCTGGCATTTATTAATTTTCGTTTCGAGAGCTAGCCTGGTTCTTGTGAATTCAATTGCTCTCGAGACGGCGCTGGAAGGCGATCTGAAATGCAGCAGCTAATGGGAACCAATAAAATAAGCATTAAGTAAACGTTTGTTCTTGCTTGCTGTTTTCAGAATAATAGTTGACGATGCTACCAATGGGCTAAAACTGGCTGTTCCCTCATATGCTAAAGTTGGAGGCGGCAATGCTTTTGAACGGCAGTTGCTGGAAACCAAAGGAGTGGAGAAGAACGTTCTCATGCTTGGGTCCTCCTCGTGAGTTTCCAACAGGCATCTGGTTGGAGTAGATGGGCCGTGGCCTGATTCAGCAGGTTTTCCCCATGTTCGCTTAAAATCTAAAGGTCAGTTCTGCAGGTATACTGATTTCTGCCTGTGGCTACTTCTATATCACTGCTACACACCCACAAAGGTTTTTTTTTTTTAAAGCAATTAATTAGAGAAAAGATCTTCCCATTAGAATGTGAGTATTTATAGGCAAAACCTGCAGGGATTTCTGCTCCCATGTTGTTGTTGTTGTTGTTGTTGTTGTTTTGTCGTGTCCGACTCTTCATGACCCCATGGACCAGAGCTCGCCAGGCACTCCTGTCTTCCACTGTCTCCCACAGTTTGGTCAGACTCATGTTAATAGCTTCAACAACACTGTCCAACCATCTCATCCTCTGTCATCCCCTTCTCCTTGTGCCCTCCATCTTTCCCAACATCAGGGTCTTTTCCAGGGAGTCTTCTCTTCTCATGAGGTGGCCAAAGTATTGGAGCCTCAGCTTCAGGATCTGTCCTTCCAGTGAGCACTCAGGGCTGATTTCCTTAAGAATGGATAGGTTTGATCTTCTTGCAGTCCATGGGACTCTCAAGAGTCTCCTCCAGCACCATAATTCAAAAGCATCAATTCTTTGGTGATCAGCCTTCTTTATGGTCCAGCTCTCACTTCCATACATCACTATCACTGCTGCATGCCCACAAAGAGTTTTTTTTTAATGCAATGAATTAGAGAAAAGAGCATCTCATTAGAATGTGAGTATTTATAGGCAAAACCAGCACTTCTCTGCAGAGATTTCTGTTCCCATACTGGCATGTTTTGAAAGTGACTCACCCATGAGAATGAATGATACGAGATGCTCTCCCTGTGAATGAATCCTTGGGAGGCATCGAAGGGACACGATGCTGAATGGTAGAGAACCTTATGTCCAATTCCCATCTAGGCCCTTTTATCTGGACCTTGATACTCCTCCACATCCTCCCCCAGTCCTCCACATCCTCCCCTTGGGTGTTCTTGCCAGGTCGGCACATGCCCCTCTCCTCCACTGGGCTCTGGCACATGAGGGAACTGCAGAGGCAGCTTCCTCGCATGATAGCCCAATGCTGGCAGCTGGTCACAGCTCCACTCCCAGGTCCAGCCTGGCCCATGTTGGAAGCATCAGAGAAGAAGAGAGGTGGTGGAATCTTTACTCTTCTCTGCTTGGCTCCGGCATGTGAGTACACCCTCCACCACTTTGTGAGGCTGGGATCAGACAGTCCAACCCCAGCAGTGTGAGTACCCCCCCCTTCAAATCAGTTGGCGGTGAGGGCTTGGGTGGTGCGGCCACAGCAGGCTCTTTCCACCAGCGTGCACGTGTCTGGTCCCTGGCATGCATGTACCTGCCCCCGGGCAGCGGCAAAACCTGCTACACTACTGAAGGTATGGGCCACCTTTTAGCTGAACCTATGCCAGCTTGACCTTAAGGGGTTAACGGGGGGAAGAGCTGGGATTAAGACCTGCTTGGCCCCCTGTAAGGTAGGCTCACCCATTCAAGGCAGACTTAGGAGCTTCAGGGAGAATGGGGAAACATGGTCTATTTTTAATAAGCCCTCGAGTTTACTATTTCTCAAGTGGGCCCCGTTTACCCCATAAACTGTGCCTGGCCTCTTTATTTCCAATCTCCTAATGCAAAAGTCCCGATAACACTTTACTCTGAGCACTGAGCGGAAATTTGAAGGGGAAGGAAAGAGAAAGATCTGAGGTTCGAGCCCTATGGAGCTCAACGAACAACACCCTTGGCAGTAGTCCATGGCTTCACTCGGTAGAATGAATAGAACAGCCCCCTGCAACTCGGGTTGGCTTACTCCATGTTGAAATGAGTGATCCAATGCTATTACCATCTAAAGAGCACTGTCGCTCCCAACTGGACCATTCAATCCAGGATCTAAAATTACCTAACTGCACTATTGCATGACATAAAGATAGCCTCACCAATCTCCCCCCTCCCCGCAACCCCCCCCCCCATCCAGGCCATGTATTTCTGACTTCTAACAGGCAAGAGGGGATTTCTGTTTGCTGAGTCACTTCTTGGCACAGGCTTGCGCCTTCCGCGACTGTTTTTAGCAGATGAGATGGGGGGCGCGTGCCGGTCCCCCTCCGAGGAAGCAGTCCGCCTGCATTCACGCCGAGGCAGCCCAGGATGCCTCCAGCCATGAAAGGGAAGGAGATGAGCTATTGGGGTGGAAACAAAGAGACCGCGGGGTGATAGTCGGGGAGGGGAGCAGAAAGTATAGGAGGCTGGAACGAGGCAATAAAGAAGCGCTTGTTCCATGGAAACAATGACTCCTTTAATCTGGGATGCAGTTTGCAGGATGTTTCATCAGCCAAGCACCTGCTGTACTGCTAAGCAATGACAGGCACAAAACGAGACTGCCCCAGCCAGGTGAACACCAGAGCTGGCAGCTCGCAGATGAAATGCATTTGGCAATGTTCCCGGAGCTGAGCTCCGTTCCAGATTAGGTTCATCTTCCACTTGCAAGTGAGGAGTGTGTTACAGCCATCGCTGTCCCTCCTTAACGGATCAATACTTCATGCCCAAGATAGCTCAAGATGGGTGGAAGGGAGGGAGATCTTGATCACTGTGTCATTTTCAGCAGTGGCATGCGGTCAGTGGACTAGGGGGTCTAGACTGCTCCCCTAAATGTTCCCGGTAAATCAGTATTAAGGTATTAAAGCCTGAAGCCTCCTTCCCAAATCTGGGAAGCTTCTGCCTGGCTTAGGGAGGGAGGCGCAATGCTCCGGTGGGGTCCAAGAGCCCTCCCGCCACCTTCCCCATGCCCTCCTGGTGGTGGTGAAATGGAGTGGCTGGTATCCTGCCATGCCTCCAAGAAGTTCAGGGGAGTAGGCCTGGTTCTACACCCCCATTTCTTTCCTCACAACCCTGTGAGACAGTTTGGTTTAATGGCTAAAGCGTTCGACTAGGACCTGGGAGACCAGACTTCAAATCCCCACTTATCCATGAAGCTCACTTGGGTGACCTTGGGTTGATGAGCGCCTCTCAACCTAACCAACCTCACAGGGTTGTTGTGAGGAGGCGGACAACCATGGATGCCACCTTCAACTTGGTGGTGGCTGGTGCCCATCATGAACGGTAAGACAGAAGGTTAGAAGCAACAGTAGGTGGGGGGCACAGCTTGGCAGAACCAATTCACTCCGGGTTTCAACCCATTCTCTCCCCGTTGAGCTCTACAAGCGACGGCACTGATGCTAAAATAACAACCACAGTCTGAGAGAGAATGACCGGGGCAAAAGATAATTCATGGAGGATACAGCTCTTGATGGTTGCTAGACATGGCAACTATGCTTGCCCTCCATAGCAGCAATGCTTTTGAATAACAATTGCTGGAAGCCACAGTGTGGGAGGGTGCTGTTGTGCTCGAGTCTTGCTTACAGGTTTCCCACAGGCATGTGGTTGACCATGTGAGAAAAGGATGCTGGACTAGATGGGCCATTGGTCTGATCCAGCAGGTTCTTCATATGTTCTTATCCAGTTTATTTCATGGCCAAGTAGAGATCTGAACCTGGGTCTCCCCATTCCCAGTCCAGCACTCACACCACAATAAGCTCAACAAGTTTTTGTTTCCCAATTTTTACTTCTTGAAATTTGTTGTTGTTCAGTTGTTCAGTCGTGTCCGACTCTTTGTGACCCCATGGACCAGAGCACGCCAGGCACCCCTATCCTCCACTGCCTCCCGCAGTTTGGTCAGACTCATGTTGGTAGCTTCGAGAACACTGTCCAACCATCTCATCCTCTGTCGTCCCCTTCTCCTTGTGCCCTCCATCTTTCCCAACATCAGGGTCTTTTCTAGGGAGTCTTCTTGAAATATAGCAACCCTAGTTTAAGGATACACATTTTGAAAGGTAATGTAAATAAACTCAGCATCAAATCAAACAGCATGTTGGAAAGTAATACTTCATTGCCACCCTGAATTAAACTGTGTTTCTTATTTCTCCCGGACATCCTGTCTTAAGGGGTCAATTTCTGGTTTCAGAAGCCTGGCTGGCCTATTGGAAAAGGTTCAGCTTTTGATGTGGTAACCGCAGAAAATGCCAAGTGAAAGGAAACTAATATATGTTTCCTCTCTAAAGAGACAGGTGTGCGATTCTGTTGCCTTAAGGGCTGGCGTTTAACAACTGTGGCTCCCAGACAGCAATCAATGGTTTGAGGATGGTTTATATAAATCACATTTATACTTTCTTCTCACCCAGAGGGAATCTTGGCAGAGATGCATCTTTTGAAGGCACAGACTTCCAGGCACAAATGTCATGTTGCATAATTGCTTTCAGAAAATCGGTGCCACATTCAAAAAAAGCCTGAGCTGACATAACGACAGACTTCCTTCAATTGCCCTGGGATGTTAAGTGGCATTTCTGTGGGCATAACGTTTAAAAACATGAAGCCAGAGACGGGCAGGATTTTGAGCTGGGGAGGGAAGGGGGGAAGTGTAGGAAACAGCAGAGGCTGGATTTCCTTTCATCAAGTTGCTCAGGGAATCAGAACTCATCTTTGGCCATGGCATAGCCTTTTCCAAATCTTGAAAACAACAACAACAATCCTAGTATTCAAGAATTTTTAAAATACTAAATTTAGAGGGCCTTTCTAGCCACTATGGGCAACCATGACAGGAACCAGAGTCTGGCCCAACATAATGATGATGATGATGATGATGATGATGATGATGATGATAATAATATAATAATAATAATAATAATAATAATAATAATAATAATTTATTTGTACCCCGCCCATCTGGCTGAGCTTCCCCAGCCACTCTGGGCGGCTCCCAAACGAATGTTAAAACAATACAGCGTTAGATATTAAAAACGTCCCTAAACAGGGCTGCCTTCAGATGTCTCTTAAAAATAGGATAGCTGCTTATTTCTTTGACATCTGATGGAAGGGTGTTCCACAGGGTGGGCGCCACTACCGAAAAGGCCCTCTGTCTGGTTCCCTGTAACCTCACCTCTCGCAATGAGGGAACCGCCAGAAGGCCCTCGGCGCTGGATCTCAGTGTCCGGGCTGAACGATGGGGGTAGAGACGCTCCTTCAGGTATACGGGACCGATTGTGAATGATGTGCGACACATGTGTGTGATGTCACATGTGTCACTTGACTGTCACCGGCACAGGCCAGGGTGACCTCCTGCCAAGCCATTCTAGGCTGCACAGCATGGTAAGAGAGGGAGGAGTGGGGAGGGGCTCAGCCCCATCGCAACAGACTTGGCAGGGGTGGCGGGGGAAAGACACCTCGGCCATATAGAGCTAGTGCCCATGGCAAGAGCACAGGGATTATCCTGGCAACCCAGAATGCTTGAGAACAAGGGCTCTGTGGCCCTTTCTCTGAGACCAGGCACCCACAGAAGTGGAGGGTGGCAGAGGTGTTCGGCTAGGCAGCTACCTTGGAGGATGGGAGCCATGCCTAGTGGTGAGTTAGCAGGAGGAAGGGGCATAACTAGGGGTGGTCAATTGGCCCCTGCCCAATGGTGCAAGTCCAGGAAGGGGGCACAAAACCCACACTTCTCCCCTCTTGCTCAGAGTCATTGGTGGAGCACTAATGGTGCATACCCTTCCAGCGTCCCGATTTTCTTGGGACACCCCGGAATTACAAAAGCCACCCTGGCTTCTGATTTGATCCCAGAATGTCCTGTTTTCTCCATCCGGCACCCTTGCCACCAAGCTCAGGGAGGAGGATGACCTGGCAGCTAACTTCTGTAACAGCATGGCACCAAAAGACAAGCATCCCGGTTTCCAACACAGGAATGTCGGAGGGTATCAAGGTGACAAGAAACAAGCTTTTAGAGTTCCTGGTCCATGGTCTCTGCTGGCTTCAGAACACCAATACAGCACCTTGCCAAGGAGGCAAGTGAGCCTAGGTACGCCTCTGTCCTGGGGCAACTGGCAGGTGCTTGACCAGACAACTGCTGGCAACAGACTTAATGCAGAGGCCCTTTCTGGGTGAATCCATGCCACGTTCATAACACACACTCTGAGTTTAGTCACAGGGCTTCTGGAAACTTCTGAGTTACTCCAGAACAATAGGGAAAAGAGGTTTAGAGTGGACGCTCAGGTTGCGAATGCGATCTGGACGAGAGGCGCTTTCACAATCCGTAGCGTTTGCAACATGTGCCGCTGTGTCTGCACATGCATGTGACACAATTTGGTGCTTCTGCACATGTGCAAAGCACAATTTAGCGTTTCTGTGCATGCGCTAGTGCCAAAACCTGAAAGTAACCCGTTCCGTTACTTCTGGGTTCGGCGCGGTGCGCAACCCGAAATCGCACAACCTGAAGCGGCTGTAACCCGAGGTATGGCTGTATTACATACAGGATTTCAAGTCAATAAGCCTTGTATACCCGAAGGAGCATCTCCACCCACATCGTTCAGCCCGGTCACTGAGGTCCAGTGCCGAGGGCTTTCTGGCGGTTCCCTCACTGCAAGAAGTGAGGTTACAGGGAACCAGGCAGAGGGCCTTCTTGGTAGTGGCGCCTGTGGCGGAATAATGCCTGCTGATGGTTCAGGTTCCTTATGGGTTAACCTATCACTCCCATGTTAGGTAGGTGTTCCCTGGGAGGCGGAGCTAGTTGGCATTCTAAAAGGAGGGGGAACAACCTTGAAAGGCAGTTGGGGGTTTGGCAGTTGGGGATGGAGGTTTAGAGAGAGAAAAGGGGAGGTTAGGCTTTGGGGAATGGGAGAAAAGGTCATTACCATTGCTAAAGGGATGCAGGAAATATTATAACAAAGCTGAATTACATGAGAAGAAGATTTGTACCAGTAATAACCCGAGACATCCATGTTTTCAAGTTACCTAATAAAGTTAAATGTGCTTAAATGTTCGCTGATTGTGGCAGTGTATCAGTACCTTAAGAGGAGAGAACAAAGCTTTCCTGTGGAAGAGAAAACTGTTTGCTTATTCTCCTGTCATACAGAGGGCTGGACAGTGAAGCCAAGTGTGCCACTTATTTGCCTAAAGGGAAGGCAAACTGCAGTAGTTGGGAACCCTGGTAGGGAGATCCCATAGGTGGCAAGAGGTTTTCAAACGTAGAGCCCTGAGGTACCCCAGAGACAACTCCCATATGAACACTGAAGGATTCATCCTAGTTGTCAGTGAAACCTAGGGAGTGTCACTGTTGGGGAAGTATTGAAAAGGGAGGGAATAGGATCCCTCACAGCGCCCACCCTGTGGACCGCCCTCCCATCAGATGTCAAGGATATAAATAACTACACAACTCTTAGAAGACATCTGAAGGCATCCCTGTACAGTGGTACCTTGGGTTAAAAACACTTTGGGTTACAAACTAAACCAGAAGTAGTACCTCAGGTTGAGAACTTTGCCCCAGGAGGAGAACGGAAATTGCACAGGGTGGCAGCAGTGCGGCACCAGCAGGAGACCCCATTAGCAAAAGCGCACCTCAGGTTAAGAACGGTTTCAGGTTAAGAACGGACCTCCGGAATGAATTAAGTTCGTAACCTGAGGTACCACTATATAGGGAAGCTTTTAATCTGTAATATTTTATTATGTTTTTACATATGTTGGAAGCTGTGCAGAGTGACTGGGGCAACCCAGTCAAATGGGCGGGCTACAAATAATAATAATAATAATAATAATAATAATAATAATAATAATAATTAAAGCTCAAACACCCGCAGTTAAATAGAGGTGATTTTTGCCCTCAATGCCTGGGCACGAGAGCCCTGTCATGTCACGGGCAGTGCAATTGACACGAGACGGCCATCTGGGAAGCTGGAAGTGCCACATTGGAGAATGGGCAGGAGAAGGCGGTACCAATAATGGTATCATCTCCCCCCCCCACCCCCTCTCTGGAGCCTGACGCAGAGAGAGATGCCTTGTTCCTATTAATATTTCATGTAGCCAGCTGGTCCCCTGATGGAAGGAGCCAATCCCGGTGAACCTCATTTTAACCTCCTTCCTTCTTCTTTTTTATCTTCTTATAAATGCGATCAAGTTGATGGATACTATTTAATGGAACATTTTCCGCAGCCCCCCCCCCCGTCCACCCGTCCACCCCCCTCCCACAACTCCCCCCCCCCGCAGAGGCTGACATTCATCAATTGAGGAGGTCAGTAATTTGCATCCAGCTGAGTGGCTGCCTGTGCTTCCCTTTAATGAGATGATTTGTAATCCCCGGCACTGCACTGCGGAACTCTTTGGGAAGGGATGCACACTCACGGGTTTACGAACACACCCCAGCCAAGCCAGAGGGAGAGGGAGAGAGAGAAGGAGAGAGAGAGAGAGAGAGAGAGAGAGAGAGAGAGGGAACATCAGCCAAGAAGAGAGTGCTCAGAGATCAGAAAATGGAAGCTGAGAAGGTCTGGCGTAAGGAGATTAATGCCATGTAATACAATCACACCCAGTCTGGCTGATGCAAGCCAGTGCAAGTGTTGTCACCTGGCATCAGGCGGCCGGTCTGGGCTGGTGCTGTTTTTCTTTTTAGGAACGGAGGAGGCTGCCTTATATGGAGGGCGTTCTTCCCGATGACCCTGTTTATCAAGCGTTCTTCCTAATTTCTTTACAGGGAGATTAGGCAACCTTTGCCTATTTAATGAGCACCCTCTTCTTTTCTGCTTGCAGGGAGGTCAGGAGACATCAAAGCAAGTCCTAGCCCACATTCCCCAGTATATTTCCCCATCACTTTTATTCCTTTTTTAAAAAAAAATTCCTTTTTTTATTAAATTTTTATCCCGCCCTCTGTCCAAAAATCACAGGGTGGTTCGCAGCATAAAAAAAACAAAAGGAGAACGCAAATCGCACAATAAAGCGGAAACAGAAACAAGCCAATCACCTCCCATCTGCCAATACATTTAAAAGGCCACAGAATGTTCATCAGCCAAAGGGTTATGCCTCGTGTCTAAAAATGTATAAGGAAAGTCCAAAGTTATAAAACAGAGCTTTCCAAACTTTTCATGCTGGTGACACACTTTTTAGATGCACATTATTTTGCGACACAGTAATTCAGTTTTACTAGCCAACCAGAGGTTAAACTAGCCCCTTTTCAGCCCCAGGAGAAGCATAGGGATTGTTTGCCATACATACCTGCACACTGCGACACACAGTTTGGAAAGTTCTGCTATAGAATCATAGAATTGTAGAGTCTGAAGGGACCCTGAGGGTCATTTAGCCCGACCCCCTGCAGTGCAGGAATCTCAACATGCAGTCCCCCCCCCAGGACCGGCGCGTCCATTAAGGCGAACTAGGCAATTGCCTAGGGCGCCAAAATGGAGGGGGCGCTGGCCAGGCTTGGGCGGGGCGGGCTAGCAGCAGCTTCTCCGCTGTAGCAGAGAGGTGCTGCTTGCCCCCTACACCACCCCCCCGGCTCCCACTAAAGCAGGCTTTGGCGGCGGGCGGGACAGGAGAGCAGCAGCTTCTCCACTACTGCAGAGAAACTGCTGCTTGCCTCTCCCACCACCCCCACCTCCCGCTAAAGCAGGCTTTGGCGTGGGGGGGGGGGCGTGGGCGCCAGAAGGTGGTCTCGCCTAGGGCGCAAGAAGCCCTAGCACCTGTCCTGCCCCCCCCATCCAATTTGAAGCCATATGAGACCCTGCTTAGCTTTGCAAATGTTCTCGCGTTTCCCTATCTGATCTTTTGGAGAAGCAGGTTTGAGGAGCACGACCTCCCAGTCAAGAATATATATATACAGTTTCACCTTGGAAGTCAAACGGAATCTGTTCTGGAAGTCCATTCGACTTCCAAAACATTCAAAAACCTAATCGCTCCTGCAGCCAATCAGAAGCTCCGGAAGCCCCATTGGACGTTCGGGTTCCAAAAGGACGTTCTCAAACTGGAACAATCATATCCGGGTTTGCAGCATCCGGGAGCCAAAACGTCCGAGTTCCAGGGCGTTAGGGATCCAAGGTACGACTGTATTTCTGCAACCTGTAATTGCCACTGTGTGACTGAATCCCACTTCAAAACAGAAAAAAGTCTAGTGAGATCATTGGCCCATCTCTCCTGGTTTTCAGCACTGCCTGTGGAATTGACCCTGGGACTTTCTACATGCTGCTGAACCATGACCCTTCCTAATCTACAACTCTTTAGAACGAAGGTCCATTTGGTAAGCCAAGTCCATATATTGGGCTCTGCAACTTTAGCCTTGAGGATAGCTCAGTTGGTAGAGCATGAGACTCTTAATCACAGGTTGATGGGTTCGAGCCCCACATTGGGCAAAATATTCCAGCATTGCAGGGGGTTGGACTGAATGAAGCACTGGATATATCACACTTAAAATCAAAGCAAAATCCTCTTCTCACCAGGAGAACATGCTGCCCCACTGCAAGTAGGAGCATTAGCTGAAAAAAAAGTCAGAATTAGGCTACAACCTTCTATTCACTTACCTGGGGGTAAGTCAACTCTTTATGTCTTACTTCAAGGTAAGCACATGCAAGTTTGCTCTGTTAATGTGATATAAGTTGTAACGCAGTTGTAAAAGTGCTATATATATTTTTTAAAGTGCAAGAATGCACTTTAAAAAAAACAACACCAAGAAGAATGAAGCGGCTGTGTGTCTTTTTCTTTTTTAATAGAGAGAAATGCTAGAAAGAATTGCCAAGTTCACCTGCGTATTCTGATTCTTCTAAATGTGTCTCCAGTTTCAACAAAAAACGTTTCCCCTTTCCTGCTTTGTAATTTACTGTCTCATCCTGCAACTGGTTGCCAGAATAAACAGGAATAAGGACAGGGTACATCCTTGTTTTACTTTTGTGTTTACTTTAAAGCTAATTGAATGAAATACATATATAAATGCAGGAGCCTGGCAAGAATGTATGCAGACTATGGTAGTATATGTGGATGAATTGCCCGAAGAGGAAGGGGAAGATCCCACATGAGTTAGAAGCACTTTTAAAAAATGACTGCAGAAAACTAGGAAGAAGGAAGGAAAACTAGGAAGAAGGAAGGAAATGAAAGAGAACTCTGGGAGAATTTTTGAATGACCTTAGTGGAACTAGTTACAGGTAGGTAGCCGTGTTGGTCTGCCATAGTCAAAACAAAATAAAAATTAAAAAAGAAATCCTTCCAGGAGCATCTTAGAGACCAACAAAGTTTGTTCTTGGTATGAGCTTTCGTGTGCATGCTACTGGAATGAATTTTTTTATTTTATATTTTGTTTTGTCTTAGTGGAACTTGTTGTGTATTGATTCAAGGGTTATCATATCTGATTACTATTGTCTGTATTCACATTAGGGGAAAGTAACTGCCTTCCTGTTCCAGAAGGAACAGTTACTATTGGTTCATTCTGAATAAAGAGTGTTACATGAAGAAGCTGTCTCCTGCCTGCTCTGTCAGAGCTGAAATCACTTGCTGAATCACGATCCCCATGTTACAACATAACTGACACCTCAGAGCATTTATATCCCACCTTTCTACTGGACCAGATCCAGGCCTACTTGATGGCCTCATAAGCCTTCAGACCATATCCTGGGATTCTTTGGGCCTCTGTTTTGGGCACATCCTTACTTTCAGAGATACCACTTAACTGGGAGTCAACATCGGGGAAGGGCTGCAGCTCAGTAGTAGTGAATCTGGTCCCAGGTTCCATTCACAACATCTCCAGGTAGGGCTGGTGTCATGGACTGGTTGGATGCAGATGAAGGGTGGGAGGAACCAGCTGAGGAACCCCCAAGGGAAGAAGGCTCAGAGCCCAGGAAGTGGTGGTGGGACGACTTAAGAGGGAGAAGAACGAGAGAAGGATTTGTCGGAAGCTAAAGAGGTAACGGGCTAGTGAGCTGGGATAGTCTGTGGCATAGAGAAGTCAGAATCAGAGGAAGAAGCTGGAGCAGGAGGGTGGGAGGACAGAGGTCTAGAAGCAGAGATGAATCAGGATGGTGAAGAGTCAGAGGTATCTCCTCCTGCTGCTGTGACAAGCTCCCCTTCTCCCTCGTCTCCCAGAATCAGAGGAGGCATGAAAAGGGCAGAGGAGAAGTTAGCTTCATGCCAGCACTGTCTCCGATTGCTTGGAAAAATCCCTGGAGAGGAGGGGGATTAGGCGGCTATGGGGAGGGGGGGGACCTTCAGTATCAGCAACTCCTTCATGGGAGGCAGCACCTACAGGAGATCACTTGTTGTGTTCATTAGGCCCGACACTCCTGTGCAGATCCTGTTTTTGCTAATAAAGAGCTAACTCCAACTTGCACAGTGTGATTTACTGCTGGCTCGCTCCTGACAGCCGGAAATGTTTCCTGCCTTCAGCCCTGGAGAGCTGCTGCCAGTCAGTGTAGACCAGGCATGTCCAACAGGTAGATCGTGATCTACTGGTAGATCACTGGATGCCTGCAGTAGATCACTGGTAGATCACAGGCTCCCCCCAAAAAAGGTCAACAACATTGCCCTGAACCCTTAAAACAGGGATTTCCACCTCCCTAAAAAAGCTGAACAACTTTGACCTGAACCCCCTAAAAGGGGGTAGATCACTTCCAGTTTTTAAGGCTGTGAGTAGATCACAGTCTCTTGGGAGTTGGCTACCCCTGGTGTAGACCGTACTGAGCTAGTTGGACCAATGGGCTGACTCAGTATAGGCCAGCTTCCTACTGACCATATTCTGCTCTCCATGACCTGCTGTACAGCACAGTGTACTAAGTAGAGAGAGGAAGACAGCAAGGAAGGAAGGAAGGAAGGAAGGAAGGAAGGAAGGAAGGAAGGAAGGAGTCACAGACAGAGGCCAATTCCCAGGAAGACAGAGCTGGCTTCCTGTGCCAGGCGGCACCCTGATTAAAAATTACACCACAACATGCAGTCTCCGCCCGAGCATGAAACGATCATTGCGAATCACCGCATAAATAATACATGCTAAAATGCTTCCCTGCGCCATCAATATTGACCTTGCTTAATAATTGATAGTGGGGAAGATGCTCCCTTGAAACTCTGCCGAACGATGGGCTCCTCTTCCTCCTGTTTTCCCTGTTGGGGTTTTCAGCGGTGATTTGCAAGAAAAAGGAGCCCCCGCTTTGCTCATTCACCACAACAAGCAGATTCTGGGCTAGAGAGCAGAGTCTCGACCCCCTTAAATCTGGATTCTTTTTCTTCCTCATGAAAACTGGGCTTGAGTTGCGATTCAGGATGGTGTGGAGCAGATGGAACGAAGCCACAGAGTCTGTGCTCATGAGAAATTGACGTGGCAGGGTCACAGGATGCAGAGGATGGCTTTGTTCCATCCCAATGGCCACCGTGTGGATGTGGCGGTGGAATTCAAGGCTGGGGTACTTATCTCACCTACTGGGGAGTAAACCCAACTGAAGTCAACATGACTTGCTTCTGACTTGGTTCAAACTGCATTGTTAGTCCAGTCAGGGATTTTCCAGGCTCCTCCCTAAACTGTTCAGCTTCTAAAGTTTGTTTCGCCAAAGTAAGCTTGAGCTCATCTTGCAAATCAGCCTAATCCAGTGTTTCCCAAACTTGGGTCTCCAGCTGTTTTTGGACTACAACTCCAGCTAGCAGGAACAGTGGTCAGAGTTGATTGGAAGTGTAGTGCAAAAACAGCTGGAGACTGGGAAACACTGGACATTCCAAACTGAGAAAATTCATGGTCCGCACAGTCTACTTGTGGACACCAGCCGTTAATGTCACTTGCAGGAACTCAAAGAACAGTAGCACTCACAAGCTGCTGGGATGGAAATTCCAGTAATGCTATCCGAAAAGAATGGGAAAGTAGCAGGGCTTATGCTCAAAATTAGTCCCAGGCTGATACGTGATTAATGAAATTGCCAGCGTTCTCAGTTTCAGCACTTGCTAAAGACAGTGAAGGGGAAGACATTAGTTGGACTGAATTGTAATGCTCCTTTTAAAGGCCTTTTTAAACGAAAAGAAATCTGATGATCCTCTATGTTGTCATGTTTTCTTCTTCTGGAATGCATACCCATCACTCCTTTTGAAGGCTGTTGTGTCCTGGAAGGCAGTCCAGAAATCTTTTCGTGTAGAAGGATATTGACAAACTGGAATGTGTGAAGAGGAGGGCAACCAAGATGATCGAAGGTCTGGAAACTAAGCCTGATGAGGAATGATTGAAAGACCTGGGTATGTTTAGCCTGGAAAAGAGGAGACTGAGAGGAGGGATGATAGCCATCTTCAAATATCTCAAGGGCTGTCACATGGAAGAGGGAACAAGCTTGTTTTCTTCTGCTCTAGAGGGTAGGACTCGAACCAAGGGCTTCAAGTTACAAGAAAGGAGATTCCAACTCATCATCAGGAAGAACTTGTTGACAGTAAGAGTGGTTCCACAGTGGAACAGACTCCCTCAGAAGGTTGTGGGCTCTCCTTCCTTGGAGCTATTTAAGCAGAGGTTGGGTGGCCATCTGTCATGGATGCTTTGGTTGAGATTCCTGTTGGAAAATCACCCTGGGGTGCCCTTGCAGCTCCCGAACTCCAAATGTCCTCCAGTATGTGCAGCTCTGGAAAAGGCATTTCTCTTCTTCTCTAGTGTGCTTCAGCGACATATATCAAATGATATATGCACACTAATCTTCTAGCATAACACAGCAAGAAGCGTGAGACATTGTAGAGCTGATCTATGTATTTATTTACATACTATGTACAGACAAAGGAATTATGGTGTCCTCTCTCACCAGCTCCGAGAGAAGAAACGGCAGAAGTAAAAGCAAAAGTACAGTACAATAGCTAATGCAGCGGAAGAGATAGGACTGTCTTCTGTTCCCACACTCTTCCCAGACAGGCATGTGATTTACACCAATCTCATCTGCAGCATCGGAGGCGTGAAATACTAAGAATTCCAGCATTGCAGGGGTTGGACTAGATGACCCTTGGGGTCCCTTCAAACCCTACAATCCTGTGATTCCATGATTCCCAAAGAAACCAACAAGAAGGACATAAATGCAATGGCCCTTCCCTTTAGTGTCCCCCCAGCCACTGCCTCTGAACTTGGAGTTTCCATTTCAATATCATTGGTAGTAGCCACTGATCAGTCTATTTCCCCATGAACTTGTTTGATTCCCATCAACTCAAGATATCTTGAGTCAGAAGCCATGACTACCCTTTGTAGCACAGTATTCCCAGAATGAATTAAGTCTTGCATGAAAAAGATATGTTCCTCTTTCTGTGCTGAATCTACGGTTGATCTGTTTCAATGTGTGGTTCCAAGTTCAGCTGCAAAATACTAGCTAAAGGTGTTTGAAGCTGTAATGATCCTCTTAAGTCAGGGGTGGGGGGACCACATTCCCAGGGCCTAATCTGCTGGGGAATGGTGTGGGATGCAGGTTAGTTGTGGGCGGGGCAAAAGAGAAAACTGGGTGGAGCCAGAGACAACGGTTTGTGGAGCTGAAGTCAGTGCAAGGGCATGTGGAGCCTGTGAATTTAAAACTAGATCTGGGGGTGCATGTAGCATGACCCCTGAATATAGCAGCAATGCAGACACAGAGTCAGAGGAAGAAGAAGAAGAAGAAGAAGAAGAAGAAGAAGAAGAAGAAGAAGAAGAGGAGGAGGAGTTTGGATTTGATATCCCGCTTTATCACTACCCGAAGGAGTCTCAAAGTGGCTAACATTCTCCTTTCCCTTCCTCCCCCACAACAAACACTCTGTGAGGTGAGTGGGGCTGAGAGACTTCAAAGAAGTGTGACTAGCCCAAGGTCACCCAGCAGCTGCATGTGGAGGAGTGGAGATGTGAACCCGGTTCACCAGATTACAAGTCTACCACTCTTAACCACTACACCACACAGAGGCATCAGCTAAGGTGCTGGTCCAGGTCCAGGGTGATCACTGGGTCTGCAGCTGACATAATTCCTGCAGAACAATCTCCTATAGAGCCAGTGTGTGTACAGCTGGAGCCAGGCCTCCACAGGTGTCTTCTCCTGAGTGCTTCCCATAGTACTTTGCTGGTCCACTGGCACAAGGAGTGCTCCAGACAGGAGGCCATAGAATGTAAAGATGGTGTCCATCTTCAGGCGTCTTGGTACAACATAAAGGGGTGGAGCCCGAGGAAGGTAGTTTGGAGGGGCAGCAAGTGGCTTATAAAAGCTCAGTTTACTGTCAACTCCTGAAGGAGCACACTGCTCACTTAGAGTTATCCATGGTCCTGTAATTCCTGATCTCCCTTGCCCCATGGGACACAACAGCATGAAACTTACTAAGCTGATGGTCACACACGGTCCTCAGGCCACAGGTGCCCAGTTGCAAACCACACTTCTGGCATGTGCTTGATCCTCTCCCTGTTGGAATCATGTCATTTTATATAAAGCACTCATTCCGGATGCTGCTGCTTGTATTGTAGTGCACTTTATGATCCATGTAATTCTGTGAAGACTGTATGCTTAGCATACAATCTTAAGACTACAAAACCCATTACGCAGCATGACTGCGAGCAAAACTGCATTGGAAGCACTTCAGCTGAAGCCAGGATGCCGAGGACCGCATTGCAAACCGAGTCGCCTGAATTTTAGCAGGCAAATGGATTTTCCACGGATATCTACTCTTTGAGGCCAAGAAAAAGGGTTTGCAGATCTAATTCCTTCTGCAAGTTTCACACATATATCTAGCCCAGGGCCCTGGTGGTGACTTGCAAAGATGGGCTACATTTACAATACAATGCAGCCAATCTCTGGCAGAGCTCCATGCAAATTTGCCTCTGGAGCTTTGGGCTGCAATTATAGTCAGTCATAGGGGGGGCAGAGGAGAAGCACATCTCTGGATAAAAAATGTTTTGCAAGTTGTAACTGCAGCCAATCACTTGGTAGAATAGGGGAGCTGGTTTTTAAATGGAAAAGTGGTTTATCCAATCTACCGGTGACCAGCTAATTTAACAAAATCCTCTGGCTGTGCATTTCATCTGCCCAGGTGAGGGCCATCTTGAATTGACCTTGACCACCCCATCCTGAGCAATCTATTCAGGACATGCCTACAACTTTCTAATCTACTGCAGGACAACCTCCATACCATTTTAATTGATATGACAGCCCAAAGTTTCTCACGTTGGTCCTCCCTCTCTTTGGCTAAAATGAAATCTTAAATATTCTGCTCCTGACCTTTGGTGGAAGGGGGATTTAATTACCTGGACAGTTTACATAAATTATATGGCCTGTTTGTCTAAGATTAATCCTCTGCAGAGATCAATAGAACCAGGGAGCGTCCAGAGAAAATGGCTCCTTGAAAATGCCACCAAAGGTCATAAGAATCTTTCAGTACAAAAGGGCAGAGAGGAGTGGGAGAGACAGTCTGTGACACGTCCTTGTCATCATCAGCGTGGTGTGTGTTACTCGTCCTGTCTGCTTTCTCCAGCCATGGAATGATTTATCAGTTTAGAGGACACAGGAAGATAGATCAGAACGGATACACTTCTCTGACGACTGCCAGATCAAATGGTGGATCTTTCTTGAATGTTCTGAGGCTAAGCTACCCATGATTATTTTTTAAATGATTGTTTTGATGTTTTTGAAGAATTGCACTCTTAAAAAATAGACTCTTTGAGAAATGTTCACTGATTCATTTGTTTGCCCAGACTTGACTCTTTCAATCAGTGGCATCACCTGACTGTCCTTGTAGCACTAGCAGGACTATGGGTCCTCCTTGAGAGTTTCCCCATGGTTGGTCACTATGAGAACAAGGATTTTTGATTTGATGGGCCATTGGCCTGATTCATCAGGCTCTTCTCATATTCTTAGGTGACACCATCCAGTGTGATTGCTGGTTGGTTGAGATGACCCTTGGCTGGTTGGCTGGGATGGTCCTCCTTCTCCGCTGCATTTATCATCATCAGATGACAAATCAGGTTGGTTACAGAACATCGTGCTATTGTTATGTTCACTATGTGATCTCTGATTGGCTAGGGTTAGCCAAGTGGCTCATGCCAAACCCGAACATTCGTGCAATCAAAAGTGTGTTTAAAGAACTATACTAAAATACCTCTTTGCAGTAAAACAACAACCTAGAGAATATTTGGCAGTGGTAATCTTAAATCAAATTTAAGCCCAAATCGTTGGTGATAGAACCCTGCAAATTATGTGACACAAAAAGTTTCAGGCAAGCCCTTCAAAATATGTCTAATCCCATCACCAGATTCTTAATGGAATGACAATGGTCTAGCTCAGTGTTTCCCACTGAGCGGAAAAGCTGGTATCACTGGGCCAAGTTCATCTGTTTCATTGAATCAATCAAACTAAAAGGTTTTAACTGGATTTGGGGAGGGGGAAGTGCAATTAATGGCTATTGTTTTGAACTTGTGGTATTATCTTCCTTAGCAAGCTGCGCAACCACTATTTTGAATAATGCTTTTTTATAGGGTTTTGTTTGTTTGTTTGTTTATTGGATCTTGGATGGCTCACAAGATAAAAAAATACAAGGGAAAAGCACAAATAAATAGTTAAAATGAAAACAACAAAACAATAGCCACCCCTCCCACAAAGACGTTTAAAAGGCTGTAGCATATTAATCAGAGTAGGGTAGAGTATGAATTTATGGAACGAAGGGGTGATGGCCTGAAAAAAGTTTGGAAACTGCTAGTCTAGCCCTTGAGATATTTAGTTGCCTTTGCAGCAAAAAGCTCTGCGTCGATTCTTTACCGTGCTCTCTGACTTTAGGTTGCGAGAACATCTTCTCTTGCCTTAATGACTTTCTTTTTCTTCTGAGCTATCTTATTATTGCAACTGGTTACTCCTTTAATTGCAGCAACAGCTGTTCTCACCTTCCGTGATTCTTCCCTGGCCACAGTTGCTTCTAACATCTGCCCCTCAACATGCTACCGCTGTGCAATCACATCAGCATGGGGGCCTGTCTTTTGCCAGCTAGGAGCCTTGTGGGGACATTGGATACGACTGGCATATGGGCTGGAGAAGCAATTACTTTGAACTTGTTCGCTGGTCTTTTATTGCTGCTCATAGATTTTAATGGCACTTTCAGACACCAGTTAAATAGGTGGCACTTTACATTAGGCTGGGGGCCCTGAGGTGCTTTAAAAAAACCCTGCCCCCTCACCTTTCTTCAAAGCAACATGGCCAACCTAGGTTATCTCAGGGTCAACCAAGGGGCAACATGTCCCTGCGTATGGTGCATCTTATCTTACTATATAATAAAAATGCAAAGCTGTTGTCATGCAGCCCCCATTGGAGGATTTGTAGTGCCTCATAAGAGAAGTGAACTAATGTCAGTGTACTGGAAGAAACAAAGATCACCAGTGTTGAAGCAGTGATTCTTCGACATCAACTTTGCTAAATTGATCGTGTTGTTCAGATGCCTGATTATCATCTTCCAAAGCAACTACTCTACTCCCAACTTAAGCATGGAAAACGATGTACAGGTGGACAACAAAAGAGGTTTAAAGACAAGTTCAATGCAACTCTTAAAAAAATGTAATATAAGCACTGATAATTGGGAAACACTGGCCTGAGAGCGCTCCAATTGGAGAACAGCCTTACCAAAGGCATCATGGACTTCGAAGAAGGACGAACTCAGGACGAAAGGGAGAAACAAGCTAAGAGGAAGGCAAGTTTGACAAATCCTCACCATGATCAACTCCCACCCAATAAACTATGTCCCCACTGTGGAAGGATGTGTGGATCCAGAATTGGCCTCCACAGTCACTAACAGACTCAATGTTAAGACCATGTTCATGGAAGACAATCTTACTCGGCTACGAGTGATCACCAAAGAAGAAGATGGGTGTGATGGGGTATTGGCGAGTGGAGTGAACATAGGCTCAGCCCCAATTATTATTTTTATAGCGCCATCATGGACATGATACTTTAGAGAGAGATACTCTTTTACTCTCTGTTTTCTTATAAAGAGGTTCCTGCCCAATATTTACGAAATGCTGCGTTATTAAGAGGTTCCCATTTTTATTTGTATTTTGCTAACTCATAAGGTTGCCGTAATCTGTGCTTCACTGCCAACAGTTAAAGAGGCTTAATTAAAAGGCTGCAGACTTTGTTTACCACTTGCTCCCCCTGCCCTTTACTCAAATGTATCTGATAGGGAGGTTAATGGGCAAAACCACCATATTTCTGCATGTCTCTGCATGTTCTCTGCCTTAATTCGATACCTCATTTGTCTCCTTAAAACCACATAATTGCGTCCAAAGATCAGCTAACACTTGCTTTGATTTTGCAAATGCATGGTGGACCGGTTTCCATACTCCACTCCATCCATGGCTGTCAACTTTTCCCTTTTCTTGCGAGGAATCCTATTCAGAATAAGGGAATTTCTCTTTAAAAAGGGGGAAAGTTGACAGCCACGATTCCATCCCATCTGCAGAACCGCTTTCTTCCTTGTGACCGCATTTAGGAGCTTCGTTAGCTGGTTTCCAAGTACGTAACTAACTAGGAACCATGATTTAACTGACGCTTGCTTTCTCAAAGGAAAGGGCTTTCTCAGCCCTCCTGCCATCAAACAACAGGCTTGCATGACGAGTATGAAAAAAAAAATACTGTCCAAATTAACATAATCCACTGCTGGGCATGTTACTAAATTAATCCGATTGGATGTGTGACCTCCTTTTGCGGTGTTTAAATCTGACCCCTATGAAACTTTTATCTTTATGATGTTGGTCAGTGAGCTACCTTTTTAAAATATGCATATCCTTTACAGTATTGAAAGATCTGTGCTACCTGTTCCTCCACCCCAAACCCCCAGCCAAGACTGTGCTTCCTTGTGACATCAGCTGGCTCATCTGACAAGGGGACGTCTCCTTCTACAACTGTCCTGTTTGCATGCTTTAGGCAACTCTTGCAACACTTTGGTCAGGGTTTTCTTGTTGGCTTTAACTTCTACCCGCTCCCTGCCTTTGTGACAGATGCTACCTATATAGCCAGGGGCGTCGCTGGGGGGGGGCGGTAAGGGCGGTATGCCCCGGGTGTCAGGGGAGGGTGGGGGTGACAAGCGGTGGCCCCTCCCACCACTCCCACGTGCCGCCGCTCGCTCCGTCACCCCGGGAGCAATAGTGCACGGCCGAGTGAGCACCCCGTCCAAGCAGCGCTGCTGCTCCCGGGGTGACCGGCGGTGCATGGGGAGTGGCGGGAGGGGCCGCCGCTTGTCACCCCCATGCGCCGCCGCTCGCTCCGTCGCCCGGGAGCAGCAGCGCGTGGTGTGTGCGGTGCTGCTGCTCCCGGGGCAACGGAACGAACGGCGGCACGTGGGGGTGACAAGCGGCGGCCCCTCCCACCACTCCCACGCGCTGCCGCTCCCTCCGTCACCCCGGGAGCAGTAGCGCACTGCCCAACAAGGGAGTGCGCCTGTGCGACATTTCGCACAGGGACACTCCGGCGTCGGACCGTCGCTTCTGCGGCACCCTTTTGAGCTGGAGAGCGAAAAGGCGGCTCGTGGGGCTGTCGTGCGCGATCGGCGGGGAGCTCCGCGGCTTAAAAGGGGGGTGCGGAAGCGGCGGCAGCCCGCCGATCATGACGTCACAATACAACGTCACAACGCCCCGCCCCCTGGGCATTTTCTTTCACCGCCCCGGGTAGCGCGGAGCCTTCCTGTGCCACCCAGGAGGTCTGTGCCTCCCTTTGTGACATTTAAAAGGAACCCAAAGCCCATTCGTGCTAATTTCAGGGGTTACTGTTATGGAGGAGCAAAGAGCTACTGACCTTGAGATGACATGCATGGAAGAGATGGAAGGAAACAAGCAGCTTAGGAATAAATGCTATCATTTATTGGGGGGCAGAAGCAGTATCAGACACACACACACCATTGCCCATTTTGCTGCTCCAGGCTTCTTTTTTATTTGGGGGATGGTGAATGGAAAATGTTCCACTTTTAGCCTTAGGGAGGCTGTACCTCTGATCTTGTAACAAGCACAAGCTCAGCATTCAAGTCCTTCTCACAGGCATCTGGTTGGCCACTGCGAGAACAGGATGCTGGACAAATTGGGCTTCTAGAAGGACAAATTAGGCTTTCAGCAGGACTGTGAATATGTTCTTGTTGTGGATCCTGAGATGAAGGACAATATGGTGCCCCATTTGTCCCTATAGAAGCCCATTTGACTTGCAGCTGAGCCTTGCTTCAGCCCTGGAAATGGGGTGGTGTCCTCCATCACATCTGGGGCAGCTGGCACATTACGAGGTCCAGAAGAGGCAACACATGAGAATTGCTGGGAGGCTCAGGAGGAACAGTTGGGGACTGCTGCTTCTGCTGTCCTTGAGCACCTGCTGCTTGAGGCAGCTGTGTCGCCTTGCCTAATGGGAGGGCTGGCCCCATCATCTTGCATAGCAGCGGATGGCCTTGCAGTAGGAGCAGCGTGGTGTCTGTCTGTCTGTCCGTCAGTTTGGTTTATTGTGTTTAGCGAACAGCCATGACACACATGAAAAATAATAACAAGAATACTGCAGCTAATAGTGGTTTATATTTCTACTCCCCAATGGTGAAACTAAGTGTGCCCACACTCCAAAATCCTGGGATTTTTGCATATCCCAGACCACCAACACGACTGAATCAGAACTCAACCTGACAGCAGCATATCTAAAGTGCAGTAGCCAACTACCTACTGTATAAGAACATTTCACCAACTAGAGTAAGCAACTGGCAGCTGATGGGCCAAATCTAACCTCTGACTATCTTTTGCTTACAACCCAGAGCTTCACACTGATCCTTTTAGTTTATGTCATGAGTTCCTTATTCTGTCCTTTCCCCAGAGGCAGAGGAAGCCGCTTGGTCACCCGGGGCGGAAAACCTGGGGGCCCGGCGCGCGCAGCTCTCGGGTGCGCATGCACAGCGTAGCTGTGTACGGCACATGGCGCATGCATTGTGTATCGTACACAGTGACGCATGCACTGCTGTGCACAGGACACGGCACATGCGTGCTGCACCGCCCCATAGCGACACCAGCGGGCGGGCCCCAGACGAGCTGCAGGGTAAAGCGGCTTCACTCCACGGCTTGCTGTCTGGCCGCCGAGCAGGCTGCAGGCTAGGCTGCCTCGTTCTGCGGCTTGCTCGGGGCCCTCCGGTGGGGCTCGGCTTGGGCGGGGTGGGGCGCGTGCTGAGTGTCACCCCCCTCCTCTGGAACATGGGGCTCCCTGTCCCCATCGCCCCCACCTCGCCACGCCACTGCCTTTCCCCCTCCCATCAGTTTGCCTCCTTCCTCAGGATAGGTAAAGGTAAAGGGACCCCTGACCATTAGGTCCAGTCGCGGACGACTCTGGGGTTGTGACGACTCTGGGGTTGCAGCGCTCATCTCACTTTATTGGCCGAGGGACTTCTGGGTCATGTGGCCAGCATGACTAAGCCTCTTCTGGCGAACCAGAGCAGCGCACAGAAATGCCGTTTACCTTCCCGTCGGAGCGGTACCTATTTATCTGCTTGCACTTTGTGCTTTTGAACTGCTAGGTTGGCAGGAGCAGGGGCTGAGCAGGATAGCCAGGTACAAAGTCTGCTCTACCATAGCTGGGTTGCAAAAGGAATTTCCATATAAGATGAACCTGGCAATACTTCCTCTTCCTCTCATTTGTCAGAGCACAAGAAGTGTGTGTTAGATCAGGCCTGTGACCCATCTAGTCCAGCATGCTGTTCTCACAGTGGCCAACCAGATGCCCGTGGGAAAACCACAAGCAGGACCCAAGCACAAGAGTCATCTCCCCTCCTGTGGTTTCCAACAACTGGTATTCAGAAGCACTACTGCCACCCCAGCTAGAAGCCATTGATAGCTGAATTGTCCACAAATTTCTCCAACCCTGACTTCTCTGGAAGGAAGTTTTGTATTTGCTGCATGAATAAGTACTTTCTGTCAAGATTCAGCTTCATTGAATGTCCCTGTGATGAGTGAGGGGGAGAATCTTTTCTTTATCCACCCAAACAGCACAGGAATCTGCCTTTGCATCTATTTTACCAAAGGGCAAAGTACTTCTGGGAGGTGAGGGAGGGGCCCAGGATGCCCAGGCAGATGTAGAGTGAGGAAATAACCCAAGTGAAACCAGGGATGTTCCTAGGGGACCAGATATATCAAATGACACCAGCCCCTTATCTTGCGGAAATCCACTACGTGGAATACCGCAGACTCCTTACAGCGGCTAGACTAAACGCCCTTGATTCCGCGGTATTGTGGGGAAGGTACAAGGGAGTTCCATACACCCAGAGAACCTGTCATTGTACTATGGGCGTGGTTGAGTCTACCGAACATATTCTTCTGACTTGTCCTCTCTATGTAGAACTCAGGCAAAACCTTATAGCTCCACTTTTACATCAATCTAGCTTTCTATCCAGAGAAAGACAGGTTTTATCCTTACTGAACAATGTCGCTAGAAATACAGCCTCCCAGGTGGCTAAATTTCTTTTTTTTTAGCTTCTAAACGCTGTAAGATTTTAATTGATCGTATCGATATGGGGCAATCTGTTTAGCTCCTTTCCATTGAGGGTTATGTTTTCCTTTCTTCCTTCAAAGTTCCTTCAGAGTTTTTAATTCTGTACAAATGTATTTTTTTTCTGACTGACGGTCGAATAAAAGAATGTATGTGTCTATGTAGAGTGAGGTGTGAGATGAGAGCCTCTGTCCCAGGTCTTGGATGCTTAGGGAACATCTTAATAGTGGGAACACCCACTCACAAACGCCCGTTCCCTCGCAGATCAGCCTTCGTGATGCAGCCAGCACTGTGCTACAAACACACAGAAGCCCAGCAAAAAGAAAAGAAAGCTTGAGATGACTCAGGCAAGGAGCCATGCCACCTATTGAAAGCAGTGATGTGAAGAAATAAATAAATAGATGAGAGTCACTGCCCATTATGTAACTATGCAGGGGGAAATTGGTGAACTCATGAGCCTGAGTCACAGAAATGGAATGGAATTCAACAGCACCAAGTACAAGGTCAAATCTTTGTGGGCAAACAGGAAGTGTTCTTGTCAGGGCTGGAAGCAAACGGGGTGGAAAGGGAAAGGGCACTGGTTGATCACAAGATAACTATAAGCCACCACTGTGATATCACAGCAAAGAGGGCAAATTCCATTCTTGGGATCATGCCCCTAAGAGGTATTTTTTTTTTTTTTTTTTTGCAAGGAGAGGAATGTACTCTCTGCATACAAAGACCTGGTGAGGCTATCTTTGTTCAGGATGTAGCCAGGATGCGTCACTTCAACCTGGAAAAAGGTGCAAAGAGCAGGAAGGAAACTCATGTTTTCCCCGGCCCCTTGTAACTACGGCTACAACATTTAGTTCATTGAGTCTGCAAACCTAAATGCACTTACTTAAGAGTATGTTCCATCGCAACAGATCTTACTTCTGAGAACAGGTGCACAGGATTTCATTGTAAAAAAACAGGTGCACAGGATTTCACTGTAAAAAAAATGAATCAACTAATAATCTTTCCATTGATTAAAAGTTGCCCTGGGTGAATTGTGTGCCTGATACTTCTCTTTCTGCAGGCCTGTCTGAGACATCAGAAAGGCATAACCTACTGCAGGTGTACAGTGACAGATTTATGTATAAGCTAAACAAGCTATAGCTTAGGGCCCCACTCTCTCGGGGGCCCCAAAAAAGTTTAAAGGGAAAAAAAACTGGACGTACATTTCCAAAATATAAGATAAAAAACAAATAAAATAAAACCAACATACAGCAACAGCATTTTGTGTTGTGGAGGCTCCTGTGATGTAAGTAATGGGCCCTGCCTGCTAGCCCGCTCCCTAAAATATCACTAGTTTGCTCATTTCTATATATAGGTTGTCTACATTCTGCATGGACTGGTTGCAAATGGCTTTAGATACCTATTAGGTCCATAAATTACCATATAGCATATATTCAACACAAAAAACAGTGACAATTTGTTGTTGACAAAGGACAGCTGGACATATAAAGGCCCCCATTACCTTCAGTAGCTTAGAGGGCCTCATCAAACCTAAATCTGGCACTGCAGACAATGTCTGATGTGTGTTGGAAGTGTAAATCTATGAAAGGTACCTTTTATCATATGTGGTGGTCATGTCCAGGGGTAAATGCTTTCTGGGATAAGATTTATAATGAACTTAAGAAGGTAATGAAAATTACCTTTAGTAAGAAACCAGAGGCATTTCTTTTGAGCATGACCAACGAAGAGATACCCAGTCAGGATAGAGTATTTTTTATGTATGCCACAACAGCTGCTAGAATTTTATTGGCAAGAAATTGGAAAGGTGAAGAGATCCCGACAGTGGAAGAATGGCAGATGAAACTAATGGAATTTATGGAACTCGCTGAACTGACCGCGAGAATCCGAGACCAGAGGGAGGAGAAGGTGTCGCAGGATTGGAAGAAATTCAAGGACTATTTAGTTAAATGTGTAAAATTGAATGTTTGAGCAGAGTTAGATAATAGAATTGGCTTTAGCTTGTTAATGTTAGATAAAATTGTTTAGAAGTAGTTTTGATGTGAATGATTTAACTGTTTAAGAATATTTTAAGATAATGAGTTTAAGTGATGATTTATATTTGATTAAGCTATCTAAAGAATATTAAGAGATATTGCAAATGTTAATGGAAAAAGATATAAAGTTACCCAAAATACATATGACTTAGAATACAGTGGAGGGAACGGGGGAAGTCCCCAAATAGAGAAGATTGAAACTAGAGAAATACAAAGATAAGTGCATGTTAAGGTTTGTATATGTTCCTTTTTATGTTTATAGTTATTGTCATTATTGTTGATGTTGTTTATTGTTTATTATGTAATGTGTTTTATTGTGTTTTTGTTATGTTTTCTCTTTGTTTTATTGGAAAATAATAAAATCTTTAAAAAAAAAAAAAACTAAATCTGGCACTGCAGGTGTCAGCAGTCCCTTTAGGTCCATGAGCATAATTGGATTTTCAAGCAAACACCATGGGCGCCTCTGGTCACTGATTAGCCTGCCCCAAAGAGACAGAAAGGGAATATAAATCAGACCCGGTAGAATTAATCTGAGGCTTGAAAAGCACATGGGGAGCAGACACAGGAAGTGGGAAGGAGTGCCACTCTTCCAACTTCCTCCTTCAACTCTATGTACTTTTCAGGGGAGAACAAGGTAACCACCATCTCCATCTCATGACCAAGGGAACAGTGTGTGTTTGTGTAGAGGATCAAATGATTTGTGAGCACCAAGAAAAGCCCTCGTGGGCTCCATTTCACCCGCGGGTGCCATGTTGGTGACCCCTGACCTACTGAAAAGTAGACTCAGTCAATCCAAATCTTTCATGGTCAGCGAATAAAGTAGTGCAATAAAAATGGAATTCACTCAAAGGGCAGGTTTTTGACTTTGTTTGGATACAGCTGGGCACAATTTTGAATCAAGATGGCAGGCTGAACACTGAGCACCGAATTGAACCAAATTTGGCATGACAGTTCCTCAGATGAAGGAGCAGGTTGTCAACTATGTTTTGACACAATTGGACACCATTTTGAATAAAGGTGGAGGATCAAACCTTTCAGAACTGCACTGGAACTTACTGCCAGGTATATAGCAGGGGTGGGTAGCCTGTGTGGCCATCCATACGTGGTTGCACTCCAACTCCCATCCTCGCTGAACATGCCGGCTCAGGCTGAGGGGAGGTGAAGCCCAATGGCATAGCTCAGTTGGTTAGAGCGTGATGCTGATAAAACCAAGACTGCAGGTTCAATCCCCATATGGGACAGCTGAATATTTCTGCATTGCAGAGGGTTGGACTAGATGACCCATTGGGTTACCTTCCAACTCTATGATTCTAGACACAAAACCTTCTATATTGTGTGGATAGATAGATAGATAGATAGATATTTTTTAATTAAAAGAAGTCAATTTTTTTGTTGATGAAGTGGTATATAAATCTTGAAGGCAGCCCTGTTTAGGGAAGCTTTTAATGTTTAACAGACTATTGTATTTTAATATTTTGTTGGAAGCTGCCCAGAGTGGCTGGGGAAACCCAGCCAGATGGGCGGGGTATAAATAAATAAATTATTATTATTATTAGATAAATATATCCCCAATCTGGTTCCTCAGGAAGAAGGAAAAGCAGGGAGACACAGCAATGTTAGGAAGAGAATGACATAAATTTTCCCACTCTCACTGGCCAAAGAAAGAAGCGCCACAATGAGCAGCATCCGATGAGTTTTCCCCCAGGACATGTAGCATGTCAGTGATGATAGCTAACATCAGCTGCTGCAGGAGGAAGTTGTCTTTTCTGGCTCCAAGAGGGCAGCATAGTTTGGCTCTGATGCGGCCTGTTCTCATTTGGTATCTGAGCATGCATTCCGGAATGCAAGGGAATGGGCAGGGCACTCTGGAAAAGTTGACCAGGCAGCCTTTTCAACTCTCAAATCTTTTGCAAAATTAGCCACAAAGTCCCTGTGGAGATGTGCTGCTAAATTCTCTGCCGTGAACTCACTGGTGGCCTAAGGCATGGCAGCGTCTCTCATAGGACTGCCAACAATTGTTTCCTTGCTTCCCATCCACTTTGATTGCTTTCTGAAACTTGATACTTTGCCGTATTATTATTATTTTTTTAATATGGTGCAATAAAAAAATAATAGAGAGACAGTGCGGTGTAGCGGTAAGCAGCTCCTTAAGCACTGCTGCTGTTAGATTTATATCCCACCTCTGAACAGGTCCATTTCCGATCACATCTGACTCTGAAGGGGGTCTACATCTGACCCCAAATTGACTCCAGAAATCTGGCTTCAACCTCCCAATTTATGCATTCTTAGAATCATAGAATTGTGGGTCTGGAAGGGTCCAGGAGGACCTTCTAGCCCAAATCCCTGCAATGCAGGAATCACAGCTAACTTCCCCACCACTCAAAGCCCTACTAATAGCGAGAAGATATTGCCCTAGGGCCAAGTGAGAGCCTGGGAAGAAGTGGACAAACAGAGTTTCAGCAGAACACTTTCTCCTTGGACGGAGAATGCTGCGGCTGTGTGGGTCTTGATGACGCCGTGAGCCCCACCCCAAAACAGCTCATCCCTATATGTTTCGGGGACAGGTGCACGATGCTTTTAAGTAGCACATTTCCATTTGCAAAAGGTCACATTTATATTGAGTAGCTTCACTTGTATACGTCGAGGCCACTTTCCTTTCCATCCTGCAGCTTGTTCCCTGATCAATATCGCTGTCTAGACTCAAATGTCTTTGGAATCTTATTGCAGCTTAATTTCCCCCAAGATCAGCTGGCTGGGCTGAAAATGCTGCCATAGGCAGCCCTGAGAATGAGGAGCCAGAGTGGCGAATGCCTCTGCAGCACAATTAACACAGCCGAGCGCCTCGCTCTCCTGGCAGGGCAGTATTTCCATGGCTTCTCTGGAAGAATTAACCTGTCAGGCTTGTGTTTTATCTGCCAATCCAAATAACAAAAGGGAGCCAATTGCAACCTCTCCAAATTGAGCCTAGGATGTTCTACAAAGGTGCCCTTTGTGGAAGCAACTCCCAGGGCAATTTTTGGATCTTTGTCCCTACCCTGTATCCTGCAACATTTTAAGAGCGTGGCAATAAATGCTCACTCTGCACACAGAATATGTTGTATAGCAGGACCCTCTTAGAGAAAGCTATAAAAGGCCCATTTATACTTTGTAGGAGCAGCCAGGGGGAGATCTTCTATGAAATGAATGAAGCTTAAGCTTCAGGGCCCCTAATCCCAGAGGGGCCCCAGAAGTGACTTTGGATCACATTGTTGTCTGGTAGACCTGATTTGAGCCATGCAACTCAAATTGATTTTGTTTTTGTTCAAGTCGTGTCCGACTCTTCGTGACCCCATGGACCAGAGCACGCCAGGCACCCCTATCCTCCACTGCCTCCCGCAGTTTGGCCAAACTCATGCCAGTCACTTCGAGAACACTGTCCAACCATCTCATCCTCTGTCGTCCCCTTCTCCTTGTGCCCTCCATCTTTCCCAACATCAGGGTCTTTTCCAGGGAGTCTTCTCTTCTCATGAGGTGGCCAAAGTACTGGAGCCTCAACTTCAGGATCTGCCCTTCCAGTGAGCACTCAGGGCTGATTTCTTTAAGGATGGATAAGTTTGATCTTTTACAGGTGGGTAGCCGTGTTGGTCTGCCATAGTCAAAACAAAATCAAAAATTCTTTCCAGTAGCACCTTAGAGACCAACTGAGTTTGTTCTTGGTATGAGCTTTCGTGTGCATGCACACTTCTTCAGATACACTGAAACAGAAGTCACCAGATCCTTAAATATAGTGAGGGAGTGGGGAGGGGTATTGCTCAGAAGGGTGGTGGGAATGGGTGATCAGCTGATAGGTATGGAAAACCTGTTGACGACTCTTAACGGCTGTAATTAGTCTTGCAGGGAAAGGCAAGGGGTGAGATGGCTAAAGATAGCTTTGTTATGTATAATGAGATAAGAATCCAATGTCTTTGTTCAGACCAGGTTTCTCCGTGGTTTTAAGTTTGGTGATTAGTTGCAATTCAGCCACTTCTCTTTCCAGTCTATTTCTGAAATTTCTTTGTATTAAGACAGCTACTTTGAGATCTTTTATAGAATGTCCTGGGAGATTGAAGTGTTCTCCTACTGGTTTCTCTGTCTTGTGATTCCTGATATCAGATTTATGTCCATTTATCCTTTGGCGTAGGGTTTGGCCTGTTTGTCCAATATAGAGAGCTGAAGGGCACTGTTGGCATTTGATTGCATACACAATGTTGGAAGATGAGCAATTAAATAGTCCTGAGATGGTATGTTTGATGTTGTTGGGCCAGTAATGGTGTTGTCCGGGTTTATGTGGCAGCAAAGTTGGCATCTGGGTTTATTGCAGGCTCTGGTACCAGTGTCCATGTTGAGTCCTGTTGTAGTATTATTGTGGGTGAGGAGCTGTTTGAGATTGGGTGGCTGTCTGTAGGCGATGTAGGGTCTTCCTCCCAGAGCTTGAGAAAGAGAACTGTCATTGTCTAGGAGAGGTTGTAGATCTCTGATGATGCGTTGTACTGTTTTAATTTGGGAGTTGTATGTGATTACTAGTGGTGTTCTGTTATTTTCTTTTTTGGGTCTGTCTTGCAGCAAGTTCTCTCTGGGTATCAGTCTGGCTCTGTTGATCTGTTGTTTAACTTCATCAGGTGGATATTTTAGTTCTAAAAAGGTTTGCTGTAGATCTCTTAGGTGAGAGTCTCTGTCTGTAGAGTTGGAACAGATGCGGCTGTAACGTAGGGCCTGGCTATATACTATGGATTGTTTGGTGTGTTTGGGATGGTAGCTAGAAGCATGTAGATATGTTTGTCGGTCAGTTGGTTTACGGTATAAGGTGGTGTCTATGTGTCCATCCTGTATTTTTATAGTAGTGTCCAAAAAGTGTATTTCTTGCATAGATTGGTTCATTGTTAGGTTGATGGTGGGGTGAAAGTCATTGAATGTCTGGTGGAAGGTGTCCAGGGTCTGTTGGCCATGTGTCCAGATAATAAAAATATCGTCAATGTAACGCAGGTACAAGAGAGGTTTGAGTGGGTAGGAGTTTAGGAAACGTTGTTCTAAATCTGCCATGAAGATGTTGGCATACTGTGGGGCCATGCGGGTGCCCATTGCTGTGCCGCTGATCTGAAGGAACAGATCCTCACCAAATTTGAAGTTGTTGTGGGTAAGGACAAAATGACAGAGTTTGGTAGCAAAGTCCGCTGTGGTTTTATCTGAAATGGTGTTCCTTATAGCTTGTAAACCATCGTTGTGTGGGATGTTGGTATACAGAGATTCCACATCCATAGTGACTAGAATAGTATTGTTAGGAAGGTTATTCAAAGATTGTATTTTTCTCAGAAAATCTGTGGTGTCACGTACGTAGCTGGGAGCACTGATGGCATATGGTTTCAGAACAGAGTCCATATAACCGGAAACCCCCACTGTAATGGTGCCAATACCTGAGATGATGGGGCGTCCTGGATTTCCTGGTTTGTGTATTTTGGGTAGAAGATAGAAAGTTCCTGGTCGAGGTTCTGCTGGTGTGTTCCTGAGGATCTGTTCTTGGATGTGTGGGGGTAGCTCCTTAACAATCTTGTTCAGTTCTTTTTTGTATTCTTCTGTGGGGTCTGAGTCCAATTTTATGTAAAAGGTGGTATTGGAAAGTTGTCTGTGAGCCTCCTGGATGTAATCAGTTTTGTTCATGATGACGACAGAGTGTGCATGCACACGAAAGCTCATACCAAGAACAAACTCAGTTGGTCTCTAAGGTGCTACTGGAAAGAATTTTTGATTTTGTTTTGACTATGGCAGACCAACACGGCTACCCACCTGTAACTTTTAAGTTGAATTACTGAAAGAAATGAACCTTTCCACGATATTCTAATTTTTCGAGTTTCACCTGTACCCTGCTCAGTCTGATGCTCCTCTAAATATAAAGAATAACAAGAACTCACCAAAATGATTTCCAACATGGTTTGAGGGATGCTGTGACAGTTAAACTGCGGGGGTGGGGGTGGGAGATGGCAATGTCTCCTGCTTTACAGAATATGATCCTCCGTTGGAATTTGTAGTTATATGGTTTATACTTGTGCATTTTCAGCACTGCGGGTTGTGATTTGACAAATCTGCTCCCCTTTCTTATGTTGTTTTTTTTTTAAAAAAAGTCTTTAATCCAGACTTGTACTAAAGAACGGAGAGCAGACCCGTCAAATCGCAACTCGCAGTGCTGAAAACACACAAGTATAACTACAAATTTAAAAGGCCTCACTGTAACAAAAGCTAGCAGAAGGAATTATTTGAGCAGATGGAAATTATTCAAAGGACGTCAAGGTGGTAACCGTACTTCCCCTCCTGTGTCCTCTACACTTCGCAGTTCAGTATACTTACTCTGCATGACTACACTTCTCAACCTTCCCTGAACACGCTCTACCGAAATGCAGTTTCAATGAATGAATGAATGAATGGGAGTTAGAACCCACATGCACCCATCAAGTGACAGCAAAGGACTTGTGCTTCCAAGTCCAACACATTAAACCCTAGATTAGTTTTGAATATTTTATCTGTAGATATACATCTGGAATTTGGAGGCGAGCCCACAAAAGACAAAAGGGCCCTTGTCAGTATGGAAGTATATTATCTCATTGGACAACACTCTCATGGCTTACTAATTCTTCCGCTTCCCACATCCTCTCTTCTCTTCTTTTCCTTTTTTTTTTTTGGGAAAGAGCTAAGCCTTTGCAGTTCCAGAACAATTATGCCAGAGAGAGAGAGAGAGTCCTTATGGCTCATTTGAATTTTGGTTGCCAGCTTCCAAAGCTGGAACTTCAGCCCCATAAACTGACAGCTGAGCTGAACTTTCGGAAACAAGCACGCAGACAAGAATGTGAAACCAATTGTTATAAGGCCTGGCCTGAATCTCTGTGCGTTTCGATTTCCTTCTCAAAATTATGAGGTTTTTTAAAATAAAAAAAAATGCCAGAATTTTTCACTGGGCATGTGAAAATTCGAACTATCGTGCTGTTTTTCATCTGCCTGGGATCTAAAATCAAGCCTAGCTTGAGGACCACCCTAATGCCAGAGCCAACCAAGGAAAATCTCACCTAAGATGCAACTGTGGTTGCTGCTGCTGCAACAGCAGTCAAGACGTGCATCAATTTGAGTAGGTACCGCTCTCAGTCCCTCCCATGCAAAGTAAGGAGAAAAGTGTCTCTACCATACAGCTGGTGCACATGGACAAGTCTCCAGGGATGCTGCCTGATTCTCCTTATCCAAGTTCCTTAGGGAATTGGCCTTAAACTTTTAACCTGGACAACTGACAGGTCTTAAACTGCCTTAACTCCTTCATGGATCACTGCCTTGTCGTGGTGAAGGGGCTTGAATAACTCATGGAAGCTATGAGCTATGTCATGCAGGGCCACCCAAGATGGAGAGCTCATAGCGGAGAGTTTAGACTAAATGTGATCCACCTGGAGAAGGAATCTGGCAAGCCACTCCAGTATCCCTGCCAAGAAAACTCCATGGACAAAGACAACAGGCATATAAAAGTTATGACGCTGGAAGATGAGCCCCTCAGGTCGGAAGGCGTCCAACATGCTACTGAGGAAGAGCGGAGGACAAGTACAAGTAGATTCAGAGCTGATGAAGCGGCTGGGCCAAAGCCGAAAGGACGCTCAGTTGCGGATATGCCTGGAAGCGAAAGGAAAGTCCAATGCTGTAAAGAAAAGTATTGCATAGGAACCTGGAATGTAAGAACCATGAACCTTGGTAAGCTGGATGTGGTCAAAAATGAGATGGCAAGAATAAACATTGACATCCTGGCGTGCTCTGGTCCATGGGGTCACGAAGAGTCGGACACAACTGAACGACTGAACAACAACAAACCGCCTTAAACTGCCTCTCATGCCACCAGTTCAGGCCCCATTAGCATATATGAATTTAGGATCTTTTGCTCTGATGGGCAGCACTTGCAGCGAATCACATTTGTTTTATTTACTTATGTTTATATCCCACATTTTTCTCCTAGGTCGCATCAAGGTAGCACACCCGGTTCTGGCCCTTCACATTTAATCCCCTGCAAGGTAGGTTAGAGGCACAGTGACTGGCCCAAGGTCACTCAGTGAGCTTCAAGGATGAGTGAGGATTCGAACCTTGGTCTCCCAGGTCTTAGTCTGAACCTCTAACCATTACATCACACTGGCTCTCTGGCCATTTCCCTTCCCATTCATCTGTTTTGGAGATACCCCCCTTTTAGCTTCTCGCCATCCCTTTTCGTTTTAAATACCTTGAACACTTTGGTACCGTTGCAAACCTGGCTGCCCTCTGCTCTTCCCGAATTCTAGAGAAGGGTCTTTGCATCTCCCTGGTCCTTCTGATTGGAGATGATGGGAATGGAACTTGGGACTTCCAGCATCCATGGCTCCATTGACACCACTGAGATACAGCCTCTCTTTTTCTCTGTTATGCTTTCCTCTTTTTTTAAAAAACAAAAACAAAAACAAAAACCTTTTCTTCCACTGTGGAACCTGAGTTCCTCATAGCAGGCATGCGGCTTGCTTTGCTTAAATTGCCCTATGAAATAGCATTTATATTTATGATGGCACTTTTTAAAAAAGAAAAGGCATAACAATATTTGAGATTGCTCAACAGAATACACACACACAAACACACACACACAGAGAGAGAGAGAGGGAGAGAGAGAGAGAGAGAGAGAGAGAGAGAGAGAGATCAGCACAATGAAAAGCTGGAAGTCGTCCCTAAATTTGGCACCAGCCTCTGCAAATATTGTGTTTTATAAAAAGGATTTTTTTTTTTAAGGCCATTAGTTCCTTAACATAGGAATCTTTCTGGAGACTGAGATTATTCCTTGGCTTTTAAAGAAAGGGCTTTAAAAGTGCAAGGTAGTAAGAAAATTTATTGCAGCGCCCTTGCCACATTTACCACAAAGAGGTGTGTGTGTGTGCCGACAAATCCCCCACACAAACTGCACTCTTGGTATTATGGATTCATAATATGCAAATGTGCAGCATCATTAATATGCATTTGCTGCAGATCCCTTCTCTAATGGGGGGACGGTGCAGGAATGCAAATGAAAAGCAATATATCTGAATCAGCAAAATCTTAATGTGCCTTTGTAGGCGCCAGCCCTTATTCATATAGGTTTTTTTTCCCTCCTTTTCGTTCTCCTTCACAACAACCTCTGCACTTTATTCTTCCTCCTTTTATTGGCACCATCAAGCTCAGAGACAATTTTTTACTATTATTATAATTCTCTCAAATCGAAGCGGCTGCCAGACTTTAGGGTACACTTGGCAAATGGCCACCGAGGGCTCCCCACTGCCAAAACACACTCTACCCCCAATGTGGCCGCACAGTTGTCTTTTTCTTCTGCCATTGCCATGACAACAGCATCCACACTGCTTACCACCCTCCTCCAGGTGCCAGTGTGGTGTTTTAGCACTCTGTGGACAGCGACACCACTTTCGTAGATGTTTCAGCCTGGCCATTACACCTTGGGTGAATTTAAAGTAGCAGGGAGACTCGGTGGATGGCTGGATTTAGACAGGTCCAAAAAGGAGGGGAAGGGATGAGCTGGCAGGGGGGTCAGTGTGGTGCAAACACCTTGGCAGAGCCAACCTGGTGCTCCTGCCAGTGAGCTTGGACCATGACCTTCCCATGCTCCTTCCAGTAAGCAACAGCAACTCACCTGCTACAAAACTAGTGCAGCAGCCCTGTCCTCCTTGAAAAACCATTACTGGAATGCAGACATGTGCAATTAGCAGGGCTTGGCAATTGACTGCTCTGTCCATCCCTAAGTAAAAAAAGGGTAGGTAAGTAAGTAAGTAAGTAAGTAAGGACACGGGTGGCACTGTGGTCTAAACCACTGAGCCTCTTGGGCTTGTCGATTGGAAGGTTGGCGGTTCGAATCCCCGCGATGGGGTGAGCTCCCATTGCTCTGTCCCAGCTCCTGCCAAACTAGCAGTTAGAAAGCACACCAGTGCAAGTAGATAAATAGGTATTGCTGTGGCAGGAGGGTAAACGGTGTTTCCATGCGCTCTGTTTTCTATCACGGTGTTCCGTTGTGCCAGAAGCCGTTTAGTCCTGCTGGCCACATGACCCGGAAAGCTGTCTGTGGACAAACGCCGGCTCCCTTGGCCTGAAAAGCAAGATGGGCGCTGCAACCCCGTAGTCGCCTTTGACTGGACTTAACCATCCAGGGGTCCTTTACCTTTACTTTTTACCATCCCTAAGTTCAACCCTCACCTAGCAGCTGCCACTAACTGGACCTCTCATGGAGGAGACACACAAAGAAGGGCCTCAGATGATGACCACAAAGTCCAGGCCGGTTCATATGGGCAGAGGCAATCCTTGAAGTATCGCTGTCCTGAGCCATTTAAGGCTTCATAGGTCAAAACCAGCACTTTGAATTGGGCCCAGAAACTAATTGCTGCCAGTTCAGTTGGGTCAGGATTGGCGTTACATGCTCAAACCATCTTGCTCCAGTGAGCAACTTGGTCTCTGAAATCTGCACAAGTTTCCAAACTGCCTACAGAGGCAGCCCCACATATAACATGTTGCAGTAATCTAGCCTAGAGGATACCATATACTGGGGTTACCATACTTCAAAAAGTGAAAATCCAGACATATAAGTTGTTGCAAAATCTTCATTTTTGATGGTCGAATCCCAGCTATGTATGGCAGCCGTACCATATACCTACTATATGGAAGTTAATAACAGGGCAACAGAAATGGATTTAATGTACTCTAATGGTAACCAAGAGACTGATTTTTGACTGAATTGGCTGAATTACAACTAATCACCAAACTTAAAACCACGGAGAAACCTGGTCTGAACAAAGACATTGGATTCTTATCTCATTATACATAACAAAGCTATCTTTAGCCATCTCACCACTTGCCTTTCCCTGCAAGACTAATTACAGCCATTAAGAGTCGTCAACAGGTTTTCTACACCTATCAGCTGATCACCCATTCCCACCACCCTTCTGAGCAATACCCCTCCCCACTCCCTCACTATATTTAAGGATCTGGTGACTTCTGTTTCAGTGTATCTGAAGAAGTGTGCATGCACACGAAAGCTCATACCAAGAACAAACTCAGTTGGTCTCTAAGGTGCTACTGGAAAGAATTTTCGATTTTGTTATGATCTCCTTTAATCAGTGGATTGATAATATGATAACTTACGAACGGAGTGCTTACAGATATAGACTCTGCTTGGATAAATACAATATTTGGGGCAAATTTATACAAAATGTAGTAGGCTATTAATATTTATATTAGTATTAGGATAGTAATATCAAATTTATAAAAGAATGCATGGGTTAGGAGTTTTTTATATATTCATATAATGTTTTCCCCCTATACACAGTTTCCCCCCTTTTGTATCACTTCATTGCTTTATAATTGATTTTTTTCAATAAAATATCAATAATAATAAAAAATAAAACAAAACCAGCGAATAGACAACAGAAGTTAGGTTCTCCCTGTCCAGATATGGGTGTAGCTGGGCCACCAGCTGAAGCTCGTGGAAGGCACTCTGTGCTACCAAGGCCATCTGAACCTTAAGTGACAGCAATGGAGAGCTTGGATAGGGCTTAATCGGTGCTTTGATTTAGGACTAGAAACAGACTGATAGCCAGTGGAGCTGCTGTAGGAAGGGAGTTGTGCTCCCTACATGGATATGAGGAAGCCAGGATGGAAAAGACTGCCGGAGACCTTGGAACACCACTGCCGGTCAGAGTAAACAGTGATGACCCAGGTGGACCAATGGCTTGACCCAGCATAAGGCAGCTCTGTCTGCCCGCATCCTTTGTGCCTTTGCCTCATTGATGATGCTATTGGCAGCTGCCGCTGTCTGTTTTATTGGTGGTTTGACTGCCTGGCTGCTTCCCGCTCCTTGCAACCCCTCTCCGCAGCCTGCTTTTGTCTATGGCATACAAAACATCCGCCACATTAATGGTTTCCCCATCGTGAGTTAGGCGGACACTGACGGCAAGTGATTAACCTTTCCAAATCTGGCACGCTTTCCAGAGACCTTTGGCCACTCTTTACTTTTAATTTCCTCCTGGAAATGAACTTGGGATGCCTTTGATTAAGAGGATGTGACTAACACGAGAATCGGCCCCAACAACCCAGAGCTGCTGTTGAGGGTTCTTCTCCCGGTAGCTGATAATCAGGAATGCACAGTGGCTTCGGCCGGGCGGCAGTCACTAGTGATCTCAAGCCTTTTGGTATTTGAGCCGGGAGGAAACTCATCTGATCCCTCCGTTGGGCAGTGATTCAGCCTGAGCTCACAGTGAGGTAATGGGCCACTGATGCAAAGTGCAGTCAGCTGGTTTGTTTGGATAAGTCACATGAGTGCCAAGCAGGAGACACGGCTGGAGGAAAGTGAGGGCCTCATGACACAATGCCCTGTTGGGGTTTGCGATTAACGACACTGCTGTAAAAGTGAATGACTGGCATGAAACAAATGGCTGCTTTGTTTTTGAAATAAGCGTGTGTCACAAGCTGGGACCAGGGGAGCTTCCCCCACCCCCTAGGTCCAGGACCACCAATGATACTTATGCCTAGGCAGGATTGGGTCCAGATAGTACAAGGAGACAGGGAAGTCAAGGGTTAGAAATGGGAATCCAGAATACTCTAAGGGGTGGTCTAGATCAGGAGCAGTCAACATGGTGTCTTCTAGATCTTGCTGGCTCTACAACTCCACTCATAACTCCATGCTGGCTGGAGGTCTTGTCCAACAACATATGGAAGTCACCATGATGGCTGCCCCTGGTCTAGATTCTCAACTGGGAATCTGATCTGGAAACTGTGGCCAGCATCTGATGCTCTCATTCCATTGAAACTCCCCACTGTTTGCACCTCAAAACAGAGGTTTGGGGAGAAAACCCAGAACAGATTTAAGGATTGCAAAGGGGGAGAAGAAGGAGGAATATTATGTTGTGCAAGCATAAATCCCTGTGCTAATGGAACACATTGCCTAGTGTTCCATTGGATGCAACCCAATTTTTCAATCGCAGTGTATTAATTTCTGGAGTGGATCCAGGACCTTTTTAGCAGCTTCACCCCCCCCCCCCAAAAATAAGATGAGGTGGACTTATCAAAGGGCCAGGTGGTCGTTCCCTGTCAGAGCCAGAATCTGCAGCAATGTCAACAATCCAAGGGCATGTAAGTAGCCCTGCTCCAGGGAAGTAGAGATAAGGCAAAGGTGAGTTCCTAGAAGCATCACACCAAGTGCATGATTTAGGGATGATTCATGCATTGCCAGCAGCAGTACCAGGGCTGCTTTCTCATAACTTCTTCATAAACCACTCCAGTAATGTTTATGTATTACACGGGGAGGAGTAGTCTCATAGTTCCTTCTGTTTACCATCCTATCATCATGCTGCCAGGAGAAAGAGAAATGCTCAGAACCACAACATTAGCATGCTGAGATAGTTCTTGGATACATATGTTAATGGAGTGAGTGGTGTGGAAAGAAACCACAAGGAAGGCTACCCCACACTGGTGCTGGTAACACAGCCATCTCTCCAAAAGACTCTCGCAGTTGTGATCTGTTGTGGCAGGGGCAACCCACTGCAGTTCAATTAATTTGCTGTTTTTGTGCTGATCTATCTGTACCACATGGGCACTGCTGAACTCAATGTTATCCTTTTTATTGAGACAGCTCTTTTTCCAAACAAGCAATACATTTACTGAAAAGAGACAGGAAATGCAGGGTGTGTGGGTGTGTGCAATCAGTAGTAGATCTTGCCAGGCGGCAGGTGTTGTATAATACCTGCCTGAGACAATGAGAGAAAGTTATGGCTCCATAACTAGAAGTAGTACTAGGCTGCCACTGGAAGAATCTAACAGTGTGACACTGGGAATAGAATGGAATACTCTGAGCACGGAACAAATCTATTGGCTCTCCATGTGCAAAGCTGAACATTCTGATCATTTGCAGTTCCACAACACCTTGAGCAAGAGTGCACCTTCTAATAGGGGTCAGGTTACTAGAGACATCAGGTACTGAGCCCATGCTCCACCTCTTAGATATGGTGCCAACATTCAAAATGTTAAAGGGTGAGCCAGCAGTAAATCACACCATTCAAAATTGGGTTAACTCTTTCCTGGCAAAACAAAAAAAACTTCACAGGCTTGGCTGAGTGTCAGGCCTAATGAGCACAGCAGCTCATCCCCAGTAGGTCTTAACCCATGAATCAGTTGCAGAGACTGAAAGTCGCCACCTTCCCACAGCTGTCTAAGTCTCCTTTCCAGGCCTTTCCCCAAGCAATCAGAGACTGCGCCTGCGTGCAGCCTGCCACAGCTCTGCCCTTTTCAGACCTCTTCTGGTTCTGGGAGACAAGGGAGAATGGGAGCTTATTACAGCAGGAAGAGGAGACACCTGTGGCTCTTCACCAGCCAGACTCCTCTCTCCTCGAGAGCCAGTGTGGTGTAGTGGTTAAGAGCGGTAGACGCGTAATCTGGGGAACCGGGTTCGCGTCTCCACTCCTCCACATGCAGCTGCTGGGTGACCTTGGGCTAGTCACACTTCTTTGAAGTCTCTCAGCCCCACTCACCTCACAGAGTGTTTGTTGTGGGGGAGGAAGGGAAAGGAGAATGTTAGCGCTTTGAGACTCCTTCGGGTAGTGATAAAGCGGGATATCAAATCCAAACTCCTCCTTCTCTTCTTCTTCTTCTTCTTCTTCTTCTTCTTCTTCTTCTTCTTCTTCTTCTTCTTCGCCTCCCTCCTCCCACTTGACTGCTTCAACTTCTGCCTCTGATTCTGGACTTCTCTCTGCCACAGACTCTCCCTGCTCACTAAGCCCTGTTAACTCTTCAGCTTCCGACACCTCCTCTTCCCAGTTTTCTCCCTCTGATCACTCATCATTTTCCCACCACCACTTCCTGTGCTCTGAGCCTTCTTCCCCTGATGGTTCCCTAGCTGGATCATCTCACCACTCCTCTGTGTCCAACCAGTCCATGTCACAAAGTAGCTACAACCAGACAAAAAGGACACAACTGCTTTTAGCTCCTGTCCTAAAGGCCGATGGGCATGAACTGGGCTTCAAAGTGCATTGAAAGAGATTGGAAATGTAGGCCAGCACAACTCACAATCACCAAGCTGAGCACCCACCGTCGGATACCTTCTGGTTTTATAGGACAAGGCTATCAACAGCTACCAGCCATAATGGTTGTGTTCTTCCTTGACTGTCTCTGAATATCAGGTGCTGGGAATCACAAGTGGCCAGAGTACTGCTGTGGTCATGTGCAACTTGCACGTTTCCCAGAGAATGCTCACTGTGAGAATGGGATGCTGGACTAGATGGGCCAATGGCTTGATCCAGCAGGCTTATCTTGTGTTCTTATGTTCCTATGGTTTACTGCTGTATACAAAAGACCACCAGCACTGCATTGACCATCTTCAAGACATTTTAAGTGCTCTGCCTTTTGGGTTGGTGGGTCGTGACTTCTCAACGTGTGAGAAAAGTGCCAAACTGTTCGGGAATGCTGCAGCCATTGGGGAACATATGGCATCGAAGCTCCACGAGTCCCTCATTTGCTTTAGTTATTATTGAGTAGCGAGCAATTAATTTATCAGCTCTGTTATCAGCTTGGCAGGAACAACAGTAGATTTTGCATCCAGACGGATCCAACTGTGCCAAAAGTTATGGGAACAACATCTATATGCCTTTGAAATATAAGCACCAGCTGTTGTGTCTTATCACCCAAACTACAAAGAGAGTGAAGAAGAATGATATTGATCCAAGTGCAAGGAGATAAGCTTGAAGGACATTTGATTTTATGTTCTGGAGCCTACGTACCTTGGGTTAACCCTGTTCCTAGCTTTCAGAAACTTGGGGGGTGGGGGGTGGGACGATGAAATGGCGATAAGCGGCCCGTAAGGACAAACCTGCCTTTCTGTTCCTGGAAAAATATATTGGACTCTGCTTGCACCACAAGTTGGGTAACTTTATTGTATTCCTTTGTCAACAGTTTTATTTTGCTGCTCTCCAGAAAAGCAAGTCCTTGGGTTGACAAAAAAATTAATAAAGAGAGAGAGAGAGAGAGGAAAAGTGGAAGCAGAATGTGATCAAAAGATTTTGGGGACACATGAAAATAAGTCTTCAAAAGGGCATAAATTGGACCTCCTGGCATCAAAGTGTTCCTCAGCTGACAAGACTGGCAACCACCAAGGTCTCCTCTACTCCAAATACAAAGGAGACCTCTTGGTCACACTTGCCGAAAGAATCACAGGCCACACCTGAGGCCTTTGATCTACAAAGCAAAAACTTCAGAGAAACTGGAAGCGCTACGTTCAGTGTGACACAAAAGGCAGTGGAGACCAATGAGCCTGAACTTGAGTGGCTGACTGCAACATCAAAGAAAACTTGTGGGGCAAAGCCAGCAGACACCAGGGTGGCCCCTTGTGTGTTGCTTATCAGGGGGAAATGCATCACCATAAAGGGGTGGGTGGGTGAAAGAGGATGCTGATTTGCATAAAATTTACATATGCTAATTTATAGGTAGGGATGCAAACTTAGAAATAATTACTAGAAACACAATGCAGCTCACCATAATGTGGAGCCAAACTCAGTCTGCTGTCTAGGTATCAACTGTTGATGTAGCTTCCAGGTTCCCCCTACTTTCCCTTTTTATGTTTTATAATATATACTGTAGAGAGAGGCCAGATTTGGAGCAGACGAACCTCCAAATAGATGATTCCTTCAAACAGAGGCCACCCAGCCACCCTAGAACACATTGATTGTTGGTAATTTTCTGCACCTGTCCATGCAGTTCTGACATTGACCACCTGGCTCTGGTGTACAACCTGCTTGTTTCATTTAAGAAATATTTATGAGGCATGGCCAGGAATCAAATCTGTGGGTTTAACTATGCAGATCTCTACGACAGCATCAATTGGTATGGGCAACTGAAGCTGCAATCCTATGCACTGAAACCACTGGAATTTACTTTCCTATACATCTGCGTAGGATTGGTGTCCTGTCCTGGTCCTGAAGACGAGCCCGCGGGACAAAGCAGTTGTCCGGAACAAAGGAGGGCTCCTAGCAAGTCACTTACTCCCATGAGGGCTGGAGGAGCCTCTGACATCCTGCATTACATCCCCTTTGTTGGAGAATTGCAGAATCTTAAGGAGCGAACCTTCTGGCTTGGCTTCATTGCTCCAGTGCATCCCACCTGATACCCTCCCTGCACCATTGCACTCAGGTATTGCTTGCAAGCTTTCCATAGGCATCTGGTTGGCCATTATGAGAACAGAATGTCTGAACAGATGAGCCCTTGGCTGATCCAGCATGGCTCTTATCATGTTCTTAGGCTGATGGATGGGCCTGACAGGCGTGGGTTTCTTGGGAGTCTGGCAGTATACTTCTGAATGCCAGTTGCCAGGAATCATGAGTGGGGAAAGTGCGGAGTTTCACTCAGGTCCTACTTGTGGGACCTGATCCAATCTTGTGGCCTCTGACTCGGTGGCTCAGTCACTGCTGGACTCCATTATCATGAAAACTGGGCTCTGTGCTACATCATTGGGTCATCTCTACCTTAATTTTGGAATGAATGAAAGCTGAGCAAAATGGACCCCATTTGGTTAAATCGGGGTTTCCTAAACTTGGGTTTCCAGCTGTTTTTGGACTACAACTCCCACCATCCCTAGCTAGCAAGACCAGTGGGGATCATAGTCCAAAAACAACTGTAGACCCAAGTCTGGGAAATCCTGAGTCAAATGTTCATTTGTTCTGAAATGAATGCACACACCTGCAGCTCACAATCGTAATTCATTTGCTTACTTGAATGTTGCCCTGCTGTTTGCTTTATGGGAACAACAACAAACAAATATTTTAGGAAGTCACAGTCACTGTTTTTCAAGGAAGGCTTATTACCAAATGATGCGTTGAGTATCTGCTCCATATTCGTGGCCAAGGCAAATGTCCACAACATGCATGATCAGTGATCCCTCCTGTCTCAAAAAGTGCTCTCTTGCCTAATTCTTTCCATTTCCCCTGCTGACCAAACTGCCACATACATTGTGGTTTTGTGCTCTGAGAAGGAAGCATTAAGCTCAAATGCACCATAAAAACTTGGAGGGGGGGGCGATCCACCTCCCTAAAGTTAATGAGCAACGTTTTTTGACAGAGGGGTGATTGAACGTTCCCGATTTCAGTCACTCGCACACTTTTCAGAAGTCAACTGATGGGAAAGCTGGGACCTATTAAGAGAAAGGTCAGCGAGCCTGATCATAAATATTAAAGATCCTTCCCTCTGTTTGTGTGCCAATAAACGGCAAAATTTGGAAGAGGCAGCTCCAGGTTTGAGAGGCTGCCCATCAAAATGCCTCCTGGTGTTCGTCCCAACCATGGGCTTACCCAGTAGAAGTTTCTGGGTGTGGTAAGCTGCTCACTAGAGCTAGGAACTCCTGAAGAAGCAGTAGATGGATAACTCCATCTCGGTGTAAAAACTCGGCAGGTAGGCAGGGTCACTTGTTGGAAGAACTTCACAGCTGTTGAGACTCTTGTCACTGATCTTGAACTGATGAGCCCTGGTTCTTGCATCTAGACCAGATCTTATTCCTGCTAACCCTTTGGAAGAGTTCCTAGACTGTATCTGGTTCCTCCATGCCTCTTAGTCTGTACTGATCACGTGCTTTAATAAATCACCACATCCTTACTTATGAGTAAGAGTGTTTGCTGTCATTGTTTTGGGTGGGAACCAGACAATATCCATTTATTAGACCTGATCCTAGAACCTCAGGTTTTGAGGCTGGGATATAACCTAGTAAGAAACCTGGAAGTACGTGTGCTTTGGCACCAGAGCCCTCTTCAGGCATATATATGCAAATGTATAACTCCGATGAAAATGCATATTTGCCGTGGCTCCTAAAGGGTTATGCTAGCGACAAGCCTCCGTCTCATATCAGAGAAAACAATTTGCTGTGCTGAATATCCCTCATCAGAAATTCATTGCATTTATTTCCTTGACTCCTGACGTGCTCCGCATCATCTGTCTTGCTGACTCATTGACTTATGACGTCTTTCCTGATGATTCTTTGAATCATAATGACTCCCCCCCCCCCAATATTTACAATTTATACCCTCCACTCCACTCCTTTATCTCCTCCCTACCCACAGTTCTGGCCATTGCTGGGGTGGTGGCAAGTGGTGGCGGCAGTGCAAGGAGGAGGATGCAAATCATTCTCCTCCATAATCAAAAGCTCCATAAAAAAATAACTTGTCAAGAGATCTCACAGGAGCACCACCAAAGGGAAGAATTATGATAAAAGGCGAACACATTTCATGTTGACAGCCACATACGCAAGTCAGTTATGCTAATGGGTTCGCAATGAATATACAGCACTTCCATTGAACTCAGCAGGGCTCCAAGACCAGTCCTCTGACTGGCTAGTGCAGAAACTCTCTAGGTCAGGGATGGAGAATCTTTGGCCCTCCAGATTTAATTGGACCCATCATCCTAACCAAGGGTGCTGGCTCCTGGGGGCCAAGACACGATAGGCCCCTGATCTCTTTTTTGAGGGGGTCAGGCCCCTTCAATATTCAGATGGCCCCACCCATGACGTCAGGACGTCATGTGATGTTGCACGTGGGACACCGGGACGTTGCGTCGGGCTCCCTCAATCATCCAGAGAAGCTGGCACCACTCTTCCTAACCCTAACCATTACCTGTGATGACTGGGGGTGTTGGGAATTAAGAGTCTAACAACTGATAGAGGTGGGTAGCCGTGTTGGTCTGCCATAGTCAAAACAAAAAAATAAAATGGTATGAGCTTTCGTGTGCATGCACACTTCTTCTTCAGAAGAAGTGTGCATGCACACGAAAGCTCATACCAAGAACAAACTTAGTTGGTCTCTAAGGTGCTACTGGAAAGAATTTTTTATTTTATTTTGTTTTAACTTATAGAGGGTCACAGCTTCCCCAGGCCTGCTCTAAGTCATCAGTACATAGAGAGCAGGAGGTGAGGTGTATCCCCCCCACCCCAGATTCTTTGTCTGCTTTCAAAAGCTGTAGTGATGGTCACCATCTTGGAGGAATTAGTCCAATCCATAGAAAATAAGGTCATCAATGGCTGCTATGTGGCTTACATGTTCAAAGGCAACATCCCTCCGAATACTGGTTGCTGGGAAACAGCAAGAGAAGAATCTTATTTCATACCCTCCAGCATTCCTCCAAGGAAAATAGGGGCAATTGAGTGCCAAATTTGAATGCTCTGCTGCTCATGATCCTGCACCCTGAATTTGTTTGCCTCTTCCACCTATGGCTGCTATTTACATTGTGGGAGGGGAGGGGAGGTGGAACCATATGCATTAATTGCATCCACACAATTAAGAGAATGTCTGGCCTGGCCATGAATCTGCCCTCTTGTTCATCTGAAAATTAAGATAAATATTTTAAAGCACCAGAAGGCCAGGAGCCATTGTCTTAGCTAATGACTTCCCGCTGACTTATTCATTCATTCATATATCCAGTCATCAAGTACAACTGTAGCAAATCACTGAGATTGTAGAACCACATGGCTATATCCTGATCGAGGAATGGCATTGCCTGGGTATATTGGGGGAAGCAAATCTGATTTCCATCAATGTAATGAGAATTTGTTCTTCTGCCATCCTGATAATGCAGGCATGAACTTGGGAGATAAATACACCGGGACCTACGGATAAATTCAATTATTTTACATCAACACCAGCCTTATATCAGCCGGAAATGTGACTTGTCATCTGCCTATCTGAGTGCGTGTAACAAAATGGGTCATTGTCTCCGAGAGCAAGTTATTCTAGTGCCCACCTTTGCGTGACGTGAGCTTGTGATTAGGATCTGATTGAATCAAGGGGAAGGAGGGGGAGGAAGAGACAAAATGGAACCGGTGTTAAATGCCATATATTCCGCTCAGATATTGGGGTGAGGCCGAGGTCTGTCTGAATGGAGCTCCGTTCATAAAATGATGGATGACGAAGTCCAAGCCTAGGTCCGTCTGAAGGATGTCACTGGTCCCTAGACAAAAAACCTAAAATAGGTAAAACGTGTGCCTTCCCCTATACGTGGTGTCCTTCCACAGTTGGAGGAAGCAGTGCTTCGGAATACAAGTTAGTGGAAATGGCAGGAGAGAGAAATGTTTTTGTGTTAAAGCCCACATTGTGGGATTTTCACAGGCACTGTCCACTCTGGTTGGAAGCAACTCTATGGAGTTTCGGGCAGAGAGAAACGTTTCCCACCACCCGCTCCTTGCACTTTTTATCAGGAGGTGCAAGGGATAGAACCTAAGAATTTCTGTGTTTAAAACATACGCACTATCAATGAGCTAAGTTCCCTGCATGCATTGACTGAAAGGTAGACTGCAGGTTTTTAATATCAGTTTGCCTTTCGACCAATGCATGTCAGAACCTTGGCTCACAACTTTTGAAGCACCTTAGAGACCAACTAAGTTTGTTCTTGGTATGAGCTTTCGTGTGCATGCACACTTCTTCAGATACACGAAAGCTCATACCAAGAAGAAGAAGAAGAAGAGGAGGAGGAGGAGGAGTTTGGATTTGATATCCCGCTTTATCACTACCCGAAGGAGTCTCAAAGCGGCTAACATTCTCCTTTCCCTTCCTCCCCCACAACAAACACTCTGTGAGGTGAGTGGGGCTGAGAGACTTCAGAGAAGTGTGACTAGCCCAAGGTCACCCAGCAGCTGCATGTGGAGGAGCGAGACGCGAACCCGGTTCACCAGATTACAAGTCTACCACTCTTAACCACTACACCACACTGGCTCAGAACAAACTTAGTTGGTCTCTAAGGTGCTACTGGAAGGATTTTTTTTGTTTTGTTTTGTTTTGACTATGGCAGACCAACACAGCTACCTACCTGTAATTGGAACATTCGAAGCGTTCCTGTTATGGGTGTGCGTCAGATTTGAATGAACCCAAAAGCCTGAGGTAAAGTTGTATGCAACAGAAGCGTTTGTTTTGTCTATCCAGAAGGAAAGAGGGGTGGATCTCTATGAATCAGCACAAGTAGGAACAGGGACCCCTGCCACACTTTTTAAAAAATGCTGTCGACACCTGACTGAAGAAAGCAGAACCAATGTTGCTACCATAATGCCAGAGCGAGCTGATGCAGGGACAGCAAACACCAGAATGAGGAAAGAGCGAAGGGACTTCACAGGTTGCGACTGACAAGTCAGGCTTGCAATCAGAGGCAATGGTTTTATCTGGAAAGGGAGAGCCAGTGTGGTGGAGTGGTTAAGAGCGGTAGACTCGTAATCTGGGGAACCGGGTTCGCGTCTCCACTCCTCCACATGCAGCTGCTGGGTGACCTTGGGCTAGTCACACTTCTCTGAAGTCTCTCAGCCCCACTCACCTCACAGAGTGTTTGTTGTGGGGGAGGAAGGGAAAGGAGAATGTTAGCCGCTTTGAGACTCCTTCAGGTAGTGAAAAGCGGGATATCAAATCCAAACTCTTCTTCTTCTTCTTCTTCTTCTTCTTCTTCTTCTTCTTCTTCTTCTTCTTCTTTTTAGTTTTTCCCAAACCAGGATCAACTTTAACAAAACCCCTGGACATATATGACTGCAATTTTGGCAGGTTGGCTACACAGCGCTGCCTCTCTCATATCTGAATCTTTCAGACCAAGATTATGTGGTTTCCTTTTCAGTCACCACAAAATTGTTGCAGGAAAACAACTGGGGCTATCCTCCTGAAATGCCGACAAAAGAAGTTCCCTTGCCGGCAAATTTCATCCGATTCTGCTGTTATGTAATATTTTTTTTAAAAAATCAAAATTAAAGGTGCCCAGCACAAAAGCCCCTGGACCTATTTGTCAGCTGCCTATTTTGTAGGCTTTATCTACTCTCGAGGACTACTCTGCAGGGAAATTCCTAGTTTCTAAAGGAAAAACAAAATTATAGCTGTTTCTCTCATTTCCCAATAGTGAATGGTGGGAGGTCACAAAGCAAACTTGGAGAGACTACAAAGCAGCTCAGGCCAAGGTTGACTGTTTTCCAAAGCACCAAATTGGAGTCCTAACCAAATCTCGTGGTCAGTGCACACTCTCAATTCCTGTAAACTTTTGGATGATTACATCATGGGGAATGACACACAGTCATTACAGGAATAATTGTGTGATTACAATTTTGAGAGCACAAGGTCTGATCTATTCATTCCTCTCGTCTTGTAAATCCTCCCTAATGGTATTTTGAGGTCACCCTCTCCAGTTCCTTCCACCATTTGTGGTGCAGCAGATGGACACCAGAGAGAAAGTCTTTTCAGTGGTGGCCCCCTGGCTTTGGAACAATCTTGCCTGCCGCCTACTCAGTTATCTTTCTGAGCCAAAAACCTTTTGATTTCTACACCCTTAAAAAAAGAAGAAGCACTTGCACTTTTCTTGATTTGTTTCCTTGCAATTATTTTGCTGTTATTTTTGTGCTGCTTCCATAGATTAGCTGTTTTCAGATTATTTAATCTATTCTTTCCCTGTGAGGTGTCCTGACGTCACCCACCTGAAGGGTGGTGCGCACATCTGAACAACAAATAAACAGATTTCTGTTTTTGTCGAACACAACAGAACAATATAAGCCTAAGCTAGGAAATCAAAGTTAATACTGCTCAGCTTTGGCTGTGCCGTGCCTTTAAATATGTTCCATCAGCACTTAATTCAGACAACAGAAATTTCATAACTTTTCCTCCCTCCCTCCCTCCTTCCCTCCTTTCTTACTTTCCTTCCTTCCTGGCTCCCATGTTCAGATCTTTTTTCTTTCTTTCTCCTAATTGACTCGTGGTCTGTCACATGGTGATCTTTGATCTGGTCTTTCTTGCCAGCCCTTCAAAATCACGCCTGCCATCCTGGTATCTTATTTCCATATTGCGTCTGTGAAAGGACAGCAATTATTTCCCCTCTGGAACTGGCTTCAGAGTCACAGCATTGATTAATCAGCAAAGGTTACTATAAAGGGAAACAGTCAACATTCTTGTTGCCTCTTGTCACAGGGAAAATAGCAGATCTTTAATATATGGGGCCTGGGGGCAATGACATTTTTGCCTAGGTCTCTCAAAACCCTCTCGCCTCATTAGAATAGGTCTTTTGTGTGAGATGACCGAGGACTGTGCAGCAGCGCAAGGGGAATCTGCAATCGCTTAGTTCTGTTGGAGCTGCAGGCAGGGGCGTAGCAAGGTAAATTGGTACCTGGGGGCAAATTTTTTTTTGTCAAACCCCCCCCCCAGGCATGGGAAGGTCAGGTGGTACCTGGTGCAGAAAATTTCTTGTCAACCCCCCCATTGATTCCCCCCCCCCCGCAAAAATGGTTTTACATTATTTCATATTTTCTTACAAAGGAATAATAACAAGTAATAATAATAAAAACTTTTATTTATATCCCGCCCTCCCCGGCCGAAGTCGGGCTCAGGGTGGCTAACATCAGATACATAACATTGGTATAAAATCAAACAATAATTAAATTACCTCCTAAAAACATCTCAAAATCAAATTAAAGTCTAATTAGATGGCTTTCCACAGGGTTAGGGTTGGGAACAGTAAGTGTTCTCTGAACTGAAATTTCAGCCTTCACGACATAGGAAAACAGCCAAGTAAACAGCTATTTTGGTGGAGGAGGGTCAAGATATTAACCGATATGCATGAAATTTCATATATAGCTATATAATCCCTAGTATAGTAAGATAAGACCTTCGGAGCAGGCATTTAAAAAAAAATCAATTTTTTTTATAAAATTTCCTTCATAATTTGTCACCCCCTCCATTATGGAAACCGGGGCGGCCCTCCCCTCCGCCCCCCCCCTTTGCTAGGCCCCTGGCTGCAGGAAGGATGTGCATTCACATAGGACCATAGCTGTCAACTTTTCCCATTTTTTAAGGGAAATTCCCTTTTCCCGAATAGGATTCCTTGCAAGAAAAGGGAAAAGTTGAAAGCTATGCATAGGACAAGCCTCCTAATTTGTTTCTGGGATCAAAAAAAGATGCCTTCAAAGCAGAAATGCTCCCATCAATAGTCAATGATAATGGGAACCTGAGCCTAACATCACCCTTTGGAACTCCCTGCTGATTGATATCAGGCAGACAACTTCACTGCGCTCTTTTCGGCACAGTGAAGTGGTGGTCGTGTAAGGTAATAAAAGCATTCTGGGAAATGATATATAATGAATTGAAAATAATAATATTAAAAACAACTTTTTTAAAAAAACAACCCAGAAGATTTTTCATTAGGAATTGTAAGTACCAATATCCCAAAGGAAAAGAAAAGACTTTTTATGTACTGTATGCGACCAAAGCTGCACAGATGCTGCTAGCCCAAGGATGGAAAGAAGACAAATTCTGCACCAGAGAGGAATGGTAAGTCAAGCTGTTGGAAGATGTCGAAATTGCAAAACTGACCGGGAAGCTCAGGAACCAAGAAGACAAAAACTTCAAGAAAGAATGGGGGGGGAATTATAATTTATTTAGGAGACCACTGTAAGCAGATGAAAACATTGGCAGGATTTTAATAACACTTGTAATGTAGCAAATAATATGGATGATATGGAGAGATTTAAAATATGGACTATGAAATAATATGCTGTTGAAACGGTTGGCAACAGGACCCCTGGAGGGGGTGGTGGGAAGTCTCGAGATTCAGAGAAATCTCTAAATATGGATATCTATGTTGTATTGTTATAACTCTGCACTTGTAAAATCAAATAAAAGTTATTTCAAAACTTGGTTGACTAGGAAGGAAGGAAAGAAGGAGAAGAAGAAGGCAGATACAGTGGTACCTCTGCTTGCGAACGGGATCCGTTCCAGAGGCCCGTTCGCAACGTGAATAGCCCGCAACTTGAAGCGCCGTATCTGTGCACGTGCGAGGCGTGATTTGGCACTTGTGCAAATGCGCGAAGCGCGATTTAGCGCTACTGCACATGCAGGAGCGGTGAAACCTGGAAGTAACCCTTTCCGGTACTTCCGGGTCGCCACGGGACGCAACTTGAAAAAACGTAACATGAAACAAATGTAACATGAGGTATGACTGTACTGAATAGTTTGTGGATATTCGGTAATGCTCCAAAGGTGCAGAAAACATCTAGAATCCAAATCCGCAGAACAAATTCTCATCACCTGTACTCTTAGCAAGGGATGTGCAGGGATGCTTGACCTGAGCTGCTACACGCACGTATAAGTTCATCTCCATTCTAGAAGTGATGGAAGCTGAGACATGAAAGCAGCAACCAGCCGAGCAGCGCTGCCCTTCAGATAAGGACTAGAGATTTGTGAAACATCAGGCATTTGCTCAGGGAGCCAGAGTAGCCCCAGCGAATCCCCGGAAAAGGCGTACAGAGTGGAAGATGCGGCAGGTTTAATGCTGTGCGCAGCAGAACCACTGTTCCCTGCTGGATTCCAAATCACAGCTGAGCTGTTTTTGCTTTAATAGAGGCAATATTTTACTCTGGAAATGTGAGAGCGGGACTTTGAAATGTTTCCCTGCAGGGAAAGCATATTCATCCCTGGCATTGGGTTTTGGAGGTTATAAGCTCTCGCTGGGGCCAAGGGAGGTCTAGGGATTTCTTCCTGAAGAGTTGAAAGAAATACTGCTGTCAGCACAGCAGACACACGGTGTGTGTTTTAAGCAGCGGGGAAAGAGAGAGAAATGAGGAAAGCCTAATATACCCAAATCTATATAGATCGAACTCCAAAAAAATAAAAAATAAAAAAATTGGAGCTCTGGCATAATAAATAATGACTAGTAGCAGAGAAATTATTTCATAATATGATGCTCTCATCCCTTATTCCTTGAGGTTGGGTCCGTTTTTTTAGGATTGTTTCTGGATACTGTATGTTACAAGTGGGACCTGCAACAAAATGTTGCAGTGTAGGGGTTCCAGTTGTTCAGGTCTCCAACCACCCAGCTCTGCCCTTTTCCTAGAAACTCCACATCCAAAGAACTGAGTTTACCATTAGCGTATATGCCAGGGGCACCACCAACAAAACGTTGCGGTGTGTGCCATGCTCCTGTTCAGTTAGGTGTGCTCTTTTTCATGACACTCCCTTCCTAATTCCATCTGGTTTTATAGTTGGAATATAGTATATGCCTGCTCCTTCTAAATTAGCCTTTTTTATTATTATTACTTTGTGAGAAGTCACCAGGCATCATGTAACCTGATATACAGCGGTGGCAGGGAAAGAAAAGATAAAACCCAGGGAAAATATGCCATCGCTGCACCAACATCACGTGTGACTTTCTAACTCAGAATAGCTGAAAGATATGTCCGCAGCAGCACCTGAGATTCCTTAGCTCAGCACTTCTTATTTAATAATGTTTGCAAAAGGATTTGAAATAAAAGACCCGGGGAAGGTCATTTCTCCTGTACGCTGGGCTATATTTTTTCAGCAGCCAAGAGTATGTGCCCTTTGAATTATAACATATCTGTCTAGCTTATAAATTATCACCTCCCTTGTTCTGACCACCGATTCCTATTGTGTGCGTGTGTGTTTTAAATTTTAGGGTGCAATCCACACCTACCCAAATGTTTTCAGGGGGGTGGGGGAAATGTTACACGAGAGGAGGAGGTGCCTGAATTGACTTATTGTCAGCCCAGCTTGCAAGCAACAGAGGGGGCAATGTGAGCTTCACTGGAAAGCTGATGAGGACAAGGGCTTCTGTATCCTGCCTTTGAGTTCCTCTGCCTCTTCAGAGAAGCAAGGCTTAGGAGATCCCCTGTGATCCCCTAGAAAGGACAGATCAACACACTTCCCTGACTGAGGACAAGGCAGAAGAATTCCCAGCTATATCCCATGTGCAGATGCCAACCAGACTAGCACTTCTTATTGCCTGTCCCAAATGGGGGACCCAGATGAGGTCAGCTTGATGCCAGAGCACTTGGTCTATCACACAGGACACATCCCAAAGAGGTGGGTCAATAAAGGCAAGTCTGAGCTTTTTGTTCTTGGTACTCCTTTATACCTCCAGTTTTTGTTTGCGTATCTCTTGTAAGTCACGTTGTAAAGGCCTGTTGTGGTTCAACGACTGGGGTGAAGGAATAGAGGGAGTGCTCATCAAATCTGCAGTGGTAGCTAACACCGCAGAAGACAGAATCAGAATTCAAAATGACCTTAACAGATTGGAGAACTGGGCCCAAGCTAACAAATTGAATTTTCAGTAGGGACAAATATAAGGTTCTGCACTTAGGCAGGAAGAACCGGATGCACAAATATAAGATGGGGGACACTTGGCTTACTAGCAGTACATGTGAAAAGGATCCAAGGGTCTTAATGGACCACGAGCTTAACATGAGTCAGCAGTGTGATGCAGCAGAAAAAAAATGCTAATGCTATTCTAGGCTGCATCATCGGAAGTCTAGTGTCACAGTCAAGGGAAGTAATAAATTTGCTTTATTCTGTCTTGGTCAGACCCCAACTGGAATACTCTGTCCAATTCTGGGCACCACAATGTTGATAAGCTGGAATGAATGCAGAAGAGGGCAACCAAGATGATCAAGGGTCTAGAACAGTGTTTCTCAAACTTGGGCCCCCAGCTGTTTTTGTACTACAACTCCCATCATCCCCGGTCACGGGTCCTGCTAGCTAAGGATGATGGGAGTTGTAGTCCCAAAACAGCTGGAGACCCAAGAAGCCAAGCCTTACGGGGAGCGTTTGAAGGAGTTGGGTATGTTTAGCCTGGGAAAGAGGAGACTGAGATGTGATATGATAGCCATCTTCAAATAGCTATCTGCCACATGGAAGAGGGAACAAGCTTGTTTTCTCCTGCTCTGGAGATCACAATTTAACATTTTTAAATTCTGATATAAATATAAATTTAAAAAAAAAATAAAAAAAAATAAAGACAGGATAGCTCAGTTGGTTAGAGCATGGTGCTGATAATTCCAAGGTTGCAGGTTCGATCCCCGTATGAGACAGCCGATATTCCTGCATTGCAGGGGGTTGGACTAGATGATCCTCAGGGTCCCTTCCAACTCTACAACTCTATGGTTCTATGGTAGTCAGGTCCAGCATTGAAAGATGTCCAGCAGGTAAAAAGGCAACTTGTCAGCACCCTGGACAGCTCAGGGTGCCCAACATTATCTAGGGCTCACTTTCTGAAGGCTTCTGTGGCCTTATTAAAGCTAGTGGGCTTGAATGTCCTACTGGGGGCCTGCCTCCCTCTGAAGACCTGCCTCCTTTTTTTAAAGGCCCATTTCCCAGTTCTGTAACTGTGGGCTCCTATGGCATGGAGGTGGTGAGGAGTGAATTAGTGGGGGTGTCCTTTCAGGGCAGAAGAAAAAGCTGCTGGATCAGGCTACCAGTGATGATGGCTGAGTTTTGCCAGCACATTCAGAAACACTAATGCTTCTGAATACCAGTTGCTGGAAACCACGGGGGGGGGGGGGCTCGATGCAATTTGATTGCACCATTGACATGTTGCAGAATACACTCATGAAAACCACCCGTCTGGCAGGCATTTGTTTGCCCTCCCGATAACTTCCATGCCATTTTGTCCCTTCCGCAAACGAAAACATCTTTTCCACGCTGCTGCTTGTACAGAATCTCCTGCCCAGCATTTCTCCTCTTTCCTTTCATGGATCATGAGACCAATGGATGTCGGAGGTTGTTGCTACTGAAGTGCTGATGGGCGATGAGACGCTCTGAGTATCGACTGCTGCTGCTCCCTCTGGACTTCCTCAGTCTACCTCATAAGAAGTGCTTATAGCACACGACAAAGGTGTCAGGAGCGGCGACCTTCAAAATGAAAGGGAAAAACCTGTTTGAGTTTCTCTGGCGATTCTGTCACTTTATGGGGAAAGATTACACCAGAGTGAGTGTGTCCTTTCGGAAATGAATGCTCTGTTGACCTCTTCTTCCCTTAAGTCCTCTATACCTCCCGCTCTTCCAAGCCTTCTATCCCAGGACAAGTTTGATTCTCTCCATTCCCCCCCCCCCACACAAATATTGAGTTCAGTTCTCCTCATTTTCAAATGAGGTTGCCATTTTTACTTTTTTAAAAAGTCCATTTGAAAACACAGAGGCACTTCAGTGTGAATTTCTCCTCATATAAGCATCTTTGTATGCATACAAAGTATAATGTATATATTGCAGTTTTGTATTCTGTTTCCAATAATATATGCATTTTGATGCACACCTTACCCAAAATTTGTATTTTGGACAAATTACTTGGCTCAAAAACTGCACTGCAAAATTCGGAGACGTGCACATTTTGAAGGATGAGCTGTGTTTCAGTTTTCACATTCTTTTGAAAAGTGTCCATTCAGTAGGTTGGGCTATAAATGCAAACTGAACCTGATTTCTCCCCAGTCCCTAACCCAGGAAAAACCCAGTTGTCCAGGAAAAAAGACTTTGGCAATCCCACCCACCATTGAACCCAATGGGTTTTGACTATATGTGATTTTGGAACATATTCACCATGTAAGTTGCAGACCTACTATATGTTTGTGTGTACACCAGTGTGGTGTAGTGGTTAAGAGCAGTGGACTCATAATCTGGTGAACTGGGTTCGCGTCTCCGCTCCTCCACATGCAGCTGCTGGGTGACCTTGGGCTAGTCACACTTCTCAGCCCCACTCACCTCACAGAGTGTTTGTTGTGGGGGAGGAAGGGAAAGGAGAATGTTAGCCGCTTTGAGACTCCTTCGGGTAGTGATAAAGCGGGATATCAAAATCCAAACTCTTCAAACTCTAGGTGCATTTTTTTTTACACATCACCTGGCGGGAGAATGGCATTGCAAAGTTCAAAGAAATGCAGGTTTTGAAGGGTGTTGGGTTGCCATGCAATGACACACTGTTTTAAATAACCAAACAACGGGCAGATATTGAACAGGTGAAGCTTTGCCCCTGAACTTCTGCCCATCGTGCTGCTATTAAATGCACAAAGTCTGCTTGGGTTTTCTTTAAAAAAAGAAAAGAAACAAAATTTGTGTTTCCACACTTCTGAGCATTTGGAAAAGGCTTTGTAGCTGGCAATAATTCTTTTGCACCCATTCAATTTGACTAGTGTGCAAGGCAGCTCTCCATCGAGGAAGCTTTGCCCAAATGCCATATGGCACCTCATCCCAGAATCCTTTCCCACTCACCCGTTTCCCCATTCTTCTTTGCGGCATTTTGTTGCAGACAGATTCCAAAACGGTGGCATTGCTGGATGGCGCTGGAGTCAGCCTCGGCAGCTGCGCGCTGGCAAATATTTCATAAACATATGTCAGCCACTTAGAAGAAAATGCGGTTTATTTATACATTAATTACACCGATGCTCTGGGAAAATATTTGCGTGTTGAGAGCTATTTAAACAGACAAGTGTGAGGAGCGCTTGCTATTGAATAAATGCAACACTTGCCATTAAACTAAAAATAAAGATGCCACATATGAAAAAGCTTATCTTTGCCACAAGTGGAACCCCAGCAAAAATCAATAACAGAAAAGTACAGGTTTTTTTCGTGTGTGTGTGTGTGTTATATGTTTTGCTTATAGACAGCTGATTATATTCATGACTGTGCAGAGATCAAGTGCACCAAAGAAACCTATATTCTGCAGAAACCTATAGAATCATAGAATTGTAGAATTGGAAGGGGCCCTGAGGATCATCTAGTCTAACCCCCTGCAATGGAGGAACATGCAGCTGTCCCAAACGGGAGTCGAACCTGCAACCTTGACATTATCAGCAGCGTGCTCTAACCAACTGAGTTGTCAGGGCTATCCTGGAGAGATGGCTGACTCCCAGCCTAGGGGCCTGACACAACCCTCCCCCAGTAAGTTTTTTTTTCTGGGCAGAGTCCCACCAATTTGGGCAGTGAGAAATAGAAATGGACACAGCACTGGGGTGCCCAGCCCAGTGCTCTGATGGCTGAGATGGCCAAATCTGTCAATTTCAGTTCCACCCATTTTCTATTCCCCACCCCCACCCCACTCTTGAGTTCAGTTCTCCACCTTTTCACCCTTTTGCAATTCCTTCGCAAACAAGTCCTCATGAATTTTTTTCATCAGCATCTCCTTGTGAATTTTCTCCAACATGCAAGTATTCGCATGCAATTTTGCCCATTAAGCAGAGTTCCGCAAAGCAATTTCCCCTGATGTAATGCGTTTTTGTACGTTATTTTCACAAATCTGTGCATTCGTATGCCCACTTGGAAACATTACTTGCCTGGAGCATGGTGCTGCGAAATTTGCAGGTGTGTAAATTTTGAAGGATGCCCCGTGTTTCAGTGTGGGTTCGGTTGGCTCTCCTTTGAATGTGGAACTGAATCAAAATTCCTTTCCACCCTTCCCTGGAATACTGTGTCCAGTTCTGGGTGCCACAATCTAAAAAGGATGTTGACAAGTTGGAACGTGTGCTGGGGAGGGCAACTAGGACGGTCAAGGGTCTAGAAGCCAAGACTTATGAGGAATGGTTGAAGGAGATGGGTATGTTTTGTGGGATGTAAAAGGACAGGGGCAGTCAAACCCAACTTCCTTATATGGAACTCTACAGTTGGGAGTGAACTCTACAGTTGGGAATGAACTCTACAGTTGGGAGCTCCAACTGTAGTATATGCCGAGTCTCCATGTCGCTGGTCAGTTGTCGTGTTGATCTCTAAGACAGTTTAAAAGCAGCATTATTAAAATGCACCGTTGGCACTAGGCCAAAAGTAAAAAGAGGGACTTTCTCTCAAAAGGAGAAAGTCACCATATGTATATTATTTAGTAACTTTTAAGCCTGCCTCTAGGATCCTTGTGTGACTAGATGATTACTTGTAAGTAAACGTTATACACTTTACCAAACACTGTGAAGTGTCTTATTGAAAGAGGGATAAAAAGGGGAAGACACCAGGACAATATTTTTAATGACTCTAGCGAGTCTATGCAAACTATCTGCTGCGCATATGAAGTAAAAAGGGAATGTTAGCTCTGCTGATATTATCGAGCTTGTAAACGCAAGTTGGGATAGGATATCTAAAACAATATATCCTCTCCCACATCCCTCAACATTCCCACATGTTTAGCCTGGAAAAGAGGAGACTGAGGGGAGATATGATAGCCATCTTCAAGTATCTCAAGGGCTGTCACATGGAGGATGGAGCAAGCTTGTTTTCTCCTGCTCTGGAGGGTAGGACTCGAACCAAGGGCTTCAAGTTGCAGGAAAGGACTGGGAGAAGATTTATAACGAGCTTAAAAAGGTGTTGAAAAACACATTTACTAAGAAACCAGAGGCCTTTCTGCTGGGCATGACCAACTATGAAATTCCCAACAAAGACAGAACATTTTTTATGTATGCCACAACAGCTGCTAGGATTTTGATAGCTAAAAACTGGAAAACTGAAGAATTACCAACAGTGGAAGATTGGCAGATGAAGTTGATTGAATACATGGAACTCGCAGAACTGACCGCGAAACTCCGAGACCAGAGGGAAGAAACGGTGCAAGAGGATTGGAAGAAATTTAAAGACTATTTGAAACGACGTGAAAAGATAGACATTTGAAATTGAAATCAGAGGACATTTAAGGCTACAGTAATATCAGAAGTTAGGTTAAGATAGGATATAAGAAGTTTGAATTGTGTTATGTTTATTTGTATTAGGAATAAGATTATAGGTATATGATGTTTATGATATATAAAGATTAAGATTAGTTGAGAAGGAAGAATTTACAATGTTATAAAGTTACTATAGTTAATTAGAAATGTACGCAGAAGAGAGGACGTGAGGAGGTCCCAAAACAATGGGATGAATAAGATAAGAATAGGTAAATAAGTGTTTGTTTATTATGTTTTTTTGTATTTGTATTTTTGTAGTATTGTAGTTTTGTTGTAGTGTTTTGTTTATTTTGTATTTGTTATTTTTTGTTATATTTTGTTAAAATTTAATAAATTCTTATAAATAAATAAAAAAACAAGTTGCAGGAAAGGAGATTCCGACTAAGCATACGGAAAAACTTTCTGACAGTAAGAGCTGTTCGACAGTGGAACAGTCTCCCATGAGAGATGGTGGACTCTCCTTCCTTGGAGGTTTTTAAGCAGAGGTTGGATGGCCATCTATCAGGGATGCTTTAGCTGAGATTCCTGCATTGCAGGGGGTTGGACTAGATGACCCTTGGGTGGCCCTTCCAACTCTATGATTCTATGTTTCTAAGTTGTTGGGTGCCTTCTCTGATCTTAGTGATGTAAGCAGCACTCTAAGTCTTAAAAGAGACTCTTTGTTGATCAAAGAACTGGACCAATATTTGTCATCAAGACTGCATGCATCTTAGCAGGTTCCATTGGGCTTGTTATCTGCTGCAGATAGCAACGGTCGTGTCATCCCAGAGAATAAAGTGCCATGCAATCAGCAAGGTGATACCCTTTTGCTATGCAAGTTTCTGTTGATTTAAGAGCGTGCAAACTCTGCCCGGCGAAGAATTCTGTGTCACTTTGCTAGCTTGTTGCAACGGTGAGGCTGCCCACCCTGAAACAGATGACTCAGCTGCGAAGGAAAGCAGGATATTCTAGCTGGAGGGGATTAGATGTCACCTGGGCTCCTTTGGGGACATGAGAGGCTCTTAAAGGGGATTAACTTCCTCAAGTTCTGAAAGGAAAACAAGAAAACTGTTGCTGTCCATTTGCTGATACTCCCAGCTTCAGATTACTCTCTCTCTCTCTCTTTTTCACACAACCATTCCAGTTCACAGGAATTGACCCACAACCTGATTCTAGCACAAGAATTCTGACTTCTTTTTTGGGCCCAGGCAGGGCCGGTGCTAGGGTTTTTTCTGCCCTAGGCGAGATCACCTTCTGCCGCCCCCCCCGGCCAATCCCTAGCACTGGCCCTGCGGAAAAACCTGATTTCGGGCTGCTCCCCACTCCCCCGTCACTCTGCCGCTGGCGGAGGGGGCGGAGAATCCCGATTTCGGGCTGCTCCCCCCTCCCTGCTACTCTGCCGCTGGCGGAGCGGCACTGGGTGGTGGCGGGGGACGGGGGGCAGGCTGGCCAGCGCCCCGTCCATTTTGGCACCCTAGGCAACTGCCTAGTTCGCCTAAATGGACGCGCCGGCCCTGGGCCCAGGTGCCACCTCTTCAAAGGCTGGGTAGCGGGAGGGCTTTCATGTTTACCAACACGGTAGTGGAAACTGCTCTAAGAAGTCTCCGAACAACAGAGAGCTTTAGGAAACCGCAAGAAGTTGAAGAACGACATGACACGGTAGAAGGGCTTGTTTGTTTCCTGCTTGCCTCCTGTGAAAGCTCAACCCAACCCACATCCTGTGCAAGTGCTGAGACAATCCGGAGACCAAAAGACATTTAAGTTTCAAAGAGCTTGAAGAGCGCTTGTTATCCTCGGATGACCTGCAGGTGAAAGGTATGAGAGAAAGTTGCTGGGCTTGGGGCACATAGGAAGTTTATACAGAGTCAGGCCACACTTCCACCAAGCTCAGGACTTGTCTATGCCAGAGATGGGAAACCTCTGACCCAAATGCGGCCCACCAAAGTCTCTCTGTCTGGCCTTCAGGATGCTCCATATGCCACCCGTTCCCCAGCTGCACCCATTTCCTTCAGGATCCAACCATGCATTGTACCCTCCTCAGGTATTTCTGCCTGGTTAGAATGAATCCTTGGACTCGGCTCCTGCTTCTTGCTTGCCTGGGTGGAGAACAGAGAGAGATGCACAAATAAATTAACACTCACCATTCACCCACTTTTGCTTCTGGCTCTGCCCATTAACAGCATGTGGCCCCTAGGAGGTTGCTTTGAACACAATGTGGCCTTTAGGTTGAAGAAGTCCCTGGCTGGTAGTAGCTGCCTAGGTTTCCGTTCCAGAAAGGCTTTCCTTATGTGCATTTTCAAGCTTCACCTGGAGACTCTGGGGGTTGAGACCTGGGGTCTTGTGCATGCAAAGGGTGTTCTCCACCACTGAGCTATAGCCACGTTCTTGGTGGGTCAGGGAGTGATAGTTGGCCATGGCGTGAGGAGATGCAGTTTCAGGGGAGAGCTGCATGGGGACTCTTATAACAGTTGGAAGTGGGTAGCAGGGCTTCCAAGGATGGGGTGTGCAAGGATGCGAGAAGATTCATTTGCGTGGCAATGTCCCTCCCTCCCCAAGTGAATAATGACACATGAGATGCTGTATAGATTTTAATGGGCATAAAGGCCACAACTTTATTGGTTACGGATGTTGAGCGGTATTGGCTTAGGCATTGGACCCTAACCACTATATCTGACCCCAACCCGAGTGTTGGAAGTCCGTGAAGGGTTAACCACCAAGAGGAGCCCCACTGATGCTTATCAAGTGGAACTCCCCTTGTGCAGGAGACGATTTCAGGGTAAAGGGGAGGCTCTTTGGGTTGTGAGCTGGCAAATGGAAGCCAAGTTAAATGTTTAGCACATGAAACTGTGTCTGCAGAGTGCAAAAGGGATCTGAAAATCAAGCTGGTTTGCATGTGGAAAGGAAGCTTCCCAGCTGTTTGACAGGCTTACTTCCTCATCCAGCCAGAAGTCGTGCCCCAGAACAAGAACAAAACAATATTTTTATATACCTCTGTCACTTTCGTTCTTTGTCTTACACCGGGACCTCTTTCTCCCTTCCCTCTGCGCTTTCTGATTGAAAGGCCCATCACAGATAATATGTCAGACATGGAGCTTCTGGGGTCTTTATTTTTGGCAGCAAGTACCGTTAGCTGTCTGCCACTATACTGATTCTCTCGGTGATCCTGCAGTCTAGTCTCTCCCATGGCTTTTTGAGCTAGAAGGGCACTTGCAGCCTCCTCCTTTTATTCCTTTTCTAATTAGCAACTAATTGACTACATACATGGAGGGCACAAGGAGAAGGGGACGACAGAGGATGAGATGGTTGGACAGTGTTCTCGAAGCTACTAACATGAGTTTGGCCAAACTGCGAGAGGCAGTGAAGGATAGGCGTGCCTGGCGTGCTCTGGTCCATGGGGTCACAAAGAGTCGGACACGACTGAACGACTGAACAACAACAAATACATACAGCTCAGTGTGATCAAAAGCCTTGCTTGGTGCAATGCATGGAAGCAAGGCACCATTTTTCTGGCCCACAGCGACCCAATAAGTTGGGAAATATATTGACTGAAATGGCCTGCTAGAAAACAGAGGGGGAGATTGTGACCCTCTAGCAACATGTGCATGGATTTGCTAGAGAGTGCTGTGGCTATTAGTGTCATCCCAGTCTTTCTGCTGCCTGCAGCAGCAGCATGCATTCATTTTCTGACACTAGCAGAGTCGAAACTTGTAATTTCCTATGCAGCCATTCCTATGATATAGTAATAATGTTTAGAGCCAAATAATGGGTCCCATTGATGCAGTCGTTCTGAAACAGCAAGTGGTGGAATAGGAATTGCTTTCACTGGATCTAGCTTCTGTTCTTCCAGTAATTAGTCATTTTCAGCACCAGGACAATGAGTTCCCAATGATATTGTGTATGAAAATCATGAACTCCCTTCCTCCATGATGCTTTGCTATGCTGGCTGGAGATGCAGGAAGCTGGAGTCCAGAGGGCCATAGATTCTCAGTGCTTGCTTCAGAAGTACAGTGGTACCTCATGTACAAAATCCAAAATTCAGACTGCAACTGAAAGAAACACGGGCAGGAATGTGCATAAACAGCAAGTCACTCCTGTTCCTATGATTCGCTGTGATGGTTGTCCAGGTTTTGTTTACGTTTGCACAGCGCAAATGGGAAGAAAATCTGCAGAGGTATCACAGTAATCGAAAACATCAAAGTGAGTTATTAATGATTTCCAAGGTACGGCTGAGCGACTGAAACCAGACAAAATCTGAAAGGCAAATGCGTTTTCCAGGGAAATGTATTTACAGTCATACCTTGGAAGTCGAACGGAATCTATTCCGGAAATCCGTTCGACATCCAAAACATTTGAAAACTAAATTGCGGCTTCTGATTGGCTTCAAGGAAGCTCCTGAAGCCAATCAGAAGCCGTGAAAGCCCTGTTGGACGTTCGGGTTCCAAAATAACGTGTGCAAACCAGAACAATCACTTCTGGGTTTGCAGCATTTGGGAGCCAAAACGTCCGAGTTTCAGGGCATTCGGGACCATGCATGGAGCAATGTCCTTTTCCCATTTCCAGGACCTCCTGCAAAATTTACCCAGCCTACCATGTCTGGGATGGCATGTGGACAATACAATTGACTGCTGAATGGGACACAGCTATGCACAGAATGAGGATGCTCTCTCCACCTTGGACTTGCCCATTAAAAGCAAGTCTAGAGGGAGAGACTAGGGTGAAGTGAGGAGGTTCAAGGAACCAGAGGTGGTTTTAGGGTAGTGTGACCGGTTTGTTGTGCTGGGTGTGTGTGTGGACCAAAACAATGCTGTAGAACGAAGCACGAGAGACAGGAAGGGGCACCAAATTCTAGCTTCATATAGAGTGCCGCTCTAACCTGAGAACTCAACGTCCTCCACTGAAGGAACCCTCTTCAGGAAATTTTTGTGGGTGGGCTGTGAGCTTGTTTTGTCACCAGAAGACAGCCAAATTGGATGGGTGGAGTCCTGGGTGAGAGCCAAGGAGGCTGACAGGGGAGGTGTTGCAGAAGGAGCAACAATTGACATTGGTTTATGTGTATTAATAATTTTGTATTAATGCAAAAAAATTATCTGTAACTTTATTTTTGTAATAGTTAAGCAAGAGAAAGTGACTGTGTTTCTATAAAACATAAAGAAGGATAATAGTACCGACTCAGGGTTCTTGCATTGGCTTAGGATAGAAGTCTAAGGTTTCTGTGCTCATAATTGACACATCCCTATTATCCCTCCACCCCTAAAAACATATGAATGAAAGAAAAATACACTTTAAATTACAGTTGGGGTGTGTGTGTGATCAAAGTGGGATTTACTTCCCAAGATGGCTTTAAATGTTCTCAGAGCATTTAAATACAGCTGAAATCGTTTTTGTTACTCATGCCAAAGCTGTCTCATTACTTCGGTATATCCTGTCCGATGAAATGGGAAGTGGTTTTACAGACTTCCTTATATAGGGATATTAGTTTTTAATACTCTCAAAGTCCCGACCCTACCAGAACCACGATAAGAAATCAGAAGTTGTGTTTACATACTTTTAACTCTGTGTCCTTTTATGTAGGAGAGAAACTTTTATTTCTCTTCGAAGGATAAACAATTAGAATTCTGCAAATAGCCTTACTGGGTCAGAGTAGGGGGTGATCAAGCCCAAATCTTCTCTCTCAAGGGGTGATGGTCATCTGAAAGCCCACTCAGTTCTCAAAGCCGAAGACTGCTCTTGGAATTGGGCTTCCTGCATTTGCACGATGATATCACACTGAGCCCAAGATTTACGTACGCTGAATTGCTATGAACAGCTGGGGATGCTGAATCCTTCCCCTGACGTCCAGTTCTCTATGCTGATACCGCCTTCTGGCTGCTTTTAATTATTTCCTTCTCTCAGCCAGTGTCTGAAACTTGAAGTAAGCTAGGCTGTGGGAAACGGTGGCCTGGGGGGAATCATTTGCAGAGGAGAACTAGAGGCTGTGGAAGAAGTTAAGCAGAACAGCCTCCCAGTAACTTCCTTCTATAAATGCCCTCCGTCACTAACCGTGCCAACAAATGCAGGTTCGCGGGTATCATGTCCCACTTTACAGGACTGTTTGTGAGGATTACAAAGATAAAGCACGTGGAACCACTTGAAGATGGTAAAATGGGCTGGATAAGCACTCTAATCCTCTATTTCTAGCAACAGAAACAGTGCCAGAGGTGGCGGGGAAGGGGTGGGGATGGTCCCAGGCTAGTTGTAAGGAAATCGTGATCACTGGGAAATGTTTAAAGGGAAATTGAAATCCCCATCTTTCAATGGTGCCCTTGGGTTTAGCTTTGGTTGCTACCGTGGAAACATTAGCTAACTGAATGGAATGGAAGACTATAAGAAGAGAGAGGGAGTATGTACAACCCATGACATATGGGTCCAGCCCTGCTATTCCATTATGTCCTGCGAGTTATTGGATTTCCCTGGCAGATGTCCCAAGGCTTGCTGTATTCTGGAGTGGACTCGAATCAAATTGCAGCACCGGCTCTCACTGCTAGCCACGTAACTTGATTTCAAGGGACAAGCGTTTGTCCAAATCAAACAATTTAGCAGATGCCTCCCCCCCCCTGCCCATTTCCAGTCCAAGCTGTTGACAGCTTGGATATGTGGTACAGAGGAGTAGATTGCCCTGAGTTTTCATAGAACCATAAAAGTGTAGAGTAGGAAGGTCTGGGGATCGTCTAGTCCAACCCCCTGCAATGCAGGAATCTCAACTTAAGCATCCATGACAGATGATCACTTAACCTCTGCTTAAAAACCTCCAAGGAAGGAGGGTCCACCACCTCTCAAGGAAGCTCTCTTAACTCACATAAAGTTCTTCCTGATATTCAGTTGGAATCTCCTTTCTTATAACTTGAATCCCTTGGTTTGGTTTCCTACCAGAGGCGTAGGAAGGTCAGGTGGTATCCGGTGTGGAAAATTTCTTGTCACCCCCCCCTCCATTGATTTCCCCCCCCTGCAAAAATGGTTTTACGTTATTTCATATTTTCTTACAAAGGAATAATAACAAGTAATAATAATAATAATAATAATAATAATAATAATAAACTTTTATTTATATCCCGCCCTCCCCGGCCGAAGTCGGGCTCAGGGTGGCTAACATCAGATACATAACATTGGTATAAAATCAAACAATAATTAAATTACCTCCTAAAAACATCTCAAAATCAAATTAAAGTCTAATTAGATGGCTTTCCACAGGGTTAGGGTTGGGAACAGTAAGTGCTCCACTGAACTGAAATTTCAGCCTTCACGACATAGGAAAACAGCCAAGTAAACAGCTATTTTGGTGGAGGAGGGTCAAGATATTAACCGATATGCATGAAATTTCATATATAGCTATATAATCCCTAGTATAGTAAGATAAGACCTTTGGAGCAGGCATTTTTTTAAAAAAGTTTTTTATGAACCGCCCTAGTAGGGCAGTAATTGTTCCTTGATAATTTGTCACTCCCTCCATTATGGAACGTGGGGCGCCCCTGGGTCCTACCCTCCAGAGCAGGAGAAAACAAGCTTGCTTCATCTTTCATGCGACAGTCCTTTAGATATTTGAAGGTGGCTATCATATCTCCTCTCGGTCTCCCCTTATCCAGGCATCAAAAAGTTTTGACATCAAATAGAAGAGGAAAATAACCTAAGTAGAAACCATGTGAAAATATGGCAGAAGGTATTCCAGGTTAGCACCTCGGTTACTAAAACTGAGGCTCTTCATGACCAAGTTTAGAAGCTTAATCCAATATGGGAAACATATCTATCTATACTAATAAAGTGCAAGTGTCTCTGCGTCCAGTCCCTGTGTCCGTGGGATTGCGCTACTGCGCATGTGCCCCACGGACAGCCGTTGGACGTACTTCTAAGCGGCAGCGGCCGTTACAAGTGGCGGCGGGCGAGCAGTCTGTTTTTAAAAATGTTTCACCACATATGTTCTAGCGCCCGTTAATTTAACGGGTTTAAAGCACTAGTTTTTCAATAACTTCTGATGCCCCAATTACCTTGCAGTCTGTGCTGCTGAGTAGCCTAAGTGTGTCAGGGTTCCTAACTGGCCTTATTCCATGTAAGACATCTTCCTAGTTTTGCTTCCTAGGTTTGTAAGCAAACTGAAATGCGACCTTCTTTCAAAACTCACTTTCATTCAATTTTGAGATATAGATCCCCAACCAAGAAATGTGTACACAGCTGTATCATTAGCAGAATGTGGGCATAAGAATTGCATATACAGGTGAACCTCGAAAAATTAGAATATTGTGGAAAAGTCCATTTATGTAAGCAATTGTTTTCATTAGCTACTGGAGTTTAATATATGAGATAGACTCATGACATGCAAAGCGAGATATGTCAAGCCTTTGTTTGTTATAATTGTGATGATTATGGCGTACAGCCGATGAAAACCCCAAAGTTGAAATTGTTAATTTGGAGTTCTCATCAGCTGTACGCCATAATCATCACAATTATAACAAATAAAGGCTTGACATATCTTGCTTTGCATGTCATGAGTCTATCTCATATATTAGTTTCACCTTTTAAGTTGAATTACTGAAAAAATGAACCTTTCCACGATATTCTAATTTTTCGAGTTTCACCTGTAGTAGTGAAAATCATGTTGTTGCTCTCTCTCTCTCTCTGTGTGTGTTTTAAAAAAAAGGATATTAGGGGAAATTTTTTCAAAATATGTACATTTAGGGAATGTAAATGAAAATGCTGATCATTTTTGCGATGACTTTTTTCAAAAAAAAAAAAAATCTGAAAGGGAAGTTGAAATGTGGCAAACTGAATTTAAGATTGGAAAAGTGAGAGGAGCAAAAATCCATCCTTTCCTACTCAGGAGAGATGAGAATCCCTATTTCGGATTTCTTTTTTTAAAAAATATGTTGAAGCATAACCACAATTTGGACGTACTTGGCCATGGAAAAGAGTGATGCTAAAACAAATGATATTATCAGCCCGGTAGCGAGATTCTGATAGCACTGGTGTTTGAATGGAAAGCTCCCTTTGAACCAAGAGCCATGAGAAAAGCTGCTGTCATTTTTTTTTTTTTGCGGCCAGAACAGTTGCACTCTGATCTCTTGTGCCTGCATCCAGCTGGATAACTTTTGTCCAGAAGCTTGAAGTCCTTGGCTGTGGAGGGAAAATTGTCACCTGGCTACTAGTCACAAAAGGGTCGGATAGGACCAGGCTGCGGTTTGTTAAACGACACCAGATAATCGTTGCACAGCGGCACTTCAAAGTCCATGGCAGAACTAGCACCGGTTTCTGTGGGTGCCACCTCTTTGCTGCGGTCTTGGACTTTGGATGCATGAATTCGTGCCTTTCAACCCCTTGTTTACAAAGCTCCCTCGTACAGATAAAACCCAAAGCTGGTGTAATGAGCAAGGGTTTCATTCTGAGGTTGATTACATACACTAAAGTTAATCGAGACAGATTTTAGGAATATAGGAAGCCTGCTTATAGGAAGCCAGACCATTGCTCCATCCAACTCAGGCATGTCCACACTGACCAGCAGCAGTTTCTATTGGGTTTCAGCCAGGGAATATTCCCAAACCTATCTAGAGAAGCTGGGGACTGAACCTGGGACTTTCTGTTTACAAGACAGTAATGTTCTGCAAATGAGCTATTGCCCTTCCTCAGAGACAGAAGAACAAAGGAAGCTGCCAAGTCAATTCACTTGGTCCATCTGGCTTAGGATTGTCCTCACTGAGAGCCAGTGTGGTGTAGTGGTTAAGAGTGGTAGACTCGTAATCTGGTGAACCGGGTTCGCGTCTCCGCTCCTCCACATGCAGCTGCTGGGTGACCTTGGGCTAGTCACACTTCTCTGAAGTCTCTCAGCCCCACTCACCTCACAGAGTGTTTGTTGTGGGGGAGGAAAGGAAAGGAGGATGTTAGCTGCTTTGAGACTCCTTCGGGTGGTGATAAAGTGGGATATCAAATCCACACTCTTTGTCTTCTTGCTGGGTGGCAGTGGCTCTCCAGGATTTTGTAGAATCATAGAATTGTAGAGTTGGAAGGGACCCCAAGGGTCATCTGGTTCAATGCAGGAATCTCAGCTAAAGCATCCATGACAGATGGTCATTCAAACTCTCATTTAAAACCTCCAAGGAAGCAGAGTCCACAACCTCCCGAGGGAGCCCATTCCACTTTCTAACAGCTCTTACTGTCAGAAAGTTTCCCCATATGTTGAGTCATAATCTTCTTTCTTGTAACTTGAAGCCACTGGTTTGAGTCCTACCCTCCAGAGCAGGAGAAAATAAGCTTGTTCTCTCTTTCATGGGGGATCGCCCTCTTCAGGCAAGAATATTCTTTGGGGTGGTACACTCTTTGGCTGGTGGTACGAACTGTAAAATGGATGTGTTTATGTCAAAGGCTCAAATCCTTTTTGCTCAACAACAACAACAGAAAAAGAAAGTGAGCTGTTTAACCTGTTCTGGTTATTATTCTTGATTAGATAGAATTGTAGACTTGGAAGGGACCCCAAGGGTCACCTGGTCCAATCCCTTGCAATGCAGGAACCTTTTTTGCCCAACGTGGGGCTCGAACCCACAGCCCTGAGATTAAGGGTCTCATGCTCTATTGGCTGAGCTAGATTGCTAAAGTTGTTAGGAAGCATGAATAATAAATAGCCATAACAAATTCTCTTACCGGTAGATTCTCCTTTTAAACAACTTAATATTGAATTTATCCAAGCATGGACGTCTTGACCTTGGTTACCGTAAATCTTAAATCTCTTTTGACACCCTCAGCCAACTGAAATACGATGCCTGGTCTTGCACTGAATGTAGTATTGCCAGCCTAAGATCAATAGATCAGCCTAAGAACAATTGACGAAAGACCTTCAGTAATATAACTGGCTTACAATTCTGCCTTGAAGTGAAAGAAGGCCAGCAGAAATTCAAGAGGTTAAATCTTTTACTATCTTACGTATTTTCCTATTTTATTTAAACCACTCACATAGTTATTTATTAAGCAGTCTATACATCTTGCTCAATAAATAAGAAACATTTCCTAGCATGGAAATGCTTCACCTATTGATATTCTCTCTGATAGAGATCTCATTACTCACCTGTGGCCATGAGTTATTTCTGGACCCTCCACCTGACCTGCAGAAGAGGACACACATTTGCATATCACACCACGCATACACAAATTTCATATGTTTTAAATGAGTGGAGCAGAGGCCCCAAGTGTCCAGGGCTTAGAAAATCATGTTGGCATCGTTGGACTTTTGACCAGGACTAATTACTTCCCAGTTTTCCATTAACCTTTGAATACTTGATTTCTAGTTCATTCATTGTCAAGGAACTGGCATGTGACCACAACCACGATGTACATCACCCTTGCTCATATTTTCATCGAGTCTGTTATTAACCCAAGTTAGAAGGGAACTGAAGTTGGAGCTTCTGGTTTAGAGAAAGTCATATTTGATGCCCTTCAAAAGTGCTTCCGCCATCTTCATTTTATTCCAAGCTCTTCCCCCCTTCCACAGAGTAGTAAAAACAAATATTTCATTCATGACCAAGTAGCTTAGTCATCTGATTCTCAGTACTGATCCAATCTTTGGGAACAATGGCTGGCTGCCATTCTGTCTGCTGCTAGGAGACCGGTTCCCTGTATAATCTTTTATAATTTTTAATATCCTTGATTTTATCATGGAAATTGATTTGCTAAATGTACACCTGGTATGTTTCCTCTAAGAAGGGAGGAGGAGGAGGAGGAGGAGGAGGAGGAGAGGAGGAGGAGGAGGAGGAGGAGAGAGAGAAGAAGAAGAAGAAGAAGAAGAAGAAGAAGAAGAAGAAGAAGAAGAAGAAGAAGAAGAAGAAGAAGAAGAAGAGGCCTGTGAGAGAGGAAGGAAGGATTACAGATGGGATGTGGTGGAAAATATGTGGGTTGCCTTTTGCTATGGATAAGGGCAGCTTCAAATAAGAAAGGTCATTCAGGGATAAGATTCAGAGCCTAAGTTATGGATTACTTTCTAGGACAGAGATGTACCTGTGTCGCTCCATAATTGCTGCACTCCAACTCCCAACAGCACTTGCTGGCATGGACAATGATGATGGGAGTTGTGGTCCAACAACATCTGAAAGATGGAAAGTCTCCCACATCTGTTCCAGGGTGCGGATATATGGAAGAGCTTTCATTTAGTATTTTGAGATTGCTCTCTGTCCCAATCATGCAGCCACTGAGTTCATACAGCGCAGCTCCATTGTGGACCACGAAAGAGCCCACTGAAGGTGTTCAACCCAATTGTATATCATGGTTATCCACCTGCAAAATTACCCAAGTTGTCATGATGATTTTGGTCAATGTTATGTCAACCTCAGCCTTCTGTCACATAGCAATAGTCAGCCAGATGCCCCTGGGAAGTTCACAAGCAGAGCCAAATGCATTGTGCTCACTCTTGTTGTACATTCTCAGCATCCACATAAGAATATGAGACGGGGTCTGCTGGACTGGCCCAATGGCCCATGTAGTCCAGCATCCTTTTCACATAGTGGCCAACCAGACATCCATGGGGATCCTGCAAGCAGGACCTGAGCATAACAGCACTCTTCCCTCCTGCAGTTTCCAGCAAGTGGTATGCAGAAGTGCACTGCCTTCAACAGTGGAGGTTGATCATAGCCATTAAGGTTTGTAGCCAATTATAGCCTTAGCCTCCACAAATTTGTACAAATCCTATTCTCTCTCTCTCTCTCTCTCTCTCTCTCTCTCTCTCTCTCTCTCTCTCAAATTTTCTGTTTTACAATTTAGAATATTATAATCAATGACTTCCCTTCTTCTCTTTCCTTGGTTCATTTTGCATACCATAAATCCCTGCGTATTTTACATAAACCTAAACCATTCAGTATTCCATTATTACATCCATCAAAACTTATTTACACTGTTGAATTTATCTTAATGCTGCCAACGTTTTCAAGTGTACACAATTCCCCCCCCCCATATATTCAATCTACATTTTCCAATCTTCTCTAAAAAGATTTTCTTCTTGTTCTCTTACTCTACATGTTAGGCCTGCAAGCTGCGCCTATCCCATCAGCTTAAATTGCCATTCTTCTTTAGTTGGGACCTCGCTCGTTTTCCACTTTTGGGCTTACCAAACGTGGGCTGCGGTAGTGGCATGCATAAATAACCTTTTTTTGACACCTGGGAATTCCCGTCTGAATTAGCCCCAACGAAAAAGACTCTTGTTATTTTTGGAAAAGTACTTAAAAAAATTTTTTTCAATTCATTATAGATTATTTCCCAATGTTCTTTTACAGGTCCACCACATATGAAAAAAAAGTTCCCTCAACCTCCTTGCATCTCCAGGACTTATCACCTTCTAAAGCCATCCAAGTTGGTGGCCTCTACATAGTTTAACTCTGTTCTGCATGAAGTCCTTTTTGCCGGTCCTGAATCTTCCAACACCCAAGCTTCTTTGGATGTTCACGAGTTTGAGAGAGCACATTCAGTGTGCTGTATTGACATAAGTGATGGGCTTAGACTAGGAAGATCCTGCCCCACCACGAAGCTTGGTGGCCATGGTTCAATCACCCTCTCTCAGGCTAGCCTACCTCCCAGGATTGTTGTGAGGATAGCGGACCATGTATGCCACTCTGAACCTTTTGAGGGAGGAGCGTGGGCATAGCCAGGGGGCTGCCCCCCTTAAATCAAGTAAATAAATTAAAAAATACTTAACTAGAAGAAATAATCAGAATATTTGAAACTGAAATGCTCGCTGAGGTCTCTCGGATGATGTTGTGGTATATTCTAGCGATGCAACTGTAAACTCGACTGTGCGATAGACGTGACTTCCACAAACAGTGTCTGGACTCAACAACTTTGCCAAAAGAAGCTCAACTTTTGCACCTGTATTTCCACTTTTTGAATAATGGCAACCCTAGGCTATGCCCATAAGTAGGTAGGGAATGTCACTGCAAAGCTTTTCTCCATTGCAACCACAGCTAGGGCCACCCCATAGCAGATCTCTATGCTCTCCTCTAGAGACCCTGAATAGATGGATGGCAGCAACCTGCATTGTTCTGTAGGTTATAGAGTTGCATGGCGATACCCGACCCCTCCGGTGGTGAAATAAAGACCCAGGACACAATAAGTAAGGTTAATGGGCATAGAAAGGCCCAACTTTATTGGTTATGGATATTGAGCGGTATTGGCCCAGGCATTGCATCTCACAGAATCACAGAGTTGGAAGGGACCCTGGGGATCATCTAGTCCAACCCCCTGCAATGCAGGAATATGCAGCCGTCCCTTAATGGAGATCGAACCTGCAACCTTGGCATTATCCGCCAACCAGCTCCAACCAGCTGAGCTATCCAGCCCTAACCGACTATATCTGACTCACTCCAGCCCGTTATGCTGGGAGTCCGGGAAGGGTTAACCACCGATAGGGGAGCCCTGTTGATGCACATCAACTAGGAACTCGCCCTGGGGCCACCGATGGGGGCGTGCCTTAGGCCCTCACCTTCCACGGCTTCGGACAGGGCCACGCCCCCCAGACTCCTTTAACGGAATACCCTTCAGCATTTTGGGGGAGGTGATGGCCCAACCTCCCCCCCCACCTTCAGCCTTCCAGAGATAATCCAATGCCTAACCGCCAAAACCAAAGTTGTGACGAATTGCTATGAGGTAGGCGAAAACCACCAGGCCATAGCCAATTTGCCAAGTGGGAAAATTCCTACCAGGCCCCTCAACGGCGACCAACCGAGGTCCATAGCAAGGTCAGGAGAAACCTGCCTAAAGGGTGGTGGGTGGGTGGGAAAACCTTCGCAGCTGGGAGTGGGAAGCAAGAGATTGAGCCCCGGCCGTGGGCTTGCTTAAATGCAGCAAGCCACGCCCCCAGAGCGACCAGGTTGGTCGCTCAGAGCAGCACCGCGCCCGGGGCTCAACCAATGGCTCCGGGGATGGCAGCCATTCCCTGAGCACGTGAAGGGTTCGTGGCGCCTGCAACCCCCCCTCCTTGCTATGGGTGGAAGGGGCTTTGTAACCCCACACAACGAGTCTACACAACAGTTTGCCCTGTGCTTCTGACTGTCACGGATTGTGAGTGACAATGTAAGATTTATTATTTGCTGGAAGAAGTCCAGTAATGATCCAGAAGCCAGATATTACAAAAACACACTGAGTTTTAAACCTGCCTTTAGGCACCGCCCTGCTTGATGTTGGAAGAGCGAAAGGAGAGCAGCCGAGTGAATTGTGGGATTTCCTAATCCCGTCTGAGCTTCTGATTTCCTGTATAACTTTGGGGAAGTCCCTTGGCCTTTGCTGCCCTCAGCCAATCCAGCTTTGAAAGTGGATGCAAAGAAAACTGGGACCCCGAGTAAACCATTTAAACCTCTAGCAGAAAACTGGACGGGGTTTGAAAATGTGCTGCGGTTGTTTGCCTTATGATGTGTGTACGTAACATTTTCTTAAGGTAACTGCCGGTGGGTTAAGAGAAGTCATTACTGAAAAACAAGTCCGGTTTCCTGCTCTCTGAACAACATGTAGGCCTCTACAATTGCTTTCTTTTTTCTTTTTTCTTTTTCTTTTGGCAGCAAAGGTGACATATATATTTCAATCAGCACGTAATTTGAGACTTATGCAACCTCCCCCAGAAAGAGGAGTATCGTTTACGACAGACGCTTCTCCTCTTTAATGCGGATGGTCATAAATGGACCACAGAATGGAAATTGCTACTCGCCGTTTCGCAGGGGGGAGTCATTTCTTGTGCTCTTACCGGAGTCAGTTTGTGGGAATAAGTGGCATCATCTTCTTTCTCATCTTAAATCTGGGGCGCATGACTCATCGTTTCGCCCTCTTCAGAAGCGGGAAGATGCAAATAAAATCCTCCCAGATCCTGCCAGTAAAATAAACGAGGGTTGCTTTGACACCATGCGCTAAGTCAGTGTTCCCCAAACTTGGGTCTCCAGCTGGGTTTTTTTTGGACTACGACTCCCATCATCCCTAGCTAGCAAGACCAGTGGTCAGGGATGATGGGAATTGTAGTCCAAAAACAGCTGGAGACCCAAGTTTGGGGAACTTTGCCCTAAGTGCTAATCCATCAGAGGGCGGGGCATATGTTCCAACCCAGGGGTGGGGAAAGATTATTCACATTTCCTAATAGGCAACATTCAGGGAGGACACATGCTGGTGGGGTGGGGGTGCCACCATCTTCTGATCATTGAGGAGGCCTGATGCAACATCACAAGGAGCCAGGGGGCAGAGCTGAACACCCTCTGAAAATTGAAGGGGCCCCAAACCCTCAAAATATATGTTGGGGGCCACCAAAATAGCCTCGGCCCCTAGGAGTCGGCTGCCTTCCAGCCACATGCAGGTCAGAGTTTTCCACACAGAGACATCTCTCTCCATGTTGAGGCAAACAAGGGGCATCTACAAGGAGACAGTCTAGTCAGGCAGAAACATCCAAGAAGGGCGTGGAGCAAGGAAAGTGGGTTGGGGTGCCCTGTGGAGAGTATTCAGGCCTGGAGGACCAGATTTGACCCCCCCCCCATCCTGAGTTCCCTAACCCATGTTGGGCCACATTTGCACCATACATTTGAAGCATGCTGACACCACTTTAAACAGCCAAGGAATTCCCCAAAGAATTCTGGGAGCTGCTCATAAATTAATGCTCATATTAACTTTGCTTTGGAGAAATCCTTGGTATCTGCAGATGTTCGCAAACTTTAAATTGCATTCCTGCAGGCAAGGGACTAACAGATGGGCAACACAAGTGGATCCTTAGAATTGACATATATTTCAAAACTGGAAAGGTAACCCCCTAACATCTGTTACGAAATGGACTGAAGATCTCACTTTTCTTCATTCGAACTCATCGCTCAAAATTCAATCTTATAGCTATGATGGCATATGGACTGCTTACTTTAGTGTATACGTTTAAGTCAGGATTGAGGACTTATTTTTATTGCTAATGTTAGCTGATGCCGTTCCTTTCTTTTCTCTTTGTGTTATACTTTTATGCCAGAGTTCAGCCTACATATATGGAGAAAGAGAGTTTTAAATCTCTCTCTGAGCGATTTATAATTAAAACACAACGATAAAACCAAAATGAACAAGATCATCCTATATAAGAGCTATTGATGCTGACGAAACTGGTAATTAGTAGAGCCGCACTACAAATCTCACTTGTTTGCAATTTCTGAGCCCCGACTCTGATGCGCTGTAATTCATAATGCATTTGTAATTAAAAAGAAGATTATGAGATAATCTCTCTCTCTCTCTCTCTCTCCATCAGCACATTTTGCAAAGCTGGCCTGACTAGGCAGCCAAAGTAAGCCTGCATCTCCTCTCAGTGTATGCTCAAGATGCTGCTTACTTTAATGGGGAAGGGAAGGAGAGAGAGAATAATGTTCCCTGGTGCCTAGGCAATGTACAGGGCATGCTGCCTTCCCAAATGTTAATTACCTCTTTGGGAACAGCATCATTTTTATCAGAGCAGCTGATGGGGGCACAATCATTTTGTGATAAGAATATAAAATTTCTGTTTTGTTAGTCATCATAATATATATGGAAGTTGATTAAGGAACAATTATAATAATCAATTATTTGCTGCCAAGGAGTGTGGTGGAGTCTCCTTCTTTGGAGGTCTTTAAGCGGAGGCTTGACAGCCATCTGTCAGGAATGCTTTGATGGTGTTTCCTGCTTGGCAGGGGGTTGGACTGGATGGCCCTTGTGGTCTCCTCCAACTCTATGATACTATGAATCAACACCCACTTTCCCACATGCTAAACTCAGCATGAACCCACTCAACCCACTCAGCATGAACCCATTCTCAGCATGCCTCTTGGCGGGGCAGATCTACACGCATGGTTTTTAACGTTAAGGAAGGGTTAAGAAATTGTTTCAATAACGTAGATGGACACATTACATGCTACTTTTTACGTTCATAATGTGCTATTACCTTGTCTTTTTAATTGCTTAATTTTTAATTGTTTTATGCTGCTATATCGGTGGGACACTGCTCACATGTCCCTGTGTAGTGTTTTACCTTTTTTTGCATCCAACACCACTCAGAGTTTGGTATGCGAGGGGCAGATAACAAAGGACAGGGAGGGAGGGAGGGAGGGAGGGAGGATTAAAATGTGACATCAGTGGTGGAGCAGAGCTGGCAGTAACCACCAGCAGGGAAGGAAACAGTATTTTGGAAAATGGTGGGGCTGGGTATTATCTACATTGAATAAAAAGACCCAGGTGAAAAACGTTTTAATTAACAAGTATGCCCTGTGACGTTTTAGAACAACATATCTAATATCGTTCTAATAGGGGGAAATAATGTTAAACAGATCAGTGGGGTTTTTGTTTGTTTGTTTTGCCAATTATTTTTATTGATTTTCCACAATTTTCCACAAACTGTCACCAAATTAATACAAATTCAATACACATTTAAAAGTTGACTTCCCACCCACTCCAGACGTCCCCTCTATTTTCCTCCCTCCTTTACTGCTCCCAATAAAGTAACTTTTTCCAACTATCATTTCAAAATACATTCACCCCTTCTCCCTACGCATCACCTATTCAGTTACCAATTTCTACCATGGCTTTTATACATTGCTGTAACCTGTCCTCAAAATAGTCCAGTCAAGTCAATCCTCTTTTATCTATCTATCATAGTCATTCGTGAACAGGTCAGTGTAGATCCAGCCTGGATCTATGAACTGGCCCCCAGGATGACACCACCCCAACCTGAATTGATGGGATCCATTACACACATGCTCCAGTGGTCAGTGTGACGTATGTTGGGGGCTTTGTGCCTTGAATCAACAAGGTTTACAGCCGTAGCCTGAGAGATTGCTGCCTTCACTGGCATGGAAAAGGAAAACCACAGGCTATTGTGCCTTGGGAAATGCAACGTTCTTCATGTAAGTGGTCAGTGGCTGCGGTTAGCTACTCCCGCCCTCTTTATTTGTGCAGCTGTTAGCACTTACAACACTCACACTTTCAGTAAGGAAAGGGAAGGGAAGCTTGCCCATGTTTGGTCCCGATCTCACATCCAGCAGAATAAAATGTTGTGTACTAAATGGATCGTGCAGTGGCACCTAAAGATGCAAGCAGCCCCATCTTTACTGAATGCATGAACGTTCAGAGGAGGTAAGGGAAATAGCGGTATTGCCATACTATGGGCTTGGTTGTTCCGATGTCATGTTGCTGTGTTGCGAACTGCACCGAGAGCAATGTATATGGGAAAGTAGTGTACAGTGCTACCTTGGTTCTCAAATGCCTTGGTACTCAAACAACTTGGAACCCAAACTCAGCAAACCTGGAAGTAAGTGCACTGGCGGAGGAAGAGGAGTGCGGGGAGAGCGCACCGCCCCCAGCACCGCGATCCCGGTGGGGTGCCATCGTGGCTGACCCCTGCCTGCGTGGGGCGCCATGCCCCTATGGGCGCCATGCGACACCCTCAGGACGTGCGCCACGCCCCCAGTATGTGCGCCACCTCTGCCCCTGCCTGCTCTCCGCCCCCTGGTGCCGGAGCATGAAGCTCCGCCACTGAGTAAGTGTTCTGGTTTGCGAACTTATTCCGGAAGCCGAACAAGCTCCATTTTGAGTGTTGCACTTCCGATTTGAGTGTTACTCTGCTTTTGCTATTTATTTTGCGTTTTTGTTTTTGCTGCTCTGTTTGTTTTGTTTTTGTGACTGTGTGGAACCCTGTTCAGCTACGGATGGATGGGTGGGTGGATGGATGGGTGGATGGATGTATGGATTGCATAGATTGATTGTGTGACTGCAGTACATGGTTTATTGCTTTCATTTTATAGATCAATGGTCTCATTAGAAAGTAAAATTCATGTTAACTTGCTGTTTTAGGGGTCGTTTTTAAAAGTCTGGAACAGATTAATCAGCTTTGCATTACTTTCTATGGGAAAGCGTGGCTTGGTTTTGGAACGCTTTGGTTTTGGAACGGACTTCCGGAATGGATTAAGATTGAGAACCAAGGTACCACTGTACAGAGAAACTGAGCTGTACGTGGGCACAGCTGAATTTGTGACTTGTCTGTCCTTCATCTGTTGCAATGCTGGTACTCCATCTTTGAACATCTGCCTCCCAGATGCAAGTATCTCTCAGTGCATTGGCAACAATCACAGGCATAAGCTTTTATGGGCTATAGCCCAATTTGCCAGGTATACTCCACATGCCTAATGAAATGCCACAGTGCATTCGTTGGTCTTTCACAGCGCCATAGGACTCTTTACTGTGGTTACAAGGAAGGGCTATTGCCACACCTAGACTACTCCCTCACTATTTCAGGCCAAGAGGTTCACCTTGCTCCAAATTAAGCTATTGTTCTAGGAATTTACTCTTTTTAATAAAAGCATTAAGGCTGATCAGGTGGTTATGGAGAATAATAGGGACCCTTTGTGACACTAATGATCCCGCTGATAATTGTGCAATAAATTTTTAACCTCTGCATTTTAACCTCTCCCCAAACGATTGATCTCAACGCAATAACACCAAGCTCTGCCTGGTGTCTCTCTAATCTTGGCAAAGGGGAAGCGAAATTGCAACCTTCATTTTGTGCCTTATGACTGACATATTTCACCGCATAATCAGATTGCTCCCTCTAAATTAATGTTGGCTCCATGCTGCCTCTTTCAATTTGCAGGCATCAATGAATAAATTTAAAGCTACAGATGGTAGGGTTTTAAATTAGCTAAAGGAATAAACATATCCGCGTTCATAAATATATATCAACAGAGGGCTCTATATTCTCCCTTCCACGGGCAAACAGCATTGTTCTCATTAGCGTTAACGGAAGCTAATGAAGAAGCGCTGAGAGCTAACTCGCATCCTTGACAGACTCTGAATACTCTTGCCTTATTTCTATCTGGTAACAGTTCATTATTTTACTACTGGCCGCTAAAACAAAAATATGGCAATTTTAAAATCCTACAGTCTGATTTGGCTTTCCATCAACCTCAGCTCAGCTTTTTCACCAGTGTGTGTTTGGCTGACCCAGGAGTGGGGACTTAACGTGGGCTGAGCCCAGCTGAGCCAGAGATTATTTGCATCCTAAACTGCTCATCCAAACAGATGTTGCCATAGGTCTGCCCCATGGATAGAGAGCAGAGAAGCATTTATTAGCCATGTGCCTGCCATCACTTCCTATGCCAGTCCTACCCTTAGGCAGTCTATTGTTGGGGGAAGCCTGTTAGATTTTGGGTGGCGAGGGCAAAACCAGGCAGAGGTGACTTGAGCTAAATCCAAAACATGTTCAGCTCAGTCACACGGCGTGGCAACCTAGCATACGACGCTATTTTAAAGGCTTGTTTCTCCTCTGCCAGGCATAAGGAGAGCAGCAGCCCCTCTGCAGAATAGGGTTTAGATCTGGTGTAACTTTACGCTGGCTTAACTTTCACCAGCTTGATCCACACCACCTTCTTGTGCACAGGATTGCTCCCCAAGTGATACAGAGTGCTACAGGCAAACTCAGGAAACACATGTTGGCAGTCATAGCTTGCAACTGGTTTGCCACCACTGGGTTCACTTCTAGCCAGAGGTAGCTAACTACTAGTCACGACGACTGAACAGGGACAGCCAAACTGAAAGCCCTGCTCGGAGATATTGTGCAGAGGGGATTCTGAGATCTTTGGGTCTTTTATTTTATTTTATTTTATTTTACAGCCTGTAATGAAACCTCAAAGCAGCTTACAAAAAGGAGAAGCTCTCCTGCAGACCGCAGTGGGTATATAAGGGATATGCTTCTGAAGCCCACTTGCTGGGTTCCCCAACCGGGGTGTTGCACTCTGGTCCTGCCTGCAGGTTTCCCATTGGGGCATCTGGTTGGTCAATGTATGAACAGTTTGCTGGGCTAGATGGGCTTTGGCTTGATCTAGCAGGTAGGTTAAGAGGCTGTGACTGGCCCAAGGTCACCCAGTGAGCTTCCTTACTGAGTGGGGATTTGAACCCTGATCTCCCAGATCCTAGTCCGACACTCTAACCCAGCCTTTCTCAACCTTGTGTCCCCAGATGTTGTTGGACTACAACTCCCATCATCCCTGACCACTAGTCTTGCTAGCTAGGGTTGATGGGAGTTGTAGGCCAAAAACATCTGGGGGCCCAAGGTTGAGAACCACTGCTCTAACCACTACACCACACTGGTTCCCTAGAACACTTCGTCTTTGTGGCGGCTTTATAAAATAAGTAGGTAACGAAATATGGGCAAAGCAAAATGTCACTTAGAGAAGGTTCTGAAATATTTTCCTTGGATCTTGAATTAGTTTTATTCTGGATTGTTTTTTTTTGTTGTTGTTTTAATGTGTTATAAACATCTCTGAGATCTTTCCTTTAAAATAAAAGCAGTATACAAATGAAATGGAGGAGGAGGAGGAGGAGGAGGAGGAGGAGGAGGAGGAGGAGGAGGAGGAGAAGAAGAGAAGAAGAAGAAGAAGAAGAAGAAGAAGAAGAAGAAGAAGAAGAAGAAGAAGAAGAAGATGATGATACTGGGGTATCCAACTAATTTCAAATGAATGTAGACATTTTGAGAAGGGGCCCAAAGACAAGGCTTGGGTTTTGCAAGAGAGAGAGAGAGAGGGAGGGAGAGAGAGAGAGAGAGAGAGAGAGAGAGAGAGAGAGAGATTACTAACATAGTTGTCGTTCTAGCTCAGACCTAATGTGATGCATTAATGAGGTTAGTCTATCTGTTCTCACCATGTTCTCACCATGTTATGCAAAATGGAAAACAGATGTTTGGAGGAAAATGCAGACTTGGATCAAGGTTTGGTAAAAAAAAAAAAAGTCAACTCTGCTGGACATATTAGCAAGGCTGCTATTTCATAGGTGTATCACTTATTTCCATGAAAAGCTTCACTGGTGCCATGGAAATATCTGTGAATTCAAGGTTGGGAGGGAGAAGGCCTAAGTTCATCTCATCCCATCTGTTTATTTGTATGCCACGTTTTCACAAGATTGTGCCCCAATTCTGGGTCTGCTGAACTCCAGTGGCTGGTGAATTCTGCTCTCAGTTCAAGTGATGCCAACCAACAAAAGCATCAAGCTGACCACCTGTCCACCACAAACCAGTTATCGCTGAGACAGCCTTTTGTAACACATTTGAATCGAGTAGCCAAAATGGATAGAGGACTGTGGCTACATTTGCATACGCAACAGATAACCAGGAATGAGACTGTAATGAGCCATTTGAGTGTCACTGTACACAGAAATCTGAAATGCCCCTTTGTATTGTTTTAATGAGACAGCATCACACATTAAGAAGAAAAACAGCTTGGCGTAAGGAATTAAGCTGAAGTTAAAATATGACTCTCTGCCACCTCTTAGATTTTCCTGAAAATATTGTGGTGGGGGGAGGAAGAGACTTGTTAACAGCAACGTAATAATGAACTTCATGTCATCTTTCTCTGCCAAAGCAATTTTCAGGAACTCAAATTGTGGTTGAACACTGCTAATCTTTCATTTATGCAAAATAATAACAAGGACCAGCAAATTGCTCTTTGGGCCATCAATTCAGAAGCAATGACAGCTTTTAAAATTGGTAACTGCTGGCACGGTGATGCTATACTCAGAGGTGGGGAACCTTTTTCAGCCTGAGGGCTGTGTTTCTTTATGGGAAGCCTTTCGGAAAGCTATGGTTTTCCCAGTAGTAATGTACGGAAGTGAGAGCTGGACCATAAAGAAGGCTGATCGCCGAAGAATTGATGCTTTTGAATTATGGTGCTGGAGGAGACTCTTGAGAGTCCCATGGACTGCAAGAAGATCAAACCTATCCATTCTTAAAGAAATCAGCCCTGAGTGCTCACTAGAAGGACAGATCCTGAAGTTGAGGCTCCAGTACTTTGGCCACCTCATGAGAAGAGAAGACTCCCTAGAAAAGACCCTGATGTGGGAAAGATGGAGGGCACAAGGAGAAGGGGACGACAGAGGATGAGATGGTTGGACAGTGTTCTCGAAGCTACTAACATGAGTTTGGCCAAACTGCGAGAGGCAGTGAAGGATAGGCGTGCCTGGTGTGCTCTGGTCCATGGGGTCACGAAGAGTCGGACATGACTGAACAACTGAACAACAACAACAACCAGGAGTTGCATGCCAGTAGCGAGTGTCACCAGAGGCAAGAAGTGGATGAGGCAGAGGTGGCCAGAGCAACAGGCATGACTTTATTTTGGGCAGTAAAGTACTGTATTTTCCTGTGTATAACACATGTATAAAACGACCCCTGTTTTTTGGGACCACAACAAAAAATGGGGGGGGGGGTTGCCCAAAGGTGTTGAGCCTTTTTTGGCGGTGGGGGGAGATTGCCCAGAGTTGTTGAGCTTTTCCTTGGGGCAGGGGGCACCTCCGACAATCGTTCTACAGCCAGACCGCCAAGGGAAATCACATGCATCGCCGCGGCCAGAAATCGTCTGCATGCTCAGCTCCAAAATCCCGCCTGCCCACTCAACAAAACCAAAGCCAATTGCTCGCATGCCTCAATGCTGATGTCAATCAACCACCCAATTGCCAATTGCCACTGCCAATCCTCAGGAGGCCTTGCTGCAGCAACCAATCACATGCCCAACTGCTGCAGCAAATCTCCTGCTGGCTGCTGCCACCAATCGCCCGTCTCCCCCTCTGCTATCCGTGTATAAGACCAACCGCAATTTTTGCCTATTAGTACTAAAGAAAAAGGGACCCAGGTGGCGCTGTGGGTTAAACCACAGAGCCTAGGGCTTGCTGATCAGAAGGTCGGCGGTTCGAATCCCTGCCACGGGGTGAGCTCCCGTTGCTCGGTCCCAGCTCCTGCCCACCTAGCAGTTCGAAAGCACGTCAAGTGCAAGTAGATAAATAGGGACCGCTCCAGCGGGAAGGTAAACGGCGTTTCCGTGCGCTGCTCTGGTTCGCCAGAAGCAGCTTTGTCATGCTGGCCACATGACCTGGAAGCTGTCTGCAGACAAACGCTGGCTCCCTCGGCCTATAGAGCGAGATGAGCGCCGCAACCCCAGAGTCGGACACGACTGGACCTGATGGTCAGGGGTCCCTTTACCTTTACTAAAGAAAAAAACATTGTCTTATACCCATGGGCAATCCCCACTCTCTGCGCTAAATTGGCGCAGTGCAGCGTGGGGACTCTCTTTTGCGGCACTGGAAATTGATCCTGTGCATCCCAAGATGCCAAAAATCACTTCTGCGCAGGTGCGGTTTTTGGCATCTGGGCATGTGCAAAGTTATTTCTGGCGCTGCGGACATGTGCAGACGCGATTTCCGGTGTCACACTGCGCCAGCCCGGCTCATGGAGGATCTCCAAGGGAGTGATCCGGCCCATGCCCGGTAAGCCTTGCCAACCCCTGGTCTTATAGATGGGAAAATACGGTACATTCCAGCTGCATGAAAATAGTTGCTTCAAACAAATGTGTACTCATCTCTGCATCCAGCCAAGCAAGAAGCACAAGCACAGTTGAAAGGCACATTCCAATCAGGGGGAAGCAATCGAGTGCAGAGCAGGGCTGCTGAGGGATGTGGCCTGGATAGAGAGTCTCAAGCAGGGTTGGGGGAGAGAAGAGACTTGATTCAGTTTGCATTTGAGGCAAATCTATCAAATTCACATTTGCTGAAACAATACGAGAACCGAAACACAAATTCACACTCCTCTGAACTTACAGTACAGTACAGTTCACCAACCTGCCAATGTGTGTGAGGGTGTATGGGGAAAATATTTTAGTAAAAAGTAACACAAAAAATGCATTATATTTGTGGTTTTTGCTATTGAAAAAATGGGTAAAGTCATCAAAACTTCATACAAAAGTGTGTTTATTCCGAAAAATTCACACTGAAATGCCAATGGGTTTGTTTTTAATTGCTTGACATCAGTAGCCCTGCTGGAACAGCTTCCACTCCACACAGCACAGACTTTGAAATTTGCTCCCCCAAGATCTTGTGATGGCCCCCGGCCTGGATAGCTTTAAAAGAGGATTAGACAAATTCATAGAGGACAAGGCTATCAATGGCTACTGACCCTGATGGCTACGTTCTGTCTTCGCTGCAAGGGGCAGCTTGCCTCTGAATATCAATTGCTGTTAATCACAGGTGGGGAGAGGGCTGTTGTGTTCAGGTGGTGCTTATTTGCTTTCTATGAGCATTGTCTGTCCACTATGAGAAAGGGTGCTGGACTAGATGGGTCTTTGGTCTGGCCCAGCAGGGCTCTTATGTTCTTAAGATACATGAGGAAATGCATACAGGACAATTACATCTTCAGACCACTGAGTAATGGATCACGGATTCAGACCACTGAGTAATGGATCACGGATTCGTATCTGTGGCAATGGATTCAAACTACAAGAAAGAAGATTCCACCTAAACATTAGGAAGAACTTCCTGACAGTGAGAGCTGTTCGGCAGTGGAATTTGCTGCCAAGGAGTGTGGTGGAGTCTCCTTCTTTGGAGGTCTTTAAGCAGAGGCTTGACAGCCATCTGTCAGGAATGCTTTGATGGTGTTTCCTGCTTGGCAGGGGGTTGGACTGGATGGCCCTTGTGGTCTCTTCCAACTCTAGGATTCTATGATTCTATGATCCTTCCAACCTTAAAGTACAAGTACAAGACTCCTTGTACTCAGGGGCGGATGTTCAAATATATAAAAGGATGTCATATAGAGGAGGGTGAAAGGTTGTTTTCTGCTGCTCCAGAGAAGCGGACACGGAGCAATGGATTCAAACTACAAGAAAGAAGATTCCACCTAAACATTAGGAAGAACTTCCTGACAGTGAGAGCTGTTCGGCAGTGGAATTTGCTGCCAAGGAGTGTGGTGGAGTCTCCTTCTTTGGAGGTCTTTAAGCGGAGGCTTGACAGCCATCTGTCAGGAATGCTTTGATGGTGTTTCCTGCTTGGCAGTGGGTTGTACTGGATGGCCCTTGTGGTGTCTCCCAACTCTATGATTCTATGATTCTATGAAGCCTCTTGGCCGCCTGGTCGGGGCGTCCTGACTTGTGCACCGTGGCTTCATGACGCATGTCAGGACGGACTGTGCATGCGTGGAAATGCCATGCATGCGCAGTCCATCCGGGCCGGTGCTGCTGCTCCTGCAGCAACCGAGGGAACCGCTGAGTTAGCGGCGGCTCATGGGGCTGCCCCGGCCACCCGTAAAGCAGCACAGATGGGGTGCCGGGCGGCGGGGCTCAGCTTGGGGAGTGGCGGGAGGGGGCGCCAAGTGTCACCCCTCCCCTGGAACCCGGGGCACCCCACCCCCATCGCCCCTCCCTTGCTACGCCACTGCTTGTACTTGTAAAGTACAAGGGAGGTGTGTGTCTACTTTTGTGGTCCATCTGTTAGTCTCCACATCACAGGAATACCATGTAAAAGTTTGTGACCATCAAGGATTTTTCCATGAGAATGCTACTATGAACAGCAACTCCTGACCAAGACACACCCACATCATATGCCCCAAAGAGGCAGGATCAGATTCTTTCTCCTTGTTAGTTAATTAACCCCCATAAGCTCCCTTCATCCTTTTCTTATTCATGCTGTCGCCGTGCCCCCCCCCCACTTCCCATGCCTGGACGAGGTTGTCTGGAAAAAGCAATCAAAGGCTATTGCATTGTCATTCCTTCTCGTCTTACCTAAAAGCCCACGTCTGCCTTGAGACGTGGCAAATCACTCAGCTGCTCTGTAGCAAGTCCTGTTTATTGCATTGATCACAGACTGTCTCACGACTACCTCGTATAAACAATCAATATGGAGTAAATATATAAATCACTGTAGGATGTTGTCAACAGCAGCAGAAATGAGCTTGAGAAGTGACTGAAAATAATGCCATCACCAAGCGCATACACCCCACCACTGCCCATAACATGGAGTGTGTGAAACCGACAGCTTTCTCCCTCTGAGATTGCCATGACTCATGAGGGTATTTGTGTGATGATGGATATGAATCCTGTTGCTGGATGCAGAAACCTGCTTTTAAACTGATAAATTGACTGATGGATCAAATTATTTTAAAGCAAATATGTATGTACATCATTTTTTGCCCAATCCAGAAAATTGAACAGGTGAGCGAGCCACAATACATCTGGAGTTGAGCTGAAAACCTTCCTCTTAAGTATTTATAATCTGTAAATTGGCAACCCAGCATTGCACATGTGTACCCATCTTACAGTGCCATGTGCAATATGGGAAAATGTCCATGTGGTGCTCAGATAACTGGGCAGCTTTTCCAATCTTCTAATTCTGTGCTGCAACATACTTTCAAGAGAAGAGTGGCACTCTTCACCATCTCCAAGTCCAGCAGTGGCTTTGAATCACTTTGCAGCTTAGGACCAGGATACCTCTCTTCACCTTCCTATATACATAAAAATGTAATGCTGTTGTCACAGTGTAGTTCACGTGGCTGCCAGTAGGTGGCCACACCAACTCCAGCATGACAAAGGGCAGGGAGGCAGGCAGGCAGGCGAGTGTACAACACTGGGGACAGGCAGCCCAGTGCCTCCTCACTTCTGTTAAGCTTCTGCAACGAGGTTTAACCTAGGGGGAGGGGTGCATCAGAAAACTGCTGCCTAAAGTGCCTCCCCCTCCTTTAAAAGTGGGGTGGAGCTTGAGGTAAGGTTTGAAAGGGGAGGGGAGGAGGTGGGTGAAGTGTAAAGGCAGGGGAGGACCGGTGTGGGGAACGGGAGGTTGACAAAGGCATTGGATGGTTTAAGAGGGGCTGAGGAGCAAATAGAAGAAGAGGCAGCAACCCCTAGAATATTCATTAACATCTTCAGCAGAGGTCCTTCTATGGAAGCCCCACCATCTGATGTATTTCAACCATTTACTTTGGACATTCAGGGTGCCTCCAGGTTTTTTTTTCCTGTTTATTGAACATTTGCTCTGATCTATTTGCACAGAGGTTATGATGTTGCCTCAAAACACAAGTCATCCCACTGTTTCTGATGCATTCTCCTGTCCCTTTTCTTCTTGCAAAATGTCTGATCTTTCGAGAAGTCGAGTTTGTTGCCGTCAACCTTTCAGTCAAGCATAATTACATGATCTGAAATTGCTGGTATCCAACTGAATTCCACCTGAGAATGGGGGACAGCTTAGAAGTACCCTTGGTGAATGGGTTTTGCCAAGCCTCAGAGCATAGCTGTTCAATCTATTTGGGAATGACAAAGGAGTATTCTTCTCAAACCCTATCCACTGCACTGATGCTATGGGTATCAATAGCTGTACCAAACCACTTCCATCCCTCTAAAGGGCCTGCCACCAGCCTTGCCTTCCAAGCCTTCTTTCCAACTGATCCTGCTTTTTTCCAAGCTAGATGGCGAGGGATGCTGCGGTGATTTAATTGTTTCGGCTTTTCATCAGAAACTACAAACTCACACTCCTCAAATCTATGTGTTAACTATCCTTCAAAATTCTCAGCTCTCCAATTTTTGCAATGCTGCTCTCCAACCAAACAACGTGTACAAAAATGCACATGTTAGTTGGCAATGTGTATAAAATGCATATAGCAGGGAGATGGACTAGATGACCCCCAGGGTCCCCTTCCAACTCTACAATCATATGAGTCTATGATTAGTGCAAATAACACACACACACACACACACACACACACACACACACACCATCAAGGAAATTTGCTTGTAAAATGTGTATAATAGGAGAAATTCGTATCTCGGCTGAATTTTGTACATTCTCCAGGAAATATGCACATTCTCCAACAAGTATGCAGAGTCTGCATACCTGCTCCCACTGATCAGCCACATAGCAGGAAGAGATGTGGGTTCAAATAAAGATCAACCTCCTGAGATGAATTCCATCTCCCTTTTCGCCACTCTCAGCTGCTCCCCATTCAGCTGAGCAATGCAAGGTGGACTGCAGAGACAGGGAAGTTTTAAAACTTCCCTCTCTCCTCTCACAATTCTGATGGAAATTCCACACACACACACCCGGTGCTGCTATTAAGCTTAGGGGAAAGCTGAATAGCAGAATAGGCTCATTACACAAACACACACACACACCAGACCCTCCAAGTGTCCCTATTTTCCAGGGCTAGTCCCGTATTTACAGAAGCTGTCCCGGTTTCTGATTTGATCCCGGAATGTCCCGCTTTTCCTTAGGACATCCCTATTTTCATTGGAGAAATGTTGGAGGGTATGGAGTTGTTCGACCCCCCCCCAGCCGTCTGAAGGCAATCCTGTATAGGGAAGGGATTTTTTTAATGTTTAATGTTTTTATTATGTTTCTATATATGTTGGAAGCTGCCCAGAAGGGGCCTTGCTTTGTCACTGAAATTCTACTCAATAATGAGTAGAATAACCTCTGCTTGTGGGGCTTGGGGCAGAAGCAAGGACAGATAAGCCTACTGGTTCTACCCAACTCCATAATCATTCCGACCACCAGAGGTGGCCGGCAGGGCAGGGCTGCTCATCCAGTGCTTCTCTTATTTCTCTAATTGAGTTTTCTTGTATTAGAATTTGAATTCTGTGGGATGAAGATTAGGATACAATAAAATACAAAATAAGAAATAAATGAAGCAGCAAAAAAGTATAATTAAACATTGTACGGCATCTAGCAGAGTACATTACCAATGCTACAACAGGGAGAAAAATCTACACACTACACCAGTGTGGTGTAGTGGTTAAGAGTGGTAGACTTGTAATCTGGTGAACCGGGTTTGCTCCGCTCCTCCACATGCAGCTGCTGGGTGACCTTGGGCTAGTCACACTTCTCTGAAGTCTCTCAGCCTCACTCACCTCACAGAGTGTTTGTTGTGGGGGAGGAAGGGAAAGGAGAATGTTAGCCGCTTTGAGACTCCTTCGGGTAGTGATAAAGTGGGATATCAAATCCAAACTCCTCCTCCTCCTCCTCCTCCTCCTCCTCCTCCTCCTCCTCCTCTTCTTCTTCTTCTTCTTCTTCTTCTTCTTCTTCTTCTTCTTCTTCTTCTTCAGTGGTCCATCAAGACCATCAGCAATTTTTGAGTGGTCAATGGGGGGGGGATGGTCCAGGCAACTGCACTGCATGGGGATGATGCAGATTTAGAGGACCTGAGAAAACCCTTGTGGTTCTTGCCCACCCCAATGCCAGGCCCTTCCAGATTGGCTCTGTAACCTCAGGAACAGCAAGTTAAATGGAAGACTGAAAAGTTGCAGTCACCCACCTGACATCTCAAGATCCTCCATCCCTGAATAGAAGATGAGGACCTACACATGCTCAGGAACATGCTCGCGCTCTTCACAAGCCAACTGGGTGAGCTATAAAACTGCTCAGTTAGTGCTCAGCAGTTCCTGCTCAGCTCTCAGTAGCTCCTAAGTTGGACAGCTCCTTTGCTATTTTGAAAACTTTGGACCCTGACCTACTACTGGACAGCTCCACCGAAAGATGAGAGCACAGCAGCACTTTTCTACCACATGGCCCACCTTCATTTCATAGAATCATAGAACCATAGAATCTTAGAGTTGGAAGGGACCCCGAGGGTCATCTAGTCCAACCCCCTGCAATGCAGGAATCTCAGCCAACACCTCCATGACAGATGGCCATCCCAACCTCTGTTTAAAAACCTCCAAGGAAGGAGAGTCCACAACCTCCCAAGGGAGTCTATTCCACTGTCAAACAGCTCTCACTGTCAGAAAGTTCTTCCTGATCTTTAGTCAGAATCTCCTTCTTGTAACTTGAATCCATGGGTTCGGATCCTACTCTCTGGAGCAGAAGAAAACAAGCTTCTTCCCTCTTCCATGTGACATCCCTTTAAAGACAGCTGTCATATCTCCTCTCTTTCTCTGTTTTGGCAGGCTAAACCCAGCTCCTTCAACCGTTCCACATGAGGTTTGGTTTCCATGCTGAACAGCATCACTTCCTCTCCCTTTTTTATTTGTGATTTTCATTTATATACATTTCAATAGTTTTACACCATTCCTACGTCTTGTAATCTGAGCTTGTACCCTCTGCGCTTTCTGTTCTAACACTTTCTGAGCTCTTCGTGACTTTGGAGAAGGGGGGTGAATGCTATCCAGAGACTGTGAATCTGTTAACTCTCTCTCTTCTAGTGTTTCTTCTGCTAGCTGTTCCCCATCCAGTATTTCCCAGCTTCTGCCTTCTGAACTATGTCCCTCTGCAAACCACTGTTCCAAATCTATACTGTCCTCCTGCTCCTGAGAAGATTCAGAATCAGGATCATGGGGAGTGGGTGGCTTCCACCATTCCTTCTCAGTGCAGCCCTCCTCAGCATGGTCCCTGACAGGCGCTAGGCTTTGAGAAGGAAGTGCAAGGCTCTGGCAGGGTCCTTCCTCACCACGTCCTTCCAAAAGCTGCACAGGTTGTAACTAAGCTTTGGGAAGGAGGGAAGAGGACTCCAGGACCCTGTCAGAGCCCCCACACCACCTTCCCAAATCCAACACTTACTAGGCTTTGGGAAGAAGGGGGGAAAGGCACCCCCTTGGCCCCTGAGCCTGTGGGGGGGAAGCAGTCACTCTACCCTCAATCTGCCGCTGCTCTGAGGTAGGTGAGGTAATCTATGTATTAGGACTTTCCTTTTTTCTTAAATGATTAACGGTTGTGTTTATCACATAGCTATATATTGGATGGTTTTGGGTTGTTTTTTAATGTAAACCACCAGGATCTATTAATAAGCGGCTTAAATAAAATTTTAAAATAAACATAATGAGAAACTGCAAGTTAAGGGCCACATCACAATCAACTTCTCAGTGTCTCATAACCATTCATAATAGCATCTTAGGTTTGGATACCACACTAAATGGTTTGTTCCTCTTTCGTTTGACATAGGTTTGAATTAGATAGCCAATTTTTCATGCAATTGCTTCGTGGTAAATCTGCAAAATGTCTGGCCTGCACAGTTAACAATGGCTAGTTTGTTAGCATTTGTATATCTTTGCAATGCCAGTTTGTGCTGTGAAAGCTGAAGATCCACAATGGCTAGAAATCTAGTCAATAAAGTAATATAAAACTGATGGATCGTGGTTTTCTGGAGGTGGGGATCAATAGTCAATGTGTGTTTAGATAACAGTAGAGTGGAGTGTGGCTTGCCAGTTGAATCTTTTCCAAAATTATCAAAATCCAGAGCAGTTTTTAAAACTCTCTGTATCAAAACTAAATCTATAACTTGGGATGAACAACACTGTTGTATCAACAGCAGGCCCTGCCTGATTCATTCATAAAAGAGGAGGGCAGAAAAATAGACATGGATGTGGGTTTTCAATTCCACAAGTTTCTCTGGTTATTTACTAAAGGCTTGTGTTCCTCAAGCCAAATGAATTAATTTAATGAGGTGTCTTTGCTGTGCAGGTACATAGAAAGGAAGTGGTGCATGGTTTTCATGAAACAGGAAGTGGGCAGGAGGGACATGTTCTCCTCTAAAAAGGCCATGAGAAAGTTCTTCAAGACTCTGTGGGAAAGTGGGAAAACCCTTTTACAGATAACCACCCACTAAAACCTGAAATGTTGTCCCAGTAGCCTCTCATCCTTCTCATCTTCCATTCTTAGAAATCTACAGCGGCCTTTGTGGTAATTTATAGCAGATAAACAGATGTCACGATAAATCACTGTCTCAGTATGACAACCTTCTTTCAAATTATTGTTAAAATTCAAAGAAACACAGGCACAAAAATTCTAAGAGTGTTTACGTGGAACTCAATCCCACTGAGCTGAATGGAAATTACTCGTGAGTAGTCATCTTTAGGGCTGAAGCCTCAAAAGACAATATAGAGGCCAGCAGGTGGGGGTGGGGAGGGAATTTACTTGGAAGTAAGTCCCATTGAAGGGACACGGGTGGCGCTGTGGGTTAAACCACAGAGCCTAGGGCTTGCTGATCAGAAGGTCAGCAGTTCGAATCCCTGCGACGGGGTGAGCTCCCGTTGCTCGGTCCCAGCTCCTGCCCACCTAGCAGTTTGAAAGCACGTCAAAGTGCAAGTAGATAAATAGGTACCGCTCCGGCGGGAAGGTAAACGGCGTTTCCGTGCGCTGCTCTGGTTTGCCAGAAGCGGCTTAGTCATGCTGGCCACATGACCCGGAAGCTGTACGCCGGCTCCCTCGGCCCTAATGGTCAGGGGTCCCTTTGCCTTTACCTTTAAGTCTCATTGAAGTTAGCAGGGCTTTCTTTAGAGCAGAGGTGCATACAATTGCAGCAACACAACCTCTTTGTTTCACATATTTGCATGACGGTTATGCAACTGATCTGAGAAATGATGACAGCGGTTTGGGGACAGTCAGCGATTACTTCTTATTTCCTCTCTTTCTTCTTCCTCCAGCGAGTTCAGCCCACGAAAGGGAAGGGCTATGCCCAGTGGATGGAATTACCATTGTTTACTTGATTAAATTGTTTACAAAGGTGGGGTACCATAATTTTTAAAAAGAAAGCCGATGCAATAAAGTCAAGTTGGCATCATATTTACTAGAAGGAAACAGGGAGAGGGAAGCAGCGTGATAAATTGGAACCAGCAACAAAGTCACAAAGGTTTGGAGAAATAGAAAAGCGTGCAAATTTGAAGTGAGGAGGCTAATGGATTTCTCAGGAGAGGGAGTTAAGAAGATGTGGGGCCACTCTGAGAAGGCTCTGCTTCTGGTACCCACCAGTCTGGTGGTGAGTCAAATAGAACATGGTCTATGAAATTAAATCTTAGGACCCAGATAGGCTTCTTAAGGGTATAACCTTAAATTATGAAACTAGCTCTTTGAGCTCAAAAACATATAGGCAGCCAATGGAGGCTGTGTGTACAGGCCCCCCAAAAACAATTGCAAACTTCTGGAGTGTCTTCAATGGCAGCCCAATAAAAGGTAAAAAGGTAAAGGTAAAGGGTCCATTCACGGATGACTCTGGGGTTGCGGTGTTCATCTCGCTTTATTGGACAAGGGAGCCGGCATACAGCTTCCGGGTCATGTGGCCAGCATGGCTAAGCAGCTTCTGGCAAACCATAGCAGTGCACGGAAACACTGTTTACCTTTCCGCCGGAGTGGTACCTATTTATCTACTTGCACATTGACGTGCTTTCGAACTGCTAGGTTGGCAGGAGAAGGGACAGAGCAATGGGAGCATCAGGGATGATGGGATCTATAGTCCAGTGACACCTGTTGGGCATCCATTTGGGGAAGGCTGGAGTAGGGAGTGAAGCACTTTGTGCACCAATGACCTTTCTACATTTGCTTGTTTTTACATTGCTGTGCCTCTCAGTATCAGCTAAAAAAAGCAATGATAATTAAAATATCACACGAGGTTTTCACACATACTGCTTGCCTGCATTTTAAGCAGCAAGGTTTGGGACTCTGCTGAAGCCCCCTTCCACCTAAATCTCTCCCAAGCCCCATCACCAATATTCCCTGAAATTTCAAACCACACCCCTGGGATTTTGCAGGGTTGCAGAAGCATTTGTCCCTATTGCTCCCACCTCATCTTCTGTTCTTCTTTTTATCTTCTTATACAACTGAACATGTCTGTGTGTGTGTGTGTGTGTGTGTGTGTGTGTGTGTGTAACCATTTCAGTTTGGCTTTCCTTTGGAAACTATAAATAGATTTTTATGTTCAGTATTTTTTTTCCTGTCGCAAAACCGCTGTTTCCTGCCTTCTCTGAAAGCCACCTCCCCTCCTAGAGAACATTTTATGTGGCTAGCTATTATACAACATTCTCAGAGGCTTTGACACTTCTATTTAACACTCAATAACTTGCTTTCAAACTTCTCCTTCAGTTAAAAAATGTATGACTTGCAGGTAAATACTGTCACATGCCACCCCAATTTCCATGGTCCGTGTTTCCTTTTGGAAATGAGGCACACAAGAGGATATATGGCTTATTTACACATATATACAACCTGAGCTTATAGAATCATAGAATCATAGAGTTGGAAGAGACCACAAGGGCCATCCAGTCCAACCCCCTGCCAAGCAGGAAACACCATCAAAGCATTCCTGACAGATGGCTGTCAAGCCTCCGCTTAAAGACCTCCAAAGAAGGAGACTCCACCACACTCCTTGGCAGCAAATTCCACTGTCGGACAGCTCTTACTGTCAGGAAGTTCTTCCTAATGTTTAGGTGGAATCTTCTTTCTTGTAGTTTGAATCCATTGCCCCGTGTCCGCTTCTCTGGAGCAGCAGAAAACAACCTTTCTCCCTCCTCTATATGACATCCTTTGATATATTTGAACATGGCTATCATATCACCCCTTAACCTTCTCTTCTCCAGGCTAAACATACCCAGCTCCCTAAGCCGTTCCTCATAAGGCATCGTTTCCAGGCCTTTGACCATTTTGGTTGCCCTCCTCTGGACACGTTCCAGCTTGTCAGTATCCTTCTTGAACTGTGGTGCCCAGAACTGGACACAGAATCCAGGTGAGGTCTGACCAGAGCTTATGATGGAGGAGTTCACAGCACTGACACTCAAAGGAGATCTTGCTCTCTCATGGCTGTGAAGAAATCCACCATGGCTCTCTGACCCTCTGCTCCAGCTTGCTGTGTTTCACAAACTGCCACTTTCTCTCTCTCAGCTCATATCCTTGGCAACTGAAATCCCAAACCACTACTCTCCTTCTAATCTGGTTTTTCCCCTGCTAACTCAGAGCTGTCCACCCCCTTGCTGATTGGCAAAGTCTTTGCCTGCTTAATGGCTTTCCTAGCGGTCCATTACTATCCCTTTGTATTTGGTTAATGGCCCATCTCCCAGGTGATTTCCTGAGCAGGGAAAACTGGTTTGGCCTGTACTTTAATACTTTGCTAAACGACTGTGTCTGGCCCCCAGGAATTAGAAGGATGGTCCAGGAATTAGAAAGGGGGTCTAGGCACCCCACAAGCCCATACAAATATGTTTAGGACTAGGGTGCCACTAACCAGCACTGAGCAATCTCAAGTTATGCAAGGTGAACCTTTATCAGCTGGAGGGCTGCATTCCTTCTGCGTGTGTGTGTCACATATCAGTGGTGGGTGAAGCCAAAAGCAAAATTGAGCACAGTCAGAGATGAAGCTGAGCAGAACCAATCTGAATTTTACTTTTTACAGTAGCTTGGTTTCTACATACACGTATATATCAGGCTCTTTAGGGCTGGATGAAATCTATTTCAGCAAGGTAGACATTTCCCCCAAAGGAACACTTTTGCATGAATATTCACCCTGCCAAATCTTGTTCAGTGCCATGGATGGTTCTCCTTTCTCATTCATAGTTCGGCTCAATGGGTGACCCCAGCCAATCAGGAGTCATGTTGCAAAAGTGATGGCCATGGGTCACATGCTTTGCAGGCCTGTTCTAAATGTAGCTATGAACTGTGCTTCTGGAGTATTTCCTAGATTTGTCAGGAAATGCATTTGTTGTTGTTTTTCAGTTTAGTTTTCTCTCTCCCTTGCGGACAAAGAAGCTCAGAGATGGATCTGACACAGTCATTGACAAGACTCATTATTCCCCATCAGCAATTCATTAGGCTGTGCGTGGGATTTCCGATTCAGTTCCACTTGGAGTTTATTCCCAGCTCTTTGGACAGGAAACCCTATTAACCCAGCAGCTCTTTCCTCAAGCACAATACCAAGAATTTCCTTTAAGACAAAGGGAAGTTTCCTTTTTATTATTGACTCGATTCAGACCTTCTTCCGGCCAGTCCATAATCCAAGGCTGTGAAAACACATGTAGCTTCGCATTAGCATTTGTCAAACAATCTAGTTTTGTTTGGCCAACGCCGAGATGCTGCAGTTTAGAAAAAGATACACATTTCCCCTGTCTGTCTACTTAGGTCTTAATTTTCAGATACCTGGATCCACTCCCAGCTCCTATTGACTTTGAGCAAGTGAAGAATGAAAAGCATGTCTATCTAGAGAGATTAGGAGGAAGGGGTTGGAACTAAGGTAGACGACAGGGGGATCTTTTTTTTTATTAGACTCATACATGTTACAACCATAGCAGGAAAAGTTAACTGACCTTTGCTCCCCTATGCTTGGATTTGCTGCAATGGAAAATCAATATTTAGAGTGGGGTATATCAACGGAGGGATGGGCCAGAACAGACAAATATGGCTATCACAATGTTGCAGCAAATCTTCACCTTAGGGTGGATTAATCTCTCAGATTTGGTTCTCTCAATTCCTTATGTATCTATGTATTTTCTTTTGTCCAGACCCAGGATTTGTCACCTTGGGAATTGCTTTTGTATCTATGCATTAGGATTTTCTTTTTCTTTTTTTCTTAAATTGTTAAAGATTGTGGTTATTGTTAAGGGTGCTTGAGAGACCCCATTCCCCTCACAGAGCTACAGTTTCCAGAGTGGTTTAACAGTCAATCCCTCTTCATGGGGAACTTTGGGGTTTGCAGTTCTGTGAGGGGAATAAGGGGGCCTCCAAACCACTCCCAGCATCTTTAGCAAACTACGGATCCCAGAATTCCTTAGGAAATGTCATCACTATTCAAAGTGGTATCGTGCCTACATAGCCCTACCTTGCTCTCTATTTCTTGGTTCCTGTGCTCTATAATTTCTCAAAACTTAAATTGGTCAGGCAACATCAATATTATTATTAAAAAGGTCCACCAGAGATTGTATTTCTTGCGACAACTAAGAAAATTTAATTTGCCCCAAGAATTGTTGATCCAATTTTACAGAGGTACCATTGAAACTGTTCTCTGTAATTCTATTACTGCCTGGTATGGCACAGCCTCTAAGCTGGATAAGAAGAGGCTCCAACGAGCAGTAAGAATTGCAGAGAGGGTAATTGGTGTTAGTTTGCCTCCAATAGAGACACTTTATGCTGCTCAAGCCAGGAAGAGAGCAGAGAGAATTCTCGCAGACCCTTTGTATCCTGGTCATTCAGACATCATTACAGGACTCTATACACAAAAACATCTAGGCACAGGAATAGTTTTTTTCCTTGTGCCATCAAACTGTTGAATTTGTAGTTGTGTGCGGAAGGGAGGTCAGTTGGTGGTATGGGGTTCCTTTGTTGTGCTGTTGTAGCGTGAGGGGAATAGTGTTTGTATGAAGTACGTTTTCTTTACATTGCAATGTAGTTGAAGCAAAATTCCAAGTATGATTGATACTTGGCCAATAAAATTATTCCTTTTCCTATTCCTATTCCCATTCCTAACAGAACTCTTGGAACTGCATGTGTGTGTGTGTGTATTGTTGTTGTTCAGTCGTTCAGTCGTGTCCGACTCTTTGTGACCCCATGGACCAGAGCACGCCAGGCACGCCTATCCTTCACTGCCTCTCACAGTTTGGCCAAACTCATGTTAGTAGCTTCGAGAACACTGTCCAACCATCTCATCCTCTGTCGTCCCCTTCTCCTTGTGCCCTCCATCTTTCCCAACATCAGGGTCTTTTCTAGGGAGTCTTCTCTTCTCATGAGGTGGCCAAAGTACTGGAGCCTCAACTTCAGGATCTGTCCTTCTAGTGAGCACTCAGGGCTGATTTCTTTAAGAATGGATAGGTTTGATCTTCTTGCAGTCCATGGGACTCTCAAGAGTCTCCTCCAGCACCATAATTCAAAAGCATCAATTCTTCGGCGATCAGCCTTCTTTATGGTCCAGCTCTCACTTCCGTACATTACTACTGGGAAAACCATAGCTTTAACTATACGGACCTTTGTCGGCAAGGTGATGTCTTTGCTTTTTAAGATGCTGTCTAGGTTTGTCATTGCTTTTCTCCCAAGAAGCAGGCGTCTTCTAATTTCGTGACTGCTGTCACCATCTGCAGTGATCATGGAACCCAAGAAAGTGAAATCTCTCACTGCCTCCATTTCTTCCCCTTCTATTTGCCAGGAGGTGATGGGACCAGTGGCCATGATCTTAGTTTTTTTGATGTTGAGCTTCAGACCATATTTTGCGCTCTCCTCTTTCACCCTCATTAAAAGGTTCTTTAATTCCTCCTCACTTTCTGCCATCAAGGTTGTGTCATCAGCATATCTGAGGTTGTTGATATTTCTTCCGGCAATCTTAATTCCGGTTTGGGATTCATCCAGTCCAGCCTTTCGCATGATGAATTCTGCATATAAGTTAAATAAGCAGGGAGACAATATACAGCCTTGTCGTACTCCTTTCCCAATTTTGAACCAATCAGTTATTCCATATCCAGTTCTAACTGTAGCTTCTTGTCCCACATAGAGATTTCTCAGGAGACAAATGAGGTGATCAGGCACTCCCATTTCTTTAAGAACTTGCCATAGTTTGCTGTGGTCGACACAGTCAAATGCTTTTGCGTAGTCAATGAAGCAGAAGTAGATGTTTTTCTGGAACTCTCTAGCTTTTAATCCAGTTTGGTCTTGTGCTGGTGGTTGGCTTTTGACAGACATCTGGTTGACCACTGTAAGAACAGGATGCTGGACTAGATGGGCCATTGGCCTGATCCTAGTATATATTATATATATATATATATATATATGTCTGTTGGATCAGGCCAGTGGTCAACCAGATGCCTGTCAAAAGCCAACCACCAGCACAAGACCAAACTCCCTTGGTGTGGTTCCCAGCAACTAGTATTCAGAAGTATTACTGCTTCTGACAGCAGAGTCACAGCAGCCACAGCTGGTCCAAGCCTGTTTCAAAGCCATCCAAGTTAGTGGCCATCACTGCTTCCTGGGGGAGTAAGTACCACAGTTTAACCAGGCGCTGCTCAAAGAAGCGCTTGTTTTTCATAGACACCCCGTCATAGATTCCTCACCCTCTTTTCCTCCTCCTCCTCCTAGCTAACTTTTACCAGCCACAGAGCTGTCATGCGAAGCCAAGAATTTACAGCCAGTGTTGTGTGCACGGGACCCTCGGTGTTATTGATGACACAGGTTGTTCGTGCCCATCTAATTCCAAACAAAGCCATCCATCTTGGAGCATCCGCAGGACACAGCAGCTGCTGGGGACGTGGAGAGACGGAGCGAAAGTGAGCTGCGGTGTTTTGGCAACGAGGCGTTATTGCGTAGGAGGACCCAAGGAGTCTTCTATGTGAGCGATGCTCCCCATAAATCTGCCGGTTATCTAGCAGGTACGGCACCAGCCCCTGCTAAATACATGCAGTAGCCTGTGTGCCAGCAGTGTTGTGTTTACAGTACACATTGCCCGCCAGTTATGTATACCGAGGTGGAAGGCAAATGTATTAACGCGAGCAAGCCTCCCTTTTTATTTTATATTGCTCCTGGATGCCTCTTCCTCCTTTGCCTGGTGGTCACAGCAGTGCTGACGTGCCTGCTTTATCGCATCCTTGCCGTTCTGCCTGAACGATGGGCCAGATGGTTATTTTCAGGCTCAAGCAAATCTCCAGTGTGGGAGGACTGGTGCATTCTGCAAGTTCATTGCTCGAGCATGGAATCTGCTCTCTGGTGCTCAAACTGGTACCTTGGAGAATCAAAGATAACATTTTGGAGAAGCTTTTTAACCAGTCTCCCGCACTATGGTGCAATCAAGTTGTTGTTGTTGTTGTTGTTGTTGTTGTTGTTGTTGTTGTTGTGTTGTTGTTGTCTTAACTGCATCTCCCATAATCCCTCAGCATCGGCCATGCTAGCTAGGGCTGATGTCCACTGTAGTCCAAAACTGATGGAGGGCACTTCTAGTGCAGCGGTGATGAACCCCTGACTCTCCAGACATCGCTGAACTGCAATCTCCATCAGCCCTAATGAGCATAGCCAATGGGCAAGGATCATGGGAGTTTCAGCAGCATCTGCAGGGTTAGAGGAAGAAGCAAGCAAACCTGAAGGCAATATCTGAAAGGAAAGTGGATAGCTCAGTGTATATCAGAGTACATCCTACTAGAGTAATCATAGTCAGCCTCTTATGTCTGAGATTAAGAGGTAAAGGGTAAAGGGATCCCTGACAGTTAAGTCCAGTCATGAACGACTCTGGGGTTGCGGCGCTCATCTTGCTTTACAGGCTGAGGGAGCTGGCATTTGTCCGTTCCGCAGACAGTTTTTCTGGGTCATGTGGCTAGCATGACTAAGCCGCTTCTGGCGCAACAGAACACCGACACCTGAGCAGCACACGGAAACGCCGTTTACCTTCCCGCCGGAGTGGTATCTCTTAATCTACTTGCACTTTTGGGTGTGCTTTCGAACTTCTAGGTTGGCAGGAGCTGGGACTGAGCAACGGGAGCACACCCCGTCACAGGGATTCAAACCGCCAACCTTTTGATCGGTAAACCCTAGGCTCAGTGGTTTAGACCACAGCGCCACCCGCGTCCCACTATGTCTGAGATTAGAAAATACAATATTAGAAAATACAATATTAGATCAGAAAATACAGTAGAAAGTATTAAAGAAAGAAATAAGGGAATAAAGAAAGGGGGAAAATGAGTTTGTCAGTGAATTTCTGAAATGAAAAGTTTGGGTTCTATGCCTGTCTGGATATCATAGTGACTCCATGCCTTTCCTCAAATCTGGAATATATTCTCCCATGTCTGAGATTAGGGAGAATATATTCCAGATTTGAGGAAAGGCATGGAGTCACTATGATATCCAGACAGGCATAGAACCCAAACTTCATTTTAGAAATCCACTGACAAACTCACAAAAACCCAAGCAAGAAATAGCAGCAGCATTATCCTTATTTTTCATTAAAGTTATTCTGAACTTAAACTAGGGAAGGGACTTGTGGGAACCAGATACACACACCTTTTCTGGAAATTCTCTGGAAAATACTAAGGCATTTACTTGCCCTGCCCCATCCAGTGGTGAATGCTAGACAATGGCCAATACAGAGTTCGCTGCAACACATACACAAATCATCCACCATATCTCCTCCCAAGTCAATTCACCAAAAATAAATGCAAAATGATAAGTAAATAATAGTTGTCTATTATATAAAGAGATATTGCTGCTTCTTTGCTTGCTCTCTATCTCTTTAGCAACATCACAAAATGAAGACCAACCCAAACAACAACCCAAAAAAGCTGCACAAAGTAGGAAACACTCTCTGTTCCCTCTCTGCTTACTTGCATGCTAGAAACTATGAGAAGATTTGGCCTTCAAGGAAACAGCTCTGAGCGTGCTCAGAAGAGATGTATGATTCTGAGAGGTTACCACTGTTGGAGATTCATTCCCCGTGTCTGCAGTCATGGGATTGTTGTCTATCACATGATTGTATGTGTTTTCATTCCACAGAATGGGAAGTGACGGAGACAGGATGGTTGTGCTACTGTGTTCTGTGAAGTGGGACTATTGTCCTTTGTTCCTTCTCTTTGCTATCTGATGCTATCTGAAAGAAAGATGCTATCTGATGCTATCTGAAAGAAAGAGGGAGTAATGTTGCAGTGCTCCATGTGTGTTCATATGTAAATAAACTAGATTAGCCAAAATGCTGAGTTGCTGAGGTCTGTTTACGCATTCTGCACCCCCACCCACCCCTTTAGCAGGAGATATTTGGCAGTAGATATTTATTTATTTACAAATGATCAGCGTTTCCTTATTCTTCTCATGTCCAAAATGGAAATCAATCTCGTGAATATGGATCCGTATCGAAACGATACAGAACTGATTACATTTCCCTCCCTGTTGACATTGTGTTTCCCTTTGCGGCTAATAGATTGAGGTTAAATCCTGACAAGACAGAAGTACTGTTTTTTGGGGAAAGGAGGCGGGCAGGTGTGGAGGACTCCCTGGTCCTGAATGGGGTAACTGTGCCCCTGAAGGACCAGGTGCGCAGCCTGGGAGTCATTTTGGACTCACAGCTGTCCATGGAGGTGCAGGTTAATTCTGTGTCCAGGGCAGCTGTCTACCAGCTCCATCTGGTACGCAGGCTGAGACCCTACCTGCCCGCGGACTGTCTCGCCAGAGTGGTGCATGCTCTAGTTATCTCTCGCTTGGATTACTGCAATGCACTCTATGTGGGGCTACCTTTGAAGGTGACCCGGAAACTACAACTAATCCAGAATGTGGCAGCTAGACTGGTGACTGGGAGCGGCCGCCGAGACCACATAACAGATCTACATTGGCTCCCAGTACGTTTCCAAGCACAATTCAAAGTGTTGGTGCTGACCTTTAAGGCCCAAAACAGCCACGGTCCAGTATACCTGAAGGAGCATCTCCATCCCCATCGTTCTGCCCAGACACTGAAGTCCAGTGCCGAGGACCTTCTGGCGGTTCCCTCACTACGAGAAGCTAAGTTACAGGGAACGAGGCAGAGGGCCTTCTCAGTAGTGGCACCTGCCCTGTGGAACGCCCTCCCACCAGATGTCAAAGAGAAAAACAACTACCAGACTTTTAGAAGACATCTGAAGGCAGCCCTGTTTAGGGAGGCTTTTAATGTTTAATAGATTATTGCATTTTAATGTTCTGTTGGAAGCTGCCCAGAGTGGCTGGGGAAACCCAGCCAGATGGGTGGGGGTATAAATAAATTGTTGTTGTTGTTGTTGTTGTTGTTGTTGTTGTTTGCATTGGAACAATTGGGGTTGAAAAATGTAAGGACCATGTAGTTTAGCCAGAGCGAGCAGCAAGCCAAATAACATGAGTTTTTGTTGAAAGACGAACCGCAGTGGAAAGGAAGCAGTGCTGCAGGTGATGGGCAAAGGGCAGAATGCAAAACAATGCCTTCTTACATCTCTACCAATGAGCTTCCAGAGACTGTCATTGCTAATGGAATGCCACTCTGCTTTTCTAGGAACTTCTGCTTCTATTCAGTTGGCCTCACCTGTCATGCATACAGGTTGCATAATCCATCTGGTAGTGCAGGATATGGATCACCATGTTGCAGTGTTTCGATCCTCAAAGACTCACAAGCCTGTCACAGCTAGGGCTGGGCGATATACCAATATATTGTCCAAAGCCAATTCGATATCATTATATCAGTTTCATAATTTTTGACCTGGCAATATATTGCGAATGATGATATGTGTGTGTGTGTTTGCTATGCAAAAATCACAATGTAGAGGAAACCGTGAAGCTAGCCAATGCTTCTGCATAGCTCCATCATTATTTCAGACATTGTGATATATCGGTATACAGCAGTACCTCGTTTTGAGTCCGCCCTGTTTAGTGTCCATTTTGTGGAACGTCCGTAGCATACCCAGAAGTACCGGAACGGGTTACTTCCGGGTTTGCCGCCGGTCCAGAAGCGCTAAATCACACTTCGCACATGCGCAGAAACGCAAAACTGCTCACACGCGTGGGCAGAGTGGCGCTTTGTCGAGCATCCAGGGCTCCGAAACAGACCCCAGACTCAAAATGAGGTACCACTGTATCACCATGTTTAGCTGGTGAAACATCACAATGTCGAAAACCAGATACTGCCCAGCCCTACTGTTCACCTTTACACAATTCCATCCTTATTTCAGACATCATGATATATCGGCATAGCTGTCAACCTTCCCTTTTTTGCAGGAAATTCCCCTATCAGTACTATATAGTATAGTACCGATAGGGGAATTTCCCTCAATAAAAGGGAAGGTTGACAGCTATGTAATATACAGTCATACCTTGGAATTTGAATGGCTTAGTTGCTGAACGTTTTGGCTCCCGAACGATTGAAAACCGGAAGTGATTGTTTCGGTTTTCGAACGTTCTTTGGAACCCAGATGTTCTACGCGACTTCCACGGCTTCCGATTGGCTTCAGGAGCTTCCAGGTGGTGCCCGAACGTTTTGGAAGCCGAACGGATTCCGTTCGACTTCCCAGGTACGTCTGTATTGTGATGTTTAGCTGGTGATATATGGCGATGTTGAAAACCAGACATCGCCCAGCCCTGGTCATAGCCACTCACAACTGCACCAGGAAGTCTAGCACGGGAGCTACAAAATGCTTATTGAGACGGGGAGAAAAAGAGAGAGAGAGTGGATCCTTTCTTCCTTCCTCTGTCAGAGAAGCCTTTTCTCCCTCCTTCCCAGAAGAGAGAGTATGCAACAAATGCTCCAATGACATCACCAGGAAGGAGCTGCTTGCTCATTCTCTGGAACATGACAAAAGTTAAGAGTTAAGGCCGGCTCTTGCCACTTGTCTGATCTGGCACGCTCCAGCCAACAGCTGGTGGAGGCAGCTAATTAGGCCCCTGCTCCACTCAGAGCCGCAGAGTACAGCTTTCATTGGCAAAGAAAGGCAGGCCGCATCAGCCGGTCCCCCTCTTTTTATTAACAGAGGCCTGCGCCATCAGATTACCTTGGCCAAGGTCCAAGGCCTACATGTCCCTTGCCTGCCTGATTTTCTCCATGGCAACAGGGATGCTAGCTTTGCCAAAGAAGCAGCTGGTAGGTGGTTGGTAGATTACCTGCCAAACAGATTTACTAGCCTCAGAGCGCAGCAGCGGGGCTCTAGGATGGGTTAAATAAAGACTAGAAAGAGGGAAAGGAAGAAGAAGAAGAAGAGGGAGGTTTTTTTTTTTCCCCTGTAACAAAAAGATGCTTATCCCTTTTTTAAAACATCCCCCTCCAGCCCCCCTTTTAAAGGTTTCCAGACATCCAGCTGCTGATTTGTGGGCAGACCACATCCCTATTCTTCTGGGTATGAAAGGCATTAAACAAATTAGGCTTTATCTTAATTTTAAGTCCCTCCTGGGCATTCATTCTGCAAACAGAATGTGTGTGTGTGTGTGTGTGTGTGTGTATTACCTCTCTTTTTTAAAAGGCTTATTTCCATAACTGGATGCCCTGCCCAGTTTTGGGCGACATCTGTTGCCTTTTGCTCTGATTTTGACACGTCGGTTACAGATTCAGACCAGAACTTGTTGTATTTATTTCCCCCCCCCTCTCCCCTTGCAGCGAACAAAAACCTGGCGTTAGCTCCGGCTGTGAGGCTGGAACCATCAAATCTATGACGCAAATTAAGAGGCGAGCCTATCCCATAAAACCAGAGAGGGCTTGTCGTGAAACAAGGACAGGGGCGTAGCAAGGGGGCGTTGGGGGCGGACCGCCCCAAGTTCCATAATGGAGGGGGTGACAAATTATCAAGGAACAATTGAAGAGTGCATGCACACAAAAGCTCATACCAAGAACAAACTTAGTTGGTCTCTAAGGTGCTAATGGAAGGAATTTTTTTATATTAATTTTGTTTTGCCCTACTAGGTGGTTCATAAAAAACTTTTTTTAAAAAAAAAAATGCCTGCTCCAAAGGTCTTATCTTACTATACTAGGGATTATATAGCTATATATGAAATTTCATGCATATCGGTTAATATCTTGACCCTCCTCCACCAAAATAGCTGTTTACTTGGCTGTTTTCCTATGTCGTGAAGGCTGAAATTTCAGTTCAGTGGAGCACTTACTGTTCCCAACCCTAACCCTGTGGAAAGCCATCTAATTAGACTTTAATTTGATTTTGAGATGTTTTTAGGAGGTAATTTAATTATTGTTTGATTTTATACCAATGTTATGTATCTGATGTTAGCCACCCTGAGCCCGACTTCGGCCAGGGAGGGTGGGATATAAATAAAAGTTTTTTATTATTATTACTTGTTATTATTCCTTTGTAAGAAAATACATCACCTTGCCGACAAAGGTCCGTATAGTTAAAGCTATGGTTTTCCCAGTAGTAATGTACGGAAGTGAGAGCTGGACCATAAAGAAGGCTGATCGCCGAAGAATTGATGCTTTTGAATTATGGTGCTGGAGGAGACTCTTGAGAGTCCCATGGACTGCAAGAAGATCAAACCTATCCATTCTTAAGGAAATCAGCCCTGAGTGCTCACTGGAAGGACAGATCCTGAAGCTGAGGCTCCAAGTACTTTGGCCACCTCATGAGAAGAGAAGACTCCCTGGAAAAGACCCTGATGTTGGGAAAGATGGAGGGCACAAGGAGAAGGGGACGACAGAGGATGAGATGGTTGGACAGTGTTCTCGAAGCTACTAACATGAGTTTGGCCAAACTGTGAGAGGCAGTGAAGGATAGGCGTGCCTGGCGTGCTCTGGTCCATGGGGTCATGAAGAGTCGGACACGACTGAACGACTGAACAACAACAACAAAGAAAATATGAAATAACGTAAAACCATTTTTGCAGGGGGTGGGAATCAATGGGGGGGGTGTGACAAGAAATTTTTCGCACCGGGTACCACCTGACCTTCCTATGGGAATGCAGATTGTTTCATGTTAGTGCATATTGTAAGAATACAGTGGTACCTTGGTTCCCAAATGCCTTGGTACTCAAACAACTTGGAACCCAAACACTGCAAATCCAGAAGTAACTGTTCCGGTTTGCGAACTTTGTTGGGAAGCTGAACGTGCTCCGTTTTGAGCATTATGCTTCTGATTTGTGTGGTACACTTCCGTTTTGAGTGTAACGCTGAGGTCTGCCTGTTTTTGCTATTCATTTTGCATTTTTGTGTTTGCAGCTCTTTTTTTGTTTTGTTTTTGTGACTGTGTGGAACCCAGTTCAGCTACTGATTGATTGATTGATTGTGTGACTGCAGTACATTGTTTATTGCTTTCATTTTATGGATCAATGGTCTCGTTAGATAGTAAAATTCATGTTAAATTGCTGTTTTAGGGGTTGTTTTTAAAAGTCTGGAATGGATTAATCCATTTTGCATTACTTTCTATGGGAAAGCGCACCTTGGTTTTGGAACGCTTTGGTTTTGGAACGGACTTCCGGAATGGATTAAAGGATCTAGGAGTCTTGGTAGACCATAAACTTGACATGAGTCAACAGTGTGATGCAGCAGCTAAAAAAGCCAATGCAATTCTGGGCTGCATCAATAGGAGTATAGCATCTAGATCAAGGGAAGTAATAGTACCACTGTATTCCGCTCTGGTCAGACCTCACCTGGAATACTGTGTCCAGTTCTGGGCACCACAGTTCAAGAAGGATACTGACAAGCTGGAACGTGTCCAGAGGAGGGCAACCAAAATGGTCAAAGGCCTGGAAACGATGCCTTATGAGGAACGGCTTAGGGAGCTGGGTATGTTTAGCCTGGAGAAGAGAAGGTTAAGGGGTGATATGATAGCCATGTTCAAATATATCAAAGGATGTCATATAGAGGAGGGTGAAAGGTTGTTTTCTGCTGCTCCAGAGAAGCGGACACGGGGCAATGGATTCAAACTACAAGAAAGAAGATTCCACCTAAACATTAGGAAGAACTTCCTGACAGTAAGAGCTGTTCGGCAGTGGAATTTGCTGCCAAGGAGTGTGGTGGAGTCTCCTTCTTTGGAGGTCTTTAAGCGGAGGCTTGACAGCCATCTGTCAGGAATGCTTTGATGGTGTTTCCTGCTTGGCAGGGGGTTGGACTGGATGGCCCTTGGGGTCTCTTCCAACTCTATGATTCTATGATTCTAAGTTTGAGAACCAAGGTACCAATGTACACAGAAGTGAGTGCCACAAAAACGAGAATATTCTGCATCCCAGACACAGTGACAGGCATTTTGAAGGCATTGGTAACAGTCTCTAGCAATGTTGGATCAGGATTTGGACTCTCTAAGGATTGTAATAACCTGTTTCAGACCTAGGTCCGCATTCCCTCATGAAAAATCTTCAGGGTCAATATGCCATGTTTGTAAGCTACATCATCCTGGTGTTCAATCATACCAAAAGAGACCGAAATATGGAAGAAACGCTTTATTAGCGCCATGAAAGACTACAGCTTGTCTCAAAATAGCCTCTACTCTAGGTTTCAGTTTTCTGTTGGTGTTCCTCCCAGGTACTTCCCTCAATACAGTGGCACCTTGTGTTTACAAACTTAATCCGTTCCTGAAGTCCGTTCTTAAACCAAAGCGTTCTTAAACCAAGGCGTGCTTTCCCATAGCAGCGGGGGACTCAATTTACAAATGGAACACACTCAACAGGAAGCGAAACATGTTCTGCTTCCAAGGCAAAGTTCACAAACCAAAACACCTACTTCTGGGTTTGCAGCGTTCTTAATCCAAGTTGTTCATAAACTAAGCTGTTCTTAAACCAAGGAACCACTGCATACCCATTCATGGAACTCTAATATCATTATTGATCCCTCCCTCATAAACAGGCCGTCAGATTTCAACATAACAGACATAATTTATGAAGGATAGCATATGCACCTTTCTGTCTGCAGTATGGCTGACAGAAATTAAGGAAGGTGAGCTTTCCCTCGCATTAAGACAAAGAGGCGGGGGGGGGGATGGAACATTTGTGTAGCGAAGGGTTGGGGAGCCTTTTCCAGACCAAAGGCCACATTGCCTCCTGTGCAACCTTCCAGGGGCCACATGCCAGAAGTGGGCACAGCCAAAGGCAAAAACAGTTCAGAGTTCGAGGACATATTCCAGCCTGGCAAAAACACTTCAGGAAGATGCAAACCTGGGCTGATAAGGAGTGTGGTCTCAGGAAAGTGGGGTGTAGCTGTGGAGGGGGGGGATGAAGAGGGGAGGAGTTGGGGCAGAGGAGGTTTCGGCAGCAGTGGGGGACACACAGCATTTTCCCTTTTTTGGACTTTGCAAAAAATGTTTTGTTTTGTTAATATATATATATAATTTTTATTAAATTTTCTGTTTTATAATCTCAAATAAACATTTTACAGACTTAAAATATCAGTTAGTTCCCTTCTTCTCTTTCCATGGTTCATTTTGCATACCTTACATCCCTGCGTATTTTACAAAAACTATTCCAATCAGCTTTCCACTTTTACAGGTACATCCGTCAAATATTATTTACTCTGTTGAATTGATCTTAATGCTGCCAGCGTTTTCAGCAATACACAGTTATTTTCCATATACCCAATAAAAGTTTTCCAATCTTCTTTAAACGTAGGTTCTTCTATTGCTGCCGTTACAGCCAGCATAATGTCTTGGGCCGGCCCTGATATTTGGTATGAGAAGTGGGGTGGGTCTCTGTGTTCAAATCTCCATGCTAGAAGATGTGTATTATCAGGAGTGAGAATGCTCAGGAAGCTGCAGAAATCTAAGGAGATCCTGATCCAGAACTGTTGGCCACACTCTGAGAGCCTCGTCTAGTGCAAGAGAAATATTTGCTGCTTCCTGTTTTTGGCTAGGCAGTGGCAGATGGTGAGGACACCTGTTCTTCTCAGATCAGCTTTTTGCTCTTGTCTTCTCTCGCCCCGGCCCAAAGAGTGTTTGTTTATTGTGAATCCAACCTCTCTTCGGGGACAAGCGGGCGAAATTAGCACAATAGAATCTCTCTCTGTGCGTGTATGCGGGAGTGAAGTGCAACGCAAAACCTTTATGATGACAAAAGTCACACTGGGCCTTTTCTTTGGACCGTAATGGTTTGGCGACATCCTGCCCACTTCAGATGGACAGAACCAAGGTGCAGTTCTGCCGCCTTGAGCAGGCTGGAAAAAGGGCCCTAGCTTAGGAAAGCTTAATAAATCCATCTGCCTTAATTGTCGAGTTCTCGGGGCATGAAAGGCAGAGACAAAGGAAGAATGCTAAATGGGTCCTCTGCACTCCCTCCGAGCCCCCAAGGGAAGGGAAGTTTAAGGAGCTAAAGCAGAAAAGGATTCATTATTGCTGAGGCTTTTTTTTTCTTACGACCGTGCGTGAGCTTGCTTGTGTCGCTTTTCCTGTGGAGACAGCAGTTGTCAAGGTCGCGCCTTAATTACTTACCGTTTGGGGCGGGAGGAAGGAGAGGTCATCGCTCCAATGTCAGCATCAAATCCCAAAGGGTAACACGCAAAATGGCTGAGAGATACAATATTTATGAGCGCAACAATGCCTATTTTCAACATTGTGGAGGACCCCGTCTTATCTCTCCTTGGATCCAGGGACTTCCGATTTGTCCAGCGTCGGTTTAATTGGTACATCAATCAACTAAAATTTTCCTTTCAGCATAAAATCTGCGCTCTGATATATCAGCAATGCTGTCGCCGAGGGTCTGTGCCACCCTTGCCTTCTGCGGAGAGTGCAAAGACCTGTTCCCTCCTTTCAGTGCCAATTTTCATACTGGGGGTGGGGGTGGGGAATGGGGAGATAAATTTCCCTTGCCGGTTGAACCCGAATCTGCCAGAAATTTTGCATTTAGCTTGTAAAGGCAGCTTGGCTTTCCTTCTAGAAATAAGAAGCACATCACTGGAACTGATGCCAACACTTTTACTAAATATGGATATCCCATGGTACCGATGGGATTTGGAATAGTTTGTGGGTTTGGTTTGGTTTGGTTTGGGTTTTTAAAGAGGTGCTTTGGTGTATCACTGCAGCAGTGTGTACATTGGCACATTGTGTGGGCTGAACTCAGAAATATTTCCCTCCTTCCAAACCAAAGCATGATGTCAGCAACAACTCCCTCCCAAATTAGATCAGCCCCCCCCAAAAAAAGCTTGGTGTTGCTCTTGCCCCTTACAACTCTGTATTTTTATCTATCTATCATCAATCTATCTATCATCATCATCTATCTATCTATCATCATCTATCTATCTCTATCATCTATCTATCTATCTATCTATCTATCTATCTATCTATCTATCTATCTATCTATCTATCTATCTATCTATCATCTATCTATCTATCTATCTATCTATCTATCTATCTATCTATCTATCTATCTATCATCTACTACCTACCTACCTATCTACCTATCTGTCTATCTACCTATCTATCTATCTATCTATCTATCTATCTATCTGTCTGTCTATCTATCTTTATCTTCCTATATAGATAAAAAAACTGCAGCAGGCAAGTGAGCAAGGAGCACAAACAGCAGGCAACCCAGGTGAGCTGTTTAACACAGCAGGGAGGTGTTTCATAGCGTGGCTTAGCAAACCATTGTGTTAAGCGCCTCCCCCTGCCGCCATTAAACAGAGGTGGGGAGGCTCTTCATACAGCCGTTTAGCACAGCACACCTAATGCCTATTGGCAGGGAGGCCAGGTGTAACCAGTGGAAAACATGGTTATCTATGGAGTTCTGGTCTACCCATTAAAAGATTTTTGGCTTGGAGTTGTTGCTGTTTGCCACGGCAGGTGACCACATAAGCAGCAACTGTGTTACCAACCTGTCAGTCATTTTGCATCCTTCACGAAACCCGGGACCTTACATTGTTCAGGGGCGTTGTCAAGGGGGAAACGGTGGGGAGAAAAGTGGGGGAAACAAAAAAAAATTATAAGAAAAATATGTCTCTGAGAAATTTTGGCTCCACTACCAAGTGAGAGGAAGGGGAAGGGAGGGGAGGAGAAGAGAAACAGGTGGTCCCGCACCACAGAAGCTCATTTAGGTTGTGTGAATTTGGACAGTGTCTCCAATTACCTTTTTGGTCCCGGGGGCTCATTACAATTTAAAGCTTCTTCCACTATTTCATTTCTTCCTGCGGGAAATAATGGCCCATTTGCTTAAGTTGCCAGCCATTCCTGGTATGGTACAGTGACTAGAAGGGTTGCTTTGGATCTCTGTTAAACATCCTTCCTCTGAGATGGACTAAGAGATCGCTATTGTTAGACCTCAGTTTGCCTAGCTGTAAAGTGGAAAGAATCCCACTATCCTACCTAACAAATCTGTTGCACGAGCAGCAGATGAATAAGGCATCTGACTGGCCACTGTGAGACCAGGATGCTGAACTAGATGGACCATTGGCCTGATGCAGCAGAGCTGTTTCCTGCATTGCAAGGGGCTGGACCAGATGACCCTTGTGGTCCCTTTCCAACCACACAATTCTTCTATGATTCTTCTTATGTCCTCATGAGAGGACCTCATGGGGGTAGCCAACATGATGCTCTACAGATGCGGGACTGCAAATCCCATCATTCCAGATGGCTGGGGCTGATGGAAGATGTAGCCTGGAGGGCGCTGTGTTGGCTTATCCCTGTAATAAAGATTATAAAGCACTTTGCGAAATCAAAGTGTAACATGCTTGACTTGTAGAGTAATATCAGCACATTTAAAAATAATAGCACAGCTCTGCAGCTCCTTTGAAGTTTTCAGGTCAACAACAACAGCAAAAAAAACCCAAGATCTCCTGCTGGTGTTTCCAACAGGTAGTTAAAAGCCACATTGAGTATTGTAACCGGCGTGCGAGGCATCTGCTTGACTTCACTCTTTAATTACATGAAAGGAAGCTAATCAGGTCAAAGAGCTCTATTAATAACTGATAAGCACAGAGCAAATATGATTAAAATTAATTACAGCGAGCAAAGTAATCTGCAGTTTTCAATAGCTCTGAGAGGGTAGAGAGGAGTTATTGGAAGTTCTTGAGGCTGATGTGAACTGCAGCAGCAGTGGCAGTAGAAGGCACCCAGACAGATGTCTGTCTTGTGGATGTGATGGCTGGAATACCTGCTACCATGGCTCAACAGTATTCGCAAGCTCCAGAATATGGACACTTTTATGGCACCACAGTTCAAGAAGGATAGTGACAAGCTGGAACGTGTCCAGAAGAGGGCAACCAAAATGGTCAAAGGCCTGGAAACGATGCCTTATGAGGAACGGCTTAGGGAGCTGGGTATGTTTAGCCTGGAGAAGAGAAGGTTAAGGGGTGATATGATAGCCATGTTCAAATATATCAAAGGATGTCATCTAGAGGAGGGAGAAAGGTTGTTTTCTGCTGCTCCAGAGAAGCGGACACGGAGCAATGGATTCAAACTACAAGAAAGAAGGGACTTCCGGCGAGGACGCCATTGTTGGCGGCTGGGGGGCGTCTTGGCTGCGAGACGGCCCCGGTTTCCCTGGGGGCTGGGAGCTCCGCTACCGCGCAGCGGGCTCCGGCAAGCCGTGGGAAGAGCGTCCCGCGGTTTGGGCTCTCCGGCTGGCCCCTTTGCGCTGCCCCATTCTCGATCCTCCCTTGTAAGAGGGGGGAGAGAGTGAATGGGCAACGGCGCAGGGCTGTGGAGGTTGTCCCCATCCAGGGAAACTAAGCGGCGGCCACCGCCGATACTTGAGCGCCTCGTTCTTGCCTTTTCGACTTAAAATAAGAAGAAACCCGTAAGCTGTAAGTACGGTGTTTAATTGACTGTCAAAATTGGATCTAATTGGCTTTTGGGGAGAAATGTCAAAAGGAAGCCCGTTTCTCTCCCTTGCGAGAAGTGGAAAGTAACATTGTATCCGGCTGTTGCTACTTTTGGATGTTACTTTTGGATGTTATAGATGTTTCGGCTGAATTTGTGATGGATTTTTGAAGAAATCCCTGTTAAGGGAGGATCTTGAGGTATTTCATCTCAGAGAGATTGTGGAATATAAAGTGGAAAATTCTTGCACTCCGATCAGGGGGAAATGGCAACTGTAATTTGAGATCTGAAGATGGAAAAGTACTGAACTTTTTCCCTGCCTACTTCTGCCGTTTTTGGTTTCACTTTGATAATGTCTCCAGACCCAGCAATGACTTTGGAACAGAGGACAATTCTTCTGAAATTAGAACTTTTGAATCAGAATGCTACTGAAAGATTTTTTGAGATTGGGACTGTTATAAAGAACACTATTAAGGAACTTAAAGAATTTAAAGGAATAACTGCTGAGCGATCCTCAGGGATTATATTGGAAGTGGAAAAGATGCAACACCAAAAAGAAGGAAAACCCAGTCGACGTGAGAGGTCATGGGTTGGATTCTGTGACGTTATATCGGCTTCCTGGAGTGGGAGTCCAGGAATGCAGGAACAACAATTTTGGGAATTACAACCACAACCTGATTTGAAGACTGAAGTGGAGATGCTTGATGGTGAGGTATTATTTCCTCTGAGGAGCTTGGTGAAGATGTTTTTGGACAATGTTTTGGCTTTTGGATATCAAAGAAAAATTGACACTCTGGAGTATGTTTTGGGAAAAGACTGGGGGGAAGTCTGGTGGTTGACTGTGGAGGGAGGAGAGAAAATGGCAAGAAGGGGGGTAGGGTGAGAGAATACATATGATAAATTAGGAAGGTCTACCACGGTACCCTGACGTTGGAGAGTAAAAATTGATTTGAAAGAGAAGAAATACTAGGATTGCTTTTATGACATTGTGTTGGCTTAATATTTTGGTATGAATTAGAAATAGTGAAAGCAGCAGTTTTAGAGGAATAAGAGATAGAAAAGGATATAAGAAGCTAAGATTTGTAATATGATGTTGTATTGTTATATTTAGAAGTTAAAAGATATAAGATATTGAGATGAAGAGTATGAATATTGGTGAAATAATTGTTAAAAGAGTTAAGTTACTAAAGTAAATTAGAATTGAACGCAGAAGAGAGAACGGGGGAAGTCCCCCAAATTAGATTTCAAACAAGAATAGAATTAATATTTGGAGTGTTGGTGTTCCTGTGTGTGAGGTATGTATTGTTTTTCTTTTTCTTTTTTTGTTTTGTAGTTTGTAATATTTGTATTTTCTTTGATTGATTGTTATTATTTTGTTGTATTTGTTGTTTCATTGATGTGGAAAACCAATAAAATTTTATAAAAAAAAAAAACTACAAGAAAGAAGATTCCACCTAAACATTAGGAAGAACTTCCTGACAGTGAGAGCTGTTCGGCAGTGGAATTTGCTGCCAAGGAGTGTGGTGGAGTCTCCTTCTTTGGAGGTCTTTAAGCGGAGGCTTGACAGCCATCTGTCAGGAATGCTTTGATGGTGTTTCCTGCTTGGCAGGGGGTTGGACTGGATGGCCCTTGTGGTCTCTTTCAACTCTATGATTCTATGATTCTATGACCTGGCTTCTTTGATCTGAGCAATCTTTGCTAATTGTTTGGCTGGCATCTTTGCATTCTCCCACGAGGAATTCCAGCTTGGCCTCACGGGAGCTGCCAAAACTCAAAGAGATGGAGCCATATCCAGTGGTGAAAATCCACTGGTGCAATGAAGCACCTTCTTCCTTTTCCTGTCCCCTCCAGCTCACTGGGCACTCTCAAAATCAGCTCTGGAGGGTTGGCGGACTCCCTGGAGCTGGTTTGGTGGGGCAAGCAGTGGGAGGAGAAGAGACGGAAGCACGATTGCACCAGTAGACCTCCAGTAAAGCAGAGTTTAACACCTTCCAAGGGAATCCGTTCCACTTGCAGGACAATCACATACTTGCAGACTACAATTCCCAGGATTCTTTGGGGAAAGCCATGAGCATTAAAGTGGTATAATACTGCAGACGTGGCCTGCATGTGGTAGCTCAGTGTGGTAAGCCACCAAACTGCAAATTGCTGCATTGCAATAGGCAGTAGAGTTCCCCCAGACCTTGGACTGACTCCATCCATTCAAACAGGCCACTGAATCCTTCCAGGTGTACAAAAGGACCTTTCCTGGGCAACAAAGTCTACCAGAGATTTAGTGTGGCTCTGCATCCTTTGGTTGTTATTTGGTCCTGCCATTTTGTATGACAGCTGCCATTTTGAATTTCCCCAAATTAAAATGATAATAATAATAATAATAATAATAATAATAATAATAATAATAATAAAGTTGCCGAGTACAAGCTAAGTACAATGACTATCCTGTTGGAGCTCCAATTTACTCCCCAAACAATTTTGTCTCCCCCAGTAGAACGTAGCCTAATCAAAACAACCAATTTTGAGAAGGGCACAATAGCTGAGAACTGGCCTTTGTCAATTTGCTACATCTGATTCCACTCTTAGGTGTCAGCTTAGGTGTTATGCTTTCTGGAGTTCCATTTGTGTGTGTGTGTGGAATAGCTCATAGCATGTGGTACATAAAAGATAGATTTTGATGAATAACTAAGATTTCATTATCTGAGAAGGCAGGAGGCTGAGTGATCTGGAAGAGTTTGCATAAATCACTGCAGGGGGGAATGATGAAAAGCGCATGCCAATTCTAGCAAAAAATTGGTAAATCTCTCAATTTTGATCCAGATTTATTAATAAATCAATGCAGAAAGCAGAGCTGAGATGTGAAACTGAAGAGCAATTAACTAAGAAAAGTGCCTCACTCTATGGCTCAGTTTTATATACGCATTGTAAATTTCACAGGTTTTCCTGCAGTATGTGAAATGGCAGAAAAAAACTATTTTCCTTCACACCTCCCAGTTGGAGCTGTTTGGTGTCATTGAAATGCATCACCAAAAATGCATAACATAATTCCAAGCAGGGAAACGGGTGGTCTAAACCACTGAGTTTCTTGGGCTTGCCAATCAAAAGGTCGGCGGTTCGAATCCCTGTGATGGGGGGTGAGCTCCCGTTGCTCGGTCCCTGCTCCTGCCCACCTAGCAGTTCAAAAGCACGTCAAAGTGCAAGTAGATAAATAGGTACCGCTCTGGCGGGAAGGTAAACGGCTTAGTCATGCTGGCCACATGACCCAGAAAAACTGTCTGCGGACAAACGGCGGCTCCCTCGGCCTGTAAAGCGAGATGAGCGCTGCAACCCCAGAGTTGTCTGCGACTGGACTTAACTGTCAGGGGTCCTTTACCTTTACCTTTTTAATTCCAAGCAACATTATGAAAATGTTACAGGTGTGGGGATTACTCTGGGGTTGTGGCGCTCATCTCGCTTTACTGGCTGAGGGAGCTGGCGTACAGCTTCCGGGTCATGTGACCAGCATGACTAAGCCACTTCTGGCGAACCAGAGCAGCGCACGGAAACCGTTTACCTTCCCGCCAGAGCGGTACCTATTTATCTACTTGCACTTTGACGTGCTTTCGAACTGCTAGGTTGGCAGGAGCAGGGACCGAGCAACGGGAGCTCACCCTGTCACGGGGATTCAAACCACCGACCTTCTGATCAGCAAGCCCTAGGCTCTGTGGTTTAGACCACAGCGCCACCCACGTCACTAGTATTTTAATGCAAATTTATCCTAATACAGTGGTACCTCGGGTTACAGATGCTTCAAGTTACAGACGCTTCAGGTTACAGACTCCGCTATCCCAGAAATAGTACCTCTGGTTAAGTACTTTGCTTCAGGATAAGAACAGAAATTGTGCGTGGCGGTGGCAGCGGGAGGCCCCATTAGCTAAAGTGGTACCTCAGGTTAAGAACAGTTTCAGGTTAAGAACGGACCTCCAGAACAAATTACCGGTAAGTTCTTAACCCGAGGTACCAATGTACACCATTTTTTCCAAAGCAATTTCCCCTAATATAACGTGTGCATTTGTATATACACATTCCCCTAGCGCATGTAATTTTGCACATATTACTTGGATGGAGAAGTGTAAATTTTGAGGGATGTCTATATTTTAGTTCACATCTTGTTTTGGAAAGCATGAATTAGGTAAAGTTGCCTTAAGGTGCAAAGTGAATTGAATTCATCTGCCATCCCTATTCTGCACCTAAGTCTGGGATACCTGTACCTTACTTCATGCACTAAAAATAACAATAGAGATTTTCATGCATTCTAAAAGTGCACATTAAAAAGATTCCCACTTATATTAATATGCATCCAAACAATTTTTATTATTATTTCACCACTGCTTGCTGCATGGAATCTCAAAATGTAGTAATGGGCTCCAGTTTACTCTGTCTAGTTTACTGCCTCGTATATTTCATTCATTGCTAGTAGTGTCAAAGCAGGGTATGATGTCAATGAACAGAATAAAAAATATAGCAATATATCAATAAAATGCATCAACATAAACAAAAGCTAAATTTGCATTTCACAGCACAGCAGCTAGCTCTAGCCAAAGACCTGAGTGAAGAGGCAAGTCTTCAGCTGGCATCAAAAACTCAAAAGAGTCACACCAACACTGACACCAACACTGACTTATAAAAATGTTATATGGAAAATTACGAGAGAGACATTGTACTACCTTTGAAAATCTTTAATTAAAAAAAAGTCACATCCTTAAGTGACATATTGACTTAGGCTGCAGTCTAAGGGAGCAAGCACCACTGAAATCAATGGAACTTACTTCCGAGTAGACGTTTATAGGACAATGCAGTTAGTTATCCATTAGAAAGAAATCCCCAGCTCCCTCAAATGGCCAGTAAAGGTAGGGAGGTAATTTGATTTTAGGGGAGGAGAACATTGATGTTCTTGCTTTGATTAACAAATAAATATTTAGGAATTATCCTCACTAATTAATAGCTTTATAATGTTTTACTATCTTCGATTTTTTTTCTCCCATTGTTCATTCAAGCAATCTCCCAAATGTTTGTGACTGGGAATGAACCAAGGGTTCAAGCACTCCTTCCATCCCTCACCCCTGCCATCCTCTCCTCTTGTGCGTGGCTTAATCAATTGCTAGCAGATTTTATCAAACTGCCCTGGGCTCCTATGGGAGGAAGAGTGGGATGAAAATGGAATAAATTAATACATTTATAATAAAGAAGAAGAAATCAGTAAACCATAGTTTCCCATGATTGCCGAACTAGGAAACTGTGGTTCGAGTGACTTCTCTTAAGCAGGTTCGAAAAACCAAGATCAAGCCATGGTTTGCAAACCTGGTTTGGAGGGCTTCCTTTAACCACAGTTTATTGGTTCAGATGTAGCAACAAATCATACTTTTATAACATTGGTGCATCTGATCAGAGCCTAATAGAAAATCAACAGGAGTTCTACAACACCTAAATATTGTATTATTTAGCATGTATGTATGCTAAATAATACAATATCAAACTGTTCAAATTAGAAGAGCCCCCCCCCACCGGAGTCTGATCAGCATGTCTGAGGCTAGAAATTATATTTGAGACTTTTATGTAACCTTAGGTTTTTGTTCTAACTGAAAAATACAGCTGAAAAAAAGTCTCAGTTCAGATGTCATCTCACGAGCATAGCGATTTGCATTGCTTTTTCTGAAGAACAGAACCCTTCCAAACAGCCCCCCCCACCATACAATTAAACCTTGAAATTTGTTGTCAGTAAACTAATCTCCCCTTGTCTTCTTTAAAAATGAAGGAAACATCTCATGTTTTGAGCTTCCATTTTCTTTAGAAACCTTCCTCTCTGGGGATGGAATGGACTTTAAAGCCCTACATTCCATCAGGTATTTTTTTTTTTTTTTGTCTTGCTAATGACCTGGGGCCCAGTTAGATGTCCAACTGTGATCTTCTATTTCTTGGCTGGGTAGGGAGCAATCTCGCCCACAGAGGGAGACCAGACTCTCGCACTAATGTCCTAGGGGAGCAACTCCTTCCTAGGACCGGGGAGGTCATCCGCAGTTTTGCACTAACAGACAGCCAGGCCATTTCAGACCTAGGATGGGAAATGGGTAACGATTGGGGTTAACAATGGGATGAAAGGCATTCTCTAGAGCCACTAAACTGAGGAAATGAGGGAGGCCGCCAATTGTGGAGCACACAAAGGATTAAGGGGTATGAAGTGAGGAGCCACACTATGAAGAGATGCCAATTATAAAGTAATGAACCTTTTGTGCAAAGGGGGGTGTTTCTTCAGAGTAGAACCGCGCTTGTGTGGCACACGGGACATGGGGAAGCAAAGAAGCTTATGCACATATCGTTTGCCTAATGTGTGGAGAGAAGAATGCAGTCCTATCTGGGTATATTCTCACAGAAATCTGGTCTTTTGTTTATGTGAAGATCTGTTTTCAGAGTTATAAAGCGCTTCCCAAGCCAAAGTTATCGAAGCAGGGTGTAACAGAATGAAATGAGATACCAAAGATTGCAGACATGGCAAACTCAGAAGAGTAAGACTGTTTCTATGATGGTGCGATTATTATTCTCTAAATTGATTACCATTACGATTTCAGCTCATTGTACACCCTTTATATAAGGTCCCAAGGCAGGGTGCAATAATTTAAATCCAATATTAAAAACAGTTTAAAAGAAATTATAGCCACGGGGTGGATCCTGAAAACACACATCTACGGTGTGAAAAGCTTGGGTGAAGAGGTGTGTTTTCCTATACAATAAAGTATATAATGAGGTGCCAGGCAAACCCCTGTGGGGATGAAATTCCACAAAATGACCAGGTCAAGCTTCAGAGAAAGCCTTCTTAAACAAAAAAAGAGATATATTCAATAGCTTCCCAAACATCAAAACACCAAGTGCATGTCTCAGCTTGTCGATGATTCCAGAGGGCTGAAGCTGCAACACCAGTGCAACAATTTGAGTGTGTAACAAGCACATCTCTGGGACATGTGGTCTTCTTAGCAGTGTCTCATATGGGGAACACAGTTGCCTGGTAGGGATGTTTTGGTGTGGTGCCAGTTCAGTGATCAAGGGAAGGAAGGGCTTATTATGGTCTTGTGATGGCCTGGCAGTCAAACTCAGATGCTGAACCTGAGGGATCCCAGCCTGCACAGGATTCCCCGCCTCCAGAACCAGCTGAGCCGGGGCCAGGGCTTGAGCCTGAAGGATCCCCACCTGTGCTGGATCCCCAGGTGCAGGCATCAGCAGAGTCTGCTCTGGCTCCTGATGGGAGGGAGGACCCATTGCCTGCAGGTGCTCCACTCCCAGCCTCTTCAGAGGAAGCTGAGGCAGCCCCTGGGTCCAGTAACCCACCAGCCTCTCCTGAGCTGCAGAGGCTCAGGACAGAGAGGCGAAGGGAGCTAAGTGCCTACAGGAGGAGTGCTCGCCTCCAGGCCCGGAGGAGAGGCGAGTCTCCGGAGGATCGGGGCCGCCCTAAGCATAGGGCCAGATAAAAGCCAGCCAGACCCAGCCCAAGTTGCGTGAGCAACTTAGTTGCAAGCGTATGCTCAACCTGCAACCTTGTGCCTGAACCTGCCTTGGACCTTGACCTGCTCCCTGCCTCGCTCCCCGCCGGACTGACCTCCTTTGGACCTCTAGACCCAGGACTGGACTTGGACCTCGCTTTACGGACAAACCCTTGGGCCAGCACAGGTCTTGTCTGGAAAGAAGAATTGGTGCTCCACATTCAACTCAGAGCAGAGCAGGGCAGCAGTGATTGGGCACTGCTACACCATCCAAGTCCTGAAGCAGCCTGAACATTGGAGAGCTATGAACAGTGGTGGCTGGTGGCCATTGGGACTGTTAGAGCAGAAAACAGGGAGACCAACAGCAGTATCATGGACTGCTTGGATGCAGAGGAATAGTGGGAGGAACCAGCTGGGGAACTCCCAAGGGAAGAAGGCTCAGAGCCCAGGGAGTGGTGGTGGGATGACAATGAATGGTCAGATAGTGAAGGGGGAGTAGACTGGGAAAAGGAGGTAACAGGGCTTAGTGAGCGGGGAGAGTCTGTGGCAGAGAGTAGTCTAGAATCAGAGGCAGAAGTTGAAGCAGGAGAATGGGATGAGAGAAGCCAAGGATCAGAGATGAGTCCAGTTGATGAAGAGTCACGGGTGTCTTCCCCTCCCCCTTTGTCTACCAGAACCCAAAGAGGCATGAAGAGGGTGGAGGAGAGGTTGGCAACACAAAGCCAAAGAAAGAGGGGACATAGACAGCTGTGGGGAGGTGGGGACTTTCAGTCTTGGCAACTGATCCATGGGGCAAGACCTACTGGGGGTGAGCTGCTATGCTCACTGGACCTGGCTCTGTGCCAAGTCTGTGCCAATCATGTTCTTGCCAATAAAGCGTTAACTCCAACTTGAAAGGTGTGGTTCATTGCCGGTTGACTCCCTGTCAAGAAGGTAGACACAGAGGCAATGATAGGCGGAGGAAGAGCTGGTGGTAGTCAGAGCCAGCTCATTCTAATTCTGTCCCCATCCTCCTCCATGTTGAAATCTACTAGGGCAAAACTGAGACTGGGGAAGAGGAAGCTGACAGACAGCACTACCCTCTGGCCTGATTGTAAGTAGGATGGCCGGCAGGTGGGGGGCTGGGTGGTGGCAGACTGAAGATGGAGGGGCAGTGTCCCCATTCTCCCAAATGAGAGTGAGATGGGTGACATATAAATGTTGTTGTTGTTGTTGTTGTTGTTATTATGCCATCTGCCACTGGGTAGATATGGTCTTGGCCAGGACCAGTTTCCCCAGGGAAGAAATCAACAGGCACCATAGACAAAAGCTGGTCAGAAACACCCATTTTTGCATAGATTCCGAGAATCGTCCGCCCAACCCCTGTGGGAAAGAAAATGCTGAACTGGTTGGTTCTGCAGAGCTTCAATCGTCTTCTTATGTGCTTTGAGAGAAAAGGGATGTAAGGAGTTTTTTAAAAAATAAATAAAAAAGAAAGGAAAGGAAAGAGAGAAAAGGAAATGGTCAGGGATTGCAATTAAACCCTGGTGGACTTTGGGCAAATGAGTCCAAAATCAGTGGTCTGAAGACTTCAGCCACAACATCCCTTTTCATTCAGGCTTCTGCTTCGCTGCAGGCAAACTTCACTGTTCAGTGTTTACTCTGCTGGAACTCGACACAGATCAGTGGGAAAGGACAGGGGTTTAATTTCTTCCATGTGTCCCACCAGCACCCTGGCTTTGTTCCCTCCCCGCTTCTTTAATTTAATGGTGGGGGGAGAGCTGTGGCTGAAGAGCTAAAAGGCCTAATTAGAGTCTATGTCAAAAGGAAAAAAGATGACAAGGAGGGCAACTCAATTGATTCCTCCTGACCAAAAAGGAAGAAAGAAGAGGGGGGGGGCAGCGGCAGGGAGGACCTTTAAAGCAGCCCAGCCTTTGTATTTGCTTTGGTATGAAATGGCAGGTCCACCCAGGCTGGGAGATGTAAATGGGGACATAGATGCATAATCATTCGCAATAATTTTATTATTTGTACCCCATCCATCTGAATGGGTTTTCCCCAGCCACTCTGGGCAGATTGCATCATATATAGCAGGGTTATCCAACCCAGGGCCGTCTCGTCCATAGGGGCTGGTGGCGTGCTGCGCCAGGGCGCTGGGCCCCCCAGGGGTGCCCCCATGAGCCCACCGGCATACCGGGTGCCCCCTCCCCAACCCGCCCCCATCCCCACGGGCGGGCTGAAAGCCAGCAGCCCTCACCTCCCGGAGCCCCAGCTGGAGAGCTGGAAGGGCGCGCGAAGCCCCGCGCTGCTCCAGCGCCACACCCCTCATCCCCTGCTCGTCCACCCCCCCCAAGGGGCGGCCAGCGAGGGAGGGAGGTGGGCGGAGAGGCAGCATGCTGGGGGCACCGAGGGGTAGCCGCGCCACGGCGGCCGATCCCTCGAAGAAGAAGAAGAAGAAGAAGAAGAAGAAGAAGAAGAAGAGTTTGGATTTGATATCCCGCTTTATCACTACCCGAAGGAGTCTCAAAGCGGCTAACATTCTCCTTTCCCTTCCTCCCCCACAACAAACACTCTGTGAGGTGAGTGGGGCTGAGAGACTTCAAAGAAGTGTGACTAGCCCAAGGTCACCCAGCAGCTGCATGTGGAGGAGTGGAGACGCGAACCCGGTTCCCCAGATTACGAGTCTACCACTCTTAACCACTACACCACACTGGCTCTCTAAGATGGCCCTGGTCCAACCAGTAGATCGCGATCTACCAGTAGCTCCCCAGCTGATCCTGGTAGTTCGTGGGATCCTTACAGTGTACAAAAATTTACAGGGAAAAGGCTAAAAAGCTCTGTGCAATCCTCGCCCCAAAAAGCTCAACAACTCTGGGCACTTCCCTCCTTAAAAAAAGCTCAACAACTGAGCAATCCACCCACCCCATGCATGGTCCTCCTCCCTCCAATGACAATGGGTAGATAACTGCCAGTTTTTTTATACTGGGAGTAGATCACAGTCTCTTGGGAGTTGGACATGCCTGATATATATGTTTGAATCCTGGAAAGATGAAGGTTCCTTGGGCAGGTGGTTGCCGTTTCTGGAGGATAGTAAAGGTCTCCCTCCCTCTGAAGAAGAAGCAGGTATGCAGATTAGGGGCACTCCTGAATAACATCTTTGTCACTAGAAGGTCAAATGTCTCCTGTGGCTAGGAGGGATATCTACGAGTTTCATCTGGTCCATCAGTTGCAGCTGCTTCCTGAACAGAATGACCACTGCGTCGGTAATCTCAAGACTGCATTATGGCAATGTGTGCAGTGTGGGGCCGCCCTTAAGCCTGGGTCCAAAATCTGCAGCTGGTGCAGGCGCTGGCTACACTTCTGATGGGCGTAGATAGCAGACATCATGGGACACCATTGTGGAAACATCTGCAATGGTTGCTTATCTGTTACCAAAGCAGGTTCAAGGCCCTTGCGATAATTTGTAAGTCCCTGTACAACTTAGGCCCAGGGCATTTTTGTACGTGACCTCCCCTGTTATGGTTATTTCTGCAAAGCAATTTTCTTTAATATAATGCAATTTTGCATGTTACTGTCACTGATATATTATTATTTTTAATGCACATTTTGCTCTAGTGTGCATATTTTTGTCAACATTGCTTAGACGAAGAACTGCATTGCCAAATTTAGAGGCACACAAATCTCAAAGGATGGTTGCGTATTGCCTTGGAAAATGTGAATTAGGTAGATTCATTGTTAAAGGTGAACTACGTCACATTTATCCCCAGTGACTACTGTGTAAGTACTCAGTGACTTGCTTAGGTCCTTGGCTTCTCATATACAACAGTTCCAGGAAGGCCAAACCTGATCAGATCATAGATTTCTCCCTTTTCAAAACAAAACACAAGACAACCAGTATGGGAAAACAAACTTCATTAATAACACACCGAACACTTTACAAGCAAATTCCTAGTTTGGTTTCTGGAAAGATAAACATGCGGTCAGATTCCACTTGCGGATTTTACCACCAGCATTTTAACACACAAACACACACGCCGAGAGAGAGAGAGATACACAAACACACCTCCCTTTTATTGAACAGAGTTAAATGGATCTTGGTGGGGCTGCTTGTTTTCTTAAGTCATCTTCTCCTCCCTGTTGCCTCAAATGACAACCAAATAAATAGAGGAGCCTCTGCCTCCAGCAGAGACTTCACCCCACACACATTTCAGGTAATTGTTTTTAGATTTATGGGCCGCAAGATGCCATCATTCAGCTTTTATTGAATAAACATTCTGTAAATAATCAGAGGTTGAGGGTGTGGGTGGTGAGACATGTTTGGGAGAAGGTGCAGAACACCTTTTTGCGCGTGGGAAGGGGGAGAGTAAAATTAACCCTCCCCTTGGCTCAGATGGGACCAGTCATGTGCAGAAAAACCATTCGGAATTGGTCTATAAATCTGATGCTGTGATTGGCATTGCACAAAGAACAGGCAGACGAGGCAACAGAGGAAGACAACGAGCTACTATTCTGTTGGTCTTGAATGGGTGGGACATTGTGAAGAGTTCAGGCCCAACAGTGGGTCGATCATGCCAACACCTCCATTTTGGGGTAGAGGTGTAGTAAGCAGGGCTGTCTTAAGCATATCTGGCGCCGTGGTGCAAAGATCCCTCTGGCGCCCCACCCCCCCCCGTTTCCCAGAGTTGTCGACCTTTTCCCAAGCCTCTGCGGGGATCGCTCTCATCCAGTGGGGGCTTGGGAAGGAAGCTGCACACCCGCCAGCCATATGGTTGACGGGGCGCAGCTGGCGGGCGTGCAGGAGGGAAAGGGGAGGCCGCCGGCACTCACTGGGGCACCCCTGAGAGGCCGGCACCAGTAAACCCAATGGGAAAGACGGTTCTGGTAGTAAGAAAAAGAAAGAAAAGGTTAGGATGACGGCAGGTTGAGCAAGGTTAAGAGGAGACTGAGAAGAGATATGACAGCCATCTTCAAATATCTCAATGGCTGTCACATGGAAGATGGAGCAAGCTTGTTTTCTCCTGCTCCAGAGAGTAGGACTCGAAGCAATGGATTCAAGTTACAAGAAAGGAGATTCTGACTCAACATCAAGAAGAACTTTCTGATAGTAAGAGCTCTTTGACAGTGGAAAGGACTCCCTCAGGAGGTGGTGGACTCTCCTTCCTTGGAGGTTTTGAAGGACAGATTGGATGGCCATCTGTCATGGATGCTTCAGTTGAGATCCCCACATTGCAGGGGGTTGGAATAGATGACCCTTGGGATCCCTTCCAACTCTACGATTCTATGATCTTATGGATCAAAAGAGCCAGAAAGAGTGGAGAAAAACAGATAAGGTAGATCTGGGAGAGATCCGAGACACCATAGGCAATACTGAACCAGATGGGTTGATGGTCTAAGGCAGTATAATAAGCAGTATAATGCAGCTTCCTATATTCCTGGAGCTTTTGCGGGGGGAGCGCAGGGGGTGTAGCTAAGTGAAAGAGCATCTGCTCAGCATGCAAAAGACCCCAATTTCAATCCCTGGCATCTCCAGGTAGGGCTGGGAAAGGACTCCATCTAAAACCCTATAGAACTGCTCCCAGCCAGTGCAGACAGTTCTGAGCTCAGTGGACCAAGACTCCGACTCTGCGCAAGGCAGTTTCCTGGGGTCCTAAAAGTGCCCGCCCCAAAACGTTGCGCGTTGTGGTTTCCAAAGCATCGCGCCACATCTCTATGCAGCATCTTTGATCCCGGGGGATTAGAAAGTGCTTTCCTTCCCTTTGCACAGGAGGTTCACCTACTTTGGAGAACTGCGGTGATGCAATCTGCGGGCTTAAAAGCCTCTTCCTTGGAAGCTCCAGCTGCTGGCTAATCCACTTACTTTGATAAGTGATCATATATTAGCTCGTTGAGCTTTCAAGGGGGGAGGTGCATGCTTTGCCATGATAAATGCAGCCCATTGGCAATTAACAAATATTGATCTGTGCTGCATTCAGGTGTTGCCTTGCTAATTGAACAGCTTCGCCTTCAATTTTAATGGGGGGAGGGGTCACTTGGTGCCTTTCCAGATTCCACCATGGACTTTCCAAAGAGTGTGATGAATTATTATTATTATTATTATTATTATTATTATTATTATTATTATTATTATCCCTACCTTTCCTCCAAGCAGCTCAAGGTTCTCCTCCTCCATTTTATGCTCACAACAACCCGGTGAGGTAGGTTTGGCTGCTAGACAGTGACTGGCCCAAGGTCACCCAGTGGGCTTCATGGGCGAGTGGGGATTCGAACCCTGGTTTCCCAGGTCTTAGTCAGACACTTTAACCACGAAATAATAATAATAATAATAATAATAATAATAATAATAATAACTACTCTGTCCATCTGGCTGGGTTTCCCCACTACACTGGAGAGACATTTTTATGCAGCAGCAAAACAGAAAGAAAGAAAAAACACCCACTAACGCTATTCTAAGATGCATCAACAGAAGTATCGTCCCAACCAAGGGTGGCAATAGTGCCATTCTATTCTGTATTGGCCAGGCCACACCTGTCCAGTACTAGGTACCACAATTCAAGAAGCGTAATGACAAGCTGGAATGTGTTTTGTAATTTAGGCTCAAGGCTCAATGATCTTGCAGCAACAGCCCCGAAATCTGCCCCAAAGTCCCGCCTTGTAGCCTCTCCACACACACAACTTGCCACTGCGTGTGTGAGTGCCTCACTGCATTAATCTGGAAACGGTGTTGTTTTTTCCCTGCCGGCCGGAAAAAAATTGGTCCTTTTTTTTTCAATTGGCTGCGTCAGTGGCTGTTACTGATTGGTCATAACAGCTCTCTTCTCCTTTTTTGTATTTTTTGGGCACTTTGGCTGACGAAAGCTAGTTTTGGTGCTGCGTGTTAGTTCCAGCGAAGGTATTATTTGTCATTTATTACCAATCTGGCCCTCCTTTAAAAAAGCACGGAGCCCCCCTGGAAAAATCTCACTAAATATTGGGAGGCCCCCTAAAAAAACAACTAAAATTGGGGGTGCTGGGCGGATCTTTGCACCATGGCGCTGCATATGCTAAAGACGGCCCTGACTGAACCCTTCCCTCTTCCCCACTCTTATTCCTGGAATGCCATTCACACCAAGTCCTTCTTGCTCAGGAAGTGAAGCAGGTTGGGAAATGAACTACTGAAAAGAAGTGAGCTCAGCTCTCCTTACCTGTGGGCCCTATGGACAGGGGCGTAGCAAGGGGGTGGGGGGTGGTCCGCCCCGGTTTCCAGGGGAGGGGGTGACACTTTGGCCGCCCCCCACCCCGCATGTCACCTTCCCCCCCTTCCAGCGGCTATTTTTCAGCGTGAGGGGCAGGCCAGTGAGGAGGGGGCATGACACCCCCTCCTCGCTGGCCCACCACCCGCTGAAAAAAAACGCTGGGAGTGGGGGAAAGGGAAGTAGAGCAGGCGTGTTCAAGCCCCTGGTCTGCTTCCCTTTCCCCCCCTTTCCATCGCTTTTTTTCAGCGGGGGGGTGGGCCAGCGAGGAGGGGGCTTCACGCTTGTCGCTGGCATGACACCCCCTCCTCGCTGGCCTGCCCCTCGCACAGAAAAAGAGCCACTGGAAGGGGGAAGGGGGAGGCAAAGCATGTGCTTGAACGCGCCTGCTCTGCTTCCCTTTCCCCCCCTCCCAGCGGTTTTTTTCAGCGGGGGGTGGGCCAGCGAGGAGGGGTGTCATGCCAGGGACAAGCGTGATGCCCCCTCCTTGCTGGCCCGCCCCTCGCACATAAAAAAGCCACAGAAAGGGGGGGAGGGGAAGCTTCCCCTTTTCCCCCTTTCAGCGGCATCCACGTGCGCCGTGAACGTCATGACGATGTCATGATGCACACGTCGTGCCCCTCCCCCAGGGGGGGTGCCTCTGCGCCGCCGCCGCCCCGGGCAGCGCAGAGGCTTGCTGCGCCCCTGCCTATGGATACTAAAATTAGACTCTCCTCTTCATATACGAACAGGACACATGCAAGTAACAAATGCTACTTTCATTTTTACCAGGTTGCATTCTTCTGTGTCCAGTATTGGAAACAATTTGTTCAATATATGTTCATCTAACACCATCAAAATCAATGCATGGTAATTCCCTATTGATTTGGGCTAACGAGATGGGCTGCGTTGCACCTTTTGATGCTGATTTCTTGCGGTCAGCAACAATATAGCCCCCACCCCACCCTATAATGTCCTGATGGCCAGGGAACCTCATTGTTCTGTGCTTGCCTTCTACAATCGTCTGTCGCTTGGTTCACGTTGCACCATCCGAAGCCCACAGCTTACCTGGGGATGTCTCTGGCACGGCTCCATCTTGCTCCTGCTGCTTGTAGCAATTTAGAGCTGAACGATGCCAGCCCAAGCTGGAAGGCGGCTTACTTTCTTACATGGATATGGGCTAATACATGCAGGATTCTGCCTTGGAAAGCCACTTCCGCCCTTAAAAGGAGGTGGGTGTTGTGGGCGGTCACGGCCTCCCCATGCGCGCAGGGGATGGGAGCCTACCCCCTGCACGATTGGGGGATCCTGGCTGCGTCACTCGCCAGGCCAACCAATCTGGTCGGCCTGGGGGTGTGGGCTGCACCATTTAAGCAAAGCGCAGCCGGGAATTCCTCCTGTTCCCTGCTTCCAGCTGCTCTGGTTTTTCCCACCCCCCCACCCACCCTTCAAGGTTTTCTTTTTTCGACCTTGCTATGGACTTCGGTTGGTCGCCGTTGAGGGGCTGGGTAGGAATTTTTCCACTTGGCAAATTGGCAGCAGCCGTTTAGTTTTCGCCTACCTCGTAGCAATTCGTTACAACTCTTGGTTTGGGCGGTTAGGCATTCGAATATTTCTGTAGAAGAGAAGAGGAGAGGTAGCACCATCACCTGCCCCGCATATTGAAGGGTATTCCATTAAAGGATTCTGGGGGGCATGGCCCTGTCCGAAGCCTAGGGAGGTTAGGGCCTAAGGCACGCCCCCTATCGGTGACCCCAGGGGGAGCTCCTAGTTGATGTGCATCAGCAGGACTCCCCCTACTGGTGGTTAACCCTTCCTGGACTCCCAGCGGACGGGCTGGAGTCAGATATAGTTGGTTAGATCCAATGCCTAAGCCAATACCGCTCATCATCTGTAACCAATAAAGTTGTGGCCTTTTTTCTGCCCATTAAGCTTATATATTGTGTCATGTGTCATTTATCTTACCACAGGTGGGGATCGGGACATCGCCACACAATGCAGAAAATAGGGATGAACACTGAGGTGGGGGTGTGTGTGTGAATAGGTAGAAGTGGCTCACTGAGTGGGGTGGAGCTGCTGAGTTAGCTTCCCAGCAGGTGGGTCTCTGGGAAGGGGAGGTAGCTGTGAGGTCAGCATGGTGCAAATGCACTGGCCAGGACACCAGATTGGTTCTGCCAATTTGTTTGCAGAAAGTAGCTGTGCCAGCATAGGGCTGGCAAATTCCCTTGTGCAGTGGTTGGCAACCAAGGGACTTTGGCAAGTGGCCTGGGCATTACTGTGTTGAGAAATGATGCATGTCTAAAAAGTGTGTCACCAACATGAAAAGCTTGGAAAGCTCTGCTTTAGACCATGGGCGATTGATTTATTATTTAATTTGTACACCACTTAATATATTAAAAAGTATCTCTAAGCAACAACAAAGTATTACAAAAAGACCCTGTTACACATAAAAACATCAGTACGAAGTTACTAATCTCTTTGAATCCATATCTATTCATTTTCCTTCTGACACACTCTCCCACTCAGCCTCCGGGATCTCATCCAGGGTCCAAGAAAACTCTCAGCTCAGCCACAAAAGTCTCACAAAAGTTCCTAGAAACAGCGGATATCACCCTAGACTCTTGCTCTCAATTTGCTTCCATGGCGGATGGTATGTCCTTCAGGCTGCCCACAACTGTGTCCTACTGTGATCCATGGGTGCACCCTCTGCACCCAGTTCCAGGTTGTCAATTTTCCCAGGGGGTCCAAAGGATAAGAAGAGGACCTCCTTCCCCACACTACTCTTCCTTCACCCACTGCCCTCTCGCCCAGCTTCTTTTATATGAGATATGTGCTGAGCGACTTCCTGGCCCTCAGCCCATTCTCGCTGTTTCCGTACTATCCAACATTTCTCCAATGAAAATGTTGTTGTTGTTGTTGTTCAGTCGTTCAGTCACGTCCAACTCTTCGTGACCCCATGGATCAGAGCATGCCTATCCTCCACTGCCTCCCGCAGTTTGGCCAAACTCATGCCAGTCACTTCGAGAACACTGTCCAACCATCTCATCCTCTGTCGTCCCCTTCTCCTTGTGCCCTCCATCTTTCCCAACATCAGGGTCTTTTCTAGGGAGTCTTCTCTTCTCATGAGGTGGCCAAAGTACTGGAGCCTCTTGCCATCTCATTTTTGACCACATCCAGCTTACCAAGGTTCATGGTTCTTACATTCCAGGTTCCTATGCAATATTTTTCTTTACAGCATTGGACTTTCCTTTCGCTTCCAGGCATATCCGCAACTGAGCGACCTTTCGGCTTTGGCCCAGCCGCTTCATCAGCTCTGAATCTACTTGTACTTGTCCTCCGCTCTTCCCCAGTAGCATGTTGGACGCCTTCCGACCTGAGGGGCTCATCTTCCAGCGTCATAACTTTTATATGCCTGTTGTCTTTGTCCATGGAGTTTTCTTGGCAGGGATACTGGAGTGGCTTGCCAGTTCCTTCTCCAGGTGGATCACATTTAGTCTAAACTCTCCGCTATGACCTGTCCATCTTGGGTGGCCCTGCATGGCATAGCTCATAGCTTCCCTGAGTTATTCAAGCCCCTTTGCCACGACAAGGCAGTGATCCATGAAGGAGCCAATGAAAATAGAGACATCCTATTCCATAATAATAATAAATTTTACTATTTGTACCCTGCCCATCTGACTGGGTTACCCCAGTCACTCTGGATGGCTTCCAACATATATAAAACATAATAAACATTAAACATTATTTTAAAAAATCCCTTCCCTATACAGGGCTGCCTTCAGATGGCTCAGGGGTCGGATAACTCCATACCTGCCAACATTTCTCCACTGAAAATAGGGACATCCTTAAGGAAAAGCGGGACATTCCAGGTATAAATCAGAAACTTGGATGGCATCTGTAAATCGGGGCTGTCCCTAGAAAATAGGGACGCTTGGAGGACCTGAGTTCCAGCCCTTAGTCCTATAGATGTTCTTGGACTACAAGATCACTGACTATTGGCAATGTTGACTGGGGCTGATGGGTTCTGGAGTTCAACACCATCTGAAAGAGAGTCACAAGCTCCCGAGCTCTGCAATAGGCCCAGGGCTGTGTCCCAGGTAAGTGGATAATCCGTTTTCTGGGGAGCACAGCGGTAGCTCAGTCGTAGCTGTAAATATGTACTGCTGCACTGGAATGAGCCATATCTTATATGGTAAAACAAATGATGGCAGAGAGATGTATTTAGGCCACGAGCCCAGCTCTCCAGTTCTCCAAGTAAACATTTTACTTTTCTCTCCTTCCAGTCCGCAACCAAAATAGGAGAGCTCTGTCTAAAATTAACTAAGGCTCTTTCATCTTCAAGACGTTTAGATTTGTAATTTCAAGCGAGGCACAGAGAGAGGGGGGCTGGTTCTTTTTCTTGCAGCAAACTCCCAAGCATTTCTGCCAGATCAACAGGAGGCTTCACAAGTGGGAAATTGTTTTGTTTTGTTTTTAATCTCCGTTTATCGTCTTTTCTATAATTTTAAGAGTACACTGGCCCAAGGTTTCGTTTGTCAGCGTTTGCAAGAAGCACCGTTGCAAACGTTTGGCCATCTATTAATACGCAAGGCATCGGCAAGAGCTCCCTATGGTGTGGCGTTCTGAGCAAACTTTGATGGGGATGAAACAGAAAGATCTGGTTTTCTCAGGCAGTCAAGGGGGAACTTCTCTCTCTCACACACACACACAAACCACCTCTCTGAAAGGCACCACGTTATCCTTCCTTAGAAAAGCTTCAAACCACCTTTCAATTAGCGTTGCATTTGGAGAGGCTCTGTGAAGTCTTTTGTGTCTTGTCTTCTCAAATATGGGCCGTTTCCAGCTGTGTCCTGGAGGTACCCTCATGGGGGAATGAAGCTATCAGTGGTTACAGGTCACAGCGAACACATTCTGCCTTCCCTGTCTGAGGCAGCATGCCTCTGAATCCCAGTTGTATATGTGAGGAGAGGGCTGCGGCACTCAGCTCCCGTTTGTGGGCTTCCCACAGGCATCTGGTTGGCCACTGTGAGAGCAGAGTGCTGGACTAGATGGGCCATTGGCCTGATCCAGAAGGTTCTTCTTAGGCTGTTACATTTAGGGGAAAGGTGGAGGACCCAAGGCCCTCCAAGTCCTGTCAACCCAAATTATAGGCCACATTGGATGGAGCTGATGGAAGTTGGGAGTCCAAGGACAACTGAGTGTCCTCAGGTTTCACACCCATCTTGAAGGCAAACTCAGTCAGGTGTATTACATCAAGGACAGCCCTTCCCATGAACCTGTGGCCCTTTAAGGCCTCGCCTACAGGTGTCCATTGCTGGTGTTCCCATCCCATCTCCCAGCACACACACAATTTGTGTGTGTAAGAGAGAGAGAGAGAGAGAGAGAGGTGTAGAGAGAGATTGCATGATTCAAAGTCTCCGCCCTTGGACATATTCAAGATTTCAATACCCACACCCACAAATAAAGGGAAAACAGACCTCCTAATATTTTAAAAGGAGCCACATTGCCTTTGGGTCCTTTCTCATTCTACCTCTGTAAAAAAAAAAGATATAGCTGAATATTGGAATTGATTGGTTTACTGTTTAATTCCAGACCCTCCAAGTGTCCCTATTTTCCAAGGACGTCCCTGATTTAGAGAAGCCATCCTGGTTTCTGATTTGATCCCGGAAAGTTCCACTTTTTCTTAGGATGTCCTTCTTTTCATCGGAGAAATGTTGGAGGGTATGGCGTTATCTGACTCCTGAACCGCCTAAGGCAATCCTGTATAGGGATGGGTGAGGTTTTTTAAAAAATGTTTATTGTTTTCTTATGTTTTTATATTTGTTAGAAGCCGCCCAGAGTAGCTGGGGCAGCCCAATAAGATGTGTGGAGTATAAACAGTAAAATTATCATTATGGAATGGGACGTCCCTATGTTCATCGGATAAATGATGGAGGGCATGTAACTCTATGCATTAATGCTATATATTAAATGCTTTGCATTAAATATAGGGTTGCCATAATGTTGAGCATTCGGGCAAAGTTGTTGAACTTTTTTTAATTGTTATTTTAAAAAATGAATATCACCCAAATCTACACTACTGACATGAACTGCCATATGTCTGGATTTTTCCGGACATTTCAGTAAATTCCACCCGGATGCTGCTTAAGGGGCCTGAATAACAGCTATGGAGGAGGAGGAGGAGGAGGAGGAGGAGGAGGAGGAGGAGGAGGAGGAGGAGGAGGAGTTTGGATTTGATATCCTGCTTTATCACTACCTGAAGGAGTCTCAAAGCGGCTAACATTCTCCTTTCCCTTCCTCCCCACAACAAACACTCTGTGAGGTGAGTGGGGCTGAGAGACTTCAGAGAAGTGTGACTAGCCCAAGGTCACCCAGCAGCTGCATGTGGAGGAGCGGAGACGCGAACCCGGTTCACCAGATTAGGAACCTACCGCTCTTAACCACTACACCACGCTGGCAACCCCAATTAAATACCTAGAAGCAAATTCACAATAAGAAAAATTCATATGTGAAAGCAATTAGAAACAATTCCCATGTGTAAAAACGGAAAAAAGAGCTAAAGGCAGTTCCATATGTAAAAACCAATTAAAAATTCCGAACAATTTATAGATTGGGGTAGAGATCTCCACTTGTTGAAAGATGAATGTCTTCACCAGGCCCTATACACATCTCTCCTCCTGTTCCCCTCAATGGTCCGCCTGATTTATTTTATTTTATTTTATTTCTTTTTTAAGCAGAGATGAAGAGAGAGGTGAATAAGGAGAGAGTTTGGCACTGGGGTGTCAAGTACAAAAAAAAAACACCAATTGGTTATGATTTGAGCATATTTAAAATATATATCTATATTTTAAAATGCACCTGTGTTCATAAAACTGATGGAAAGACTTGTGGCAGGTTAGAGAAGAAAAGGAGAGAAAAGGAAAGGATGCAGTGGGGCATTTGCAAGACGGAGGTGTTCTTAACCTGTTTGCAAGTCCTTGGACCATGTATTGCTGGTTGGGGGTGGGGGGGGAGAAGCACAAAATTTAAATAAATGTGGGAGAGGTGGGGCCTCCTTGGAAAAGTGTAAGTCTGAGCAGAGCTTTTGGCCACCTGCCTGGGGTGGATTGAACTTTCCCCTACAATCCTCACTCCGGAACATCCAAGCACAGTGCCGCTCTGATAATTTACTTCTAGAAAGGAAGAGCTGTCTGCTCCTTTTGGCAGCATTCGCCAGCATTTGTCCAGGCAGCGTTATTATGCTGGGATGTTATCTTTGATTTGCAAAAGCAAAAGTGCTGTGTTCTCTTTCCAGCAATTGAAAAGACGGCGAAGTCTCTTGCGTTTCCTCCTGAAGTCAAGCTGCTGGGTGTTTTGTTCTTTCTCTCTCTCTCTCCCCACCCTCCCCCCAACGGAGATCTCTTTGCCAGCAATGAAAGATCTTTCCCTGGCTCTCTTGCCTTTGCTGACACCTGCTGATCAAGGTGTGAGGCCAGATGCTGCTCAGACTTGCATCTAAACTGGGGGGTTGCTCTGTGACCAAAAGGGAATAGAGTGGAACATGGATTCTGCTGTTGTTGTTACCATTTATTACTGCAGGGGCGGGAAATTGAATCTGGTGTGTGTGTGGGGGGGGGGTTAGACTCTTCTACCCCACCCATCCACTCCTATGAGCCACGTTTGACAGGTGGGCCTGGTTTGGTTTGGTTTCAGCTACTCTGTAAAGCTGATCGCCGAAGAATTGATGCTTTTGAATTATGGTGCTGGAGGAGACTCTGAGAGTCCCATGGACTGCAAGAAGATCAAACCTATCCATTCTTAAAGAAATCAGCCCTGAGTGCTCACTGGAAGGACAGATCCTGAAGTTGAGGCTCCAGTACTTTGGCCACCTCATGAGAAGAGAAGACTCCCTGGAAAAGACCCTGATGTTGGGAAAGATGGAGGGCACAAGGAGAAGGGGACGACAGAGGATGAGATGGTTGGACAGTGTTCTCGAAGCTACTAACATGAGTTTGGCCAAACTGCAGGAGGCAGTGAAAGACAGGAGTGCCTGGCGTGCTCTGGTCCATGGGGTCATGAAGAGTCGGACACGACTGAACGACTGAACAACAACAACATTCTGTAAAGCAGACTCGCTTTGCCTCTGCGTAGGACTGGCTCAAACTCTGCAACTACATAGGGCAGGGGTGTACAACCTCTGGCCCGTGGGACAGGATAGGCCAGACCCGACCTCCCCATTTGGCTCACAAAAACATTTTCCCCAAACCATGCCTGATGACATTCCTGTCATCCCAGCAGTGGCGAAGCTGCATGCTCCGGCACCGGGGGTGGAGAGCAGGCAGGGACGTGGCTGCCACAAGCCCCGGGGCATGGTGCACATCCCAGGGTGTAGCCCGCCGCCCGTGGGGGTGGGGCATGTGTCCCAGGGGCACAGGCGTGCGTCCAGGGGCATGGTGCACTGCCCATGGGGACGTGGTGCCCAGTGCAATGGAGGGGTACGTGGTGCTTGTCCAGGGGGCAGCCATGATGGTACCCCCCTCCCTGATGGTGCCAGGGTTGGTGTGGTCCCCCCCACCCCCCATTCCTCCGCCAGTGCATCCCAGGCATCTAATGATTGAAAGTTCCATCCCTTGAAAGCCAGAAATGATTCGTTTGAGAGTAGATGTTTTCTGGGGGTAGGGGGTTAAGTTTGGAAGCTTCAACTGTTTGGGAAGTTTTAATTGTTTTGTTCCAGGACTGATGTGTTTGACACACTAAGCTCCTTCGTAGGAAAGTGTGGGATATTAATCTAATTTATAACAATACTGTGTTTTTCTGTGTATAAGACACAGAAGCTGCTTGTGGGGCCTGCTGCCGGTGCTCTGGCTGCTGCCCAGCTCGCTGCCTCTGCATTCGCCTTGGCCCAGGTCATTGTCCTCATTGTCCTACGCCTTCTCCTCCTCAGAGCAACCCAGGGGAGGGTTGAGCATCCCACCTATGCTGCCGCCACTGTCTCTGTCCTTGGGTACACAGAATCGGATGCCCCACACATAAACTCAGTGGTGGAGCGTACCCCACCTATGCCCAGGGTGTGTGTGGCACCGAGTGGAAGTGGTAGCAGGGTATGTCACTAGAGTGACTGCGTCCTTCTCGGGCACCCTCCAACAGGAGGGCAGCTGAGTGGGATGCGGTGGGCTCCATGCCGCCCCCAAAGATAAGTGCCACCTGGGCCAACCCGCCCCCTCTACATCCCCCTAGCTCAGGGGTTAGCAACCCTTTTCAGCCATGGGACGGTCCACCGTCCCTCAGACCATGTGGTGGGCTGGACTATATTTTTTTTTGCAGGGAAATGAACGAATTCCTATGCCCCACAAATAACCCAGAGATGCATTTTAAATAAAAAAAAAAATTCTTTCGAGTAGCACCTTAGAGACCAACTAAGTTTGTTCTTGGTATGAGCTTTCGTGTGCATGCACACTTCTTCAGATGCACACAAAAGCTCATACCAAGAACAAACTTAGTTGGTCTCTAAGGTGCTACTGGAAAGAATTTTTTATTTTGTTTTGACTATGGCAGACCAACATGGCTACCCACCTGTAAATAAAAGGACACATTCTACTCATGTAAAAACACGTTGATTCCTGGACTGACCGTGGGCCGGATTTAGAATGCGATTGGGCCGCATCTGGCCCATGGGCCTTAGGTTGCCTACTCCTGCCCTAGCTCTATAAGCTGATACATAGGCGGCCCAATCCTGCTTTATTTAGAAGCTGGTTGGAAGTTCCTGCTCAGTTCAGTCCTACTCAGCTCAGGCATACCTGAACTTTGCAGAAATGTGCAATGAACTCCCCACATATCAGCTGGTGTGTGACAGCTTCAATCCTGGTTCAGTCACTAATTGCATTACCTGGCCAACGTGGCCATTCTTTTGAGATGGTAAATACTTTAGTTCTTGAATCCAGGCCACAGACCAACCCTATTGCCCTTAAGACGGGATTTGAAGGATTTGTAAGTGAGAGAACTATCAAGAAAGGTTCCTTGAGACCTTTCCTTCTGCAGAGGAAACATTTAGAGTTATTAGGAGAACCAAGGTGGTTTGGGGCATTGTTCAGTGTTCTAAAGCAAATTGTGATTTTCTCAGGGAATATTTCCTAAATTCTGAAGGGTGAAGGATTGGTTTTCTGTGGTGTGTGTGTGTGTGCACCCTAAAATTTTATAACAGATTTAATGCCCAGGAAACTCTAGGGGAAGGGGATTTTATCCAGATTAAATAATGTGGAACATAATACTGTGGTGTGATATCCACATTACCAGAATTACAAATGAAAAAGAGAGAGTGGTTTCCTGGACGACTCTTGAGGATTTAATGTTTCATTTGTGTGCTACTCAGACTATGATAGAGTGAAAATGGAGTGAAGTAAAGCATGTTAATTTGTCTAGATCAGGAGTGTTGGAGGGAGGGAAAACACAAGTGAAACCAATGATCTCCTGATGGCAGCTGCATAATCTCTCTCCCCATCACAGTTCTTCCTCTGGAAACAGCTCCCTTCTGAAGGCTCCTAAATCTACTGGAAGAAGGAAAGATCACCAGTGTTGCAGCAATGATTCTTCAACATCAACTTCATTGGACAGGTCATGCTGTTTGGATGCCGGATTATTATTTTACAAAGCAACTACTCTCTTCCCAATTTAAGAATGGGGAGTGTAATGCCGGTGGACAACAAAAGAGGTTTAAAGACTCTCTCAAGGCAAATCTTTAAAAATGTATTATAAACACTGACAACTGGGAATCTCTGGCCTGTGAGTGCTCCAGTTGGAGAACAGCCTTCACGAAAGGCTTTCTGGACTTTGAAGAAGCATGGACTCAGTACGAAAGGGGGGGGGGATGAGCTAGGAAGAAGGCACGTTGGCAAAACCTCACTGTGATCAACTCCTACCTGGAAACCTATGTCCCCACTGTGGAAGGATGTGCGGATTCAGAATTGGCCTTCACAGCCACTTATGGACACAGTGTTAAGACCATATTCATGGAAGACAATCTTACTCAGCTACGAGTGATAGGAGGAGGAGGAGGAAGAGGAGGAGGAGGAGGAGAGAAAAGGCATCCCTTGGTGGCCAACACAAGAGTCCCTCCTCCTTCATCCTTGAAGTGTGATAATGCCTCTCGCTCAGGGGCATAGCAAGGTAAATTGGTACCCGGGGGCAAATGCTTTTTGTCACCCCCCAGAGGTGTAGGAAGGTCAGGTGGTACCCGGTGCGGAAAATTTTTTGTCACACACCCACATTGATTACCCCCCCCCTGCAAAAATGGTTTTACGTTATTTCATATTTTCTTACAAAGGAATAAATAACAAGTAATAATAATAATAATAAAACTTTTATTTATATCCCGCCCTCCCCGGCCGAAGTCGGGCTCAGGGTGGCTAACATCAGATACATAACATTGGTATAAAATCAAACAATAATTAAATTACCTCCTAAAAACATCTCAAAATCAAATTAAAGTCTAATTAGATGGCTTTCCACAGGGTCAGGGCTGTGGGTTAACCACAGAGTCTAGGGCTTGCTGATCAGAAGGGCGGTTCGAATCCCTGCCACGGGGTGAGCTCCCGTTGCTCGGTCCCAGCTCCTGCCCACCTAGCAGTTCGAAAGCACATCAAAGTGCAAGTAGATAAATAGGTACCCTCCAGCGGGAAGGTAAACGGGTTTCCGTGCGCTGCTCTGGTTCGCCAGAAGTGGCTTTGTCATGCTGGCCACATGACCGGAAGCTGTCTGTGGACAAACGCCGGCTCCCTTGGCCTATAGAGCGAGATGAGCGCCGCAACCCCAGAGTCGGACACGACTGGACCTGATGGTCAGGGGTCCCTTTACCTTTCCTTAGATGGCTTTCCACAGGGTTAGGGTTGGGAACAGTAAGTGCTCCACTGAACTGAAATTTCAGCCTTCACGACATAGGAAAACAGCCAAGTAAACAGCTATTTTGGTGGAGGAGGGTCAATATATTAACTGATATGCATGAAATTTCATATATAGCTATATAATCCATAGTACAGTAAGATAAGACCTTTGGAGCAGGCATTTTTTTTAAAAAAAAACAAAAACGTTTTTTATGAACCACTCTAGTAGGGCAGTAATTGTTCCTTGATAATTTGTCACCCCCTCCATTATGGAACATGTGGGCGATCCGCCCCCCATGCCCTTCTTGCTATGCCCCTGCTCTCGCTTGCATGGATGGAGATGTGCATATGCAGAAACCTCCACTTTTTGTGTGGTTGGAAGGCAGCCTTGGGGCACAGCATCCCATTTTGCTGCCTGAGGCAAAACAGGAAAGTGCTGCCGCCATACTGCCCCTGCCGAAGCCTCCCTTACCTGGGTTGCACATCTTCCCTGTGCAGCCTATTCCACAAAGTTGAGAGTTACACCCGTTGCTCCTCTTACTTTTGTCCTTGGCCCCATGCAAAACTGTCATGCAGGACCTCCCCTCCCAGCGCCTTCCACACGCAATGGGGAGTAATCAACAGGCTTGAGTGAATCCTAAGTGCCAATTAATTGATAGATTAAGGGGACAACACACACACACACACACACACACACACACACAAATTGCTCCGTGAAGACTGAGAAAGTTAATGCTGATAATTGTTGTGCAGGTGGGATGGAAGATCCTGGGAAAGGGCTCTAGCTTTCTGAAGTCCTGAATATGAAAACATACAGTGAAACCTCGGTTTTCGAACGTAATTCCGTTCCGGAAGACCGTTCTGTGGGATGATGTCAGTCAAGTCCAACATTCTAAGGGAGGACCAAGTGCCACTTTGTGTCAGTTAGCTTTGGTCTGTTGGTCGGTTTGTAGCAGTGGCCCAAAGGGCCATAATAATGTGGATACATGAAAATGGTTACACGTAACACTGGTTCCCATGCATTGCACACTAAAAGAATGTAACAATCTCTGAGAATCAAGGTTTAGTTAGCAATGCTTATTGCGCATGCGTATTAGATTAGGTAATGTACATGCGTACTAAACTGAAATGAGGTAATGAAATATGATTGGTTAAATTGAAATCCTTTGTCTGAAATGTTATAAATACCCCTGCCCAGACCTTTGGGCGGGGTTGCAGTCTTTGCGAAACGATTTCCACTGTAACCCTTATTGCTTTGCAATAAAGAAAGCAAAATAGACGCCAAGCTCTTCTAGTCTCTGAGTTTTATTGGCGTAGCTCAGAAGAAGGGCATTTCGCCCTATGTAACAGGTTAGGCTGCTGCTGCTGCTGCTTAAAGATATGTTAAAAGACTCACTAATATAGTTTATATCTTTTGTTTTGTAACCTAAATATGTACATGAATGAATCTGTCAGTAAATTACTTTACTTTGGTTATTAATCAGATTCATGTGTATCTTTATTTTGAGAGGGATAAAGGGATTGACAATCAAGAAAAGAACGAAAGACTCAAACGAGTCAGCAAGCTGTTTGCTGCTGTGCGGGTTCAAATAAGGAACGTTTAACTCTGCAACTATATTATATAAACGTTCTGGAGAGCCAGTGTGGTGTAGTGGTTAAGAGTGGTAGACTCGTAATCTGGGGAACCGGGTTCGCGTCTCCGCTCCTCCACATGCAGCTGCTGGGTGACCTTGGGCTAGTCACACTTCTCTGAAGTCTCTCAGCCCCACTCACCTCACAGAGTGTTTGTTGTGGGGGAGGAAGGGAAAGGAGAATGTTAGCCGCTTTGAGAATCCTTTGGGTAGTGAAAAGCAGGATATCAAATCCAAATTCTTCTATTCTTCTTCTTCTTCCCACACGTTCGACTTCCGAAACACTCAAAAACAAAGGCACAAAGGGCGGCCTGAAATTTCAATGGAGCAAATTGGAAAAACCTCAACAGAAGCCGTTTGACTTCCAAGACATGTTCGAAAATGGAAGCAATTACTTCTGGGTTTTCGGTGTTCAAAAACTGAAACGTTTGGCTTCCGAGATGCTCGAAAACTGAGGTTCCACTGTACTTGTAACGTACCTGTAAATAATCTTATTTGGGGAATGTGTCGCCAATGAGTCCTCTGGTACATCGGTGGCGGATAAGAAGCCTTTTTAGATCAGCAGTTTCCTTTCCGTTGAGAGTCTGTTCACTGCAAAGACTTATTCTCCAACATACAAAATTGATATAAAAGCTTTCACTTTCATAGCATTTAGAGCTTTTATATCCATTTCTTGTTAGAGGACAAACAAGATTGCTTAGAAAACCTTTCCCCGGGGACTTAGAACTAATTGGGACATTGGGACATATTTGAAAAAAGACTTTAATGGTCGAAATGGATCTACAAGCAATTGTTCCCTGGTGTTATTGTCACTTGTCCTATTTTTCTGCGTTTGTTATTTGAAGTACATTGCCAGTGTATTTTCACATTGGTGGGTGCTATTGCTAATTGTGTTTGATGCGTAGGGCCCTTATGGCGTCTTTTCTACATTGCTGGTGTTCTGAACAGGAGCACTTCATACTGTAACATTTTGTTGGAGTCTCCGCTCATACAGCCTTCATCAATCTGGTGCTTGCCAGATGTTTGGGACTACAGCTCCCGTTGACTCTGATGGGAGTTGTGGTCCAAAGCACTGGGAGGCATTCAGATTAAGAAATGGCCCGCTATTACAATTATATCATCAACATCAGTGATATAACATCATGCATCAAAAAAGGTTTTTAAGTGTGTTAATCATTGCAAACTCTTTAATAGCAGTATATGGTCCTGTATACCTGAAGGAGCATCTCCACCGCCATCGTTCAGCCCGGACACTGAGATCCAGCGCTGAGGGCCTTCTGGCGGTTCCCTCATTGCGAGAAGTGAGGTTACAGGGAACCAGACAGAGGGCCTTCTCGGTAGTGGCGCCCACCCTGTGGAACACCCTTCCATCAGATGTCAAGGAAATAAGCAGCTATCCTATTTTTAAGAGACATCTGAAGGCAGCCCTGTTTAGGGACGTTTTTAATATTTAATGCTGTATTGTTTTAACACTCGTTTCCGGATCCGCCAGAGTGGCTGGGGAAATCAGCCAGATGGGAGGGGTACAAATTATTATTATTATTATTATTATTATTATTATTATTATTATTATTATTATATCAATACTCAGCACGACATTTTACACAACAATGCAATACTATAGAGTGGAACACTTGAAGGAGCTGGGTAAGTTTAGCCTGGAAAAGAGGACACTGAGAGGAGATATGTCAGCCATCTTCAAATATCTCAAGGACTGGCACATGGAAAATGGAGCAAGGTTGTTTTCTCGTGCTCTGGAGGGTAGGACCCGAACCAATGGCTCCAAGTTACAAGAAAGGAGATTCCGACTAAACATCAGAAAAAAAACTTCTGACAGTAAGAGCTGTTCGGCAGGGGAAGAGTCTCCCTCAGGAGGTTGTGGACTCACCCTTCCTGGGTGGCCATCTGTCATGGATGCTGTAGCTGAGATTCCTGCATTGCATGGGGTTGGACTGGATGACCTCTGGGGGTTCCCTTCCAATTCTACACTTCTATGATTCTATGATAATGTTATAGATTGATATGGTTCATGTCAGAGCCCAAGTGTTCATCCAGTCCAAGTGAAGAAGTGTTTTATTCCAGTGTTTTTCAACCTTTTTTGGGCAAAGGCACACTTGTTTCATGAAAAAAATCACGAGGCACACCACCATTAGAAAATGTTAAAAAATTTAACTCTGTGCCTATATTGACTATATATAAAGTAATTCTCTTGAATAGGAATCAAATAAACACAAAGAAAGTATTTTATAATTACTTTATTATGAAATAGTAAGTAAACAGAAATATGAAAAATTATAAAATACTTTATTCAGTGCGCAACCTGGGTCTGTTTGGCTGTTTTTTTTAAATCTTTCGAATTTTTCAATTTTTCCCACGGCACACCAGGCAACATCTCGCGGCACACTAGTGTGCCGTGGAACAGTGGTTGAAAAACACTGTTTTATTCATTCACACATTCGTAACAATCTGACCCCTTTGTCTTTTGTGAATGAAGCAAGTTTCTTTCACTTGTGGAAACCTTTAATAAAAATCCATTTTTTAAAAAAAAAATGTACCTAAAAAGAGTTGTCGCTGTATTGCAAAGAGTGCTTGCCACATTCTTGCCGGACATCTCTAATACAGGATTAAATTCAAGGGTGGGCATGTTGCAGCCATGCATTGAGTGTGCACAGCACCGCTATGACACCACCAAGATTTGTTTCTTGTTGTGAACAGACCTGAGGAAGTTTGATTTAAGGAAGCCTATAAGTTACTGTAATTAATTGGCTGGCTGGCTAACTGGCTGCTTGATTAAGCTCACTAATCAGTGCAGCTTTTCAGTGTTTTAAAAATTGGTTACACACACACACACACACACACATGTAGCAACATAGGAACGTTTGCACATGTGCGCACATGCACACACACCTCCATCATCATGTGCTCATGCTCCAGGATGAGGGAAGCATCAGAGACAGTGCTAGTGAGCTGCGCTTCCAGCAGTGGGGCATGTCAAGTGAGAGGGGTGACAGGCTGCAGTTTGGTGTGGACTCAGGAGGAGTGGGCTTTGGTAAGAAGGAGGAGAAGAAGAAGAGTTTGGATTTGATATCCCGCTTTATCACTACCTGAAGGAGTCTCAAAGCGGCTAACATTCTCCTTTCCCTTCCTCCCCCACAACAAACACTCTGTGAGGTGAGTGGGGCTGAGAGACTTCAAAGAAGTGTGACTAGCCCAAGGTCACCCAGCAGCTGCATGTGGAGGAGCGGAGACGCGAACCCGGTTCACCAGATTACGAGTCTACCGCTCATAACCACTACACCACACTGGCTGAATGAGTAAGGGGAAGGGGCTTGGGAAGGCAGCTTTGGGGAGGGAGGTTGGGGCTGAGGTTGGCCAATGAAGCAAGCAGAAGCCCCAATATACAGAATGAAATAAGTGATAGCCACTTGAAATATGGGATGGGAGCAATGCGAATCATGGAAACAGCAATCAAACCGCTGCTAAATTTTGTGTAGTTGGAAGGAAGGTTGCCTGCCCCTCTGCCATACATGACACATCATCTATCAGTTGCTTCAGACGACTAGTAAAGTCATTTTTTTCCAGGCCTTTCCTTATGCATGATTGGAGCCTGTCATTACAGAATTCCTGTTTTTATCTCTCTTTATAATCTTTTCTAATGCCGCATCACGGTTTTTATGGCGTCGTTTCAACGTTGCATTCTTGTTCACCGCTTAGAAGCCTTTTTTTTTGAGAAATATTAAACTGTTTAGAAATGCTCTTAAACAAACAAAATAAACACAATCTTGGCAAGCACCCGGAGTTTTTAAGATCTCACCCCAGTTTGAATCTATCTGTTTGGGAATTCTTGGAAGGGAGGTTGACGGTGGGTATGTGAGGAGGGGGACTGGCAATGGGGGTCTTGAAAAGCACAAACTCTTCTGTTCTGGCTGCATTCCACGTTTAGTCATTAAACTCTAATTGGTACCACACTGAGCTTGGTATTGCCCTTTGACTACTCCGTGTTTCCTAGGTCATGTCACTTCAAGATGTTCTCTGGCCCCCAGGCCCTTCTATGGCCTGCCCTTGTGAACTCTTAATCCTATCCGACCCCCCCTTCTCCCCCCCCAAAAAAAGTATTAGCAGCTTCGATCGCTCTTGAAACTACTAGATTTTATCCCCTCCCCATGTGCTTAATTTCTCTCTTCCTTCCTTCCTCGTTTGGTGATCATTCAAGTCTGACTTCTGGGAAATTAATGGAAGGGCAGCAGATCCAAGCCATGCATTTTGTGAATAAATTTCTGCCCTTGGTGAATGTTAGAAGATCTCATCTTCTGTCACGATGAGCCTCTCTTCCCCGCTCTATCTGTCCCTTTCCTGAGAAGTTAAAACCACCGCTCCAATATTCGTACACACTTTGTCTTATGCGCATTCAAACCGCATTCATATCGGCACTGGGGCCCATTAAATATTTCTTTACTGAAATGGCATTTGGCAGGGTGTTTACTGGGTACTAGAATAAGGTTACCAGATTTCCCCCCTCCCCCAATGAATCCAGGGACACTTTTCAACTTCCTACAACGGTGGTACCTCGAGTTACGAATTACTCGACATACGAATTTTTCGACTTACAAATGGACATCTGTTGGCGGTTTTAGATGGGGTTTACTCGACTTATGAATTTTAGATGCGGTTTACTCGACTTACGAATTTTTCCGAATTTTTCGTTTCCAATGCATTCCTATGGGGAAATCGCTTTTTTCGACTTACGAATTTTTCGACCTACGAATGTGCATTCGGAAGGGATTAAATTCGTAAGTCGAGGTACCACTGTAAATAGATGGATTTTATGAGGGGAGTGATTTATAAATCTGGGGACTGTCCCCGGGAAACGGGGACGTCTGGGAACCTTATACTAGAAGCAAGTTCGCATGGTAGGAATTTTGAGTTTATTTGAAACTGATGGGCAGAGTATTCTGGACTCCTCCTGCACAGTGCCTAGTGAACTATGGAACTCACTGCCACAAGATATGGAGGGGGCCACTTAGAACTTAAAGGACAATTAGACAAATGCAAGGTAGGTAGGCCTGTTAATGGCTGATAGTCATGTTGCTAGCACTGCCTCTGTTTCCAGTGTTCAGCCTGGGAGTGCTGTTATTTATCTAGCCAAAAGGACACCATTCCAATACTGCACAATAGAGTTCAATTGTGACAGGTGCCCCATGTTTTACAGTGCAAAATTTCCCCGAGTGTTTTAACAATCAATCTAGGGCTCCCATATGTCCAGAATTTCTCAGACATCGCCAGTATTTGGCTGTTGGAAACTGTCCGAGTGGAAATTGCTTAAATGTCCGGGGAAATCTGGGTGTATGGCAGCCCTTGTCGGAAGTGTAGATTTTGGCGAATTCCCTTAAAAATAGATATAAAACTTTATTTTATTTCTCCCCCCCCCCTTTTTTGAGATAAGAACTTTGGCCAAAAAAGCTCAACAACTTTTGTTTCCGGGTTTTCACTTTTCGAAATATGGCAACCCCAGAACAATCCACCGGGAAGTTTGGGAATTGTAGTTCTGTGAGGGAAATAGGGATCTCCTAATAAGTATCAGCACCCTTAATGAACTACGCTTCCCAGGTTTCTCTGGGAGAAGCCATGATTGTTTAAAGTGGTACGATAGTCTTTTAAACATGTGTGCTTGTGGCCACAGTCAACTTAAGTGGATTGTGGCTTTGGCTGTAAATCATACATCATTTCTAACAGAGGCACTTAGTGAACCATTGCAGGAGACAGCTCAGGCTCTGAACTGTACTCCATATCTGGCTAGCAACTCTCACCCCGAGGCCATAAGCACCATGTTGCCACTCGCGCACGTGAACTGACTCAGGCGGTTGATGCTGGGGGCAGCGTGGGCATCCCTTTGACTCTTCCTCTTAAGCTCTGGGGCTACACATACTGTCCTGAACCCCCTAAACTAACTTGCTGCCCTCGTGTGCAGTCAGGGACGGGCTTTGCTAATCTTTGGTAACATGGCTCCTTGAGCGAGGCCGAAATTTGGCACACCCAAATGGATCTTCTCAATTTTGCACCCTCTCAACTCTGCGCCCTGGGGGGGGGGAACCACCTGCACCACCCTAAACCTGACATGAGTGTTATCTGTCCATCATCATCATCATCATCACTTATACCCCGCCCATCTGGCCAGGCCTCCCCAGCCACTTTGGGCGGCTTCCAACAGAACATTAAAAACACAAGAAAACAGGCACGTCCAACAGGTAAGATCAGTGCTTTCCCCCAAAGAAGGTCAACAAGTATGAGCTGAACCCCTAATAAATGGGCCTTCTTCCCCCCTAAAAAAGTTCAACAACTTTGACCTGAACCCCCAAAAGGGGGGTAGATCACTGCCAGTTTTTAACTCTGTGAGTAGATCTCAGTCTCTTGGGTGTTGCCCACCCCTGCAATAAAACATCAAGCATTTAAAAAAAATCCTAAACAGGGTTGCCTTCAGATGTCTCCTAAAAGTCAGATGGTTGGTTATTTCCTTGACGTCTGATGGGAGGGCGTTCCGCAGGGCGGGTGCCACCACCAAGAAGGCCCTCTGCCTGGTTCCCTGTTCTCCTGAAGAAGTGTGCATGCACACGAAAGCCATACCAAGAACACAGTTGGTCTCTAAGGTGCTACTGGAAAGAATTTTTGATTTTGTTTTGACTATGGCAGACCAACAGGCTACCCACCTGAACTGCCAGAAGGCCCTCGGAGCTGGACCTCAGTGTCCGGGCTGAATGATAGGGGTGGAGAGATCCTTCAGGTATACTGGGCCGAGGCCGTTTAGGGCTTTAAAGGTCAGCACCAACACTTGAATTGTGTGGAAGAGAGAAGAATGCCCTCTTGTCTCAGGCAGAAAAATGTCTTGAAGCAGCCCTTTTCTTTCCTCAACCCTCTAAGCTGTCTAAGTTGTTGCTTACACAACAACTCCCATCACTCCTGATCTTTGGCCGTGCCAGCTAGGACTGATGGGAGTTGCAGTCCCACAACATCTAGAGGGGGTCCCATTACGTCAGCTACTCCTGTATACAGCCATATGAATGTCTCTAGAGAGGACATCCCCCAGAGCATCAGGGCCAGAGCAACTGGAAAGCCCCCGTTCTTTGCACCCACCTGCTAAAACTCTGTTTGTATGAAAGCTAGGGCAAGAGTTCTACCATAAACTCATGCACCCAGACCCCCCCTTCTCATAATCTCACTGGTTTCTTCATGAACGAGATGTAGTTACCATATCTCAAGTCTATTTCCAGAAGTTCCATGCCAAGCATTCTAGAACTGAGCACGTCATTCTCATGTTTCCCATATGCAGGCCAAAAGCTGGTTTTATAACCTGAGTGGACAAAAAATGGAGCAAAACATCTCATGTATTGTGTCTTTTTGCAGTATACCTGTATGTGTATTATCGCCACAACCACAGCTGGAGCTTCCGAGTCTCTCTTGTCTTCTTTTCTGGAAAGCAGATGTTGTTCATTAGCTAAAGGACAGCAGAGGGTGTTGCACCGGTAGTTTCTAAGAAGCAAATAAGTTGTTCTCAGAAGGTGAGAAATCTGATGCAGCAGCCAGCAGCAGTTTTTCAAGAGTGACATTTTGGAATGGTAACATTTTCAAGTGCTCAGGCTGAACTTTGCAACTGCAACAGGGTGTTTAGAAGGTGCACTAACCACCTGGAATTGTCTAAGGTGCTACTGGAAGGATTTTTTTATTTATTTATTTTGTTTTATTTTTATTTTACTATGGCAGACCAACACAGCTACCTACCTGTAACTGGAACACCTGGAATTGGAATCTGTAACCCATTTGTTTATGTATTTTTTTCTCCAACCACACAGCCACAGCCTCCTAATCATGCATTATACGGTCATACCTCGGAAGTCAAACAGAATCCATTCCAGAAGTCCGTTTGACTTCCAAAACATTTGACTTCCAAGGTGCGGCTTCTGATTTGCTGCATGAACATCCTGCAGCCAATCGGAAGCTGTGGAGGACGTTCGGCTTCCGAAAATCATTTGAAAACTGGAACAATCACTTCCAGTTTTCGATCGTTTGGCTTCCGAGGTTCCACTGTATCAGACAAATCCCACTTTTCAGACAAATATTCACAAAGAAGCTCACGCCAATTCATTTTTTTTTATAAGAATTTATATTTTCAATAATACAAAAAAGAAAACATACAAATACACATTATAAGAAACACTACAAACAACGACAATATAAAAACATAAAAAAGAAACACATACAACCTTTCAAACCTAATGCTGGTTAGCATCTGTCTGTCTCGGGAGACACTGGAGGAGTATGCCTTTGGGGGCGAAGTGAAACTGTTGGGAGGTTGCAGCGCCTGCTGTGGCTGTAGAAACCGATACAGGAAAGGCATGTTTTGTTGCAGCTGGGGCAGATGAAAGCGACCAGTTGTGTTGCGGCAAATGCACCATAGCGTTTATTCTCTCTGCGTGGCTCCCAGCGGTCATTTCTCCTCCAGTGGATACCTGACTTGACTGCCTCCAGGTGCTGTGGCTGCCTGCATGGGATTCCCACACGGTGGGGTTGATTTTGCCAGCTTTCATGTCATGTTTTCAGACATCTTTGTAACACAGGTGAAATAAAATACAATACAGATAAAAGATAAGAAAAATACAGATAAAAATACAGATAAAAATACAGATAATAAAGATAAAATATAATACAGGTTGTTGTTGTTGTTGTTGTTCAGTCGTTCAGTCGTTCAGTCGTGTCCGACTCTTCGTGACCCCATGGACCAGAGCACGCCAGGCATGCCTATCTTTCACTGCCTCCCGCAGTTTGGCCAAACTCATGCTAGTCGCTTCGAGAAAACTCCATGGACAAAGACAACAGGCATAATACAGGTAATAGATAATAAAAGGTAGGTAAAAAAGGTAAAGAACCCCTGGGGGCTTACATCCAGTCAAAGGTGACTATGGGGTGTGGTACTCATCTCGCTTTCAGGCTGAGGGAGCCGGCGTTTGCCCACAGACAGCTTTCCAGGTCATGTGGCCAGCATGACTAAACTGCTTCTGGTGCAACGGGACACTGTGACGGAAGCCAGAGCGCATGGAAACACCGTTGGATGGCCACATGTTTTCTACCACTGATCTACTGGGTATCTAGAAGTTGGAAGCTGGGTTTCACATGAAGAAATTGCTCCTGACAGCAAGCTTCAATTGATCTCCTCCACAGACAAAAATTTGAGCCCAGGAACAGAGCTAGGGTTAACTACAATGCTCTCCAAGTTTACTAGTAAAGGTTTAAAAAGGTAAAGCGCCCCGCCCCCCCGGATGGTTACGTCCAGTCAAAGGTGACTATGGGGTTGTGGAGCTCATCTCACTTTCAGGCGTTTGTCCACAGACAGCTTCCCAGGTCATGTGGCCAGAATCAATAAACCGTTTCTTGCACAACGGAACACCGTGACGGAAGCCACAGCACACGGAAATGCCATTTACCTTCCCGCCACAGCGGTACCTATTTATCTACTTGCACTGTGTGCTTTCGAACTGCTGGGTTGGCAGAAGCTGGGACAGAGCAACAGGAGCTCACCCCATCGCAGGGATTTGAACCGCCGACCTTGCTATCAGCAAGCCCAAGAGGCTCAGTGGTTTAGACCTCATCGCCACCCGCTTTAATACACATAAAACAGAGGGGGAAAGCAACACAAAGTTCTTGCACATGGAACAGTGTTTCTCAGCCAAAGCCAAACTCAGGCACAATGGCAGGATACTCCATTCCATTCCTTCCCAGTTTTCCACCACCCTAACAGTCAATCAGCACTCATTGGGTTTTTTAGTAGGGGGATTCCTCCTAGAGTTTTCTTAAAAACAAAACATAAAAGGACTTCTGCAAAGTGTTGGGATCCCTGCCCTTCCTATCAATGGTGCTGCTTTGGCTATGTAAGCAATGACACTCACCTCTGAACATTAGGGGGCAAATTTGAATGGTATAATATATGATGTTCACCCCCATCCCTCCCAGAATCACATGCATGTACATTTTGATATTTGGCACCCTTAATATCAAAGATATGATTTTTCAAGTTTCAAACCTGAGTTTGGGGTGCCTCAAGGACAAGTCTGAAAAGCTCCATGTTTTGACTATAAAAAGTTGGCTTCCACAAGTGAGATCGGCTTGAGATCATGTGAGTTTCACAAAAATGAACGCGTGAAATCCATCTTTCTAATTTGTATGTACTTGCAGAAGAAAACTCGTTTCAAATACAGCGTGGAGTAGCTGGGAATCCGAGCTGGTCAAGGAAATGGGACCCGATCAGTTCAGAACTGGAAGACCAGGATCTGAACCGGTGTTAAACCTTGAGAGCACAACCGAGCCAAAATAAGTTGCTTTCCAACTTCCCCAAAGGTTGAGCCTTAGTAGCAGTTAGTTCAATTCTCAATAGGAGTTAGGCTGGGGTAGCACACTACCCTTTCAATAAGAGGCTGCATGTTCAAAAGTCTCCCATCTCCTGTGAGGCTTACCATTTTCAGTAGCCAATACAGGCACCTACTGCTGCAGAGGCTCCTTTATTGCAGCACGATCTTGCCAAGGAAAGATCTCCCTGATGTCGCCATCTACTAAAACTCATGGAAAAACACCTTGCTTTTTCTTGCTAATAGAGAGAATAAAATAAAATAATGTAGCTGCTCAGACTGCTTCCATCCCTGACTTTATCAGTCAGTTGCTGCTTTTACTTGCTTTTTTTCCACCCCGCCCCAAGCCCCAGTCAGTTGCTGCTTTTACTTGCTTTTTTTCCACCCCGCCCCAAGCCCCAAGCCCCGTCCCATGCCAAACTTAGGACAAGGGCAGAATGCAAGTGGTTTTACTGGAGCAGCACATTTTCCAGCTGTGACTTAAGGCTTTGTACCTAGTTAGCCAGCAAATCTACGCAGAGCTTTCCCTGCCACCAAGCGAGCAGCAGGCTACGAACTTGGCACTGACAGAAGGCTGCAAGAATTCTCTCCAGCAAACGCTTGACTCAGCTTTTGATGCTGAGCCATAGGCAGAGGCTGGGGCCAGGAGCACCGAGTAGCCAATCTGGCTTCGGGAGGGACTCGTTACATTTAAACTGGCAGCGGAGTTTCCAGAATTAGCCTCTCCCTTTGCCCAGCTATCCCAAACATTTCAGGCATCCCCTTTTCCCTTCTTGCCAATGGCCGGAGATGAACTTTGGACTTGAGTGACATCTTGCAGCTGGGTGAGCTCTTTATTTAACACTTTCCAAGAAGGAATATTGGAACCGATCTGCCTTTCGTCATGGCCCTTTTTTTAGACGCGAACTGGAAGGGTCCGAGAATTGATTGTACAAGGCATGTTGTGATTCGAGGACCCTACTCCCGCATGTCAGAAATAAAACACAATGACGCATGATTTTAAGTTAATGGAGGAAAAAAGGCCACAACTTTATTGGTTACAGCGTGTGAGTGGTATTGGCTTAGGCATTGGGTTGAACAGACTATAATTGACTCCCCCCGCAGAGCGTGGAGTCATTCAAGGGTTAACCGCCCATGAGGTGGAGCTTGTTGATGCAAGATACAACTGGAAGCTCCACCCCCTGAAGTCACCGGAGGTCGTGCCATGGCCCCTAGCCACCAACAGGGCATTGGACAGGATCCACGACCGCCGGATTCCTTTACGGAATACCCAAACTTTAGGAGGGTTAGGCGATGGCCCGAACCTATGCCCTCCGATACCACACTAAACCCAATGCCTAACCGCCAATCTAACATAGTTGTGACAATTTGCTACGAGGTAGGCGAAAAAACCAATGAGGCTGTGCCAATTTGCCACTTGGCCAAAATTCCTACCAGGACCCTTGTACAAACAAGGTGACCAACCGCAGTCCATAGCAATGTCCGGCGGTGAAGCGACGCAGAATGGCGGAGAGGTGCCGCCGCGGCTGCCCAGGTGCAGCAAATCCCCGCCCCCAAGTCAGCCCTATTGGCTGACTGCTAGGGGCGCGGCGCGGCGGCGGGGCTAGGTAGGGCTGGGGCGAAACGCCCCGCCTCAATGCTGGAGCCGGCTCCCGCTCACAACCCCTCCCCTCGCTAAGGAGGAGAGGCTTTTCCATGATCACAGGTTGAAAAGCGCAAAAAAAGGGGGAGAAGTAAGATTCAAGTGGATAATTATCCTACCTTTCACTGTTTAGGATCCTGAGCTTCTTCAAGGAGCTCAGAGCTTCATGTAAGGCATTAATCTATTCATAATTCAAAGTGTTGGTGTTGACCTTTAAAGCTCTGAACAGTCTCAACCCTGTATACCTGAAGGAGCATCTCTACCACAATCATTCAGCCCAAACAATGAGGTTCAGCTCTGAGGGTCTTCACGTAGTCCCCTCACTGCGAGATATGAAGTTACAGGGAACCAGGCAAAGGGCCTTCTTGGTATTGGCACCCACCCTGTGGAATGCCCTCCCATCAGATGTCAAACAGATTAAAAAAAATAACTGACTTTTAGAAGACATCTGAAGGCAGCCCTGTTTAGGGAAGTTTTTAAGTGTTGATGTTTTATTGTGCTTTTAATTTTGTTGGGAGCCACCCAAATGGGGGGGCATATTATTATTATATTATTATTATTATTATTATTATTATTATTACAGTCGTACCTTGGTTGACAAATACCTTGTGACTCAAATGTTTTGGCTCCCAAACGCCGCAGACCCAGAAGTGAATGTTCTGGTTCGCGAATGTTCTTTGGAACCCAAATGTCTGATGTGGCTTCCGAGGCTTCTGCTTGGCTGCAGGAAGCGGCGCCTTGGTTTCCAAACATTTTGGAAATTGAACAGACTTCTGGAATGGATTCCGTTCAACTTCCAAGGTACCACTGTATTATTATTGTTATGTTGTGACCACCATGGCTATGTAGTGATTTTAATCCAAGCCTAATGCTCTAGAAAAGCAATGACAAACCTAGACAGCATCTTAAAAAGCAAAGACATCACCTTGCCAACAAAGGTCCGTATAGTTAAAGCTATGGTTTTCCCAGTAGTGATGTATGGAAGTGAGAGCTGGACCATAAAGAAGGCTGATCGCCGAAGAATTGATGCTTTTGAATTATGGTGCTGGAGGAGACTCTTGAGAGTCCCATGCCTGCAAGAAGATCAAACTTATCCATTCTGAAGGAGATCAGCTCTGAGTGCTCACTGGAAGGACGGATCCTGAAGTTGAGGCTCCAGTACTTTGGCCACCTCATGAGAAGAGAAGACTCCCTAGAAAAGACCCTGATGTTGGGAAAGATGGAGGGCACAAGGAGAAGGGGATGACAGAGGATGAGATGGTTGGACAGTGTTCTCGAAGCTACTAACATGAGTTTGGCCAAACTGCGAGAGGCAGTGAAGGATAGGCGTGCCTGGCGTGCTCTGGTCCATGGGGTCACGAAGAGTCGGACACGACTGAACGACTGAACAACAACAACTGCTCTAGATCAGGAATCTCTCCCAAGAAATCTCTAAAAATTTCTGTTGTCCCCCGTAAGAAAAGTATTTGGGCAGTGCTACCTCCCAAAAGGTTACGAAATCTGGACACACCCACACCCACACACCTTTTCCTTCTCCCTAAAAAAAGCTCAACAACTAAAAACGAACCGAACCCCTTAAAACGGGGCATTTCTCATCCCAAAAAAGGTCAACAACTTCGAGCTGAACCCCCCAAAATGGGGGTAGATCACTGCCAGATTTTAATTCTGAAAGTAGATCACAGTCTCTTGGGACACCCCTGCTCTAGATCAGCAGTGGGGAAGTAAGGTCTATGGGCTTAATTAGAACCACCAGGCCTCCCCAGTTGGCCAGTGAGGACATTTTGCCCAAGCCATGCCCACCTGCTCTACAGGTGTGAAGCAGGTTAAAGATGCAGCTGTGCCAAAAGGGGACTTGCAGGCACCACCAATGATCAGCTGATCGGTGGCACCTTCAGAGCCCTTTGCAAAGGTTGAACCACGAGGGAGTAAGGCATCAGTTTGAAACTTCTTGCACCACCAGGGCCTTGAATCAGAAAAAGGAACTGCAGTAATCGGTCAGCATTTTTAGCCAATGAGTGAAGTCAAACATATAGGTCGCCAAGGTGTTGTTTGGACACCAGGCAATAGGAATCCCTCGAGTCCTAAAGGAATGTTGTTTTGCTCTCTCCTTTAGTGCATTGGCCCTTCTTTTGTCTCATTTTCTCGTCCTAGGAATCTCCCTAGTTTCCCTTCCTTCCACCCTAAGTATAGGATTTTTCCGGGTACAGAATGGCAACCTAGGGTTTTGTTTAGGGTTAGGACTGCAGAAAAACAGAGTTCTTCTGCCTTTAACAGCTGTGTGGCAGACAGAAATTCAAATCTTTTCTAGCATGGAAATGCAATTGGGGAAAACGCTTCACCTGTTTACATTCTGTCTGTCAGATACCTTATTTTGTGTGTGGACACCAAATTATTTCTCGGCCCTCCACTCCAACTGCAAAAATGGGCAGAAATTGGCACGGGACACATATGCAAATCTGTGTCCTCTTTTATGAGTCTGTCTAAGGTCACAATCCACATGCAGTGTACTGGGTCCAGAAAATCTGTCGGCGCCCCCGATATTTCCCACTGCAAAGATCCACACCACCACCAATGATTTAGTTAACAAAATAGATCAGACCTGAGGACTCCAGCAGCTTTTGGTAAGGAAAAACAGTGATGACCTCTTCCTGCTGGGACAACAATTGGTTTTAGCAGAGGTCTGACATCTGGAAAGTCCATTCACTCCATTTCAGTAATTACTGATTTTGGAACTTACTTGGAAATAGATCCAACTCAAAACAGTGTGACTTATTTCAATGGAAATGTATTCAGGATCAGGGACCCAGTTGACTTCAACAAATATCTACAAAGGCACAGTTCCCACAGTATTTCTTCCCTTTTTATGATCATCCCAAAGAACACCCTCGAATGAGCAACCCTGTCCCTTGAGCTGGCAATTCACAGACCTTGGAAGCTGTAATTTTTGTGATTTTGGAGGTTCATTTCATGAATGCACCATCCCGCCTTATGGCCCAGATGATGCCTTCAAAATATCTTTCATTTAATGTTCTATTGCAAAAACAGACCAGGATTAAAACGATGAAGTCTCTCCAGGAACAAAGGACACTATTGGTGCAGGCAGACGACCCGGAGTATAAGAAAGTAAGAAGAAGAAGAAGAGAGAGAGAAAACCTGGCTTATTCAGCACAATCAGGGAGAAACTTGAAGATCCATTGGCACCGGCTTTAATTGGGAAGCAGCTGTTTTCTTTGCCCTTCTGTCCGGTAGAAGGAAGCTGACAGATGGCAAAGTGTGAGCCAAAGAATAATATGTGCAAGCTTTGTCTGCCCCTAGAATTCATGGGAAGAGATATTGGGGAAATAGGTCTGTCCTAAAATGAGCCCTTTGTTGTCTGTGCTGATGTCCTACAGTGTTTCCAGAAGCTAAGAGGAGTGTGGGCTCCAAAAGCAGGCAGACCCAGCAGACAGTGAGACTTCCATCTCTGGGATCAGAGGAGGTGTCTTTGCCCTCCTTCTCCTTGGATTCAAGCGATCGCTTCTCTGAATTACTGGCAACCCCAAAGAACCCTCCTCTTCTGCCCTACCAAGACCAGGAACTGCAGAAGGCATCCCATCACCAATGAATAGCACAGCCCCTTAAACTTCTAAGTAGATTCCCTGCAGAGGAGAGGCTAAGATTTGCCCATACCTCTCCCCACAAGACTATGTAGTAGGTTTGTGGAGCAACCACAATATTTGCCTTCTGTCTGCACCTGTAGCATTTGAAAGCAGCACAATCCACATCAGATTCATCATTCCAATCTGATTTGTTATCCTGGTCCAGATCTGATTTGTTCAATCCAAAGCTGTGTTTCACCTTCATTGCCTCTTGTCATGCTGAAGGAGCATGACCAAAACACTAACCCAAGAGAGTGAGGTTCAAGATGCTGCAAGGCAAAGTCAAGCAAAGAGAATTGGTTGAGGTCCAAAACACAATCCAGGCCCTCCAGAAGTTGCTCAACGACAACTCCCACTATCCTTGATCATTGGCCAGGCTGGCAGGGGCTGATGGGAACTGCAGTTCAGCAACGCCGGTTGACCATTCTTGGCGCAGGGCGAAACAACCATGAAAATTCCTGAAGGGAAGACCTCACCACAAAGATTGAACACTCCTTCCCCTGCAAACTGCCAGCCCCAATCCTAGAATATCCTTCCACTCTTGTCTTACACATGGGGCGGAATAGCTCTGGAAACATCTGTCTCTGCTGAACTGCCAGAGCTTGCTGGCTATTGCTAGCTTTGCTTCTGAAAGTCTCACCATGATGACATTTCTCCCTAGGCTTTGGAGTTCAGGATTGCCTGCTCGTAGTGAAAGGCCATTATTCAGTGGTCGAATGCATGCTTTGCATACAGGATGCCCCAGATTCAATCTGCAGCATGACCAGTGAAAAAGAAAGATCTCTACCTATGACACATCAATGGCCCAAGGCCGATGTGGAGAGGGGGTGTCGATTGAGGTCAGTCCAAAGGTCCAGAAATAAAGGTTTAGAGGGCTGCATTTGGGCACAGGGCCTGAGATCCCATACCCCTGCTTTTCATGGTAGCAATGTTTCATTTCGTTTATATCGCTTTTCCAGCCTGCCCAGAAAATGTCTTAGACGTGGCAAAGGAGACCAGGAAAGGTGTGGGGGAGGCATCTGAGCTGGGAGCAAAAGATCCTGCAGGCAAAACATTTCATAGCAGAAGGAATGACAAGTTTCATGGGATGGTACCCCTTTAAGAGAAAATCTGAAAAATGCTCAGGAAGGCTTACGAATGGGCACCTTCAGCTTAAGCTCCACCAGCACACTTCATGGTGATGCAGAGCATTGGTTAATGAGCAGTTATGGATTAATCTCTTGCAGTGTATCAATCGAAGAGAGGAAGTGCTTATAATCCATTTAAAAATATATTCACGCCCCTGCCTCTGCTGCAGCCTCCAGTGGCAGCCAGCACATGTCTTTTTCCTGATGATAACATGTCATACCAGGAAATAAAGTGCCTTAATCAAATAGACTGTGTAGTAGACAGGCTCCACTTGAGGGTTGGGTTAAAGAAAGAAAGAAAGAAAAAGAACACTTTCTTCCATGCATCCTCAATTATGTTTGGAAGTACAGCTGATCAGAACTGGGTGCATTCTGTATTTTAATAAAGAAGCAATTGGAATTATGCACAGCGGGTGGCACTGTAGGTTAAACCACAGACCCTAGGGCTTGCCGAACAGAAGGTCGGTGGTTCGAATCCCCACGACGGGGTGAGCTCCCGTTGTTTGGTCCCAGCTCCTGCCCACCTAGCAGTTCAAAAGCACGTCAAAGTGCAAGTAGATAAATAGGTACCACTCTGGCGGGAAGGTAACAGCATTTCCGTGCGCTGCTCTGGTTCGCCAGAAGTGGCTTAGTCATGCTGGCCACATGACCCGGAAGCTGTACACCGGCTCCCTCGGCCAGTAAAGCGAGATGAGCGCTGCAACCCCAGAGTCGTCCACGACTGGACCTAACGGTCAGGGGTCCCTTTACCTTTACTTAATTATGTGACTAGAAAACCAAGACTCTGCAGCCTGCATACATTATGGAAGCCCAGCATATTGACATCGTTTCCCCCTCCCTTGTTTTTGCACATTTTAAAGAAATCTCTGCATGGAATCAGAGAGGCCTGTTTAATGTAGGAAATCAGAGAACGAGCCTCCGCAACAGAGGGCTGCCCAATCTTTGCTTGAGGGTCTTCCTATTATTTCCCCCCTGCTTCTATTCATCCTTGGGAGATAGGAAGGGCACCAAAGACTCATTCGAATTGTGTTGAATGGAGGAAGAACCAGGGAAGGCGAAAGAAAGGACTTGTTCACACACTCCCACAAGACGCAATGAAGGCCACCAAGTTAAATGGCTTTTAAAGAAGAGTAGATAAATTCCTAGAAGGCAATAGCGACTAGCCATTGGTGGCGATGTTCCACTGTTAGAGGCCATTTGGCCCTGAATAGCTCCTGTGGGAGCTATTTGGCTATTTGGCCAAACTGCGGAAGGCAGTGAAAGATAGGCGTGCCTGGTGTGCTCTGGTCCATGGGGTCACGAAGAGTCGGACACGACTGAACGACTGAACAACAACAAGCTCCTGCTCACCTAGCAGTTCGAAAGCATGCCCAAAAGTGCAAGTAGATAAATAGGTACCACTCCAGCAGGAAGGTAAATGGCCTTTCCGTGCACTGCTCTGGTTTCGGTATTGCATTGCGCCAGAAGCGGCTTAGTCATGCTGGCCACATGACTGCGGACAAACTGTCTGTGGACAAACGCTGGTTCCCTTGGCCTATAGAGCGAGATGAGCGCCGCAACCCCAGAGTCATCTGTGACTGGACTTAACTGTCAGGGGTCCTCCCCCCCCTTTTTTTACCAATTACTGGGAATCACCTGTGGAGGAAGTGCTGTTGTGCTCAGGTTCTGCTCGTGGGACTCAGCTAGATTGGTAAAGAGAAGATAAAAGACTTTTTATGTATGCAACAATGGCAGCGAGAATGCTACTAGCCCAGAGATGGAAGGAAGGAGGAGTACCAACAAAAGAAGAATGGCAGCTGAATGACAGAGTATGAGGAGTTGGCGAAACTGACGGGGGAGATCCAAAACCAGGAAGATCACATATTTACTAAAGATTGGAGTAAATTTGTAATTTACTTAAAAGACCACTGTAAACAGTTAAAATCTTTGGCAGGGATGTAAGGACACTTGTAATGTGGAATTATTTGTAATAATTATGGGTAATTAATAGAAAGATAATAGTAAAAGATGTGGCAAACTAAAATTTTAATATGGAATCCATGGCGGGAAGGAAGGAGGTCTGAAGGTTCAAAAGAACCTTGTATTTGAATGTTTGGAAAAATTATGTTTTATATGTATAAAATTGTCAAAAACCTAATAAAAATTATTTTAAAAAAAAGAAAAAAGAAAAAGCATTTTATATGTGTTGTATATGTGGTCCAATACTGTGACACCAGATGGTGTTGTGGAGTCCCATCTTTCCCTACCAGATTTCCCCATATGAGTTTACAACTGAATCGCTTCTTTGATGTGTCTAGATCAGGGGTAGGCAACCTAAGGCCTGGGGGGCGGATACAGCCCAATCGCCTTCTCAATCTGGTCCTCAGGCAGTCCGGGAATCAGTGTGTTTTTACATGAGTAGAATGTGTCCTTTTATTTATAATGCATCTCTGGGTTATTTGTGGGGCTTGCCTGGTGTTTTCACATGAGTAGAATGTGTGCTTTTATTTAAAACTAGATCTCGGGCGTGGCTGCGAGAAGCGAGCGGCGCTGTTGCTGGGGAGGCGATGTTGACGCTCTCAGCCCGGTCTCTTCCGCGCGCGCGGCCAGCCTTGCAGACACGCCCCCTCGCTCTCGTCCCCGCCCCCGCCCCTTCCCGCTCTCACGTCCGGGCATTCCTTGGCTGGCTTGCCGCCTCCTCGCTTACTGACAGCCAGCCGGCCCCACCCTTCCTTCCTCCCTCCCCTCCACCTTCTCCTCGCGCCGACCTTTCCCGAAGTGTCTCTGCGTTCTAAGTCCCAATGGCTGTCCGTGGGGCACATGCGCAGTAGCGCAAACCCACGGACACAGGGACTGGACGCAGAGACACTTGGACTTCATTATATAGGGTGCATCTCTGGGTTATTTGTGGGGCATAGGAATTCGTTCATTTCCCCCGCCAAAAAAAAAATATAGTCCAGCCTGCCACATGGTCTGAGGGATGGTCGACCGGCCCACAGCTGAAAAAGGTTGCTGACCCCCTGGTCTAGATCCAGCCCTGGAGTACATGGGGCATTGGTCTGATCCAGTGCCACAGACAAATATGATATTTTCTTCTGAAGTTCTTGACTCTGCAATAGCAGATCTGTGCTCTTGGATACTTGAAGGGACTTAGGGTCCTTTTACAGCAAGTAATTGTAACAAAACCTTGGCTCAGTGGTAGTAGTAGTAGTAGTGGTTGTTTAAGTCAGGGATGGGCAACCTTTTTTGTTTGAGACTGATGGCTACATTCCCATCTGGGCAACCCTCTGGGGCCACATGTAGGTGGTGGATAAAGCCAGGGAACCACAAATGCAAATTTTACCCAGTAGTGGAGACTAATTTCTACATATGTGCAAACACGCATCCCTTTGTATCCTCTATCCTCTATCCGGGCAACCCAGACATGCTATCAGAGTTCAAGGACAAAATTTAGCTGATTAAAAATACTTAAGGAGGGTAGGAAGGAGGGTGGATGAGGGGTGTGGCCTGGGGAGAAGGGGCGTGACTTGGGGATGCAGGGGGGCAGACAGAAAGGACTCGAGGGCTGCATTTGGCCTTTGAAACTGGTGTTCCCCAACCTTATATTAAACATATTATCCTATCTCCCGCTTTTGTTATGTTTAGAGCTAGAAGTCACAGGGAGGGGGGGGGATCCAGATTGGGACTGTGCCACACAGGGACAGAGGTGCAACCCTTTCCTGCTGCACTATTCCCCCGCCAGAAATCCCCCAAGATGTCGCCGCAACAAATAGCGCCATTTAAGGGCCAGTGGCATCGCAGGTCTTCCCTCTCGTGGCTGCTATTTATAAACAAAGAGAAAGCGAGCAGGGAGGGAGAGGAAATCATTGTCTCGTTTGGCCCTGGCATTCATGCACTGAAATGTCATCTGGACTGCCAGGTTATATCCGCTGCATGATATATATTGCATTGCAAACAGCCTCACTTTGCATCCAAAGCTGGCCTAGCCTTGATCTGTGATCAGCATCCGGGGGGGGGGGTATTTCTTTTGGGGGGGGAGGGGGAGGACAAAAAACACTTTTGATCCCCCCCCATCACCAGTTTACTTAGCTGTTCTTTGGTTTCTTTGCACATTGTGCCCTAAAGGTTGGCACAACTCCCCTCACCCCACAAGCCGTGGCTTAAAGTCATTGATGTCAACGTTTCAAATTATTTATCTCTGTCTGAGTCAGCAGTTCAGCTCGCATGACAGTTTAGTTCAGTGAACAAACCGAATTGCTTATTTATAAGCTGGCTTCCCAACAGGGATCCATTTTTATGGTTAAAATTAGTTAATTGCCTCCCCCAACCACCCTCCCACCCTTTCCTCCTCCGTTCAGTTTTCCCTTCAAGTAAAGAGAGGTCATTGATTGCTCACAACAGATTTACTGTGTGTGTGTGTGTGTGTGTGTGTGTGCGTGTTGGGGACGTAACGGGGAGGAGACAGCTTATTTGAAACATCCAAAGCTGCGCCAAAGAGGAAATCCTATGGTAAAGGAAAATCTGAACATTTCACTCTTTCTCTGATATAAGCAAGTCTTGCTGTGGGTGTTTGGACAGCAAAATCCCCACTCTTAGTGCCTGAAAGCTAACGTATTCTTTCTCACCTCTTTGCCGTTTATAGATGGACAACCCGAAACTAAGTCCACCTTGGGTTCTTTATCTCCTCTTTTGTTCAATATATTGATTTTGAGCTTCCTCTGGTTTTCTGAGACAATGAACATCTGTGTTTCAGGAAGAAGACATCACCGTCACTTAAGGAAACACCACCTCCCAATATAATCCCCTTGCCTTCTGAAGATTTCCATAGAATCATAGAGTTGGAAAGGGAGCCTAAGAGTCATCTAGTCCCACCCCCTGCCATGCAGGAATATTTCTCTTTCTGAAGGCAGGCTGACAAGCACATGTTTGCTTCCTAGCAGCAGTTTTCTCAGGTGCTCCACAAAAAGCATGAGCAAGCCAGGAATTCTTCTCTGGCTTGGATTTTAATGTGAGGCAGAGAAGAATTTGGGGGCTTCCAACATTCGCTTCTCCTCTGCTGCAAGTGTTAACAACCTCATTTCTGGATCTCAGCCCGGCATGCCATGACTGCATCTCTACTGAAAAGCATGAAGGCCAGTGAGTTTAATAACCTGATTGACCTTGGTGAACTTTCCCCCTTTGACCATTGGAACAAGCCTGTGTCCCAAGATGTCTTTATTCCTAGCCTTGTGCAGTCTGGAGACGGCAAGCTGTTTTGTTAACTTGGCAGCAACAGGGAAGGAAACTCCTGCATTAGCAGCGTAAGCAGAAAGTACGAGGGCGTGAATTTGAAGAGCATATAAAATATGAAGGAGGCCTGTCAACTCAGATTAACCTAGTCAGCCATTCTTAAAAATAAAATTAAAAAAAATTGTTGCCAGGGAAAGACAAAGAGTCATGGGGCAGCATTCTTACAGTTATAGGTTGATGCATGCCATTTTTTGCATGAAGCAAAAAAATAATAATAATTCCATATTCTGGTGGTGATGTTTCAGTAGAGGTTGCTAAATTAAATTCATAGGCAGTGGTTAGCAATGGCAGCAGTGGCTGTGAAGAAGAAAGTCACCACCTGTTGGTTCCATTGCATCCCTACCCCCTTCAGTATGGTTTCCTTCAGCATGCAATGCATGAATATTTTGGCCAATGTGGGGCTCAAACCTACAACCCTGAGATTAAGAGTCTGATGCTCTACCAACAGAGCTACTCTCATAGACTGTATATGGACAAATGCAATATTTGGACAACATTTATATATAGTAGGCTACAGGTACAGTCGTACCTTGGAAGTTGAACGGAATCCATTCCGGAAGTCCGTTCGACTTCCAAAACGTTCGAAAACCAAAGTGCGGCTTCTGATTGACTGCAGGAAGGTCCTGCAGCCAATTGAAAGCTGCTGAAGCCGCATCAGACATTTCGCTTCCAAAAGAATGTTCAAAAACAGGAACAGTCACTTCCGGGTTTCGATCGTTTGGGAGCCAAAACATCCGAGAACTAGGCTGTTCGATTAGAACAATAATTCCATTTATATACCATTGTATTAAATAAGGGTGTATAGAATTAAAGTGTTTGGGTGTGGTTTTGGTTTTCCAATGCACTGTTTGTTTCTTCTTCATTTGTTTCTCCGCTTTATTTTGTTTAACTGAAATATTTTCAATAAAAATTAAAAGAAAATTAAAGGAATAGACGGACCTATGATTTGATTCAACAGGTTTTTTTTAAATTAAACATTACGTTTAATCCAGTGCTGCTATTCCATTTTGATCTTCCATTAATGGAAGAGGAGATTTTGCCCATTCTCCCTTCCTGCCCCAGTCCTCTGTGCCCACTAAAATTTGCCTTATACAGTTTTAAGACCCTCCCAAACAGCTTGGAAGGCAGTGCGGTGGGCAGGGTGGGGAGAATGCACAGGGGAAGGGAGAATAAGAGAAAATTGCCTCCCCAGTTCCATTAACAGAGGCCTCTGCTGGAGCAAATTCCATCCAGTCACTGGATTCTACCCCATTCTTCTCGCCAAAGGTACTTGTTTGTGTGTGTGTGTGTGTGTGTGTGTGTGTGTGTGTGTGTGTGTGAGAGAGAGAGAGAGAGAGAGAGAGAGAGAGAGAGAGAGAGATGAACTGCAGCCATCATCGCAGAAGTGTATAATGATTTAAAAGCCATGCCCAAATGCCTGCTGTTGCACTCCAATCAGATTCTATCTTTAACAGCCATCAGGGAACGAGGTCTAACAAATTTGGTTCGCAATTTGGGCTGAAGTCCAGTAATTGTGGATATAAACTCTCCGTACCACCACTACTGCTCTTTCTTTTTGAGAGAGAGAGAGAGAGAGAGAGAGAGAGAGAGAAATAACAATAATGTAACCATTTATAAAGACTTGGTAATGTACAGCGGGTCTACGGGGAGTTGCAAATCCTTCTGGTCCCATTTCAATTATTCATAAGCTTTTTATTCTTTGAAGGAGTCGGTGGTTTATATCCTCCTTTTGCTGTTGCCGTGTGTTTCTGAGATGGTTCGTGCAATGGAAACAACAGCATGGAACACAATCAGAAGAGGGCAGGGGGTCGGATGTTTTCTGTCATCATTAGATGTAGACCCTGAACAAGAAGACTATATTTAAAACATACACACACACACACGGCTCTTCTGCAGAACAGTGGGCATCAATGGTCTTTGAGGACTAGGAACATGGGCTAAAGGAAGATAGCTGAACCTACACTGGCTTCAAATTTTCCTCCAGATCAGAGACTTCACACAATAAATCAAAATTGTATTTCCTTGCTGACTTATTCAAATGCACAAATGATTCCCGTGGGAAGCCTGTCAACAGCTAAGCTCCTCCTCATCCTTTTCAGAAGATATGAATTTATAAACATTCTCTTTTAAAATCTTGTGGTGGAAATCCTGCTCTGCCCAATAGTTGGCTTGCTACCCTGGGTGTATCCGTTAATACCATTTTGGCTTTTCCTACTGTCTAAGCCAGCTGTCTAAACATCACATTAGAGACAGCTATTTTGCAAATGTGTTCTTCAACGTTTTCGGCCTTTCAACACCATCAGATTTTAGAAGCTCATTTAACACCCTTTTTTTTTTAAAAAAAAAAAAGGAAGAAGAAGAAGAAGGGGAAGAAGAAGCAAGCTTTCAACTCCGTTTCCAGCTTGGTAGAGCACTTCCATTATCAACACATTGAAATTCCGTGGTGTAAAATAAACTATGTACCACTGTAAAAATTTGCTGGAGCTTATTCTTTTTTGAACCAATGTATGCCTAAAATCTCACACGGGATTATGAAGTCTGCAATGCTACCTACATTTACCTGCATGTAAGGTGCATGTAAGGGGATGCGGGTGGCGCTGTGGTCTAAACCACAGAGCCTAAAGCTTGCCAATCAGAAGGTCGGCGGTTCGAATCCCCGCGACGGGGTAAGCTCCCATTGCTCGGTCCCAGCTCATGCCAACCTAGCAGTTCAAAAGTACGTCCAAGTGCAAGTAGATAAATAGGTACCACTCCGGCGGGATGGTAAACGGTGTTTCCGTGCGCTGCTCTGGTTCGCCAGAAGTGGCTTAGTCATGCTGGCCACATGACCCGGAAGCTGTACGCTGGCTCCCTCAGCCAGTAATGCAAGATGAGCGCCGCAACCCCAGAGTCGGACACGACTGGACCTAATGGTCAGGGGTCCCTTTACCTTTACCTTTACTCAGATATCAGTCCATTATATTCAATAAGTCCTTAAAGGTAAAGGGTAAAGGGACCCCTGACCATTAGGTCCAGTCGTGGACGACTCTGGGATTGCGGCGCTCATCTCGCTTTATTGGCCGACTAAGCTCCTTCTGGCGAACCAGAGCAGCGCACGGAAACACCGTTTACCTTCCCGCCGGAGCGGTACCTATTTATCTACTTGCACTTTGACGTGCTTTTGAACTGCTAGGTGGGCAGGAGCAGGGACCGAGCAATGGGAGCTCACCCCATCACGGGGATTCGAACCGCCGACCTTCTGATCAGCAAGCCCTAGGCTCTGTGGTTTAATCCACAGTGCCACCCGTGTCCCTATGATATCTGAGTAGGCATGGTCAAATGTGTCAGTTTTGGTTACTCTCCATTTCTCATTTTAATCCAGTCTTTTTGCTTCAATTCCAAACCAGTTTGCATGTTTTTCACCTACCTGTCAAATTTGACCCATGAGACCAATCCTGATACGGATCTGGTCCATGGAACTGAGGAAGTTCTCCATCCTTAAAGATTTGTTGTGCCTTTAAAATACACTTCACCACCATCTCAAGCCTGGTGAAGCATTGTATAACAATTCCCGCAATTTCCAAAGTATAAGTGTAACTGATTTAAAAACAACAACCCACAAACTTCAGCTTTAGGCAACATTATTTATTTACTTATTTAAGATATGCATATACTGCTTAATTATTCTCATTTCTAAGTTGTATACATAAAAAGCACAGAAAAGGGAACAGTTGTAATGAAAGGAAAACCTTACCATGAATTTCTATGCCCAGAGACTCCAGGCGAGCTATCACAAAACCAAACACTACCGTCAAATCTCTGCTGGAACAAGAAATTATTAGTCATGCACCTGAATCTCGGCAAGGAGGGTCCATCTAATCTCACGGGAGGCAGTACCACAGGTTTGGGGCCTGCTGCACTGAATGTATGGTTTCTGGTAGCTACAAGATATGCATCTGAGTCATGGGGGACCACCAACAGCCACTCCCCAAATACCTGGAAAAGAAAACCTGGGATAGCTCAGTTGGTACAGCATGAGACTCTTAATCTTAGGGTTGCAGGTTCAAGCCCCAGGTTGGGCAAAAGATTCCTGCATTGCACGGGAGTGGACTCATTGATTCTATTATTCTAGGACCTGAAAGGTATTAGGGACTAGGCTCTTAACAACATGGGTGCAGGCTAGTTGAAGGACTCTCCAACTATCCTGCACCCATGTTGTTAAGAGTCTTGTAAATCAACACACATTGAATCTGAGCCAGTGTTGGTGCTGACCTTTAAAGCCCTAAATGGCCTCGGCCCTGTATTCCTGAAGGAGCGTCTCCACCCCTGTTGTTCAGCCTGGACACTGGACACTGAGATCCAGCAGCGAGGGCCTTCTGGCAGTTCCCTCCCTGTGAGAAGCGAGGTTACAGGGAACCAGGCAAAGGGCCTTCTCCGTAGTGGCACCCATTCTGTGGAAAACCTCCCATCAGATGTCAAACAGGAATTATACAATCTTTAGAAGACATCTAAACTTTTTGGGAAGTTTCAAAATGTTTTACTATGCTTTTATACCTGTTGGAAGCCACCCAGATGGGCTCGGGCAACCCAGTCAGATGGGCAACATATAAATAATAAAAATTATTATTAATTATTATTTACATGCAGATTCTCCAAGTGACCCTATTTTCCAGGGGCCATCCCAGATTCAAAGAAGCAGTCCCGGTTTCTGATTTAAACTCAGAATATCACACTTTTCCTTGGGACGTCCCTATTTTCATCAGAGAAATGTTGGAGGGTATGGAGTTATGCGACCCACCAAGCCAAGGTGATAAGTAACTATACAACCTTTAGAAGATGTCCTAAGGCAGCCCTGTATAGGGAAGTTTGTTCATGTTTAATGTTTTGTAATGTGTTAATATATGTTGGAAGCTGTCCATAGTGGCTGGGGAAACCCAGTCAGACGGGCAGGGTATAAATAATAAAAATAATTAAGAAGAGTTTGGATTTGATATCCCGCTTTATCACTACCCGAAGGAGTCTCAAAGCGGCTAACATTCTCCTTTCCCTTCCTCCCCCACAACAAACACTCTGTGAGGTGAGTGGGGCTGAGAGACTTCAGAGAAGTGTGACTAGCCCAAGGTCACCCAGCAGCTGCATGTGGAGGAGCGGAGACGCGAACCCGGTTCACCAGATTACAAGTCTACCGCTCTTAACCACTACACCAAACTGGCTCTCTAATTATTATTATTATTAATAATAATAATAATAATAATAATAATGTCCCTATTTTCATTGGAGAAATGTTGGAGGGTATGAACATGCAGCCAATACAAGTTTTTGAGCACCAGAGTTACGTGCTTGTGGTCATCTGTCCCCATCAACAGTCTGCATTTTGCAGCAGCTACAGCTTCTGAACCAAGTGCTGAGGTCACCCCACCCAGGGTCACAGACCAGTTCATGGTCATGAAGCTTTCTGGATTAAGTTTGGAGCCAGTAGCTGTCTCTGACTGCCAGTGCCCTGGTTTGTGTGTTGCGTGTTGAGGTCCCCCCCAAACCACCCCTGAAATAATTCACACTCCAGACACGATTTTTGGTTTTGGTTTTTGGCATGGTTTTGGCCACAACTTTATTGACTTACATGGTACGTGAGTGGTTGCTTAGGCATTGGTTCAGACTTATCTGTCCCATTGGGGACAGAACTGACATTTGTCAGTAGGGGGGAAGCCTTTCGGGTAGAGAAGGTGAGGGGGAAACACACTCTCCCCTCTTCCCACAGGCTCCCAGGGGCTCTTGCGCGGGCCCTGGCACCCGACCGGGGGATACGGACAAAGCATATCGAGCCCCGGGGTTCCTTTAATGGAAATCCCCACACACCATGATGACTTTGGAGGGGCAAACGAATATGTCAACAGTCCCCTCCACCAACCAATCAAATAAGAACCAATGCCTAACCGCCAACCTTACAAGTTGTGACTATTTGCTATGCAGTAGGCGAAAACCAGATGGCACCAGCCAATCAGCCAAATGGAAAAATTCCTACCAGGCCCCTGCCTCAAAAGCAGACGACCCCATGACAGGCACAGCAAGGTCAATGCAGAGGCCTAAAATTAGGGAGGGAAAGGGCGGGTGATCCGAAGCTCGCAATCAGAGAGGCGGAGCACGCTGCGAGCTGCCCTTTTTAACTAGGCTGGGCTGTCCATCACAAATTGGCAACATATAAATCTCCCCAACAACACCCAGGGTCCAATCAGAGCAGTGGCCATCCAAACCAACCCGCCCAGCAACTAAGGGGTAGTTTGCAGGCCCCCACCGCAACCCATGCTCTCTATGGAGAACTCGCTTTCTGCACTGGCTGGACCCCTTGCGCTATTAACTGCTAGTGTGCTGAGTCGGTTGCATCCAGCCCCCTGTTTTAAACTTGAGACAAGGTGCATTCAAGGCAAGTTATTGAACCACCAAGCTCTGCTCCTGTCCCACAAACTTTCTGCCTCTAGTGGAGCTGATTACTCCAAATATTTTACGAAGTGACCCTTGCTACTTTTCTTTCTTTCTGTGGCTTAATGCAAACTTCTGCAAAAGCCTTCTGTCAGCTGCTCTAATCACCATTCTGACTTTAAAAAAAGAAAGAAAGAAGAAGATCCACTTTTTCATATGTGCCCTTCAAAACTACACTGGTGAGGAGTCTTGTCTCAAAGTCCTCAGGGCACAGGAAACCGGACCATGCTTTTATTTTTCCACTCCCAAAGAAAAGCCACATGACCTCGAACAGGAAATATGTCTAACGAAGGAATGCCCTCAGCTTTCGCAGGAAATTGTTTTAATTTTACGCCATTTTCTGTGACTTTTTATGGAGATGGATCTGACCTCCCGTGCTCCCGGCTAATCTTTCGGCTGCAAGGAGGGAAGAGCGAAGGGGGTTCTCTGGGTCAGCGAGATGCCAGCGTTCAAGGCACATAACAACGAACGATCTTGGTAGCAAGTGGGTCACTTCCATAACGTGGTCCAATTTCACTCAAAGCCAGCTAGGAGTTTGGGAGGTCTCCCAGCTTCATGAGTCCAACATACATTCATGTGTTCATATTAAAACTTCCCCCTTTTTCTCTTATATTAAAACATCAACAGAAGTACTGTGCCCCACTCAAGGGAAGTAACAGCACCAGTACCACTCTATTCTGCATGAGTAAGACCACACCTGTAATGTGCAGATCTGGGTGCCACAATTTAAGAAGGAAGTTGACAAGCTGGAACTTGTGCAGAGAAGGGCAACCAAGATGATCAAGAGAGAGCTGGGTATGTTTAGCTTGCAAAAGAGGAGACTGAGAGGAGTTATGATAGCCATCTTCAAATATCTCAAGGGCTGTCACATGGAAAAGGGAACAAGCTTGTTTTCTCCTGCTCTGGAGCCTAGGACACATGAGCACAGTTACAATAATTGTATGGCTGAATATTGTTCTGGCATTTGTCATTCCAAAACATTGCAAATAAAGTTCGTGTCTCTAAATACTTGGTCGTCCACGGGCTGTTATTAGGGAGTGAGTTCAGTTTTCCTTTTCACATGAACGTACGGCAGGTTGTGCCTGAACTGGGAAAATTTCTGTGGCTGTGACCACCCCACCCTGCCGTTATATACCCTGATGCTCCTCCATCTAGTAGACATTGTAGTTATGAGCGTGTGTATGGGGATAGCACAGGCTGCAATGTCTTCTTGAGCTGTGATAATGTGGAGGGGCCTATGTTGGTGTAGAGAAACCTCTGACTTGCAGGGGTGCAGTGTAGCCTGTTTCACAAACTTTGCCTGTGGCCACACCTACCTTTGGCTTGGACACCACCCACCACTAGGAGGTGAACCTCAGAAGGCTGCATATGAAGAGAATGCTACCCTCAGATTGACAAAAGGTCCCCCACCTCTGTGCTACTGCAACAATAGGACTTAGAAATATTGAGAGCTAATGGAGAAGTATTTGGGAACCCCTCGTGCAGCAGAAAGGGAGCCAGAAAGAGTCTCAGGAGATCAGATTTCCTAGAAAGAAACCACTTGACCTTCAGAAACAAATCTGATCCGGAGCCATGAAGAAAAAGAATTGCACATCTGTGCTTCTGTTCATTTTTTAAATACATATATACAACTTGACTGTGATCGGGAGAAGGCTATCGGATGTCCAATGCGCAGCAAGATCAAAGAGGTGGCTACAGCCTAATAAAAGTGGTGATCATGAGTGACCTCAGCCAGCTTGCTAATAAAATGCTCTCCAGGCTCCCCAGGTAAAGGTTTCAATTTCCTGACACTCTTCGCCCTCCATACCACACACACAAAATGTTATTGCTCCTAGGAACAACTATTAATCTACTGCGTCCATTCTGGCTACTGGTGAACAGTTCGTTCCAGCAATTAATGCATTATTTCTAACAGCTGCACATCTTAGACAGATATACATAGGTGGTTTGGCATGGAGCGCTAAGGCCGGCACATGATGTAATGATTAAAACACAGCTCCCGTGAGCCAGAAATCCTGGCTGATTCCCTCCCCCCCTTCCCCAGCTCTTTCCAAGATTCATTATGTGACTTTATGTGAATGATACTTGACCCGCTGCCCTCTGTGAAACATGGATAATACCCAACCCGTGGGATTGTTGCAGAATTCCATTGGAACGTGCATATAACAAGCTTTGAGGTGTTCTGAGGGGAACGGTCCTGGAGGTGTAAAATGCGACCATTGTTTCGCAACTCCGCCGTTCATGGTGGGCTTCGAGAAAGACGCCATCATCCTTCAGCAGATGTTCTTCTCAGTTGCTAGCATTCCCTCCAGTTAGGCTGAGAAAATATACTATTTTATATAAATATATACACCATGACTGAGACCAAGTAAAATGGAGCCTACAGCCATTATCTTCATGGAGGATTTAATCTGCTGTAGTGGGAATAGAATGTATTCTCTTGACTACCAAGGGAGTGGAGATGAAGTGGCTTCTGCTTGCAGAAGCAGGGGTTTAAGCCGACCATCTTGACAGCACTTGGAAAGAGATGATGGAGAGCAATTCCCTTCAGCATCCAAATTCCCTGTGGGAAGAACGCTGGATGATGGCAAGGGCTGAGCTCCCCATTTTGTATGGTTTTGGACGTCAAATTGTTTTACATTCCCATAGACAGAAGGGTCATTTGTTAAATGCTCCTACTTCCTTGCATTGCTTCTTGTCAAGCCATGATGTCAAAGAAGCCCACGGGCTGTTTGCTCCACCGCTCCAAACTGAAATTCAACTCTTCATTCAAATCATGCACTGATGTGCTCCAGGCATCCTGGGTCGACGCAATTTGTGACCCGCCAAGCAGAATGCAACTCACCAGCTGTGTGTTTGCGGCCTGATACTTGATGTGAGGGAGGAATTTGAGGCAGTACACAATTAAAGGCGAACCCACCTAATTGGCTTTTCGGAAACAAATATGCAAAAATGAAGCACAAATTCACGCTTCTCCGAATTTTGCAATGCAGTTCTCCAACCAAGTAACATGTACAAAAATGCATATACTGGGTTTCTTTTTTGTCTTTTTCTTTTCCCCTTGGAAATCTTGGAAATCTTTATATAGTGGCAGAATAGGGAAGAATAATACTATTCTTTTTCTACAAACACAAATTCACACATTTCTGAATTTTGCAGTGCAGTTCTCCACCCAAGTGACATGTACAAAATGCAAATACGAAATTAAAAGACGCCTGCTTCTTGGGAGAAAAGCAATGACAAACCTAGACAGCATCTTAAAAAGCAAGACATCACCTTGCCGACAAAGGTCGTATAGTTAAAGCTATGGTTTCCCAGTAGTGATGTATGGAAGTGAGAGCTGGACCATAAAGAAGGCTGATCGCCAAAGAATTGATGCTTTTGAATTATGGTGCTGGAGGAGACTCTTGAGAGTCCCATGGACTGCAAGAAGATCAAACCTATCCATTCTGAAGGAAATCAGCCCTGAGTGCTCACTGGAAGGACAGATCCTGAAGCTGAGGCTCCAATACTTTGGCCACCTCATGAGAAGAGAAGACTCCCTGGAAAAGACCCTGATGTTGGGAAAGATGAGGGCACAAGGAGAAGGGGATGACAGAGGACGAGATGGTTGGACAGTGTTTTTGAAGCTACTAACATGAGTCTGACGAAACTGTGGGAGGCAGTGGAAGACAGGGGTGCCTGGCGTGCTCTGGTCCATGGGGTCAAGAAGAGTCGGACATGACTTAATGACTAAACAACAACAACAAGTGTGTCAAAGAAAAACAAATCAGTGAAAACAATATTTAAAATGCATTATGTTTGGGGAGATTGCTAGCAGAAATGTATGTATTGTGTAAAATTGCATATCGCCCCCTCCCCCAAATTAAATCACGTTGAAGTGTTGCTGAATTTCCAGGAGGACTTTGGAACACAAACAAAAGCCCACAAACTGTTGTAGAAATGTGGAAAACTAGCCTTAAAGCTGGGAAAAAAGAGAAAGAAAATGAAATTGTTGGATGCACACACAAACACTCCCAGTTTTCCAGTTCAAGCTAAGGGGGGGTGGGGAAGCACAAGAGATCTGACATTCTCTTCCCTGTGCCATCATGATACCTTTGATGGGCTGCATATGGTTTGCTTATAATACGCATAAACAGTGCAGCATTTGTTTCCTTTAGAGCAGAGGCGGCTAACTTGTGGTCTTCCGGGTGTGGCTTCGACTCCAACTCCCATCAGCCTCAAGCCAGCATGGCCAATGTTCAGGGATGGTGGGCGCTGTATTCCAAGCGACAACTGGAGAGCCACAGGATTAGCCACCGCTTCTTTATAGGAGAGAGTGCTGAAGACCCAAGAGAAAATCCACCGGGAACTTCTCCTGCTCAAATGCCATGGGGGTGCATAAGAGGGGGAAAAAATTTGTCATGCATTTAAATGGGTCTTGTGCCAGAGAACTTCCTGGTCCAATTAGTGGCTTAGTGGCTTCCCATATAATCAATGAAAGTGAGCATAATCTGTTTCTTTCTTTTTTGTCTTTTTCTTTCCCCCTTGACCCAATAGTCTTGCAACTTTTTATATGGTGGCACTAGAGGGAACAATATTACTTTCTTCTTTTTGTGCATTCTTTTAGTAATCATAACAGCAGTCTGTTAGGCAAACATTGCTCTTATGACGTTACGTTTCTGAGGGGACGGCAGCTGAGATTTGCCTAAGGTTCATGGTTCATAGCAAGTTCATGGCTGAAGTAAGATCTACACCAGGAACCTCTTAGCCACTTCCAGGTCTGAGAGCCCAGGTCAGAGTGTATTGTTTAATTTCTAACCCTTTTCACTGCTGCTTTGCACAGAGTTGACATTTTCACAATTCCAAAACGTCAGCCCTTCTCTCTTTCCCTGCAATTATACCCACGGCAACAAATTATGGCTGCAATCCTGCACCCGTTTCAACCGCTTAAGACCCTAACACTGTGCACACTAACTTTGTTGTTGTTTAATCGTTTAGTCATGTCTTCGTGACCCCATAGACCAGAGCATGCAAGGCACTCCTGTCTTCCACTGCCTCCCACAATTTGGTCAAACTCATGTTGGTAGCTTCGACAACACTGTCCAACCGTCTCATCCTCTGTCATCCCCTTCTCCTTGTGCCCTCCATCTTTCCCAACATCAGGGTCTTTTCCAGAGAGTCTTCTCTTCTCATGAGGTGGCCAAAGTACTGTACACTAACTTTAGCCCTAGACAAAGTTGATTCAGCGTTAGGTCCCCTTAATCTCAATGGGAACTTGCTTTCAGTTTTGAGCAGAGATACTTTGGATTGCTCCGCCAGTCCCACTGACAACCGTCGGTTGCATCGTATATCAATGTTCTTGTGTTTATTATAAGGAATCATGTTGAGAAAAGGATTGCCAGACATACAGTGTTTGTTCTTTGCAAGAAAAGAAAAAAGATAATTTCCTTACTGCTTAGCAAACTCTTTGAAACATTTCTTTCCAGTTGTTCTTTAAATATTTAATTACCTATTCTGCTTTTACGAGCAAGCTCTGAACAGCCCCCAGGGTAACACTTGACATTTCACTGCCAATCTCTCCAGCTTCAGGTGTTCCAGACTTGGCGCTTCAAAAATAAATCTGGAATCCATTTATTTTAAACCATTAGGACTGCCTCACGCAGCACCGCGGCATTTCCCCCATAGAGATCCCAATTTTTCCTTTGATGGGAAGTCTATCGACAGGCAGGAGCATGGAGCGGGGATTACCCAGCTACCAGTTACACAACTGCAACATGCTTTTACAGCTAAGGGCAGTGCTTTTTTCTGGGAGGACGCAGGGGTACACGTACCCCTAAACATTTTGTGAATCTAATGGGAGAAGAAACAAATGTTTTTTTAAAAAAAAAAACCTGTATTTTTCTGTATAAGACTAGGTTCCCCCACTAAAAATTAATGTCCAAAATTTGGGGGCGTCTTATAGACGGAAAAAAATACAGCACTCTAGCATGGTGAATCGTCAGTTCCGTTGCTACCCCTGATGGCTGCCTCATTTCCTGTCACAGTGTTTCCCAAGTCTCAGACAGAAGCGAGCGTTTAATGTGTGAAGTAGGAATTGGAATCTAGCACAGTGATTGGTCAGTTTCATAGCTCCCACCTCCAATAGTGGCTTCCTTTCCTTTCCCGGTGATTTTCTTGAGTCAAAATGAGAGTACTCCAAAACATTTTTTTAGGGGAAACAAAACACTGACTAAGGGTGCAGGCTTACTCCCCAGGGAATATTTGGGGTTTGAGCGACAGTGTTTGTGGGGTGATTTATCTGTTTGTTTTATAAAAATATTTATTCAAAACAAATCAGAGTGGTTTACAACAATGGCGCATAAAACATACATTGGAAAAGATGAAAATGTGAAATCAAGTAACTATTGTGGAAATATGTTTTTCTTAAGAACGTAAGAGCAGCCTGCTGGGTCAGGCCAATGGCCCATCTAGTCCAGCATCCTGTTCTCACAGTGGTGAGAATCATAGAATTGTAGAGTTGGAAGGGACCCCAAGGGTCATCTAGTCCAACCCCCAACAATGCAGGAATCTCAGCTAAAGCATCCATGACAGATGGCCATCCAACCTCTGCTTTAAAAGCTCCAAGGAAGGAGAGTCCACAACCTCCTGAGGGAGACTGTTCCACTATCGAACAGCCCAGAAAGTTCTTCCTGATGTTTCGTCGGAATCTCCTTTCTTGTAACTTTGAGCTGTTGGTTCGAGTCCTACCCTCTGCACAGGAGAAAACAAGCTTTCTCCCTCTTCCATGTGACAGCCCTTGAGATATTTGAAGATGGCTACCATATCTCCTCTCAACCTCCTCTTTTCCATGCTAAACATACCCAGCCCCTTCAACCATTCCTCATCAGCCCTTGGTTTCCAGACCCTTGACTTGATTACCCCCAGAGTCCCTTTCCAGCTCGACAAGTCTATGATTCTATGAAATGTAACTTTGCAAGCCGCCTGTCGAAACATTTAGCTCATGGTGCCATTAGCAATCACATCGCAAGCTTTTGAAAATTAAGTGCCGGGCGGAAGGAGTGGGATTGTCACCTGCACCCCCAGCCACTAGGAAGGGAGGTTTTAGTCTTCCTTCCTTGTCTGCAATCTCAGGACAACCCTTCACCTTCCTTGGATGGCGATTAGCACTAAAAAGAGAAGCCTTCCTATGGGCACTTGGCATCGCTGTAAACGAAAGCATGGACCAAAACTATGCAGGGAAAGCCGGGGGGGGGGGGGGGATATTAGTTAGTGATAACATTCAGAGTTTCACTTCAGCCACACTCTCTGCATTTAAACCCAAGTATTTAGGAGAGGTGCTTTCAAGCATTTACCTTGCCCGACCTCATTTCTTTTGGACCTCTCAAGGTGTAGTTAATTAAGGAGGGCATTGGGATTGATTGTGCATGTTGTGGGGTGTTTCTTGGAAAGAAAGAAAAAAGCACTCAGAGGAGTGCCAAGCATCCGCCACAGGGAATGCTGTGCTTTGTGATGACTTGACCTGATTATGAAGGAATGCTTTTGATGTCACCAGAACTGCTTCAAGAAAGTGAGGCTTTGATAAGGCTTTCGTTGTCAGCAGTCAAAGGGATCCACACATCAGGCAATACCGGCAGGGTGGAATAATGAATAATAATAATAATAATAATAATAATAATAATAATAATAATAATTTTTACAAAACGGGTGCTGACGAGTGCTTCAGCAAATGCTTTGTGTCTGCTGGGCTCTCCTTTCACAAACATGGGAGCTCGGCTCAGCAAGACCCATGGAACTGAATCCTTGGGCTGGTTCCCTAAGAAGAAGAAGAAGAAGAGTTTGGATTTGATATCCTGTTTTATCACTACCTGAAGGAGTCCTCAAAGCGGCTAACACTCTCCTTTCCCTTCCTCCCCCACAACAAACACTCTGTGAGGTGAGTGGGGCTGAGAGACTTCAAGAAGTGTGACTAGCCCAAGGTCACCCAGCAGCTGCATGTGGAGGAGCGGAGACGCGAACCCGGTTCACCAGATTACGAGTCTACCGCTCTTAACCACTACACCGCACAAAGCTCAGGTTTTGCTGGGTCACAGAGGGCTCACAGGGCCACGCTGTACTGCCTGCTCACCTGTGCAGGTGGGAGCATCCCTTGGCAGGCATATTCTCCCAAGGCTGGCCAGGAGGCCATTCCAGTGAGGGGACTGGGGACACACTGGTGAGGCCAAGCCAGGCTCTGGGGCCCAGAGACCCCTGTCGGCAAGCAGGGTGGGACGGAGATGCCTTCATAGGGACGCCTGGTTCACGCACCCTGAAAATTGTGCACCTGGGCTTAGGGTTCCCCCATGCTATGCCCCTGCCCTAGCGTACCTTTCATAATGGTATATGAAGTTCTGCTCCCAAGATTCCTTCTCTGAATTCCCCTCTTCCTGAGATTTTATTTTATTTTCATGTCAAGTATTTCCCAGATATTCTTATATCTGCATTTGACAACAGGTAAGTATTCGGTGCCAAACGCCAAAGCCAAACGTGGAAACCAATGTTTCCCATTTTGCCACCGGTGTTTCGGTATCTTACAACCACGTCCCTTTTGTGGGTGGGTGGGACGGCTTAGACAATGCAAGCATCGCTTTACATCGGTACTATATAGATATACGATAGCTGGCATGCGATGAAAGTGATTTTCTTTTCCGGCTGCTTATAACAAAAGACCTTTTAGAAGTCGGCCCTGAAGGCAGCGTTTTGAGACTGCTTTCATGTATACTGCTTTATTTGTCTTAACTGGTCTTATGCATCAAAATTGTTTCAAACGGATTGTTCCGTTCCTGCTGTTGGTGTTCTTCATTGTATGGTCTCTAGAGTTTCCGCCACCCATATCAGTTAGGTCAGGGGCCACAAAGGTGACAGCCTTCTCTGTGGTGGCCCCACAGCTTTGGAACTCCTTGTCACTAGATCTACAGTATGCTCAGGGCCGGCGTGCCCATTAAGGTGAACTAGGCAATTGCCTAGGGCGCCAAAATGGAGGGGGTGCTGGCCAGGCTTGGGGGGGGGGCTGGACGGGCTAGCAGCAGCTTCTCCACTGTAGCGGAGAGGTGCTGCTTGCCTCTCCACCACCCCCCACCTCCTGCTAAAGCAGGCTTTGGTGGGGGGCGGGCGGCGGGATGGGCGAGCAGCAGGTTCTCCGCTACAGCGGAGAAACTGCTGCTTGCCTCTCCACCCCCCCAGCTCCCACTAAAGCAGGCTTTGGCAGGGGGCGGGGGGCGCAAGAAGGTGGTCTCGCCTAGGGCGCAAGAAGCCCTAGCACCGGTCCTGAGTATGCTTGAAATGTTTTGAAGGACTTTGACAGAGGGATGGGGAACCTGTGTTCCAGGGGCTGCATCAGGCTTTTCCATAAGTCTCTTGGGACTCTCCTAGGCCACACCCACTCTCCCTGTGCCACGTTCCTCGCCTGCCCTGCCTTGCATCCTCCTTGACTGTTTTTGCCTGTCTGGAATGTGTCTTTGAACTCTGGATAATGTTAGTTGTTGGTCTGCATTATTGCAAAGTGTCTTGGGCAGGCATTTGCCTGGAAAGGCTACCCAGAAATATTTAAAAATAGATAAATAAAAATATTATTTAATGCTGTAAGACAGCCTGAGTGGGCTATGCCACAAAAAAGCAGTATATAAATGATGGTTCTATATTAAACAAAAATGGAAAAAAAAATAATAGCCATTGAGACCAGTAGCCACTATTAGGCCGATTCACCAGGATTTTTTCTAATCTCCTATAAAGTCACCCCAAGGGGTTGGCCATCATTACACCCTCTGATAATCTACGAAAGTGGTGGTTAGAGTAAAGAGTCATGCAGGAGTCACTGCTTCAAGACGCCTGGTGTCTTGCAAAAAATAAATAAAAATCCTATTGATTTCAGTTGGGGGGGGGAATCAAGTTCATGTTTGCCCCATGAAAAGTGATTAAATCTGATTGGGGTTTTCTTAAAAAAAAAAAAAAAAAGTGTACCAAAACCATGATGCAATTTAAATGTTGCCTAGAGTGAACTTGCAAACCCAGCAATATCTGTAAATAATTATAAACATGCCTTATCCAGACAAGGTGGAATGCAGCACGAGGCGGTTATGTTGCTAAGCACTTGGGGCAGATCTATGGCTTGACTGATCTGTTGCCTTTTGCGCCGTCTATTTGAGCTTTCAGATGAATGATTAATACGGGAAGAGAATCCCTCAGCCAAGCTCTCGCTGACTCTGGGGCAGCCTCTGTGAGGTCTAAAAACCTGTGCCACAGATGAAGAGCAAGCAAATGGCTCTGCCAAGGGCAGGGAACAAAATGGCAGTCGCCCAGGGCTCAACAACACACGATGGGAGGTTTGTCGTCTCTGCATCTGCCCTGTTCATGTATAATGGGGCCATACTCTGTCTGAGTCTTACGCAGAGCCGGATTTAGGTTTGATGAGGCCCAAAGCTACTGAAGGGAATGGGGCACTTTATGTGTCCAGCTGTCCTTTGTCAACAACAAATTGTCACTGTTTTTGTGTTGAATATATGCTATATGGTAATTTATGGACCTCATAGGTATCTAAAGCCATTTGCACATGTTGCCATGCAACCAGTCCCATGCAGAATGTAGGCACCCTATATATAGAAATGAGCAAACCAGTGATATTTTAGGGAGCAGGCTAGCAGGTGGGGCCCATTACTTACATCATAGGAGCCTACCACAACACAAAACACTATTGCTGTATGTAGATTTTATTTTATTTGTTTTTTATCTTATAGTTTGGAAATAGAATGAGTTGAAACTGCTTTATTGATGCGTAATGGTTACTGAAGTTGAGGCTCCAGTACTTTGGCCACCTCATGAGAAGAGAAGACTCCCTAGAAAAGACCCTGATGTTGGGAAAGATGGAGGGCACAAGGAGAAGGGGACGACAGAGGATGAGATGGTTGGACAGTGTTCTCGAAGCGACTGGCATGAGTTTGGCCAAACTGCGGGAGGCAGTGGAGGATAGGGGTGCCTGGCGTGCTCTGGTCCATGGGGTCACGAAGAGTCGGACACGACTGAACAGCAACAACATACCACATTAAATAGCCATGGCTTCTCCCAAGGGATCCTGGGAACTGTAGTTTGACAATTCCCAGAGTTCCCTGGGAAAGTGATTGATTGTGGGTTAGGAAAGTGGCAGTGAAATGCATTGAAAAGTGTGGAACGAACGAATGAATAAGAAGAAGAAGTTAAAATGCCCTGCAAGCAAATCTGGATAAATGCAGAATGAATGCTCGTTGTCGTACGACCTCCCAACAAATAAATAGAACAAATATTCAATAAAAGCTGTCATTCACATGGCAGCTTATTCTGTTCTTGTTACTTATCCCAAACTGCATTATATTTAAGCTTTTGTACAGTATAAAAGCCACATCTGGAAATCTAGTGGAGTACAGCAGAGCTTCAGTGCACATTTCCATGTAATTTGCTTCCAGGGGGGAAATCTGTTTGCAAATAATATGGAAATGAGTGCTAAACTTGTGCTGTATTCCACTGCACTTGGAATAGGGAAGTGTTACATGTGGCTTTTACTTCATGCAAAATGTGGGAGTGAACGGTTAGGGAAACGTCGTGAAAATGGAATAAACTGCCATGTGGATGCAGCCAGAGACCAGACACAACCTAATCTCCACATAAGCTTTGTGCAAGCCAATCAGGATGAAAGCCCAATAATCAGGTCATCTGAATACTTAACAAGAAAACGAACCATTCCCTAACTATGGCAAAAAAATACAGGTATTGATGAGCTGATTGGACTGAAGATATGCACAAACTCGCTACACATGAACAAATTGCATACAAAAAGTAGACTTGCCATGGATAAATTCAATGATATTTGGAATTCGTTTTCAGAAATACTGTGTTAGGTTAAGGTCTGGTTAACTACAATAAAAAACAAAAAACTTTTTTTTGTTCTTCTGATTTGTTTTCTACATGGGTACTATTTCTTTCCTTTCCTTTTCGTGTCTTATTCTGTGCACTTGCAGTTACTTTGTTGTTGCTTTTTAACCTTTCAATGAAGAATATAAAATTTTATAAAAGAAAACAAGCCGCAAAAGGATAAGGAACCATAGCCTTAAACTTGTGCCCCAACCATCGCTGAAGAAGGGACAGGATCCTGGGAATGATATTGCATCTCCCTTAACAACCACCCATCCTTTTTTATGGGGGGGGGACGGGACTTCTGAGAACCATCACTTTGAGCTGGTTCTGAGTCCAGGCTGTTTTCCAAGCCTAGCAAGGAGGATGCCAAGCGTGGTCAGATTGGTTCGTGTGATGTGGCACATCCCCCTCCTTCTCTGAAAGGACCTGCTCTTTCTGGACCGCTGGTGTTCTTGGAAATGCCAGCATTTTTCAAAATCGCCATTGCCATCCAAACCCCAAAGAATTCCATAAATCAGTAATGTGCCGTCAGAAATGCAGTATGTGCCGGTTGCTGTTTGCTTGCATTGCACAACTGTTTAGGGGTGGCTGTCTTTTGAGGTTGCGTTGCTCAGAGCCCAGGGAAGCTATGTAATTTCTTGGTTCACAAAAAAAAACAAGAAGAAGAGGGGGGGGGGAGCCAAGAAGGAAAGCTCAGTGATGGGAAGGAGAGAGGAGATCGGGCTCAAAGCTGGATTTTAAACCATTTCCTCCCTCCTCTCCTGCAAGGCCTTGGCACCAGTACGGCATTTTCCTTAAGAGTTCTTCTTCAATTATCCCATTCGATCCAAAGAGAATTTGTACGGAATAACTGAAGGGGGGGGGGATAGAAAGCTGCTTTGGAATGACTGTTTACCTTGCCGGCTGCTGTAAAGCAGAATTAGTACAGCGGGGGGGGGGGAATGGAAATCAACAAAACCACAGATTAAGGTGCGGCAGGGAGAGAGACATAACACTGCACAACTAATTTGGACAAAAGCCATGCCTCTGGGATAGAAGTAGCCATTTCTGATTGATTTAGAGGGGCTGAACATGAATAGGAGAATGAAAACACAAAACTGGCTACTGTACCTTGGAGATCTGCAATCGTTTATTGTACAGTTGAGGAATGTGTGCTTACTACATGTAGCAGTCAAAGCAAAATTAAAAATTAAAAAAAAAAATCCTTCCAGTAGCACCTTAGAGACCAACTAAGTTTGTTCTTGGTATGAACCCTCCTCCCTCTCTCACTATATATAAGGGTCTGGTGACTTCTGTTTCAGTGTATCTGAAGAAGTGTGCATGCACACAAAAGCTCATACCAAGAACAAACTTAGTTGGTCTCTAAGGTGCTACTGGAAGGATTTTATTATTATTATTATTATTATTATTATTTTGTTTTGACTATGGCAGGCCAACACGGCTACCTACCTGTAACTGTATACATGTAGCAGTGAATGCCAGCTCTATGCCCGATGCGTACCCTCAAAGTGCTCCAATTTTTCCAGGAACAGTGCTAGAATTATGGAAGCCATCCCAGTTTCTGATTTGATCCTAGAATATCTCGGTTTTTCTTTTTCCTCCCCCCCCCATAGGTCTTGAAGAACCATTCAAACTGTCCTGTGTGAGTGTGTGTTGGGTGGCTTTAGTTGAGATTCCTGCATTGCAGGGGGTTGGACTAGATGACCGTCAGGATACCTTCCGACTCAACAATTCCACAATTCTATAAAATGTTGGCAAATTTTCATGAGGGCTTTTAAAAAATGGGGGGGGGGAACCATTTCAAATTGAAGCAGCTTTGCGGAGAACTGAATTTAAGAGTGCCACATGAGAAACTGAGAGAAGTCACCACAGTTCAAGAAGGATACTGACAAGATGGAACATGTTCAAAGGAGGGCAACCAAAATGGTCAAAGGCCTGGAAACGATGCCTTATGAGGAACGGCTTAGGGAGCTGGGTATGTTTAGCCTGGAGAAGAGAAGGTTAAGGGGTGATATGATAGCCATGTTCAAATATATCAAAGGATGTCATATAGAGGAGGGTGAAAGGTTGTTTTCTGCTGCTCCAGAGAAGCGGACACGGAGCAATGGATTCAAACTACAAGAAAGAAGATTCCACCTAAACATTAGGAAGAACTTCCTGACAGTAAGAGCTGTTGGACAGTGGAATTTGCTGCCAAGGAGTGTGGTGGAGTCTCCTTCTTTGGAGGTCTTTAAGCGGAGGCTTGACAGCCATCTGTCAGGAATGCTTTGATGGTGTTTCCTGCTTGGCAGGGGGTTGGACTGGATAGCCCTTGTGGCCTCTTCCAACTCTAGGATTCTATGATTCAACATTGACAGATTTGTTCATCCTTACTTGGGACTGAGTGCATGTAAAACTTACACAGGACAGAAATAGACTGACCCTTCTGTAAAATTTCCTGCCAAGATCATTTCCCTGAGGCAACCTGACTGTGCCTAATGATAGGGCCGGCCCTCGTGGGAGTCTTTAGTGCTTCGGCCATCCATTCTAAGTGCTACTGGAAAGGAAGTCCTCAACGTTTCAAAAAAAATGGAAGATGACTTCTAGCTACATGTTCCTCATCTTGTGCACCAAAGCCTCAGAAGTCGTAGGCTGAGAAACAGAACCAACTCAGCGCTTGCTTAAAAGAGCCTTCCTTTTTCTTGGCACCCCGAGAGAGAAATGTCTTCTGAGAATGGCATTTGAAAACGTGCCCTTAAATTACAGTTTTGCCATAAATGTGACAGGCTTAAAGCAAGGTGGCTGGAAAATTATAGATATGAAAAATTACAGAGATATGATCTTTCTGCGCTGGTGCATAAAGATTTAATCTCCTGGGTTAAGTGCCCAGAACGCAGCAATTGTGTCAGGATAATAGATAGAAGGATTTTGCCGAGCGGTGTGGGGAGAGAAAAGTCCTTATAGTTAATTCTCACCGTTTGCTTGACTGACTCTCGCAAGGAAATGCAGAGACAGGTGTGCAAAATTTGGTAACATCTGCCGCAGCAAGTGGAGGAAAGGGGCTCTCTTGCGGTGAGGTGTTTTCCGAGGAAGAAGGAAGAGAGGAAACCAATAATCTGCAGAAGGGTTTGCCCACAAAAAATTCTCCTCTTTCACATCTCTCTCTCTCTCTCCTGGGAACATGCTACTGTTGTTGTTGTTTAGTCATTTAGTCAATTCCGACTCTTCGTGACCCCATGGACCAGAGCATGCCAGGCACTCCTGTCTTCCACTGCCTCCCGCAGTTTGGTCAGACTCATGTTGGTAGCTTCGAGAACACTGTCCAACCATCTCGTCCTCTGTCGTCCCCTTCTCCTTGTGCCCTCCATCTTTCCCAACATCAGGGTCTTTTCCAGGGAGTCTTCTCTTCTCATGAGGTGGCCAAAGTATTGGAGCCTCAGCTTCAGGATCTGTCCTTCCAGTGAGCACTCAGGGCTGATTTCCTTCAGAATGGATAGGTTTGATCTTCTTGCAGTCCATGGGACTCTCAAGAGTCTCCTCCAGCACCATAATTCAAAAGCATCAATTCTTCGGCGATCAGTCTTCTTTATGGTCCAGCTCTCACTTCCATACATTACTACTGGGAAAACCATAGCTTTAACTATACGGATCTTTGTTGGCAAGGTGATGTCTCTACTTTTCACATGCTACTGAGAAAGCGGTAAAATCAGAAGCAGAGTCAACCAGGAAGGCTTAGGCAGAGACAGCATCAGCATGCACAGGATCCTACCAATCTATGATAGCACTCATGAGCATCTCCCTTCATTTGTACAGAAATATTAATAATACTTTTTTATTTATACCCCACCCATCTGACTCAGTTGCCCCAGTCACTCTGGGTGGCTTCCAAACAGTGCTCCCCCCCTAAAATAATGTTTAGGGGTACTCTCATTTTGACTCAAGGAAATCACAATTTTATAGTTCAAATCGGGGAAAATAAATACAGTAAATGGACAAAAGTACAAAGTTTCACAAAACGTTTAGGGGTATGCATACCCCTCCGCCACCCCCCCCCAAAAAGCACTGCTTCCAACAGAATATAAAATAATAATAATGAAATATCAAAGATTAAAAACTTCCTGATACAGACCTGCCTTCAGATTTCTTCTGAAAGTGGTATAATTGTTTATCTCCTTGACATCTAATGGGAGTGCGTTCCACAGGGTGGATGCCACTACTGAGAAGGCCCTCTGCCTGGTTCCCTGTAGCTTCATGTCTTGCAGTAAGGGAACTACCAGAAGGCCCTCAATGCTGGACCTCACCATCCGGGCTGGACGATGGAGGTGGAGACACTCCTTCAGGTATACAGGGCCAAGGCTTGGAATACCTGGAGTCAATGCAGATCTTTTAGGACGAATGTTATATGGTCCTGGCAGCTGCTCCCAGTCACCAGTCTGGCAGCCATTGTAGTTTCCCCATATAGAGCACATTGCAGTAGTCCAGAAAAACCAATGTGTCCAGGTTCCTGGGGGAAGATGTGCTCTGATCAACAAGATTTGAGATCTGTTTTGAAAGCTGTTTTGGAACATCTGCAGAGATACTGAAGAAGGGAGTGCTTCTGAGCATGCAAGGAATGAGCATTAACTATGCAACCAACATACAAGGGAAAAGATCAACTGCTTATCAGTGGGATGGCACAAGTTTACATCCTCATGATCATCTGGGCGAGAGCCCCATGTGCTATGTGGGGGCAGGTTATGACTCCTTTCTGAAAACAACACACCAAGAACTCTGGCCAATATAAGTTTCAATAGTGGGAGTAGCCCTACTCGCAAATCAATAGTAAATTGTAACAAAAACTAATCCATTCAAATACATATATTCAGAGATTACAAACTCAAACTCACAGGGATATGTGCTACAGTGTTGTACATATCCCTGTGAGTTTGAGTTTGTAATCTCTGTCTGAATATATGCATTTGAATGGATTAGTTTTTGTTATAATCTACTATTGATTTGCGAGTAGGGACTATGCCCACTATTGAAACTTATATTGGCCAGAGTTCTGGGTGTGTGTTTTTCTTGGTCCTTTCTGAAAACAGCTGGAGTATAATAGTTGGAGCAATAGTGTGACAAGAAGAAGAAGAAGAAGAAGAAGAAGAAGAAGAAGAAGAAGAAGAAGAAGAAGGAGGAGGAGGAGGAGGAGTTTGGATTTGATATCCCGCTTTATCACTACCCGAAGGAGTCTCAAAGCAGCTAACATTCTCCTTTCCCTTCCTCCCCCACAACAAACACTCTGTGAGGTGAGTGGGGCTGAGAGACTTCAGAGAAGTGTGACTAGCCCAAGGTCACCCAGCAGCTGCATGTGGAGGAGTGGAGAAGCGAACCCAGTTCACCAGATTACGAGTCTACCGCTCTTAGCCACTACACCGCACAGGCTCTCCTTAGAACATAAGGAGAGCCTTGCTGTATCAAACCAAAGGACCATCTAGTTGAGTGTTTTGCTTCCCACAGCAGTTACTACCAGGAACCTCACAAGCAGCTCATGGGGGCAACTGGCCTCACTTGGGCTGCAGTGACATGATACATTCAAAGCACTATGATACCACCTTGCACAGTTATGGCTTCCCCCCCCCCCGAATTCTTGGAGCTTTCCTTTGATAAGGGCGCTGAGAATTGTCCGGAGATTCCTGTTGCCATTCCCACAGAGGTTTCACAACCGATCCCTCTTCACAGGGAAATTTGCTGAATGCTTACCTAATTTCGACTTCCCTAAACATTATGTGAATGGAACTGCAGCTATTCTTGAAAATACACATTTTCCAATGCAGCTGTCCAACATGTGTGTGAAGGGGGGAGAGAGTGTGTGTGTTAAAATGCATATATTAGCGAAAAATAACACATACAAGTACATTACGATTAGGGGTATGTGTAGTTAAAGCCAACATGCATACAGCAATAAATTTCCACGATGATTTTTTAAAAGTAGACTGGTGCGGCAAATTGAAGTTAAGATTAGTAAAGGAGAAACCAAAACTGAGAGATCTGTCTTTTCCTAGATTTAAATTAGGTTGAGAAATAGTGGCTCTCTCAGTGCCGGCTAGCAACCTCCATGGATTAATCCAGCACAATGTTAAATGTTGGACAGGATTCATTTAACTGTCAAAATCTGAGATAAACTAAAAAATAAAAAAATAAAAACTTTCATCTTGTTATTTATTCAGAAGTGATGGCAGTAGTGTAGTATATATGGCTTTTGGGGGGGTGAACTTTTCAACATGTTCATCCTGATATTTTCTATGGATTTATTATTATTATTATTATTATTATTATTACTACTATTTATTTATTTATTATTATTATTATTATTATTATTATTATTTGTTGTTGTTGTTGTTGTTGTTGTTGTTGTTGTTTCTTCACAGGTTAGATCCCAATAAACTCACTTCCCTGTCCCAGGTGATACATCTCCTCAGGTTTTGTTATTCTGGCTTCTTCAGTTCATAATTGATTCCCATATATCACCATTTCAGACAGCACTGAGAAGATTACCGGGAGGAGATACAAACAAGGCAGGGTTATAAATTACAGTAACAGATTTAGTGGCAACTGGAGTCTTGCAAGTATGGAAATGGAGATCAGACACCCTTTCCTGATACCCAAAAGCAGCAGCTCCCATTACTGTAGGGATGAGATTTAACCATTAAAAAAAAGAAGAAACGAGGGAGTAACTTGTAAGAACTGTGTTTCCCGGGGTTATCCTGGCACCTTTTGCTGCCACTCCCACTCTGTCTTAGCACCCTTGATTTGGGTGTCAGGGGAGTTGGGTAGTTATGGTTTAGTGGGACACAGTGTGCTTGATACAGTTGTTTCAACTGTTGAAGTCCATGGACATGGTGCCACCACTGAGAAGGCCCTGCACGGATATCCACTTAGCGCATACTGGGACACAGTCTAAACAGCCGCACTTCCTGGATAGTGATCTTGGCTGGGTTATAAAGACTTCATGGCTTCTGGGCAGTGGTTGCTGATGCTTGCTGAGACTGGTCGGCGGAAGGCAGGGAGACCAACAGGCTCTGCCAATGACAGGCAGAGCCACACCCTGGCTGGTTGTATAATTTATAATACAGGTGGTTTGGGGACTAGCTGAAGGTAGTCTAGGGTTGTCCTCTTTTCCCCAGGCATATCCTTTTTTTCAGGGGTGAAATTTTTCTGTCTGGGTGGAATTTTTAAATTTGCCAAAATGTCTCCGGCTATACTTTCTGGATGAGACATAGACATCAGGGCCATCTTTAGCATAGTATTTTAATGTATTTTAATATTTGTTGGAAGCTGCCCAGAGTGGCTTGGGGGACCTAGCCAGATGGGCGGGGTACAAATAAAATAATAATAATAATAATAATAATAATAATAATAATAATAATAGCATATGCGCCGCCCGAGTGTGAAGATCCGCCCAGCGCCCCAAAATTTAGTTAAGTTCGTGTGCATGGTGCCATTAAGAATGACAAGCACCGCCACTGGCACGGCGCATCTTTGGCAAATGAGCGCACAAAGTCGAAAGTCCTTTAGTAGGTATACATTTCGGTAATACCTAGGTATATATGTATTTTGTTTTTCTAGCTCGATCAAAATTATTGATTATTTCATAACAGGTAGATAGTTAAGAGCTTAAGCGGTTTCAGCGGCCCCCATAATTCGCAACCCAGGTGCCCCACACCCCTTGCACCCTGGGTAAAAACAGCCCTGATAGACATAACTGGTAGTTGAATACTTGCTTTCCTCTTCTCTTCTGATGCTCTCCTCAACAATATATCACAGGCTACATATAGTAGGGGTATTTAAAATGAGAGCCATCATAGCATCCTCTTTTTGGCTCTTGGCATCTTCCCTCAAGCTGATCCCTTGTCTGCCACTCATTAAATCCAATTAGATTTAAGTCTCAGCTCACTACCCTAGTTACTAAGGGGTAGCAACTCGTTAATAACTTTTGCCGCTGCTAAAAGTGGGGCTGGCTCCATGTTCTTGGCACCGGCAGACTTCCAAGCTGCCAGAATCGGGAGCGAAGCTTGCCAGCTCTCTTTGTCGAGCTCCACTTCCTCTGCCTCTCTTGTGTTTTCTAAGCGATCCAAGGAAGAGGAGGAGGAGTGACCCACTGCGAGCCAATGCAATGCCCCACAAAGGTAACATCCGCCACTGTGGAAGCACGAAAAACAAATAACTCCAAACATGCAGTCCATCTGGCAACCATTGAAGGACGCATCCACTGAAATTGGTTAGCAGACCAGCTGACTCAACAGAGACTGATAACTGTTGAGTCAACTGGAGTTACATTTTACATCTTCTGAATGATCTGCAACTACATTATAACAAAGTGCATGCATCTGGTCCTGGAGACGAATCACGTTTCTTCTTCTTTTTAACTCTTTGCGTCCTGTACCCAGTGAGGGTGAAGATCTAACAGAGGAAGTTGCTGAACTGGTCAGGCAAGCTTCTTTATAAGATCATGGCCTTTGCTGCCCACCTGAATGTCCTCATCAGCATCCCCCCAAAATTAGCAAGGTTCCAAGAGCTACAACAAAGTGATGGTAGCCATCCAGGCCAATGGGTGGGCCTTTCCCCCACCCCACCCTAGCTATTCCATAGGAGAACAACAGCCAGAGGTGGGAGAGAGAGTCTAGCTGGAAGGAGGCTGGAAGCTGGAGACACAAAGACATGCTTGATCAGTGATGGATCCACAGCTGTGACTACTGGAGAAGCAAGATATGTTGGCTTGTTACGGCTGTGAGCCTCTCCATCTTCTGCTCAGGTTGTATACACATGGAAATAAAATAACTAGTCATACCTCACGTTACGGCCGCTTCAGGTTACGTCTTTTCAGGTTGCGCTCCGCACTGAACCCGGAAGTACCGGAATGGGTTACTTCCTAGTTTCGGCACTCGTGCATGCGCAGAAGCACTAAATCGTGCTTTGCGCATGCACAGAAGTGCCAAATTGCATCACACACATGCGCAGACACAGCAGTGCGAGTTGCGAACACTGCGGGTTGCGAATTCACCTCCCGCACAGATCGCGTTCGCAACCCGAACGCCCACTGTGTGTCCTAAATACACCAGAGTTTCTGCTAACTTTTATTCCAAAGAAACAGAACCCTGGGTTCTCTCACCACTCAGAGATTGGGGTGACATGTGTCAGGACCTTATACAGGGTTCCTTGCCTTGTAGCTCCATCCCTTAGCCAGCGTTGGGGGTGCCACACAGAACCCGATTCCCCGCCTGATGATCCTGCCTTTCACGCCTTAGGTTTGCCGAGAGCATTTAAGTCCAGAGACCGGCTCAATTAGCCAGAAAACTCCTCTGATCATGCTGTTCTTTCAGTGACCCAAGCAGGAAGAAGGTGGGATGCTGTGTTCTGTACTAGCTGGAGATTCAGAACAGCTATCAAGGGACTTTGCACGTAGCACACACACCGTAATCTGCATTGCTGCAGTAAAGGGCACCTCTCACTTCAGCTGCTGATAGGAACATATTGGATATGCTTCTGGCTTTAGAAAATAGCTGCACAGCTGCAAGAGCCTTATAATTACCCAATCTGACAGCGGGGGGGGGGGAATGCTCTTAAATCTTCCTAAGAGGGTTTGCATTTGGGGGATTTTTCCCCCGCCCCCGCCCCGACCAAACTTGAGTCAGCACCCATCTGATTTCACTTAGTCGCCGTGCTAGTCTTGCTTGAAGTGGTTTCCTTCCACTCTGGCTCATCTCTTATAAACCATGGGCCAATGGTATGAGGTCCCACCCACAGATTCCCGATTTGTTAACTCAGAGGTAAAGCCAGGTCCAGCTGGAAGCAGTCCCTATTCAAGAAAAGAACAGCAGCAGTCAGCTGAGGGGAAGCAGCTCAGTTGCTGACTCATGCCGTCTTCCCGTTTGGTTTCTCAGGAATCTACTGGTTTCTGAAATCTAGATCAGCGGGCTATGGGAGGTGGGGAAGTACAGAAACCTGCCTTCCATTTTTTAAAGAGAGAGAGAGACTGAAATTAGTCTCGCATGTTGAATTTGATGCAAACATTAGATAAAGGAGTGAATAAAGCAACGCGGTTAACTAACATGCAGCGATGCTTGGACAAAACAAGTGATCTAATAGCTGTCTGCAGTCATTATTTTACACTGGTCTGGAAACCAAGCCTTATGAAGAATGGTTGAAGGAGCTGGGTATGTTAAGCCTGGAAAAGAGGACAATGAGAGGAGATACGACAGCCATCTTCAAATATCTCAAGGGCTGTCACATGGAAGATGGAGCAAGCTTGTTTCCTCATGCTCCGGAGGATGGTACCCGAACCAATAGAAAGGAGATTCCGACTAAACATCAGGAAAAAACTTCTGACAGTAAGAGCTGTTCAACAGTGGAATAGTCTCCCTTGGAAGGTTGTGAACTCTCCTTCCTTGCAGGTTTTTAAGCAGAGGTTGGATGGCCATCTGCCATGGATGCTTTAGCTGAGATTCCTGCATTGCAGGTGGTTGGACTAGATGATCCTTGGGTCCATTCAAAATCTACAATTCTATGGTTCTATGATTTGCCTTTCCTCCAAAGATGCTCCAAGTCAGGAACATGGTTCTCCTCCTCCCCATCTTATCATTGCAAGGTCTGCCTGTCATTGGCAGAGCCTGTTGGTCTCCCTGCCTTCCACCAACCAGTCTCAGCAAGCATCCGCAACCACTGCCCAGAAGTCACAAAGCCTTTATTCCCCAGCCAAGACCACTATCCAGGAAGTGCGGCTGTTTAGACTGTGTCCCAGTATGCTTTAAGTAGGCATCAGTGTAGGACCTTCTCAGTCTGCCAGGTCAACTCTTGGAATAAAGAGAAAAGAAGGTTCATGGAAAGATCCTGGAGGTGGAGGTCTCTACTGCCAGGGACAATGTCTAGCATTCCCTTTCGGATCAGCAAAGAGCCCAATTTTTGGTGGCGGGCGGGTTTCCCGCAGCAGAGCCTAGTGCACAAGTCATCAATCTAACACAGCCAAGACAGGTGTAGGGGACCCTTTTGGAAAAAAAAGATATGAAGGGACAGTGGGGGAAGTGGAGATGCTCCTTCAGGTCATGTATACCTGAAGGAGCATCTCCACCCCCATCATTCAGCCCGGACACTGAGATCCAGCGCCGAGGGCCTTCTGGCGGTTCCCTCACTGCGAGAAGCAAAGCTACAGGGAACCAGGCAGAGGGCCTTCTCGGTAGTGGCGCCCGCCCTGTGGAACGCCCTCCCATCAGAGGTCAAAGAGATAAACAACTACCTGACATTTAGAAAATACCTGAAGGCAGCCCTGTTTAGGGAAGTTTTTAATCTGTGATATTTTAATGTATTTTAATATTTGTTGGAAGCGCCCAGAGTGGGCGGGGTACAAATATTATTATTATTATTATTATTATTATTATTATTATTATTATTATTAATATTATTAATATAAATGGGGGCAAGAGTCAATATCAGGGGGAACCAGAGCCTATGGTGGGTGGGGCGCCATCTCATATTGGGTGGATCTGGAGAAAATGATAGACTCTCTCTCTCTCTCTCTCTCTCTCTCTCTATTCCATCTTCCCACAAGTCTAAAGGTAAAGGTAAAGGGACTCCTGACCATTAGGTCCAGTCACGGACGACTCTGGGGTTGCGGCGCTCATCTTGCTTTACTGGCCGAGGGAGCTGGCGTACAGGTCATGTGGACAGCATGACTAAGCCACTTCTGGCGAACCACCTTCCCGCCGGAGTGGTACCTATTTATCTACACTTTGATGAGCTTTGGACCTGCTAGGTTGGCAGGAGCAGGGACCGAGCAATGGGAGATCACCCCGTCATGGGGATTCGAACCGCCGACCTAAGCTCTGTGAATTAGACCACAGCGCCACCCGCGTCCCCTCCCACAAGTCTAGTGACCCCTAAATTATAGGCATCCCCATAGAAGTGTAGAGTTTGATGGTACCCCTAGGGTCTTCTATTCCACCCCCCTGCAATGCAGGAATACAGGGGGGGGGTTGTGGAATTCAAAAAATAACAGAAGAGCAAAACCTTTAACATCTAAAGCGTCCAACTAAAGAAAATACACCCTCAAGTTGGGAAACGGGTGCTTGAACCCTTTGCTTCCGAGGTGTAAAAAAACAAAAAACAAAACATGACCTGGCTCAATTTTTGTCTCTCATTCCTGGGTATACTCTTCTTCGACTGGTTGAGTTACTCTCAACCAGTTCTCCAAGCCCAAATGAATTACGTTTTAAGGCCCTGTATTCATTCTTGCCACAGTTCAATTATCTTTGTTTTTCCCCCACGCCGCTCAGCCCTGAATTGACAAACAGGAAAGGTCACAACGGGCTGTGCTTAGCTAGTTGCAAATGCCACAGTACATTATCTGAGACACGGAATATAATTATCTTTTCACAAGTGGCAATTAGTGGAAATACCTCCCATCCCTTCTGTTTAGAATTCAACATTGCTAATGTCCTGGAAAGTGACAGATTATACCCAGCAAGCTCTAGATAACCCATGCAAGTTCTTAGTCTGATGCCAGAGATTCCTGTTTCTTTCTTTCCTTCCTTCCTTCCCCCCCTTATTTCTTAATATTTTAAAAAGCCGGATGGAAATTTTGAAATTAGTTGAAATTGCAAGTTGATCCATAGTAAATGCATGTTCTTCTTGTTTTTAAATTGCCTATGTGTCAGTGATGACTATTTGTTCTCTTGCCGATTTATAAAATTGCATCACACCCCAATTCTAATCCATAAATTGTTTCAGCGGCCCTTGCAAATATCCATTCAATTGTGCATTCATGATAGTTTTGCTCATTGTGATATCAGAGAGGTTATACACTTTCAACCATGTTTGTACCTGCAAATGTTTGGGGGCGGTCATTTCTAACCAGCACATCTCCTGTAACCTCCTGCTCAAATCCTATAGCTTTTTATACCACAAATATTCCAGTTTAAAGTTTTGGCTGTGTTCAGACTGCACTTTATTCCTTCTTCCCATTGTTTCCATGCCAGTTACTTTTCAAGTATTTCGTAGTCTTTCGCAGGACATAAAATCCACTTCTGGGAATCTAATAAGCTCACACTAAAACAGAGGTCGGCAACCTCCGGCCCATGGGCTGAATGCGGCCCACGAAGGCCATTTTACCAGCCCAAGAGCTGCCCGCCAACCAAGCTGCCTGCTCGGCAAGCCCCCCGCAATCTGCGCTAAGCCAGAGCGGCGCAGCACGGGGACTTGCCGAGCAGCGTTGGAAACTGCATCTGCACATGCACAGATACTGGAAATCACGTCTGCGCATGTCCAGACGCTGAAAATCGCATTTGCGCATGTCCAGACGCCGAAAATCACTTTTGCGCAGGTGTGATTTTCAGCATCTGGGCATGCACAGAAGCGATTTCCAGCAGCACGGACATGCGCAGATGCAATTTCCGGCATCGTGCTGCACATGTCCGGCCCACAGACACTCTCTGTGCACTTGATCCGGCCCATGGCCAGATAACCTTGCCAATGCCTGCACTAAAATGTCCCTTACAAATAATTAAGATTTATAAAAAATAAAAGTACAGTATTATCTACCAGTAAGTGCCATTATTATTGAGAATAAAGGTTCTATATAGTCTTAAATGACCCAGACATTTGCAGATAATGGTGGCACTGAATGACCATGTGCCTCAAAATTTGTATAAAAAGTAAAATTATAACATGTATGGGGGGAAATGGCTATTGAAGCTTGGCCTTTTAAATATTGTTTATACAATATCTGTTCAAGAAAGCCAGTTTGCCCAACCAATGCACTGTTGATTTGTCAAGAGCCTGCTGCAGAAGACACCTGCAAAAAAAAAATTATTTTTTTTAAATATACAATTCTGGAGACTCCCAAAGACTGGCCATTATCTTTGAACAGATGAATAATTGAGGATGCCAAATGATATTTATGCATGGGTGTCAGGGAATTGTCCCCGCTGCAGCGGAAGGTGGTGGAAGGGCTCTCCGGATGCTACAGAGAGCCCCAGTCCCACCTTGCCAGCCAGCGAGGAGGGGGAGAGTTCACAGGGGAAAGGGAGCAGAGGCTCTGGGGATGCAAGAGAGACCCAGCACTCCCACAGTCCCGAGGGCGATACAGGGGGAACGCAATTTCCGTCACCCCAAAGACGTCATGGGGTGAAAAGAAAGGATGGAAGGCGGGGTTTTCGTATACCGAAACTCTTTTGTTGGGGTCAGAACCGGAAGGGGCCATTCCCGGATTCTGACACCACTTGATACAGACATGAACTTTTAAGCTCTGCACTGTACATAGTTTGCACAATAAAATCTTTAAAGGAAACAACGGAGTCCTGGCTGCTTACTCATGAGCAACTAACTGAGAACCTTACAATGGGATTTCCCCAGCAGATGAAGTCAGGCCTCAAAGCCCTAGAAAAATAAGTTCCAATTGGGTTTCAAAAAGGAGGAGGAGCTACATTTAGAGCCTCCCCTCCCTAGCCTATTAGCCAATCAGGTATGAGGAGAAGATGAAAAGGCATGCAGCCATGCCCCCTTCTTCCTCTGCCCGTCCCCATCAGAATCAGCGTCTGCTTCTTTAAGCTCTGATATTTTTGCCAAGACCAATAAATATTTTCCTTTTCCTTTGTTTCTGTTTTCTCCGTAGGCGCCTTCTGAGCCCCCAAGTAGACTTACTTAATGGTCTCTGGTTACAACTGTTGGTGCAATATAGATATATAGATATATCCTTGAAGTGGAAAAGCCTTCGGGCTTGATCAGCTGGGATTCTGCTATGCTCCAGTAGCCTGATCATATCCAGATAGGGAAATTTCAACAGATTTTCTTTTATATCATATCTGGCAAGGATTATTGCTTCTCTCTCTCTCTCTCTCCACCCCACCCGGCGCTCGCCTCGCCTTGTTTTCTGTCTCGGAGCTACAAGTGCCCTTTTGATGGATTGTGAGTGAGAGACTGGCTGTCACTCTGCTGCGCTATTTTTACAGGGAAGGCAAAACCAACAGAGCTTGTTTGCTGCAGATATATACTCAGGGCAGGGAGCATGATCCCCATCTGAATTGAGTTGAGTCTGAAAGGATGTCAAGGGCAGAAGCTGCTTCACAAATGGAATTGGCGGTGGGAGGACTCACCTGTCAGGACAGGGGTCAAAGAACTGTAGTGTTGGAAGCAACACCCAAGGATCATCCAGCCCAGTACTTCCCAAACTTGGGTCTCCAGCTGTTTTGAGGCTACAATTCCCATCATCCCTCACCACTGGTCTTGCTAGCTAGGGATGATGAGAGTTGCAGTCCCAAAACGGCCGCAGACCCAGCAGGCTGCTCTTATTTAATTTTTTTTTAAAATCTAAATATAAACATATGTGCAAAATAGCACATAACCATAACAAAGCCATGCATGCAGCATATTCAGTATAAAATACGAATTACCTAGATGCAGTTACATTTAGCCAATATTTTTACATGAGTGTATATAGCCCAACCCAGTGCTGGATTTACGTATAAGCTAAACAAGCTTTGGCTTAGGGCCTCACTCTCTTGCCCCCCCCCCAAAAAAAAATGTAAAGGGGGAAAAAACCTGGATGTACATTTCCAAAATATAAGATAAAAAAACAAATAAAATAAAACCTACATACAGCAACAGTGTTTTGTGTTGTGTAGGCTCCTATGATGTAAGTAATGGGCCCCGCCTGCTAGCCTGCTCCCTAAAATATCACTGGTTTGCTCATTTCTATATATAAGGTGCCTACATTCTGCTCACTGGAAGGACAGATCCTGAAGCTGAGGCTCCAATACTTTGGCCACCTCATGAGAAGAGAAGACTCCCTGGAAAAGACCCTGATGTTGGGAAAGATGGAGGGCACAAGGAGAAGGGGACGACAGAGGATGAGATGGTTGGACAGTGTTCTTCGAAGCTACCAACATGAGTCTGACCAAACTGCGGGAGGCAGTGGAAGACAGGAGTGCCTGGCGTGCTCTGGTCCATGGGGTCACGAAGAGTCGGACACGACTAAACAACAACAACAACAACATTCTGCATGGACCGGTTGCATGGCAACATGGGCAAATGACTTGAGATACCTATTAGGTACATAAATTACCATATAGCATATATTCAACACAAAAACAGTGGCAATTTGTTGTTGACAAAGGACAGCTGGACATATAAAGGGCCCCATTAGCCCCAGTAGCTCTAAATCCGGCCATGAGCCCAACCACGATGAAGAGTGAGACATTGAAAGAGTACATATACGACTCTCCCTATTTGCACCAGCAAATCCAAGGCTTCTTGTGGGTATCTTTGGTTTTCCAACCCGCTCAGAACAAGGGAGAAGAAAACGGAGTCTCCTGCCTCCCTGGCTGAATGATATTGTTGCCTCTGCGGCTGAAAGGAATTGTGGTAATTACTAGACTCTCAAGTTAGCCTTGAACAAGCTAGTTGGAGAGATAAGCAGGTGCCCGGGATCTACTAATTTCTTGAAGGGTATCTGAAGAAGTGTGCATGCACACAAAAGCTCATACCAAGAACAAACTTAGTTGGTCTCTAAGGTGCTACTGGAAAGAAATTTTTCTTGAAGGGTGTAAGGCCTGCCAATCTACCCATCTATCCCAACATCCCCTTACTCACCCTCCCTCTCAGAGTCAGGGTAAGCCCTTAGCACCCCCAGCAGGCACTAGCCTGGCACAGAATCCCAAATCCTGGCACTGACCACCTGAGCGGGGCATTGCTATACCCACCATTCCTGGATCTGGGAGACCAGGGTTTGAATCCCCCTTCAGCCATGATACTCACTGGGCAACCTTTGGCCTGCCGCTCTCTTCTCTCAGCCTAACCTACCTCGCAGGGTTGTTGCTGTGTGGGAGAATAAGGGGGAGAAGCATGTATACCACCTTGGGCTCGTTGGAAAGAAAGGCAGTGTACAAATGTAGTAAATAAATAAACATTAAAAAATTGGGAAACTACATTCTAATAATAATAATAATAATAATAATAATAATAATAATCTTTATTGTGGTCCAACGACCCGTAACATGGATTCAGAATAAAATACAGAGTCATAAAGACAACCCCCCATGGAAGGGAGACCGAAGGGTTATTTGTTTAGTCAAGGGTATGTTGATCTTTGATTCGTATGACTACTGAAAGAAACTTTGCCACGGCCACTGTGATATCATTGGACTTGTCGTCCAGATGATACATCCAAATGCAGTATTTCAGAAGAGGCCAGTGGATTGTGGGGAATCATGTCTAAGGTTAAAAAAAGGTAAAGGACCCATGGACCGTTAAGTCCTGTCAAAGGCAACTATGGGGTTGCGGCACTCATCTCACTTTGAGGCCGAGGGAGCTGGCGTTTGCCCACTGACAGCTTTCCAGGTCATGTGGCCAGCACGACTAAACCACTTCTGGCGCAACAGAACACCATGACGGAAACTAGAGCGCATAGAAACGCTGCTTACCTTCCCACCGCAGCAGTACCTATTTATCTACTTGCACTGGCATACTTTTGAACTGCTAGGTTGGCAGGAGCTGGGACAGAGCAAAGGGAGCTCACCCCATCGTGGAGATTTGAACCATTGACCTTCTGATCGGCAAGCCCAAGAGACTGAGTGGTTTAGACTGCAGCGCCACCACATCCCTACATGGATTCAAACAGGGGTGAAAACGTACCGAAGCCGGGGTAATGGGTGATGTGCACAAACTCTCAGTCTGCCATGCGCCTCTGTCCCTCTCGCATTCTCACAAACTGCACAGCAGCACCCAAGAGCAGGAGAGACAGAGAGACCACCCGGGCAGCTCTAATTAAAAGGAAGCATATGATCCAATCAAAGGTTTAAGCCTAAATAGCAAAGAAACTGATACGATTCTCCTACTCTCTTTTCGAAGTGTGGCAGGAGAGGGAGAGGGAGCGCATTACAGCAATGGCTGTGCGGCACTCATAAAAAGCCGCCATGTCAATTTGACATCCCAGAGCTGCCCTTCGAGCTACCCCATTCCCAAAGGCTTAAAGGTATTTTCACATGGGATTCTGGGCGGATCATTGGAGGGGAGGCCAGAGGGAGGGGAGGGGAGGGGAGGGAGAGAGAAAATGACTGTATCTGGTGAAAGGAGTAAAACTGACATTTCTTTTGACAAGCCCCATAAGTGCTCTTGTCCCGGGAGTGTTATAACAGAGACAAGATTGAGCAGGTGGCAATAATTGGCATTACATGTGTTCGAGCATTTTCTATAATATGGATTACTGCGGAATTTCCTCCCCCGCTCCCCTCCCATGTCCCCGGGGAAGCAAACGTGAATTGCAAGCTTTTTCAGACCCCTTTTTTCGTAAGCCTTTCCATCAGCAATTTCTCAGCCAAAGTGAACCTGTTCTCTTTTAGAATAAATAAAGAGAAAGCAGCAGCAAGTTTATTTTCATTGTGGTAAAATGAAAGAAAGAAAGAGAAAGCAGCCTCCCTCTCTATTTAAATTTGCAATGTGATAAAAAAAAAGACTTACAATGCGAAAAGAATACAACAGTAGAACACATCAAATGGATTATTTACTTGCAGTCGCAAACCCAGGGCTGTTCAAGAGTTCTGAGAAACCACAAAAAGAGCATTTAGTGAAGACCGCTGACCGTTGTAAACAGACCCTTTATACTTACGGTACACAAAATGAAAATTCATACAACGATTTGATTTTTTGTGTGTGCCCCCTCCGTGTGAGGTTGGGAGGGTGGCAACATGAGAATGGACTTTTTCTGTGTCGGCTCCCCATTTGTGGAATTCTCTCTCTAGAGAGACTTGCCTGGCACCTTCATTACATAGTGTTATGAGTTTGTGAGTGCTAGACTCCCCTGGGGCGGACCACCCCCTACGTCCCCCCTTGCTACACCCCTGGGGAGGTGGCTATGTGACTTGGCCTTTTACCAGGTCTGGAAAGGTCACCCCACCTACTAGTCACATGCAAAAGGAAGATGCTCCGGCCAGGTGTAACAGGAAGTTCAACGGGCTGGACCAACATTCCCCATGCATGTTCTCTCTAGGCAAACAGGAAATGTTGTACTTGACTGCTCCAGAGGATTACATCCCACAGATCCCAGACTAGATGGGCCACTGGCCTGATCTAGCAGACTTCTGATTTTCTTATGCCGTTCATCCTCCTCCCTGCCGAGTTATACAAGGGCAAACCTGAAAGGAGGGGGGAGGATGCTCTCAGCAAGTGCCACCCCCTGGACTGGCTGTTAAGGAGGGAGGTGAGCTGAGGGCAAATTGAGGTTGGTTATGCCGTGCCTCTGCTGCAGGTTGCTGGCCGGAGGGATGTTCCTTTGGGGACCATGGCATGGGGGTGGGGGTGAGGCTTAAGACCACTTCTTCTTTTGACGGGCGTTTAAGGCATGTTCAGACGCCAGATGCTAAAACAGATCTGTCACTGGCTGCGATATGAAGCAGATTTAAACCATTTCCCAAAAGGATTAATTGAATGGCGTCCCTGTCCTTTCCCCTCCAGCTGGGCATCCGAGCAGCGAGAGCAAGTCCAGCCATTTCCACTGGGATTGGTAATTAGGTTTGCCTTGCTCCAAGGAGATTAATTTCTCCGCCGAGCAAACAATTACCGCCCAAGACCCGCAACCAACGGAGGAGCGGAGCCCATGGATGGGTTTCAATTGGAGAAGTTCAGCTTTGCTGACTTTTCCGGCTGTGCTCGGAGAAAAGGAGGAGAAAGATGGCAAACAGGATGGTTCAATTAATCTAGCAATTGTGGGGACATCACACACACACAAAAAAGATTCTCCATTTGTTTTCCCCCGAGGTGGGTGGGAGAAACAACTGGGCAGATCGATTCCATTACTTTATCATAATGAACTGAAAGAAGGCAAAGATATGGGATGTGCTGGTGGGAATCTTCCGTGGTCTTTCAGTCACTGGGCTTTTAGGGCCATAGAATTGCAGTGGTAGAAGGTACCTCAAGGGTCATCTAGTCCAACCCCCTACGATGCAGGAATCACAACTACAGAATCCCTGATGGATGGCCATTCAAACCTCCAAGGAAGGAAAGTCCACCACCTTCTGAGGTGATTTGGTGTGTTGTTACGGTGTGTGTGTGAGGGGGAGCAGAGAATAGAGTATGAAAACAAATTCAGATTAAATACACAGGACAATTCAAGGAAATCTGAAAATAGATAGATAGAGATATAATTTTTATTAAATTTTCTGTTTTACCATTTAAAGTGCTCATTTTTAGATCCTTGAGATATCAATGACTCCCTTCTCCTGTTTCAGTGGTTCATTTTACATATCATAAATCCCTGCAAATTTTACATAAACCAAACCATTCAGTATTCCATTATCACATCCATCAAAACTTATTTACACTGTTGAATTAATCTGAATTCTGCCAGCGTTTTCAGCTGTACAGTACACAGTTATTTCCCATATATTCAATAAACGTTTTCCAATCTTCTCTAAACGTAGGTTCTTCTTGTTCTCTTATTCTATATAGCCTCTCCTCCTCAGAGAGGGGAGGGGTTGTGAGCGGGAGCCGGCTCTGGCATTACTAAGGGGGCGTGTCGCCCCCAGCCTTACCTTTCCCGCCGCCGCGCCGCGCCCCTAGCAGTCAGCCAATAGGGCTGACATAGGGGCGGGGTTTTAGCTGCACCTAGGCAGCCGCGGCGGCTCCTCTGGCGGCGAGCCCCTTTGGCTCGGGTGGCGGTTAGGCATTGGGTTTAGTGTGGTATCGGAGGGCAAGGTTCGGGCCAACGCCCAACCCTCCAAAATATTGGGTATTCCGTAAAGGAATCCGACGGTTGTGGATCCTGCCCGATGCCCTGTTGGTGGCTAGGGGCCATGGCACGACCCCCGGTGACTTCAGGGGTGGAGCTTCCAGTTGTATCTTGCATCAACAGGCTCCACCTCCTGGGCGGTTAACCCTTGAGTGACTCCACGCTCTGCGGGGGGAGTCAACTATAGTTTGTTCAACCCAATGCCTAAGCCAATACCACTCACATGCTGTAACCAATAAAGTTGTGGCCTTTTACCTCCATTTAACCAAAAATGTATGTGTCATTGTGTTTTATTTCTATAATTGGGTCCTCGAGTCACAAGTTAAGTCTGCCGGTTGTGCATATTCTGTCAACTTAAGTTGCCATTCTTCTTTGGTTGGGACCTCGCTCGTTTTCCATTTTGGGGGTAACAAAACATGGGCCACAGTAATGGCATACATAAATAACCTTTTTTTGACACCTGGGAATTTCAGTCTGAATTATCTCCAACAGAAAGGACTCTGGGTTTTTTGGGAATGTACTTTTAAACATTTTTTTTCAATTCATTATGGATCATTTCCCAATTGTCTTTTACCCTTTTACAACTCCACTACATATAAAAAAAAAAACATTCCCTCCACCCCTTTGCATCTCCAGCACTTATCTGATTCAGCCTTATACATCTTAGTAAGCTTACTCAAAGCTTACTATCTGCAAATCAATTTCAAGTAGTTCTCCTTCGAAGGGGATTCTGATTCTCGCTTGTTTAAGGGGAGCTGTTGTCTGGTCCTGGGTTCAATCCCAGCATCTCCAGCAAGGGCTGGGAGAGGACCCCATCTCAGATCCTGGAGAGCCATTGCCAATCATTGTTGACCAGCTGGAGAGGAACATGTAGTTCAGCAACATCTAGACAGCCACTTCTCCCATCACCTTTGGCCATTGGCTTTCTGGGATTCATGGGAGTTGTCGTTCAGCAACATCTGGAGGACCAAGAGTCCTGTCAAACCTGGAGCTGGTCCAGATGAGAAGCACTTTGGGAAGGGCTGTGGCTCAGAGGTAGCACATGCAGATGCTTCCAGGTTCAGTTCCTGGCACTTCCACGTTGGGCAGGGAATGTCCCCCTGTCTGAAGTCCTGGAGAGTCAAGGCCAGTCTGCATTGACATTACTGACTCAGAATGAAGCAGCTTCGTGGGGTGGAAGCAGACACTGCCATAAATGCAGGGCTGCTGCCATAAATGGGAGTCCTCTGTCAAGTTCACCCACTCCATAATATGTGGGGCAGTCCAGTGTTAGAAGTGTTAGAAGGCTGATTGCCGAAGAATTGATGCTTTTGAATTATGGTGCTGGAGGAGACTCTTGAGAGTCCCATGGACTGCAAGAAGATCAAACCTATCCATTCTGAAGGAAATCAGCCCTGAGTGCTCACTGGAAGGACAGATCCTGAAGCTGAGGCTCCAATACTTTGGCCACCTCATGAGAAGAGAAGACTCCCTGGAAAAGACCCTGATGTTGGGAAAGATGGAGGGCACAAGGAGAAGGGGACGACAGAGGACGAGATGGTTGGACAGTGTTCTCGAAGCTACTAACATGAGTTTGACCAAACTGCGGGAGGCAGTGGAAGACAGGAGTGCCTGGCGTGCTCTGGTCCATGGGGTCACGAAGAGTCGGACATGACTAAACGACTAAACAACAACAACAACAACCGGTGTTAGAAACTCAGATATATAAGCTAATCGCCATATAGCACCCTAAACCTACCGGTAGGCTACGTTCACCACCATGGAATGTCTAGGTGCCTTTTTAAACTTTTTTTAAACAGATGGAGATGTCAAGTAGCCAGCCTGGCATCCAGAGATCTCCACATGGTCACCATTGGATCAGTTTGGTTTTTACTGCATTAGAAAGATATTTTTTACTGTATTTAGTAAAAATAATATGAAAAAAGGATATTAATATGAACATTTTTGTTGTTGTTGTTGTTGTTGTTGTTGTTGTTGTTGTTGTTGTTAATTTATTATTTATACCCCACCCATCTAGCTGGGTTTCCCCAGCTACTCTGGGCGGCTCCCAACCGAATATTAAAAACACAGTACAGCATTAAACATAAAAACTTCCCTAAACTTTCCCTATTAATATGAAAAAATGGATATTGTACAGCCTGGAAAAGGTTCAGAAAAGGGCAATCGCCTCTGACATTTCTTTATGCTGTCTCTTATTTTCCTTAAAGCTGGAATTGTTTTTAGTTGCAATTTCTGACCTACCTCACAAGGTTACTGTGATCATAAAATGCGGGGAAAGAACATCTTGATAGACACACAGAATAGAAATGCAATCCATTAATGCTTTGTTCCAGGAAAAATTAACTTCACTTTTTAAATTGCGGTGTATGAACTCTTTCATTAAAGACAAAGGAACAGCACTGGGCAGTAAAAACAGCAACCTTCATTGGTTCCTTGTTAGCTGCTTCCAGACATTGCACTCTTGTACTTAATTTCCCGCAGAGCCATCTATATTAGAGGAGAACTAAGCTCACTTTGGAAATCTTGAGCTTGGGTATGAATTATTCTATAGTGTTGACTTTATGCAGGGTTTTCCTTTTCCTTTTCCTTTCTTAAACTAATGGTTTTAGTTCTTGTTCGGATGCCGGGTGAAGTTTGAGGTCACTTCTAATTTTTTTCCGGACCACTTCTCCTAACCCTGATGTCAACTCGAGTGAGAAAGCAGCAACATTTGCACACATGTTCCGATGAATATTTGATGTCCTCGCTGCTAGAGACTGCAAATTTGAATGCGCTCGCTGTTCGGTCGTAAGAAACTGCTGGCTATTAGGAACATCCAGGCCACCTCATAATCCACTCCTTTCTTGCAAAAGAAACTGCAGCGGCAACAAATATATTTCTCAAATATTTGAAGAATAATTTTCATAGCAAAGAAGGGAAGGGGCTGGAGCTTGTGAGACGCACCATAGCTTACAAGGAGGGCACCTTCTTTCCATGCATCTCCAGCTGGGGTTTGGAACACCCCGTTTGAAATTTTGGGGCGCTCCTGTCAATCAGTGCAGACCCTCCAAGTGTCCTTCTTTCCCAGGGACTGTCACGGATTTACAGAAGCTGTCCCGGTTTCTGATTTGATCCTGGAAACGATATATAATGAATTGAAAAGGATGTTCAAAATAACTTTTATTTTAAAACAAAACACAAAAGCTTTTATTTTGGGAATTATAGGGACAGAAATACCTAAATTGTATAGAAATTTATTTATGTATGCTACTACAGCAGCAAGAATGTTACTTGCCCAAAAGTGGAAAGAAGCAGAAGTCCCTGAAAAGGAAGAACGGGTACAAAAACTCGTGGAATATGCAGAAATGGCAAAAGTCACCGGAAGAATAAGAAATCAAGATAACAAACTTTTTTTAAATAAAAGAATGGAAATGGTTTATTGAATATTTACAGATAAATTGTATACAGATAAAAACCTTAGCAGGATTATTGTAATAACCTGAAGAGTATATACTTACAGTAGATAAATAAATGAGCAAGTTAAATGAACTCGGATAAGCAGAAGGTATTAAAAAATAAATTTGAGGAACTGCAGAAAGAGGGGAAAGGAAGTCAAAATTTTGAAATGTTAAATTGATTGTAAAACTAATGAAATGTATAAATTTGAAAAATGTAAATAAATAACTAAAAAAGAAAAATGGATTTGATCCTGGAATGTCCCGCTTTTCCTTAGGATGTCTCTATTTCCGTCAAAGGTGATATATTGGGAGATGATATATAATGAACTGGGGGGGGCGTGTTTAAAACGATCATTTGTTAAAAGCCCAGAATCCTTTCTTCCAGGTATAATAGATTAAAGTGTATCGAAAGATCAGAAATCCCTCTTTATGTATGCAACTACAGGATCTCAAATTAAAGAACCTTTTAATGAGCGTGAAAGAGGAGAGCGCAAAATATGGTCTGAAGCTCAACATCAAAAAAACTAAGATCATGGCCACTGGTCCCATCACCTCCTGGCAAATAGAAGGGGAAGAAATGGAGGCAGTGAGAGATTTTACTTTCTTGGGCTCCATGATCACTGCAGATGGTGACAGCAGTCACGAAATTAAAAGACGCCTGCTTCTTGGGAGGAAAGCAATGACAAACCTAGACAGCATCTTAAAAAGCAGAGACATCACCTTGCCGACAAAGGTCTGTATAGTTAAAGCTATGGTTTTCCCAGTAGTAATGTATGGAAGTGAGAGCTGGACCATAAAGAAGACATTGGATTCTTATCTCATTATACATAACAAAGCTATCTTTAGCCATCTCACCCCTTGCCTTTCCCTGCAAGACTAATTACAGCCGTTAAGAGTCGTCAACAGGTTTTCCATACCTATCAGCTGATCACCCATTCCCACCACCCTTCTGAGCAATACCCCTCCCCACTCCCTCACTATATTTAAGGATCTGGTGACTTCTGTTTCAGTGTATCTGAAGAAGTGTGCATGCACACGAAAGCTCATACCAAGAACAAACTCAGTTGGTCTCTAAGGTGCTACTGGAAAGAATTTTTGATTTTGTTTTGACTATGGCAGACCAACACGGCTACCCACCTGTAACATAAAGAAGACTGATCGCCAAAGAATTGATGCTTTTGAATTATGGTGCTGGAGGAGACTCTTGAGAGTCCCATGGACTGCAAGAAGATCAAACCTATCCATTCTTAAAGAAATCAGCCCTGAGTGCTCACTGGAAGGACAGATCCTGAAGTTGAGGCTCCAGTACTTTGGCCACCTCATGAGAAGAGAAGACTCCCTGGAAAAGACCCTGATGTTGGGAAAGATGGAGGGCACAAGGAGAAGGGGACGACAGAGGATGAGATGGTTGGACAGTGTTCTCGAAGCAACTAGCATGAGTTTGGCCAAACTGCGGGAGGCAGTGAAAGATAGGCGTGCCTGGCGTGCTCTGGTCCATGGGGTCATGAAGAGTCGGACACGACTGAACAACAACAACAATAACAACACAGGATCTCAAATGGAATATGCCCAGGTGGAAGGAGGGTATAATAACAGTTCACGAAAGATGGCAGATGAAATGGATAGAATCTATAGAAATGGCAAGATTGGCAAATAGAATTAGAGATGAAGATGGAAAAAAATATGTAAAGAAGATTGGAAATGTTTTGTACAGTAGATTTGGAAAATTATGGAAAATTCTTTTAAGCATATTAGTTAACAGAGTAAATTCAGCAGCAATAACGATGGAGATATAGAAAACGAGAAAATAAAAAGATAGGGATTAATTATTAGAATATATAGTGGAAACGAAAATAATGAAGTGAATCATGGAAAGGGCAGAGGGAAGTCGAAATTAAATGTGCATTTGGTATTTGGATCACCATACATTGTTCTTGTTGTAAACCGAAAATGATAATAAAAAATAAAAAATGGAGCTGAGGCATTAAAGTTAAAAGACATGGCCGAGTTAGGTCCATTCATTTCAATGGGTCTACTCTGAGCAGGATTTAGCTGAATACAACCCAAAGATGTGTTCTATATACACAGCATTTAGAAACAACCTAAATTAGCTATCTATACATTGGTTTATATGTAATGTATACTGACTTAAATGGAAAAAAACCCTCATGAAACTATATTTCCCATCAACTATTACTAGGGCCTGGAATTAATATCTGAAGACAACAGATTATATGTTTCCCCCCTAAAGAATCATGCACAGGTGTTGTTAACATAAAGATAAATGGACCCCTGACCACTAGGTCCAGTCGTGTCCGACTCTGGGGTTGTGGCGCTCATCTCACATTAATGGCCAAGGGAGCTGGTGTACAGCTTCCGGGTCATGTGGCCAGCCTGACAAAGCCGCTTCTGGTGAACCAGAGCAGCGCACGGAAACGCCGTTTACGTTCCCGCCGGAGGGGTACCTATTTATCTACTTGCACTTTGACGTGCTTTCGAACTGCTAGGTGGGCAGGAGCTGGGACCGAGCAACGGGAGCTCCCCGCAGGGATTCGAACTGCTGACCTTCTGATCAGCAAGCCCTAGGCTCTGTGGTTTAACCCACAGCGCCACCCGCGTCCCTACGTGCTTTCAAACTGCTAGGTGGGCAGGAGCTGGGACCAAGCAACGGGAGTAGACCGTTAACATTGTTAACATAGGGTGATAATAATAATTTTTTTAAAAAACCAATGACTTTCACTTGTGAACAGGACAGTGAAGAAACAGGCTTACAGGAGCATCAACAAAAATTCTCTCTCTCTCTACAGAGGAAGAAGATCCAACTCATCATTAATCCCACATGGGAGCAAAGTTTTTAACCTCAATATCTGCTCCATTTGCTTTCCTTAACAAGATCTTATCATCATCTGTATATCGCTTTTCCACAGCCCAAAACTTCAGATCTGTCGCAGATTGATTTTGTTCCATAAAGTAACTGACTAAAGTGGTAAGCAATATTTTATTTGTAGAGGCTCCCTTGAGCTTTTCTTGGCCTGTGGTGCTTACAAGGGAAAAACCTTGACTTTTTATCGCATATTAACAACACCTGTGTACGATTCTTGCCTTCGGATAACAATTTCAGTCCCCGGGTTGCTGTTAATCGCACATATAGCTAGCAGAGATCCCTGTAGAATGTTTTCCCATTTCACCCAATTCAGTCCCCCCCCCCCGCAAAAAAGTGTGTATATATGATTTATGTGATGCGTTGTCTTTTTTTTTTTAATAGTTCCTGGAGAAGGCCTTTAAACAAATACTGACTGAAATGTGTTTGGCTGCTTTGAAAATAAAATCTATATTATTTCTAAGAATCTGGAGACACGTTGTCTTTTGCTTTGGGATCAAGAAGCAATTTTCCATCTATGTTGGAATACAGTTGGACACCATTTTGAATCAATATGGCTGACTGAAACTTTCAAAACTGCACTGATCTTTTGGTTTCTTGGAATTCCCAAACAATGCTGGCTACGAGGCTGCTGGTGAATCAAGAAATCGGGGCCTCCCCCCAAAGAGGGCATGTATTGCAGTGAGACCTGGAAACCGACACCCTGTGTTGTGGGTGGGTTCGATTGGTCTGCCACAACACCCGATTGGAAGGTCCCTTGATGCTGAGTTTAATCGGACCAATGGGGCGCAGTTCAAACGGATCGAGGGACCTATTTATACCCATGCATGTGACCCAGAGCTTCCTCTTTTCGGCGCGTGCAACGGAACACCCGCCCACCTCTCCCTACTTTTAGGGCTTGCATGCTTGACCTTGCCATGCTGTTGTGTGTCATCTGTCATTGGGACAGGGGCACGGCAGGAATTTCCCCCACTTGGCTGATTGGCTGATGCCATTTGGGTTTCGCCTGCCGTGTAGCAAACCATCACAACTTGTAAGGTTGCAGATAGGCTCTGGTTCAGGTGATAGGGATGGGAGAACGCTCTCACCATCCCTATGTGAAGGGTATTCTGTTAAAGGAATCCAGGGACTCGATGGTTTGGTCAACCCCTGAGAGGGGGTTGTGCCTGTGCCTGAGTCCAGGGGGACATTTGGGTGGTGGATAGAGCATGTCTCCAGCTTTCCGCTTTCCAGTTGTTCACCCTTGGCTGACCTAAGCTGGAACCCTGGGTCGGCGCTACCTGCGGAGCAGGGAGCTAGTCGAACCAGAGCCTATGCAACCACCCACTTTCTGTAATCAATAAAGTTGTAGCCTAAATTCTGCCAAAAAAACAAACTAAAATTTGAGTCAATTGTGAAGTTATTTAGGGGGGAGGTTTCTGGGTCTGAACAAACAAATAGAAAATGGTTTTGGCAGCTGTATTGTTACAGATGTCAAAGGACGGAAAGGAAGGCCAGGGAGAAGAAGGATGCTGTAGTCAAGGCAAGGAATGGCACTACCTTAACATGAATGAGAGGTTTGTTTGTTTTTTAAATTATTGCAGCTTTTCTTTTCTTTTTTTAAAAAAAGTTTTTATTGAATTGTACAATTTAATATTCAGCCATATAACAAGATATAACATTTATCATATAGAAATAAAAATCTCTTCCCCCCCATGACTTCCCTCAACTTCCCCTTTTGGTCCTCTCCCTTTCTAATTATCCCAATCTTAAACTTGGTTATCCACACTTCTGCAGCAATTTGCATTTCGTTGCAAATTTCCCCTAAGAAGCACAATTCTGGAGCAGTTTCTCTGAATACGGTGCATTGCTGTATGCCATTTTCATTTCATACACACACACACACACACACACACACACACACCCCAGTATATGCAATTTCATAAACATTGTTGGGTTGGAGAACTGCATTGCGTAATTCAGGTAAGTGCAGATTTTGAAGGGTGGCTGTACCCACATTGCATTGGAAACTGCCAACTTCATAAAATTTGATAGACAGGCTTTGAATCAAATTTCTCCTTCATCCCTATCTACAAGCTCTTGATTCAGCATTCTTTCAAGAATTATCTGTCTCCCTCCTGACAGGGGTGTTCTACCCTCCCCCCACATCTGGCTTTGGCCCTGCCTACTGGCAGCATGCACCCCCAAAAAGACTACCCCCAAGGAAAGTTGATGCTTGGCAGACAAATCATTGCCTGCCTCTGTCATTGCACACGGAGAATCTTTTCGTGTGAAGACATTTTCAATCATGATCCTCACACAGCCCTTTCCCCCAATAGTCCCCATTTTCAAAAGTGGGGGATCATTTCGAAGAAGGGGAGGGGAAACCATTCTACAAAACTTTTGTGCAAAAAGAAGACTGTTCACAGCACTGAAGCGCATTAAGGCCTTTGCATTTAAAAGCCTCGCGGCTCCTTTTCCAGGATAAATGCTTGATTCTCTTTTAGCCAGTTAAAACCATCCTCCCGTCCTTTGAATTGTAAATTCTGCTAAGGGGCATTTGTCACAGCCCCATAACTGCCTAATGAAACCATTGGTTGGTTCTGTTTAACAGAGATGAAGATTGCGGTGTGTTCCCAAAGCACTTTTCAATGCTCTTGAGGTCTATAAACCGTTACACTTCATCAAGCCATTTTAATTGTCAATTGCGGTACTGAAGGGGGTGGGGGACAGAATCCTGAAAATTCAGTATCTTAATGAGCAAGGAGATCACAAAACAGAATCTGAGCCATCTTCATTTCAGCTGCACTTTGCCAAGCCAGTGCATCGTGTAGTGGTTAAGAGAGCCAGTGTGGTATAGTGGTTAAGAGTGGTAGACTCGTAATCTGGTGAACCGGGTTCGTGTCTCCGCTCCTCCACATGCAGCTGCTGGGTGACCTTGGGCTAGTCACACTTCTCTGAAGTCTCTCAGCCCCACTCACCTCACAGAGTGTTTGTTGTGGGGGAGGAAGGGAAAGGAGAATGTTAGCCGCTTTGAGACTCCTTCGGGTAGTGAAAAGCGGGATATCAAATCCAAACTCTTCATCGAGGATCAAATACCATAAAACTTTTTCTTACTAGCTTTAAAATAAAATTTTGAAAACCAGGGTGCTGCTTTTCAGGTAAATTGGTGAGGAGCAATGTTAAAACACTCATGCGGAAACAACCTACTTAGCAAGTGAGAGGAAAGAGGGCAGGAAGAACGGAGGACATTTACAAAAAATAATAATAAATCAGATGCAAACCATCTTTCAACATTTGAAATACCTAATACAGAGACAAGCACACATGATTTCTTGAAGCTGGCAGCCCATGAAGAGATCCCGGATGCTGAAATACTGAATGAAGCTAACTTTCACAACATTTGGCACAACTTCCCACCCCACCCCTTAACTATAAGAAGAATAAATTGAAATGGGATTAGTACCATTAAGGATGCATAGGGAGGAATGGATGGATGGGTGGGTGGATGGATGGATGGCTGAACCTGTTTGTCGTTTTTTCCAACCTAATTTGTCTGTTTGTCGTTTTCCAACCTAATTTGTCAGTTTGTCGTTTTCCCAACCTAATTTGTCATTTTCCCAACCTAAAAGCTCAGCTCACCCTTAATCTGCAGGATCGGACATTTTCTGCCCCCATTTGAGATAAGATTTATAAAAATGTACATGTTGAGCATGGAAGGACAAACAAGCACCTGGCTATGCTATACCTGGTACCCCTCTGAAACAAACAGCATTTGAAGGCATCTAAAACTTCTCCTCTGACCCACTTGCAGAACATAGATCTGTTTTCCCCTATGCCAAACTTGTTAGGAAATTCCATTCCACCTTAAGTTGCAGACATGGAACTGTTGCGTGTCACATGTCTGTTTACACACCAGCATAGATTGCTGGGAACTTCCGTTGTATATAGCTTTTGCTTTTGCTTTTGCTTTTGAGACTCTCTGAGGAGACAAAGGAGAGCCGATATGTTTTTCTCTGTCTTGGTTTATGCTCAATAAATCTGCTTGTAGATATGCTTCCACAAGCTTCTCTCGCCACTTCTGTTGTGCCGCACACTCTGCGAATATAGTGTGCCCAGGCTTTTGAAGACTGGGTCGCCAATTCATGTCGCACCAGAGATCAGGGATCGTCCAGCAGGTTGGCTGGAAGGGCACAATCCAGCTGGGGACTAGCCAGCTGGCCCCCAGACTCCCTCTGGATGCCAACGTTCTTTTCCCCAAATGCATAAAAATGATCCTAGGTTACCCTGGCTGGCGGACTCTCCTTCCTTGGAGGTTTTGGAGCAGAGGTTGTCATTTAGGATCTTACTGAGATTCCTGCATTGCAGGGGGTTGGATTAGACGACCCTCAGAGTCGCTTCGAACTCTACAATTCTATGAGATCATGAGAGCTGTTGTGTATGTACTTTGAGAGCCAGGTGGATAGAGTGCCGGACTAGGCCCTAGGAGACCTGGGTTCAAATCCCCACTTGGCCATGAAATTCACTGGCTGATCTTAGGAGGAGGGGCGGGAACCATGCATGCCACCTGGAGCTCTTTGGAGGGTAAGGTGGGATACAAATGCAACAAACAAATAGGTACACTCAGCTCTCTCCCCAAGGATCTCTGCAATTATGGATCCTTCCTCCTGCCATACTGATGGGCACTTTGCTAGCTAGCAATAGGGTAGCCAGATGTTGTCAGGTGGTCGAACTGACAATGGGAGATGAGTGTCATAACCTGCAGAGATGGAGATAACCAATTGTCTTAATATTTTATGCCCCAGATGTTGTTGGACTACAACTCCCATCACCCCTGACCCTTGGCCTTGCTGGCTGGGTATGATGAGAGCTGTCGTCCGATAACATCTAGGGCAGGGTTTCCTACAACACCCATCATCCCTAGCTAGCAGGGCCAGTGGTCAGGGATGATGGGAATTGTAGTCCAAAAACAAGCTTGGGAAGCCCTGGTCAAAGGAGTCACCTCCCGAGTTTGCCAATGGGTTGTCTCCATCTCTGTAGGTTATCAGACTCATGTCTCGATATCTACCAACCATCCATGTATAATTGGCTAAATATAGCGGCCAGATGGCACTTCAGTCTCCTAGCCCAATTACTGTAGCAGGAACAAAAGGAGAACGTTATAGGGAGCAGCGAGATTTCCGTACTTTAGCATCGCAAAGCACGGATTTGTTAAATAGCGGAATGATTGTGACCCATATAAGACCAGTGCCAGACTGGCTCAGACGAGTGAAAACTGAATTATTGATACGGCACTGCAGTTCTGTCTGTGTTCAGCAGGAGAAGACGCCCCATTAACCATTCATATCCTTCGACTGACTGACCTCTCTGTCTTCCCACCTCCTCCAAAGAGGGGCATGGAAGGCTCTTCTTGAACATTTTTCTGTACTTGGCACACTTAAGGATGAAAGCATCAGTCAGCTAGCTGGCTCGGACAGTGATGCTCGAAGAAACTGAAATTATCCGATCCGCACCTCCCAGTCTAATGTGCAGATTGGAACCATAATTATCCTCTGGATTTTGGACGTCTCTGTCCCCAGAACCCAAAGGAAAAGCAATGTGTTTTTAAAGGCATTGCTTCAAGTGCAATGTGTGAAGAAAGAGGTGCAATGAGATAAAATGCATGTTTAAATGCATAAAATAGAGCATTTGAATATGCATGTGAATACATTTTTGTCATACGGTGCTCTTTTCTTAAACACAGATTAATGCAGAAATGGGGCAGACAGATCTGTGACGGGACATATTAGAAAACGGCACAGGCTTGAAATAGACCGATCTGTTCAACCCTAATTGATTTTATTTAGGGCAAATTAAAACAGAGGCAGCCCATACGAGTGGTAGGGTTTTTTTGTAGATATATTCAGCAACATGTCACTGATGTAGGGTTACACACTCTCTCTCAGTTCCTGTTTTTGAAAATGCATTAAAAAAAAAATCAGTTAATCTATGGAATTCACCACCGCAAGATCCAGTGACGGCCGCAGACTTAGGTGGAATAAGGCTACCAATCGCTACTCGTCATGATGTTGATACCCTTCCTCCACTTTTAGAGGCCATGTGCCTCTGAGTTCCAAGTGGGGAGAGTGCTGTTCTTCTTACAGGCTTCCCATGGGTCCCTGTGAAAACTAGACTGGACGAGATGGTCTCTCCGCCTGACCCAGCAGAGCTGTTCTTATTTTCTTATGACTATTGCGGTTCTGTATTTGAACGGCAGTAAATCACACCATTCAAAGATGGAGTCAACTCTTTCTCAGCAAGTAACAGGATCCCCGCAAAATTGGCTGAGTCTCAGATGTAATGAGCACAGCATCTCATTCCCAGTAGGTCTGGCTCCATGAACCAGTTGCCGAGTTCCCCACTTCTTCAGGGCTTTCTCCCAAGCAATCAGAGGCTGCGGTTGCATGCAGCCAACCTCTCCCCCACCCTTTTCATGCCTCTTCTGGTTCTGGGAGGCAAGGGGGAGAGGAGCTTGTTGCAACAGGAGGAGAAGACACCCAGGACTCTCCACCAGCTGGACTCATGTCTGCCTATTGGCCTCCCTCCTCCCAACTTTCTGCCTCTGATTCTAAACCTCTCTCTGCTACAAACTCTTCCTGCTCACCAAGCCCTGTTATTGGCAGTGGAGCTCATGAGGGGTGTGTGATATGGATGGCGCCCTCCCAGGCGGGGGATAGCCGCTCAGTTGCCCATAGCGGTGTACGCACCCTGCAGACTGGGGCAGAGCGAGCCACTCATGGGGGTGGAGTGAGCCACCCATGGTGGACATTCAGCACACTGCCTGCCCGCGACTCCCAAGCCTCCTCCAAGCTGTCAAAATGAAGGGCGAAGGGGGGAATGCCATTGGCAAAGCAACACAGGTCCCCCTTACCCCAACGGCTTGGGGTAGGCTTGGGAGACACAGGCAGCGCGCCGAATGTCATTCCCCTCAGCGAGGGCACACGGGGCGGTCGGCCCCCAACATCCCCCTTCCTACACCCCTGCCTGTTACCTCTGACACCTCCAATCCCAGTCTTCTCCCTCTGATCATCCATTGTTGTCCCACCACCAATCCCCGGGCTCTGAGCCTTCTTCCCCAGCTGGTTCCTTCCACCATTCCTCTGCATCCAACCAGTATTGTTTTCAGTGATTGGCAGAGCCTCTCCAGGGTTTCAGAGGAGTCCTTTACAACATGGATATTCTGGGGACTATCATAATTGAAGCATATGAAGAAGGAGGAGGAGGAGGAGTTTGAATTTGATATCCCGCTTTATTACTACCCGAAGGAGTCTCAAAAGCGGCTAACATTCTCCTTTCCCTTCCTCCCCCACAACAAACACTCTGTGAGGTGAGTGGGGCTGAGAGACTTCAAAGAAGTGTGACTAGCCCAAGGTCACCCAGCAGCTGCATGTGGAGGAGCGGGGATGCGAACCCAGTTCACCAGATTATGAGTCTACCACTCTTAACCACTACAGCACACTTGCTCTGCTGAGCTAAGCTCCTCCTTTGGCATTCAAGCAGAACTGTAGCCATCTTTACTACTATTTTTTGTTATATTTTATTAAATGTTCAAAAATTTCGCATATACATCCCAACACATAGTGGATTTTTGTTCTGTTTTGTCGACTTCCCGTCCCATTTTCTACAGTGTTTTTTATTTCTCCACCTTTGCTGCACCCTGTCTTCTCTCTCTCGTATCACGACAATAATACGTTAATCTCTAATTCCTTCTGTTGCTCATAGTTCAAATCCTGCTCGTGAATTCATCGTACTATAAAATTTAAACAGGCCGAAACAGTCTTCCATTCTTCAGCTGCAGCCATCTATAGAACTGGTTTTCCACAAATGTCTCCCTTGAACTAACGCTTAAATGACCCAAACTCATTCTCCGGTCCAGATGACGGAATGGGCAACCCTTATTATGAAACAACTTTTTTGGTTTCAGACCGAGCACTTGATGTGCAGAAGCTTTCGACGATTTGGTTTGCTTCCAACCCTCTCCTTCATTCCTGCAATTATCCTTAATGCATTCCCTACCCAGAAACTGATGTGAATATACCCAGTGATATTGCCGGCTGTTCTCCCCTACTGGGCAAGTCCTATATTTTCGTTCTGCGGTCATGGCGAGTTTGTATCTGTTTCCGAGATCAGATAATTGTGAAGTGTTCCCTGAGAATAGTTTTACAAGAAAAACAGCCAGAGCCTTGGGTTTTTTTGCAGGGAGGGAGGGAGGCGAAAATGCAACAGGGAGAGAAGCATGAAAAAGGAGATTAGTGGGGGGCGGGAGGGAGGATGGATTCGCACATCTTGATACCAGAGATCTTGAAGGAAACAGCTGTTCCATAGCAGATTAGTTACTTAACATAGATTGTAGCCAGAACGCCACTTCCACTACCCTGACTTCGCAGTAAACACCATGATCCTATTATTCTTTCGCCGGAGCTGCTGTGCCGAAATCAGAGCATGAAAAAGAAGCTATTCGTTTACTGACGCAACTCCCTGTAACATCAAATCAAAAACGCCATTCTTCACAGTGCATAAAATCACCGAGTCAGAGGGCGGAGGAAAGCGGAGGAAAGTCCCATTTTCTCTGAAAAGGGTGGAATTGTGCCGCAGCTGTCTGTGTGCGGCTGCGTGTACGTACATAATAATAATAATAATAATAATAATAATAATAATAATAATAATAATTATTATTTGTACCCCGCCCATCTGGCTGGGTCTCCCCAGCCACTCTGGGCGGCTTCCACCAAACATTAAAATACATTTAAAATATCACAGTTTAAAAACTTCCCTAAACAGGGCTGCCTTCAGGTATTTTCTGAATGTCAGGTAGTTGTTTATACCCTTGACTTGCACTTGCGAGCGGGGTACTGAGGATGGCCCGTAGCAGCAATGCGGGCTCAGGTGATCCTTCCCGAGACATGACCCAAACCTCAGTTTTCCTTCTGTAAAATGGAAAAATAATAAACATTTGTGATTCGTGAAAATGAGTGGAGTGTACTGTGTTATTTATTTGTTTATTGCATTGGTTTATGGCATTCACTTTCTGCATTTGCACCTTGCCTCTTTCTCTAAGGAGCTCGAGGTGCCGTTTCATTCCCACAACAAGCCTGTGGGGTAGGTTAGGCGAGGAGACTGAAATTGGCCCAAGGTCACCCAGAGAACTTCATGACCAAGTGGGGATTTGAACCCTGGTTTTCTAGACCCTATTAGTCTGACACTCTCTCATCCCTAATGAAACAAAGCCAAAGTATATGCAATTGAGCCGAACACTTCATGTCCTACTGCATCTCCTCACCTTCCTCCTCTTTGTTCCAATGATCAAACTCAGGTTTGTAAGCTTTTGGGGACAGGGACCCAATTTCTTAGTTTCTCTGCAAAGTTTCCCATGCACAGTGATGGTGAAAACGGCTAAAGGACTGAGCTGTACATTTCATGATTTGAATCTGGCCTCCTCTACTATCTCTCGGTGTTGCTTTAGGGAAGCTGCTGTTCTCCTAATCTCAGCCCTCCCTTTTGCACCGCGTAAGCCTACCTAGCAGATCGGTTCTTAAGGATGTACGGGAAATGCCATGAACATTTGAAAGTGCTAGAGAGAAGCTTATTATTGAAGATTCGTGAGATCAGGATGTATTGTTAGATTCTCTTGGGGGGGGGGTGTTCATCGTTCAAAGCAGCAGCTGAAATTCAAGAAACGGGGTTGAGATTGTCCACTTCTCCAAAGGGGGGGGAGAGAGGGAGAGGGAAGAGGGAGGGAGAGAGAGGGAGGGAGAGGGAGGGAGAGGGAGAGGGAGGGAGAGGGAGGGAGAGGGAGAGGGAGAGAGAGGGAGAGGGAGGGGAGGGAAGGGGAGGGAGGGAGAGGGAGAGAGAGGGAGAGGGAGAGGGAGGGAGGGAGAGGGAGGGAGAGGAGGGAGAGAGGGGGGAGAGGGAGAGAGAGGGAGAGAGAGGGGAGGAGGGAGGGAGGAGAGGGAGGGAGGGAGGGAGGGAGGGAGGGAGGAAGGAAGGAAGGAAGGAAGGAAGGAAGGAAGGAAGGAAGGAAGGAAGGATATGACTTTTGCCTATACCCCTAGGAGCCAACTCCTAGAGGCCAAGGTCCCTTCACCGCCGCCCCCATAAAATATTTGAGGAAGCTGGACCCCTGAAAAGTTAATAGGTTAAGAGGACAGGGAGAATTCGAAACCAGCGGGAACAGAGGTTCTTGGAAGAATGGGGTAAATTTGAGAGCTATTTGAAAAACAATTGTAAACAACAAATTACGCTAGTAGGACTGCAAGACGTTTTGTGAAGAGGACTATATGAAATATTGCAGAGAAAAATTATGAAAAGGACAATTAGTTACAGATTGTTAAAAGTAATAGTGAAATTAATGAAATACAAGATTAAGTTATGAAGACTGGAAGTCTTTAGGCGTGGTTGATGGAAGTCCAAAATACTGTATAAGATATGAATAACTGTTAAGTGATGTTTGGAAAATATATGCAAAAATTCAATAAAAATATTTATATTTAAAAAAAGTTAATAGGCATTGTCATTCAAATGTTGTGTGCCTGCTGCATCATGTGATTGATAATGCAGGGTGGGGCTTAACTACCCCCCCCCCATATTTTATTCAAGTTGGCACCCTTGCATGCCCATTACCCAGGCACATAACAGCAGAGAGAACGGTGAGCTTCCTATCTCATCCCCTCTTCCTGCCGTTGGCTAACCCACCATGACAACATGGAATGTTCACTAACATCCTCACTGCCGGATGAGGAGGTATCAACATTAGACTGATACTGAACAAGTAGTTTGTGCAAAGGACCTTTGAAAGCCACTAGCTCCCAGGTAAGATAGAATCCCTCCCTCCAGAGGTGAAGTCAAACTGCTGTGTTAGCTGCACGGAGGTGACCTCCCTGGGATGAGAGCCTGGGCAGTGTGTATGGCAGTCTTGAGCTCCCCGAACAACAGCTGGTGTGATCCAAAGAAAAGCAGATATAATAAAGGGGGGATCAGATGGTTTGACTATAATATGCGATAATAGTGGGAAACTAAAAGGAACCTTGGAAGGAGAGGAAGGGAAGTCAGTGACTGATGTATTTTTTTATTGGTTATTGTATAAATTGTTATTGTCAAAGCAATGATTCTTCAACATCAACTTCGTTGGACTGGTCATGTTGTGCGGATGCCTGATTATCGTCTTCCAAAGCAACTACTCTATTCCAAACTTTAAAATGGAAAGTGTAATGCTGGTGGTCAACAAAATGAGGTTCAAAGACTCTCTCAAGGCAAATCTAAAAAAAAAATAATGAAGTATAATCAATGACAACTGGGAAACACTGGCCTGTGAGTGCTCCAATTGGAGAACGTGTCATGGGCTTTGAAGACGCTCGAACTCAGGATGAAATGGAGAAACGTGCTAAGAGGAAGGCAAGCTTGGCAAACCCTCACTGGGATCAGCTCCCACCTAGAAACCTATGTCCCCACTGTGGAAGGACGTGTGGATCCAGAATTGGGCTCCACAGTAACTTACGGACTCACTGTTAAGACCGTGTTCATGGAAGACAATCTTACTCAGCTATGAGTGAACGCCAAAGAAGAAGAAGAAATAATATGTAACAGAATTTCTTTTAATTGTGTGTGTGTGTGTGTGTGTGTGTGTGTGTGTGTAGGAAAGCAGAGCAATGTGTTTGGCACCAGCTTAGCTGCAGGAGTTGCCAGAAGGAGACAGAAAAGGCACCATCCAACCATTGTAGGGGCTGCACTCTGGATCGGTGGGGGAGTTTCATGCTCTGGCACTGGGGGGGGGGTGGAGAGCAGGCAGGGTGGGGCTGGTGCATGTCCTGGGGGCACGGGGTGCCGCCTGCAGGGGTGTGGCACCCAGGGTGGGCGGGGGGCAGCCGTGATGGCACCCCACCGGGATCGCGCTGCCGGGGGCAGTGCGCTCCCCCCCACTCCTCTTCCTCCGCCAGTGCTCTGGATATGAGTAGGGTTTGCTCCCTTAGCCATTAATTACGTTGAACTCTGCTTCACAATCTTACTGTTTTGAAACTTTTCAAAGGAGTCACCCGCTATGGTGGCGATCAGCTAGCCTAGATATTGACTCCTCAAGTTACGTTTCTGAAGCAGCTGGCAAAAAGATCAGGTGCCTCCTCCGAAATTAATGAATGTCTTCCCTTTGCTGGAAAACATCATTTCTTTTTAAAGTGAACCAACATGCTCTAATGCAAAGTGGCACTTTCCCTAATGAAATAAGATAATTGCACTAATGGCATGACCAGGGATGCTAAGTTCACGATGTACAACTTGTAATGAGGCCCCAAGATCGATACGTCTCTCTTTGCCTCATCACACTGGGCACCGCTGGGTTATAATATGTTTGAGGAGATTAAAGGCTTTGGGAAATTGTTGGAAATTAACCCGTTGAAATCCTGGAACAACCCTCCCCAGAGTCAAAAGTGCCCCCACCCCCACCTGCTAAATGGGCAGCATATTTCTGTGAAATGTGTTAAGGAAGTGAAACAGGTGCACGGATCCTTTTCAATAGCAATATACTTTTTCATTAGTTATGTTGCTGCTGAGATTCTTACTTCTCGGCTCAGGGGTGTGGATTTCAGCAGCTTGAGATGGTTGTCTCAAATATAAGGTGAGCTCTTCTCTGGCTCCAGTGTTATTCTGCATTGGAATCAGTTCCTCCTTCCATTGGAATCAGGCTGTGCGGTCACTGGAAGGAATTGTGAAAGAGCCCTCTGTTCCTTACTCTGGGAATGAACGTAAGAAGAGGGGTTGGACTAGATTACCCTCTTGGTCCCTCCCAACTCCATGGTTCTACTCCACAATCCTGTTCTCACAGTGGCCAACCAGATGCCCATGGGAAGATTGCAAACAGGACCTGAGCACATTTACACTTTCCCCTCCTGTGGGTTTCCAGCAACTGGTATTCAGAAACAGAAACACAACAATCAGAGTCAGCAGTCTTATCCTCCAGGAACCTTTGGAGGTCCAGATGTTGCTAGACCTCAGATCCCATTGTCTCTAACCGTTGGCCGTGCTGGCTGGGCAGGACTGTATTAAGACATGCTGAGTACCTTACCTGTGTCGGGCTGGAAAGGCCCCACAGCATTACGAAAAGGTTCTAAAGGAAAGGACAACAAAAAAAGAAATTATAAACTTTCATAATTTGCAAATAGACTAAAAAACCCAACCATGTAACTGGAACGCACATGTGGCAATAAGCCCGTTTGCTTTTGAAATGTCTTTTCACGAAAACAACTTACGATTTCTCATACACACACACACACACATTTTTATTAAATTTTAACATATTTTCCAAACATCATTTAACATCACTTCATATCTTATACAATATTTTTGGACTTCCATCAACCGCATCTAAAGATTTCCAATTTCCATGACTTAATCTTGTAATTTCATAATTTTACTATTACTTTTAAAAAATCTATAACCAATTACTGTATCACTATCCTAAATATTTTCTGTAATATTTCATATGGTTCTCTTACAAAACTTCCTGTAGACCTACTAGCGTAATTTGCTGTTTACAATTGTTTTTCAAATAATTCTCAAATTTCTTCCAATCTTCCAAGGATCTCTGGTCCCACCGGTTTCGAATTCTTCCTGTCATCTTGTCCAACTCTGCGTAGTCCATTAATTTTGTCTGCCACTCTTCCATTGTCGGTAATTCTTCTTGTTTCCATTTCTGTGCCAATAGTATTCTTGCTGCCGTTGTTGCATATAAAAACAGTTTTTTTTATCTTGTCTAGTAATATCCTCACCTACAAACAACTTACGATTTCTTACTTAACATGCCTGGAAAACTTTCATGTTCAGCATCACAAGAACCATTACACGCAACACTTACTTTCATGATTTTCTAAACTTGATATATAGTTCCCCACCCCAATCCCAAAATCACAGTCTGAAGGCCCTAAACTGTAACTTACTGAACTGGTGTGTAAATCTGGCAGTGTCTGGAGCTGGTGGCAGTGGGAATCTAAAAACAATTGGATAGCCACAGGGACCTCATTTCGCTCTGCTTCATCACTGTCACTGCTGGAGCAACAAGCTGTACTTAAGTAGTAGGAGGTGAGAGCTTGCAGGGAGGCTTAGAGATGGAGAGCGACTGGAAGCTAACCAGGGCGGATTGGATTCCATTGCATTCCTAGTGGCATCATTGAAGGCGTTGTAGTGTCTGATTTGGCTCATATACAGAGGTAGAGCATCAGTAGTCGAGCATCTGTCTTGTATGCAGAAGGTCCCAAATTCAATCTCCGGCATTTGCAGGTAAGACTGGGGCGGATCTACACTCGTCATTTACAATGTTAGAAATGTGTTACTAAAATGTGACACCAGAGGGAGCTGTTGAGCAGAGAGCCACTGGCAGTGGAAAACAGCCATTAAGCATTATAGAACATTATATTTAATAACGTTTAGAAGATCAACATAGATCCAGCCTGGAAGAGATTCCTGCCTGAATCCCTGGAGAGCCAATGCCAGTCAGAGTAGACAACACTGAGCAAGATGGACCAACAATTCAGTAAAAGGCAGCTTCCTCTGTTTCACAATCCTGTTTCCTGAACACCCTCCTAAGCCTAGCCAGAGGACTTTGCCCCACGTCTCCTGCTCATTCACCCACTGCCCCAATCCTGTGACCCCCACAGTTTCCACACAGGAGGCTTCCATTTGACCTACAATCACCTCTTGCATGTAGACATGTAGGGATCTGAGATGGGGCATCCCTCTGCATTTCGGCTTTTCAGGGTAGAAATTTCTAACCAAGCCTCTTAGAGATCAGGCTTCGTGGAAATGCACACGGAAGTCAGCTACGCAGACATTCCAGGCTAGGAGCCTTCAAATGTGTATGCCTGGCCCAGGGGGATAAGGGTTTATTGGAAGAATCACATCCTCGGTGGAGAAAGGGAGAGGCATGAAATACACCTCCAATCTGATGATATGTCCTGTTCATGTGCTGTCTGCTGATTAGTGCTACAGCTTTGCTGCTTGCAGCATCTGTCAAAAAGAGGAATAACCTCGAAGAGATCTCATTTGGTTTAGATCAGTTTTTCCCAACCTGATGTCCTCTGGAGATTGTTAGACTACAAATCCCATCACCCCTGGCTGTGGGCCATGTTGGCTGGGGATTATGGAGAACTGGAGTCCAGATTATCTGGATATTAATTATTATTATTATTATTATTATTATTATTATTATTATTATTTATACCCTGCCCATCTGGCTGGGTTTCCCCAGCCACTCTGGGTGGCTCCCAACAGAACACTAAAAACAGAATAAAACTTCAAACATTAAAAACTTCCCTAAACAGGGCTGCCTTCAGATGTCTTCTAAAAGTCAGGTAGTTGTTTATTTCCTTGACATCTGATGGGAGGGCATTCCACAGGGCAGGCGCCACTACCGAGAAGGCCCTCTGCCTGGTTCCCTGTAACTTCACTTCTCACAGTGAGGGAGCCGTCAGAAGGCCCTCAAAGCTGGACCTCACTATATCAAGGAAGGATGGCTTAAGCGCTCACACAAAAATCATGCTACCTTAGGCCAGTGTGGTGTAGTGGTTAAGAGCAGTAGACTCGTAATCTGGGGAACCGGGTTCGTGTCTCCGCTCCTCCACATGCAGCTGCTGGGTGACCTTGGGCTAGTCACACTTCTTTGAAGTCTCTCAGCCCCACTCACCTCACAGAGTGTTTGTTGTGGGGGAGGAAGGGAAAGGAGAATGTTAGCCGCTTTGAGACTCCTTCGGGTAGTGATAAAGCAGGATATCAAATCCAAACTCCCTCCTCCTCCTCCTCCTCCTCCTCCTCCTCCTCCTCCTTCTTCTTCTTTGCACACTTAAAAAAAGAAGAAGGAAAAATCACATGTACAAGACAAAATTCTTCATGCTCACCATGACTCAGCACTCTATGGGTAAGATTGCATCTCTGAAAAACAAAACAGAGCTGTTTGGTAACAGCCAATTTCATTTCACTGTGCACAGATCCTTTCCAGCTATGCCGAACCTTTTCAGTGTATTTTCAGCCATCTTTGTTGTGTATTGAGAGGGGAGGTAGAATTCAGTTTGTTTTGCGTTGTAATGTGAAACTGGCCTCAAGCTACTCCGTCTGAACTTTGCAAAACAGACTGAACAGAACGCAGCCAGTCGCCTCTAAACTTCACAGTACAATTCTCCAACCAAACAGCATGCACCAAGGTGTGTATATCAGGGGATAGTGTGCACTAAAATGCATACATTGTTTATTTATTCCAAATATTTATAGCCCGCTCTTCAAATCAGGGTCCAGGGGTGGGGTTCAACAAACATTTTAAAATATGAATAAACAATACAAAAACAAAAATTGAAGTGTAGGTGGGTTCCCACGAGGCAAGACACAGTGATAACAGCAAGAACCTTTATTGAACTACAGAACTGGACAACAGGGGCAAAGCAACTGCTTATATACATTTCTGAAGGCCTGGGCCACTCCCACTCCCAACGTGATTGGCTGTCTAAACTTCCAAGCTGCGAATCATAACTCAGAGCTCGAGGGCCAATGGCAGAGGCCCAAATCCTGAAATATTCTGTGATTGGATATCATGTATTAATATCATGTATTGTCACCCTCTGCAACACCAAAAATCTCCCCCAGAGATTGCGTATAAAAACAGTTTCAAGAGCATCTACTTCCGAGTTAGCGGAGCTCATTACCCGAAAAGTTCACAAGGAGGACGGTAATGTAATCAGAGGTATTACTGCACTACTCTCCTCAGTTCTGCCTGCTCCCTTGGCCACTTTTGAGTGTTCTGTGAAGACCAGGATTCCTTGACCTAGTTTCGGCTGCAGCAGAGATACTCACACTGCCATCACCAAAAGGGGTATGTGCAGGATGTAAAACTCCCTGCAGCGTAGCTCCTCCTGACTCAGCCTTACAAACTGAAACGCTACTCCATAATAATTCTCGAGTAATTATTTATGAACAGCAAACACTGCCGTGCCCATAGCAAGGGAATCCGATGCTTTTTTTAATCAAGAGCACTAAATTAATCATAATCCACTGTGCCTAAACGCAGCCGGAGCATTGTTTAGTACGTTGATAATGATTGTATAAATGATTGTATTGGTTCTATAAACTGATCTTTAATTACCTCTTTATTGCTGGCGGGAGGCAATGGCTCTGGTATTGACAGCGCACTGTCTATACGATGGATTTTATTTCGGTGCGGTTAAAAAGGAAAAGAAATCAATCCCAATTTATTCGACTTGTTTCCTTTCGTTGGTGATCTGGGTTTTGAACAGGGAGCTGCGGTGCTGCGAAAACACCAGCCAGGTCTAAAAATGTGCAGACTTCGTTAAATCCCGTCTTCTAAATGGCGGTATCAAGTGATTTCCCACCCCTGCTCCTTCAAAAGTACTTAGGCTTCCCTCTCCACCCACCCTCCACTGCCTTTTGAGCTCTCGCCAGATAAATAGATTAATGTTCCTGATAGCTCAAATCAAGGAGCTGAGCAAACATCCTCTCATATAATGCTTTCAGGTGGACTCGCTCCGATTGGCTACGGGAATCTACTGCTTCTGTCCCCATGGTAACCATGGGGAAAAAAAGGAAAGCTTCCACCAGGCAGATGGTTTTGCCGCGAACAACTCCCGACGCAGACTGTTACAGTTCAGCAAGTCTAATCTGCTGCCAGCGTTTTAAAACTCAGACGACTCTGTCAACACTTGTAGTGTTTGCTTAGCCAAGATTCGGGGGACTTGAGCTGATTGTCTCGACATCAAAGAGGCTCGGGACTAGATGTGACAGCAAATTCATAGCTGCCACCAAAACCAGCGGCCTCGAGTCTCCCTTTCCTTTTCCAGTAATACCAGACAGTAACACCTTGGGGGGGTGTCCATGGCTCAGTGGCAGAGCTTCAGCCTTGCATGCAGAAAGTCTTGGGTTCAGTCCCCAGCATCTCCAAGTACATCGGAGAGCATGTATAGACAATCCTGAGCTAGATGGACTAGAATCACAGAATCATAGAGTTGGAAGAGACCACAGGGCCATCCAGTCCAACCCCCTGCCAAGCAGGAAACACCATCAAAGCATTCCTGACAGATGGCTGTCAAGCCTCCGCTTAAAGACCTCCAAAGAAGGAGACTCCACCACACTCCTTGGCAGCAAATTCCACTGTCGAACAGCTCTTACTGTCAGGAAGTTCTTCCTAATGTTTAGGTGGAATCTTCTTTCTTGTAGTTTGAATCCATTGCTCCGTGTCCGCTTCTCTGGAGCAGCAGAAAACAACCTTTCTCCCTCCTCTATATGACATCCTTTTATATATTTGAACATGGCTATCATATCACCCCTTAACCTTCTCTTCTCCAGGCTAAACATACCCAGCTCCCTAAGCCGTTCCTCATAAGGCATCGTTTCCAGGCCTTTGACCATTTTGGTTGCCCTCCTCTGGACACGTTCCAGCTTGTCAGTATCCTTCTTGAACTGTGGTGCCCAGAACTGGACACAGTATTCCAGGTGAGGTCTGACCAGAGCGGAATACAGTGGTACTATTACTTCCCTTGATCTAGATGCTATACTCCTATTGATGCAGCCCAGAATTGCATTGGCTTTATTAGCTGCTGCATCACACTGTTGACTCATGTCAAGTTTATGGTCTACCAAGACTCCTAGACTAATGGTCTCACTCGGTACAAGGGAGCTAGAGATCACCTTGACACTTTTTATCTGGAAAGTTTTCTACTCCTGCTCCACTTCGTTGACTAGCTCTCCCTGGAGACAGAGGTGCAGTGAGGCAAAATCACATACTACAAAATGTATGATCCCTAAACAGTATGAAGGGATAGAATTCAGTTCACACTTACAAACCAACTCATCCAATTCACACTTTCTTAAACAATAAAGGTAAAGGGACCCCTGACCATTAGGTCCAGTTGTGTCCGACTCTGGGGTTGCGGCGCTCATCTCGCGTTACTGGCCGAGGGAGCCGGCATACAGCTTCCGGGTCATGTGGCCAGCATGACAAAGCCGCTTCTGGCGAACCAGAGCAGCGCATGGAAACGCCGTTTACCTTCCCGCCAAAGTGGTACCTATTTATCTACTTGCACTTTGACGTACTTTCAAACTGTTAGGTGGGCAGTTCGTGAAACAATATACGAACCCAAAAATAGCGATCCCTCAAAATTTGTACTTCTCAGACTTTTGGAATGTTGGTTCTCCCAGCCATGTGACAAGTTAAAAAAAACGCAATATACTGGGGAAAATTGCCCTGCACAAATATGTATATTAGGCAAAACTACATTTTTTAATAAAAACAATGTGAATTTTGCAATAAATATACCTTAAAATTCTGATGAATTTTCACAAGTTTTGTTTTGTTTTGTTCTTTTTGTTTTAGCAAATTCACAAGCTGATGTGGAAAACTGAATTTACAATTGGGAAAGTGAGAAATGGAGCAATTTGCCCATACAGATATTACTTGGGGGCAAGATCAAAATTAACAGTGGGGTGAAACTAGCTTGGAAGTGAGAGCTGGACCATAAAGAAGGCTGATCGCCAAAGAATTGATGCTTTTGAATTATGGTGCTGGAGGAGACTCTTGAGAGTCCCATGGACTGCAAGAAGATCAAACTTATCCATTCCTTAAAGAAATCAGCCCTGAGTGCTCACTAGAAGGACAGATCCTGAAGTTGAGGCTCCAGTACTTTGGCCACCTCATGAGAAGAGAAGACTCCCTAGAAAAGACCCTGATGTTGGGAAAGATGGAGGGCACAAGGAGAAGGGGACGACAGAGGATGAGATGGTTGGACAGTGTTCTCGAAGCTACTAACATGAGTTTGGCCAAACTGCGAGAGGCAGTGAAGGATAGGCGTGCCTGGCGTGCTCTGGTCCATGGGGTCACGAAGAGTTGGACACGACTGAACGACTGAACAACAACAAGAAACTAGCTTAATCTTCAGTATTGGTGAAGATGTGGAAATGGTCCAAGGAGCTACTAGAGGGCAACAGCCAGAACTGAGGAAGTAAGAAAGACTTCCTGCTAGTTAGAAAAGTGACTTGTAACCAAGGTAACAATTCCATTAGAAATATTAAAAGTGGCTTGTAACTAAGGCCAGTTTTGAACATCCCTGTTTTAAATGCATGAATGCTTAAGAAACATTATAACCATGTCAACACCCAAGGAATCTCATTTCAGCATTTCGGCTGCCCAAACCCCAGAAAATTGAATTGACCCTGCTTCTGTGATGTCTACATGCGAAACTGAGTCAGATGTAAATTAAAATATCTGTATAAGTCAGTGTTGATTCCGAAATCAAACATGAGGGAAAGGAATGGAATGTTTTAATTTGAAAAAAATAATAATTTAAAAATCTATAAACAGGAGCAAAAATGTAGGCAGTGAGAGTAAGGAGAGTTTGCTAATTTGTAGGTTTGGGGTGGTTAATCCAGCCATTGATCAAATTGTCCAAGAGGCCGTGCACACACACACACATGCATGCATTCAAAAGCACAAAGTGAATCCATTGAACATTTATCACGCAGGTCTGACGATAATGAAACATCTGTATGTGCTGGAAGCCCAGCCATCCCCAGTTTGCCGAACATACCGTAATTTAATCACAACTCTGAACAATTTATCTGCAACAAGGACGGCTTCTGTTTCTCCATAATGAGCTGATTATATCTTGTCAGAGGAGCCTTAAACCCATCAGATCTCAAATGAATTATACCAAACATATTATTTTCATAGCAGCTGGAGATGACTAACGAGTGAAACAGAGCTCTCCATTGTCATATTTCATTGAGAATGATAATATACAGTCTGTTAAAAGGGAAGCATATGACACCAATTCACGTAGGTCACCAATTTCATAAATACGATCTTGATCGCTTACTCAAAGATTGGCTCAGGCTGTGGGGGTGGGAGGCATTCTTCCCCATAAAGCCGAAACTCACAGGTTTTCCCCTGTGCTTAGCCAATTCTCACACTTAATCCCAGTTCTCACAAACAGCAGAGGAAGCAGCAGATCTGTTTATGGGCTGTACAACTTCAGGTTACAGCTGGGAAACGGCACGGTGTTGAATGCTTTTGCATGAAAATCTTCCCTGTATGTAGAAAGGTAGAATGCTGGAGAGAAAGCTAAACTAGAACCCTTGACCCTGACATGCTACTTTTCTATGTGAGGTGTGTTGGTTGTTGCTGTTTTTAATGAGGCGCATAAAATCTTGTAAGCGCCTACCTGCAGTGGTACAGTCCAGAAACCTTTTCTCCTCCAGGGCTTTTTCCAAGCAATTGGAGACTGCGCCTGTGTGCAGTTTGCCACTGCTCTGCCCATTTCAGATCTCTTCAGATTCTAGGAAATTAACGGGGAGAGGAGCTTTTCACAGGAGGAGGGGAAGACACCCATGATTCTTCACCAGCTGGACTCATCTCTGTCTCTCAGCCTCCCTCCTCTCCTGCTTCAGTTTCTGTCTCTGATTCTGGACTTCTCTTTACCGTAGACTCTCCCAGCTCACTTAGCCCTGTTATCTCTTTAGCTTCCAACACCTCCTCTTCCCAGTCTTCTCCCTGTGACCACTCATCATTGTCCCACCACCACTCCCTGGGCTCTGAGCCTTCTTCCCTTGTGGGCTCCCCTGCTGGTGCCTCTCACCCTTCCTCTGTGTACAACCAGTCCATGACACAGGAGCATGGGGGGAAAAGAGATCACACAGCCCTCCAGCACAGAAGGAGCTAGGAACCTTGAGAAATATGACACTCCCATCCTGTGTCTCCAAGAGGCAAGAAGAGGATTAGGAGGGCAGAACAACTGGAGTGGCTGGGAAGATGAACTGCAAGATTCAGAGCACAGGACTCATCACCTGAAACCAATGGAGCCAAGACCCAGGTGGTGAGTCTCTGACCAGCAACTAAGGGCAGCGAAGATGAGTGGCAATGCCTTGAGGAGCATGCCAGCTCTCTCCGGGTTCAGTGAGAGGCAAGGCATTTCTGCCACGCATCTCTTCCACCCTGGACAGAGAAGGTGAGTGGCAACACTTTGAGGAGCCCCATGGCTCTCACCAAGTCTGGTGAGAAAAGGGGCATTCTAGCAACGGTAGTAGGTGGGGGAGGGCAAAGCACATTCTCATTTCACCCCAGGTGGTGAAACATGACAGGCCACCCCTGTTGCAGATTCACATTTCATAGTAATGAAGTTGTTAAAGCCAGCAGGGAGAAGTAGCGGCAAATCTCTCCCCCCTAGCGGCAAATCTCTCCCCCCCCCCCTTCATTTTTAAAATAAAATCCTGGGTTTTTAAAAACCTGGATATGGACCCACATAAGCAGCAAGTCGGACTGTCCCTAAACCAGATGTTGCAGCACTGTTTTCAACATCTATTGTGGTTGCCATGGAATGTGTCCCATAACTTCACACTTGCATTCTCATCTGGATTGCATAACAATGTGCTGATGGTGCAAACAGCATTCACTTATTTTAGGGTGTGTGTGTTTTGTTTTGTGTTTTATACGGCTGGTTTTAATTGGATGCACAACGAAAGAGACAACTGGAAAGGGAAAGATCTTTGAGGAATACTCAGCGCCCCAAGGAAACACAAGGAAAATCCAAGGAAAGACTTCCCATTGTCAGGAAATCTGGCTGTCTTGCAGAAGTAGGGTTGCCACCTGTCCTGTATAATACAGGATTGTCCCACATTTCAATGCAAAATGCTATGTCCTTTACTGATATAGTTTTGTCCTGTATTTCAGGTCTTCTCTCTCTCTCTCTCTCTCTCTCCCAATTAGGGACCCCCTCAAAATGCATGTGTTTGAAAGGTTGTGTGAAAGGTCATGTATTTAAACTCTGTGCAGCCAAGTACAGACAGATCCACAAATTCATGCGTATGTGTGAGTGTGCATTTGCAACAAATTCCAGAGGGGCCACCCTGTTAGGCTGCAATAGATTGTTATGGGTTGCTTTGAAGTCACTTCGGCACCAGATCGGGAGGGGGGAACTGCCCTCCAACTACCCTACCTGGCCCTGTAGTTTGCCAGAACAAAGGTGGCAACCCTACGCAGAAGTCACATCAAGACACAAACCCATCCTTGTCCAAGTCTCAGTCTCAGAGTTCCTCATCAATGGAAGGGGCAGGAATTGGCCTCAGGAACTCAAGAAGAGCTGGAACAGGCCAATGGCCCCTCTAGTGCAGCACCCTGTTCGTACAGTGTCAAATCAGCTAGAGTGTACTGATAATGCCAAGGTTGCAGGTTTGATCCCCGTAAGAGAGAGCTGTGTATTCATGTGTTGCAGGGGGTTGGACTAGATCGGAGTGGCCAACTTCCAAGAGACTGTGATCTACTCCATGTTTTGGGAGATTTGAGTCAAAGTTGAGCTTTTTTTTTAGGAAGGAAAGCCCTGTTTGGGGGGCTTCAGGGCAAAGATGTAGAGCTTTTTTAGGGGAGCCAAAGTTGCTGAGCTTCTTTGGGGGGAGCCAGTGATCTACCAGTAGATCACGATCTACCTGTTGGACATCCCTGGACTAGATGACTCTCAGGGTCCCTTCCAACTCTACGATTCTATGAGTAACCCACAAGCAAGACCTCCGGGCAACATCGCTCTCCACACCTGCAATTCCCAGCAAGTGGAATTTGAAGGCAGCAGTGGAGAGAGAGCATAGCCTTCCTAGCTTGTAGCCATTGATGGCCTTGTCCTCCATGAATTCATCTAATCTTTTGAAGCTGGCTGGCTGTCACTAGCTCTTGTGAATTCCTCTGCTACAGCAATAAATAATTGCCTTTTCTTTGACTAAGAAGAAAAACCATGATGCGCCTCCCCCTCATCTAGTCTTCCAACCACAATTTTGCAAGTGTTAAGAAAAACAAGCATCAATCATAGTTAATTATTTAAAAAATTGCTACATGTATATCCATTGAATGGTAGAAGCCAATCTTCCCAGTAGTCTAGGGAGATCAATTATGTGAAATACACTGAACACATAGCAAACATTTATATCCTCCCCCCCTTTTCATGGGACCATTCATCTCCTGTGGTTTTTAAGCCCACAGATGAATTTGCATAATTTTCAGGGGAAGGGAAGGATTTACCTGTAAAATTGAACTGGCTGGGACTTTTTCCTTACTTTTTTTTTAAAAAAAATCTTCAATAATTCCCCTTGATACAGACTTTTGTGTGACAGCCCATCAGGCAACCCAAAAGAAGTGAGGGGACGTGCTGGGATTCTCTTGCTCACCCAGGTTCCTTTTCCGGAAATTGGTGACTCCGCTTCCTGGAAGTTGCTGAGTCAGCTTCCTTTTGGCCAGGAATTCCGACTCACTTCCTCTGGTCCTGGATTGGACAGCTTGCGTTAAAGTCATCTCAAATGGATCCATCACTTGGCTGCATGAATAAGTGTTGTTGGCTCAGATTCGCTTACTGTGGACATTTGTCCCCAAAGAAGGTGGCAACATAACTCCGTTGGAGCACCGCTTCAGATGTGACAATCCTAAGGCAACGTGAACAGCTACGTTCAACTGCTTTTAAATTTATCCGTGAAAGGCCTTAGCAAACGGTGCTCTGTATAGATCACAATTATCTGCAGGAAGAGGAGAAACAACAACACAATATGCCTGTGAGTAAAAAAAAATAAGTTTTCTGGGTTGTTGTTGGAAGTAAGTTTCTGGACCATAAGGTTGCAAAGATAAGCTTCAGAGTTTATGAGCAACACCTGCTGAGATTCACAAGTCTGAGCAAGGCTCGATTGGTTCCTATAGACGGAGGTTAGAACAGGAATCTATGGCCCTCAATATGCTGTCGGACTCCAACTCCCATCATTCTGTCAACCACAAAGCCAAAGGTGAGGAATGATGGGAGTTGGAGTCCAACAACTTCTGGAGGGACAGATGTTCCCCATCCCAGAAGTGGAGATCTGGCACTCTGTACAGCTCTTGCGCTTCTCCATGAAAAGCGGAGGCAGAATAAATGATGCCAAGTAGCAGTATAAAATATGTAATATTAAAGAAATCCTGCAAATTGAATCTGCATAATTTGTGATGGCTAAGGAATTCAGCTTTGCTTGGCAGAGAATTCCGGTTTTCTTTTTTTAAAAAAAGCAAATGCGCAAAATTCTGCCAGCATGTGAGATGGGATTGTCTTCCCTTCAGCCTCCTCCAAACTCTGCTGTTGCATGTAAAGACTCTCTGATCTCACTCCAACAAACAGGGCAAGGGTTTCTGGGGAAAGGCTTGGAGGGCTCTTGTGTTCTCCATTACGTTATTGCCGTTTCCAATCAGAGATTCATTGGTAGGTTTAACTTCACGTTAGGACTCTGTGAACACCATATGTTATGCCTAGTCCCAGAAGCCCAGCTCAGAATAAATTACAGATCCAAAGGAAGGCGGTTTTGCATAGTTAGAACCTGAAAATTCTGGTGTGTGTGTTTTTAATGTTTAATAGATTTTTGCATTTTAATGTTCTGTTGGAAGCCGCCCAGAGTGGCTGGGGAAACCCAGCCAGATGGGTGGGGTATAAATAATAAATTATTATTATTATTATTATTATTATTATTATTATTATTATTATTTCCTCTTTCAATGTGTTGCAGCTCTGAAAAGCGTGAACTCAGCAATGGAAATGATTTGCTTAGGAAGGCGACAGAAAATAGAACATCCATTGCTGTAATGCTTGGATATAAATCTATGTTGTGCTCCCACACTGAATACTGTGTTTCACTCACTCTGTTTAGGTTAGGGATGGACACATGTCAATTTTAGTTTCCCTTAATTTCTTGCTCATATCCGCAGTTCACTTCTGCATCAATCTTATTTTTTAAAAAAGTCCTCACAAAAATTCACCTGTGTTTTACCGGTAGTTTGCACATCTCAAATATGCACATTTTTTGCAAGCAATTTCCCCAAATGTATTTGCGTGCCATTTTTAGCAGCAGATGCCTTTTTTATAGAATGCACACTTTCCCCCAAATATACACATATTTGTACACGTCTTGTATACAAGAAATTTGCATCAGAAAAAGGATTGGTCCCGGTTTTGAGGGGAGGCTGAGGCAAAGGGAAGAAGAAGGAGAAGGAGGAGAAGGAGAAGGAGGAGAGGGAGAGGGAGAGGGAGAGTTTGGATTTGATATCCCGCTTTATCACTACCCGAAGGAGTCTCAAAGTGGCTAACATTCTCCTTTCCCCTCCTCCCCCACAACAAACACTCTGTGAGGTGAGTGGGGCTGAGAGACTTCAGCTGCATGTGGAGGAGTGGAGACGCGAACACGGTTCACCAGATTACGAGTCTACTGCTCTCAACCACCACCACACTGGGGTTTCTGCTGGGAAGCCTCCTGTCTCAATGAGCAGCTGTAGTGCTGGACAGCTGAGAGCAGCCCTTTAAATGCCCTTCCCTCACAGACAAGTGCATTGCCTGGAGGGAGGGAGACAGGCTGTGCATCCACAGCAGTGACCAGAGGAGGAATGACCGCTGGGAGGAGCTCAGACAGAAGAAAGGCCATGGTGCATCTGCAGCAACACAACCAGATGCATTCATCTGCCCCAGCTGCAACAAAACATGTCCCTCCCGTATCAGTCTCTACAGCTACAGGAGGTCCTGTAACTCTCCAATGGTTTGACTTCACCCCCATTGACACACTCCTTCATTGTCTCCCGAGACAGACAGATGTCAACCAAATGTACAAAGCATTAGGGTCTAGCAAACTCTTCTGTTCTGGTTCCCCTATTCCTCATTTTCTTAAACTTAAGTTCTGCACATTTCCCCATCAGCTTGCAATTCATTTGTTTTTTTGTCAATTGCCCTCATGAAACACCATCAGCATTTTAGAACCAGTTCCTCCTAATATGCATATTTCTGTACACATCATTATACACATCTCTGCACAGCATATTTTTCCCAGTATTCATATTTTGCCTGACTTAAATGCCTTTTGCATTATCACCAACCTATGTATTTATATGCACACTTTACACATAGCTCAGCTGGCAGCCCATAAATCTGTTAATCTCAGGCTCGTGGGTTCGAGCCCCACGTTGGGCAAAAGATTCCTGCATTGCAGGGTGTTGGACTAAATGAGCCTTGTGGGATCTTCCAACTCTACAATTCTACAATTCCATAATTCTCTGTACATCACATGGCTAGATAACCGCACTGCAAAATTCAGAGAAGTGAGAATGCCGAACAGCGGAAAGTACAAATTTCGGAAAGTACAAATTATGCAGATTTGCCTTTAAATGTGAACTGATTCAAATGCCTTCCTCATTCCACAAAGTATATAATCTACCCCAGAAACCACCCCCTTCCACTAGCAATACATAGATGTTGTGATTTTTAAATGAAAAATGAAAATATTTTCTTGTATCCTGATTCTGGAAGAGGAAATTTCTTGACCACTTTCATTATATTCTGATTCAGTGCCATACACGATTGACCCACTCCCTGAATTTCCTCCGATTCTTATGGCCAGTGTCTGTTGAGAGCCCCAGGAAGAATGATTGCCAACAGCTGGTGCCTGTAAAATCTATTATTCCTCCTGCTCTGGCATAATGAATGAATTAGATCCCACCCATTCTGGAACCTATATACTTTGTGTACTTGTGTGCCCATAAAAGGCATTAAAATGGAAGAGGCTTGAAATAATAATAAAAAAGGAGTGTAATTTCACCTGGTTTATTTATTTTTATTTTTTTAAGATCCCTACCCATTCTGTTGTTCCATTCCATTTTTATTTTTATTTTTAGTGCCTTTTAAAACAGTACAGTGTTTAATTGATAAGCCTGGGATTGCCAGCTTGCTGCTGGAATGCAGCTTTCTCCGCAGGGAACATCCTTTGTGAAACTATTTGCCGATGAAACAGCATCCTTTGTCAAGCTCAGCAGTGCCGAGTCCCACTACCTACCAAGCCAGAAAACTCTGCTGGGAGCTCGTCAGCAGGGGGGCAAAGGTGGTGGGCATCCTGTGCTGTTTGTTCTCAGCAGGTGGCACTCAGGCTCAGGGGTACTGTCAAGGGCAGGATTCTGGAGGTAAATGTCCATGGGCCATTACTTAGCAGAATGAGCAGGAGAACCTGCCCCACCCCCTTAGAGTTGTTCAGCACAATCCCTGATTGGAATCTTGTGTAGGAATAAATGAGCTTTCCACCCCAAGAATGAGTTTCAAAGTGTTACTACAGAACAGTCTTAAAACTAGTTACATATAAACGTTACAAGGAACAAAAATACAAAGTAACACATTGCACTCAAGTAGCAGTCAATGCGGTTCAGTCCTTTAAATCCTTTAATACAGTTCAATATTTTCTATCTCTGATCCCAGAGAGAGACTCCATTATGTTGGAAGCTCCTTCTCCCAACAGACTGAGCTGGTGATTTCTGTGCTGGCTTCCTACAACACAGCTGGCTTCTCAAGTTTGATGAGGAACCTGCTCAGATTTCAGATGAGTCATCAGGTAGCCTAAACCCTCCAAAATGGAAAAGCACCAGCCTTCCGCTCTCACCTAGAGTGAAACCTCTTGCTTAAGGAAAACTTCTTTGTTTTGCTAATGCAAATTTTTATGTAAGTTTTAATTTTAATGCATACTAGCATCACATGTTGTGCTCATTAAACACCCCCATACTGAGCATGGCTGGTCTACCATGAAGCAAAACAATACACTTTGGGCAGTATCCAACTATCGCATGCTGTTAGCACAATGATTTTCACTTGTTCAATGGGAGTTTCCTCCCCAATGTGTGGTCTGCCCTCTCTCCAGTTCTACTCCAGAGGGTTGGGAGGAATCCCTAGAACACGTTTAGAGAGTATGGGCAGAGGAGAGGGGGGAGTTCCCACTATGCAGGCAGGAATCCTTGTGCTGCTAGAAGAGTGACATTAAATGCAACCCACAACAATAAAATACACATCTCTATAAGACCATTAAGTGCAGGAGAGAGACCTTCCAGATGTTTTGGACTACAACTCCCATCATCCCTGACCATTGGCCATGCTAGCTAGGTCTGATGGGAGTCAGAGCATCACATTCGGAAGGCAACACATTGGTTACCCTTGATCTAAACTTTTGGGGAAAGCATAAAATGAACTTTGGTAGATCTGATCAGATATCCATCTAGTGCAGGCTTCCTCAAACCCGGCCCTTCAGATGTTTTGAGAGTACGATTCCCATCATCCCTGACCTGCTAGCTAGGGATCATGGGAGTTGTAGGCCAAAAACATCTGGAGGGATGACTTTGAGGAAGCTGATCTAGTGCATCAACCTTTTTGCCAGCAGCACCTCACCAGATACCTTTGCAAAGCCTGCAAAAAAGGCAGGGATCCCCAATTTTCCTAAGACCATTGGCACATTGGGAGTTTCTCCTTCAGCTCTGTGTATTTTCAAGGGAGAAGTACATCTCATGACCAAGAGGGCATTATAAAGAGAAGGAGGACTCGGAGACTTTGTGAGTACCTCGGGAAGCCACCAAAGGCACACTGTGTCCACAGACATAGAATAATAGAAGTGTGGAGTTGGAAGGAACCCTGAGGATCATCTAGTTCAACCCCCTGCAATGCAGGAATACGCAGCTGTCCTATACAGGGGTCGAACCTGCAACCTTGGCATTATTAGCGCCACGCTTTATCCAACTGAGCTAGCCGGGCTCATGCTGCTGATCCCTGAAGTAGGGCATTTGGCAACTTTTAAAAAAACACGTGAGCATTGCGTTAAGTTGATGCCCTCTTGGAATCCAGGGAGATCACACACCAAAAAAAATGCAACTCCGCAAGGTGTGTGGGAGCAAGAGTCTGCTTTTGCCACCTGACAGAAGGCTTCAGTAGGTAGCTAATTCCCTCCTGTCCATTTTTGCTTCTTTATTTCTCTCCGAATATGCCTGTCTCACGTCATTTCACAGCAGTATCGCATGATAAATGACTCCTGGTTTCTCAGTGGCAAATCACAGTTTCCTGGCTCACTTATTGGCTGGAATTACTGGTGTGCCGTTTTCCTTGGGAAAACACAGGTTTGAGGCTTCGTTAACAGATGCCATCATTCTCTCCGACGGAAACCTATCAAGTCTCACCGTTGCTTGTCATCTTAATTAAACATAGGCAAATCATGCTCATCTCCCTGTTTGTTTTAAAGGTTTCATGGGGTTCTTTGTGATGCTGTTGCAGATGGCGATGTATTGTTATTTAACATTATAATCAACAGTCGGGCAGCAGGAGACCGAAGTAGGACAGTTTCCCCCAAAACTCTTGGTAAGCTAAGACTTCACACAAGTTAACACTCTGGAGGCAGTGAAAAAACCCCACAACACTTTACTTTCAGAGTGTATGAGGGTAGAACCACCACTCGGACGTGTGACTAATTTAGGCCACATTCACACAACACATTTAAAGCAATATTAAAGGTAAAGGGATCCCTAACCATTAGGTCCAGTCGTGGATGACTCTGGGGTTGTGGCTTTTATCTCACTTTACTGGCCAAGGGAGCCATATTAAAAGTCAGGGCTTCCCCCAAAGGATCATGGAAACTATAGCTATGGTTACGAGAGTTGTTAGGAGACATCTATTCCCATCACAGAACTACAGGTGGCAACCATTTTGTGCATGTCAAAATGATGCGCATGTTGTTTTCAACCCTGGAAGGGGGCAGGTTGGGGCAGAATGGGTTGGGGTCACCTGGAATGCAACCTCCATGCAAACAGTTGCCTGTACTGTTCCCGGAAATCACTGGGAAGAGGCATTGATTGTTAAACCACTCTGGGAATTGTAGATTCCCGAAGCCTTTGCGGACGCAAAATATGCCTTTGGGAGACACTTGTGACTTACCTGTACTACGGATGCAGACGGCTCAGTGGTCTAAACCACTGAGCCTCTTGGGCTTGCCAATCGGAAGGTCAGCAGTTCGAATCCCCGCGACAGGGTGAGCTCCCATTGCTCTGTCCCAGCTTCTGCCAACCTAGCAGTTCGAAAGCATCTCAAAGTGCAAGTAGATAAATAGATACCGCTGCGGCAGGATGGTAAACGGAATTTCTGTGTGCTCTGACACTCGTCACAGTGTGCCATTGCGCCAGAAGCAGTTTAGTCATGCTGGCCACATGACCCGGAAAGCTGTCTGCAGACAAACGCTGGCTCCCTCAGCCTCAAAATCAACAGTAACCGGCTTTTCCGTGCACTGCTCTGGTTCACCAGAAGTGGCTTAGTCATGCTGGCCACATGACCCGGAAGCTGTACACCGGCTCCCTCGGCCAGTAAAGCGAGATGAGCGCCGCAACCCCAGAGTCATCCGCGACTGAACCTAACAGCCAGGGGTACCTTTACCTTTATATGTGATGAAACTGTAGAGATGCATGCACAGTTTTGAAAACATGTGGAAGTCAAGCTCAGTCCTTTACAGATACAGAGATGAATCTAGCAATGTCATTGCATGAGGTCCCCAAACATGACTTCCTCTCTCTCTTTCTCTCTCTCTCTCTCTCTCTCTCTCTCTCTCTCTCTCTCTCTCTCTCTCCTCCCACTCTGTGCCCCTACTTCTGCCCAAATCTGTGGGTGCAGTGGGTGCTCATGGAGTGCTCAGGGTGACAAGAGGAAGGGAATGTTCTGTTTTGTCAGTGGACGTTGTTTCACTTGCGCTGTGACTTTGCTGGATTCAACCTCCTTTTTCTCAGATAGGTCTTCTTGCTTTGCCCCTGTGCTAAAGCTCATGCTACAAGTTCATTCCAGAGAGCTAGGCTTTCTATTTTCCGTTTAAACCCAGCTGGACACTGCAAGCATGGAACTGTATTTTTTTCCTCTCTGGAAAGAGAAGACTGTCCCCTGTATGACATAGGACTAATCAGGGGCGTCGCTAGGGGGGTGCGGTGGGGGCGGTACGCCCCCGGGCGACAGGGGCGAGAAGCGGCGGGTGGGGCGGCAAGAGGCAGCCCCTCCCACCATTCCCACGCGCTGCCGCTCCCTCCGTCACCCTGGGAGCGGCAGCGCATCGGATCGCCGCTTCTACAGCCTCCTTTTGAGCCGGAGAGCTTAAAAGCGAGCTCTTCGGCTTAAAAGAAGGCTGCAGAAGCGGCGCCGGCACCCCCGGAACCGCCCTGGGGGCGGAGCGTCATGACGTCACAATGTGATGTCACGACGTCCCGCCCCCGGGGCGTTTCCTTTGCCGCCCCGGGTACCGCGGAGCCTTACTCCGCCACTGGGACTAATGCCTTGGTTCCATGTAGTAGATTTTTAAAAAATGTTTATTTTTGTTTTTGAAATACCAATAATAGTAATTGCAGCATTTCTGGCAATCGTTCTCAGCTGTCAGCACATAATTTGGTATTGCAGCAGTTCGCAAACAGTAATAATTATGTAAATGTTTGTGTGCCGAACGAACAACTGTCATTGGCGATAATGTTCCGCCAAGTTATGGGCTTAACAAACCTTATTCAGCATTTTTTTTTATTTGAAATGGGAGCAGGGCAATTTTAATCATCACAGGCCATGTTTTCGCTTTTAATTAGATTAAAATGTGGCTGGGGCTGCAATCCACCAAACTGTGAAACCGGGTTCTTTGGATTGATCCTGAACACACACCCTGATATTATAGATCCAAGAGGCAGCCATGGCGGGGCTCAGCATAGTGATGTGTGCAATGTCATTGCTAAATGTGGGGCTCGCTGACCTTTTTAATCCTTTGGGCACATGTGGGGTTTTGAGTGAGTGCTATGGGCACCCTCCTTTGTGCTCACAGAGACAGAGAGAAAGCACTTCACTTTTCCAAGGGACCAAGTTGGATCCAGTAGAATTAATTGGAGCCTTGAAAAAGCACAAAGGGCTTTGACACCTCCTGCTTCAGCTCTGTGTACTTTTCAGAGATGAAAAGGGTAATCCCCCTCACAACTTCATGGCCAGGGAAGATGCCCATTGTGTTCACAGAGGCGGTATTTCCTTTTAAAAGTAAAGGTAAAGGGACCCCTGACCATTAGGTCCAGTCGTGGACGACTCTTGGGGTTGCGGCACTCATCTCGCTTTACTGGCCGAGGGAGCCGGCATACAGCTTCCGGGTCATGTGGCCAGCATGACAAAGCCACTTCTGGCGAACCAGAGCAGCGCACGGAAACGCCGTTTACCTTCCCACTGGAGCGGTACCTATTTATCTACTTGCACTTTGACATGCTTTCGAACTGCTAGGTTGGCAGGAGCTGGGACCGAGCAACGGGAGCTCACCCCATCGTGCTGATTCGAACCACCGACCTTCTGATCAGCAAGCCCTAGGCTCCGTGGTTTAACCCACAGCGCCACCCGCGTCCTTTTAGCCGATCCCAATTCTCCAGCTTCTTTCTCCTGTTTCATTGGATGACCCATGATTCTAGTATTACAGTGGTACCTCTGGTTACGAACTTAATTCATTCCGGAGGTCCGTTCTTAACCTGAAACCGTTCTTAACCTGAGGTACCACTTTAGCTAATGGGGCCTCCCGCTGCTGCCGCGCAATTTCTGTTCTCATACTGAGGTAAAGTTCTTAACCAGAGGTACTACTTCCGGGTTAGCGGAGTCTGTAACCCAAAGTGTTTGTAACCTGAAGCATTTTTAACCCGAGTTACCGCTGTATAGGTGAGAGAGAGAAAGAGAGAGAAACACAATTCCCCTCTGCAATCATTCTGGTTGTCCCTTTTCCTATAGCCCCCTTGTAAGTGATCCCGGTTTACAAAAAGATAGATAGATGGACGATTGATAGATCATGATGATGATGATGATGATGATGATGATGATGATGATGATTTACTATTTATATGCCACCCATCTGACTGGGTTGCCCCAGCAACTCTGGGCAGCTCCCAAAAGAATATTAAAAACACAATAAAACACCAAATATTAAAAACTTCCATATACAGGGCTGCCTTCAGATGTCTTCTAAAAGTCAGAAGATTCATAGATTCAGTGCTGTTTTTCTAGAAAAAAAGGGATGCCAGAACTCATCCTGAATGCCTCCCTTGTTCTCTTAAAATGGCAATGGTGCCCGCCTGAAAGGTGTTGGAACTGAGTTCTGGCTGAAAAATTATAGACGGACAGACAGACAGACAGACAGACACTGACACAAAGAATATGTAAGGCCTCATGAGCATTATGTTCATGTGAAATGGTTAATCTACAAAGATATTCTGCTGAGTACTTAGCACAAATCTTTGCAGAACAGAGCAGAGGTAGTTCGATTCCTATTTATTTTAATAATAATGAAAATATCTTTACAGCCCTTTGGATTCCCCCCCCCCTTGCTTGTAATTGCAAAGATTTTTTATTGGATGAATGATTTGCAACGCACAATAATATGCAGCTCTCTTTGCCAGTATTATCTCGAGAGGAAAGCACAGCCTTAATGATGTTTACGCTTGTAAAAAATAAAGCATCATAAAAATGCAAGTGGGTAGCACCGGGTGATATCTCCTTCCTGACAAATCACTCGCAATGAAAACCATTCCTCTGCTGGGCTATCTGAAAGGACAGATCCACAAGAACGCCCCAGAAAAGGCTCTCTTTGGGGGTTAATTTATGAGATTCCCTTTCCAGAAGAGGTCAGATGACATCAGTTAGCCCATGCGAGCTAAATGGAGCCTCCAGCTTCAGAGGCATATACCCCTGAATATCAGCTGCTAGAAGTCAAACAATGAGGAGGGTGGTTAGAGAATCATAAAATTGTAGAGTTGGAAGATGTGGCATTTGCCCATTCTTTGGGGATATGTTGGTATCGGGGGAGAGAAAGGGTTAATAGGTTGACCAATAAGAAAGCCCGGAGGCGGAGCCTACCTGATTTTGAGGCTCAGCCCAGAGGTTTTGACAGTTAGTTTCGGTTGGTTCTTTTGGGATGGGGGGAGATAGAGGAGTCAGAGTGAGTTAGAGACAGGGACAAGACTGAGAGGGAATAGAGTGACAGCGTTTCGAATATATTTTAAAACTTGTTTGTGTTTGAAATAAACTTTAATCTTCATTGTTAACTCTACCTGACTGAGAACTCAATACTTCACCGGGGAACCCTGGGTTTTTTCCACAAAATTGGTGGCAGCGGAAGAATAAAGTAGTGGTGTTCAGGTCAATAGTCCGTGAAACGACCAGGGGCTCTGTACGAACGCCACAGAAGGGACAATATGTCATCTAAGTTCAACACCATTATATTCCTTGGATTCCTGGAATAATCTGACTGACCACTGTTGACAAACCAGACAGAAAGCCTAGTGAGAGATACTCGGAGTCCAGTGTGACTTTCATGCTCTTTATTCAGCTCATAGTAGTGAGGAATGCAGTTCCCCCAAAACGTTTGCTTTATATACACTATTTACACAATGGGCAACACATGATTGGCTAATTCCGGGATACTCCTGTATGCCAATCAGAATGTGGATTCACTTCCACCTGGAGCTGGATTGGGTGGCTCCTGCGGACCAATCAGACTGCTGCAATCTCAATCCTATTGTTCTGGGACCAATCAGACTGCTGCAATCTCAATCCTATTGTTCTAAGACCAATCAGACTGGTGCATTTTGGATCCTATTCAACTCAGTACATAACACCTAGGTTGCATATGGAGGTCCCCAACGCCACCCCCAAAATAACTCAGACATGAGACATAATTTTTGTTTGGGTTTTTGGCAGAATTTAGGCCACAACTTTATTAAATTGTGAGTGGTTGTGTAGGCATTGGTCCAGACTAGCTGCCCGATGGGACAGAGCTGACCACGTGTCAGCAGTGGGAAATCCCATCTGGGGAGAGATATGGGGGTTGGTAGGCAGAACCCTCCCTCTCCCCAGTGGTTCCCAGGGGCTCTCGCGTGGCCCTGACCCCTACCGGGGTTTCGGACAAAAGCATATGAGCCCCTGGATTCCTTTAACGGAATTCCCAGCACACCATCACCATTTGGAGGGACTACCGCCCCTCCAATCACACATAATGACCAATGCCTAACCGCCAACCTTACAAGTTGTGACTAGTTGCTAAGCAGTAGGCAAAAACCAGATGGCAACAGCCAATCAGCCAACTGGCAAAATTCCTACCAGGCCCCTGCCCCAAAAGCAGACGACCCCATGACAGGCATAGCAAAGTCAGCGCAGAGGCCTAAACACAGGGAGGGAGGGCGGGTGATCCGCAGCAAACAGCCAAGAGGGAGGTCACTCAATGAGCTGACCCATATATAGGCTGCTGGCTGTCCATCACAAATTGATACATATGAATCTCCCTAACAACAGCCCAGACCCAATCCGAGCCGTGGCCATCCATACTATTCCACCCACAGCAATGGAGGTGGCTTGCTGGCCCCCACCGCAACACGTTCCTGTATGCCAGTTTTGCCTAATGTTCTTTAGAAGCACATTGCAAGGGGCCACCACACAAAAGGTCCTCCTCTTAGAGGATGTTGGGCAACCCTGAGTCGCACAAGGCATTGCTAAAAGTGTCTTTCATGGGGATCGAAATGACGGGACTGGGGTATGTTCCTGAATGTAACCTTCTTTGAAGTTCCCCGGGGCTTTATATGCCAATAGCAAGACCATAAACTTGGCTCACGTGAAAAGCTAGTACCTGCACCCGCGTCAACAGCCTCGCTGCACCATTCTGCACTAGCTATAGCTTCCAGACCAGCTGTAAGGAATACCCTACATTGAATGCATTGCCGTAACCCGGTCTGTAATTTACCAAATGCCTGGACTGTCATAGATTTATTCCCAGGGGCAAGCATATGGGCAGTGTTAAAGGTGTTAGGGATGTAGTCCCAACTCAGGAGGCTACTATGCCATTCCCCCTCCCTACAGAAAAATCCTGGAGCTCAGTCCATCAGAGATCCCACACAGGTGCCTAAATCTCCAAGGCCAGCTGAGAAACCCTGCTGCGGTTCATTTTCCCTGCACAGTTCGTGAATTGAGTAAAGGGGTCTGTGATTCTTGTTTTCAGGGAGCCTAGCTACTTGTTAGAATTCAGGAAGGGAAAGGGCAGCTGCTCTGATTTTCCCAGCCCATACTTCAGCCGTAAGAAATCTAGACAGGTGCCCTTTGCTTAGCGATATGCGGGGGGGGGAGGGGGTTGGGGGGAATACATGTTGGCACAATGGAAGGGGCGGGGAGAATAGTTATCTGCGGACATGTGGCCTTTCTAGACCCAGAGGGCTACATATCAGTATTAAGAAAGTCGTGGAACATGTAGGTGACCTGTCGTTCCTACTAACATCTGGGAAATGTCTGGGTACAGTAGTACCTCGTTGAGCATCCGGGATCCGTTCCAGAGCCCCGGACACTTGGCGAAAGAGACGCCTGACAGAGCCTCACTCTGGGCATGTGTGTGGAGCGGTTTTGCACTTGATTTAGCATTTCTGCGCATGTGCAAACCGGCAAACCCAGAAGTAACCCGTTCCGGTACTTCCGGGTTTGCCATGGACGTCCGCCAAAATGGACGATTGAGGGGGCTGATGTTCTCAGAGGTATGACTATATTATGTTTCTGAAGTGAGGCCCTCCATTTGTTTCTCTGTCCCCCAGCATGCCCCAGAAGATGTTTTGCATAAGGGACCAATCTCACCTAATGAGCCATCCAGGCTTTTCCTCCATTGCAGTCTGAAGACTGGTTAATTAGGGAATTAATTTTGCATGCAAAATACCATTCCAGTTTCCGAAGCAACGTGCATGGATGCCTGTGTATTTCTGAGAGAGTGTGTATCCAGCCACTGAATGCCAGTTTCTGGGAACCGTAAGTCAGGAGAGTGCTGTTGGATGCAGGTTCTGCTCACATGCTTCTCATAGGAATCTGGTTGGCCACTGTGAGAACAGGATGCTGTGCCAGATGGGCCTTAGGCCTTCTCCAGCGGGACTCTTCGTATGTTCTTGTGAGAAAGAGTTCTGTGTGACTCAAAAACCTGCACATTGCATTGGATCTATTCATTGATTATAATAATGCTATTATGTTACATCCCCATGAGGTGTATGGGGTGTTAAGGGACCGGCAGTAACTCTGTCAAAGCGATGATTCTGCAACATCAACATCATTGGACTGGTCATGTTGTGCGGATTCCTGATTATCATCTTCCAAAGCAACTGCTCTATTCCGAACTTAAAAATGGAAAGCGTAATGCTGGTGGTCAACAAAAGAGGTTTAAAGACTCTCTCAAGGCAAATCTTTTACAATGTAGTATAAACACCAACAACTGGGAAACAATGGCCTGCGAGTGCTCCGATTGGAGAACAGCCTTTACCAAAGGTGTCATGGGCTTTGAAGACGCTCAGACTCAGGACGCAAGGGATAAACGTGCTAAGAGGAAGGCACGCTTGGCAAACCCTCACCATGATCAACTCCCGCCCGGAAAACCTATGTCCCAACTGTGGAAGGACGTGTGGGTCCAGAATTGGCCTCCACAGTCACTTACGAACCCACTGTTAAAACCGTGTTTATGGAAGATAATCTTACTCAGCTGCGAGTGATCACCAAAGAAGAAAGAAGAAGAGTACCTCTGGTGGGGGGGGCATGTTGTGCTCCTTATGGGGCAGTTTGTCCATCTTTGGTCTTCATCCTGCGCTCAGTTCCCACCTGCGGCTCCTAGAAGCTGTCAGCATGTAACAGCGGCCACACCCCGGGAATGGATTCGACTGGCCAGCTGCATCAGGTAAGGGTAGCCAATGGGTCTCGAACCCCACAGTGAGTTCCCCTGAATGCAAAGACAGATTGTGACAAGGCCAAGAGTGGGTTCAACGGTCAAGAAGGCGGTTTCTGCATGTGCTGCAGAGGGAAGTGAGGGGCAGACGAGGCTCATCCACCTGGGAAGGTAGCCCATCTAGGAGAAGGCAAACTCTGATCCTAAAGCTCTGCTGCCTTGCAGGACATCCTCAGAAGAAGAAGAAGAGCATAAAGACCAAACCCTACACAAATCTGGAGTGGAGTCCCTAAGATGGCACCTTGTATTCCTCCTTGCGACAACTCCAGCAGCCAAGCTGGTGCCAGACATATTGCTCTGCATTCCTTTGGACCACAGTTAGGCTGAGAGGGGGGTCTTGTCAACTGGGCAGCCTGGGACCTCCATACACACTGCCCAGGCTTCCACCCCAGGGAGGCCCCTTCGGTGCTGCTAAAACAGCAGTTTGACTTCACCTCTGCAGGCGCACTCCATTGTTTCTCAAGACAGATGGATGCCAACAAAATCAACCCCATGAATTTTGTCCCACCTTAGGGCAAAATTACTGATGGCAAGCAAGATCTGCAATTGGTTCTCCCAAGCACCTCTTCCTCTAGTGAAAATCAGATGAGGAGGGGGCAATTTGGATCAGAGCCTTGGTGCTGGGAAAGGAGCTGTTAACCCTTGTCTCCTGTGCTGTTCCCCATGTTTATATTGCCCCTACAAAATGAATTATGGTGCTGGAGGAGACTCTTGAGAAGTCCCATGGACTGCAAGAAGATCAAACCTATCCATTCTGAAGGAAATCAGCCCTGAGTGCTCACTGGAAGGACAGATCCTGAAGCTGAGGCTCCAATACTTTGGCCACCTCATGAGAAGAGAAGACTCCCTGGAAAAGACCCTGATGCTGGGAAAGATGGAGGGCACAAGGAGAAGGGGACGACAGAGGATGAGATGGTTGGACAGTGTTCTCGAAGCTACCAACATGAGTCTGACCAAACTGCGGGAGGCAGTGGAAGACAGGAGTGCCTGGCGTGCTCTGGTCCATGGGGTCACGAAGAGTCGGACACGACTAATCAACTAAATAACAACAACAACACAAAGGCTATAGAGAGGATAAGAGGTGGAATATGGATCCTTTCTTTTGTTCCCCACCCTTCAGATAACTTCAGCTTGGGTGAAAGATTTGGATTTGGGGGGGGGCGGGGATTGGGTTAACCACAATTCCCCATTGCTGTGCTCCTGCCAAGCTACTTTTAAGCTAAGAAAAAAATATGCCTAGCGATCTGGTCACTGATCTCTCAAGCCATGTCCAGTTTGACCCAGAGTTTTGCTCCCAGAATGTCCATCCCTGTCCAGCTCGTTGCTATGATTTACTAGAAGAATATGCTATTTATTTTCTGGGATGGTGCCAGAGCTGATTATCGCTGCTCTGACATCTCAGGATGCTGCAGCACCAAATAAGGCAAATTTCATGTTAGGAATTGTTAGGAAAGGGAACGAGAAAAAGAAATGGCACAAGTAGCTCGTCACAAAGCAAAAGATTTGAGAAATTTGGCTTCGGCTATTGCTTTACGATCTATCGTAGAATCGTAGAAGGGACCGCAAGGGTCATCGAGTCCAACCTCCTGCAACGCAGGAATCTTTTGCCCAATGTGGAGCTCAAACCTACATCCCTGAGTTTATGAGGCTCATGCTGCACCAACTGAGCTATACCAGCTGGGATACATTGCATGACCGGGGAAATTCTCACTGAATGCGGCCTCTCCAAGCCTCTTGTGTGGTGTAGTGGTTAAGAGCGGTAGACTTGTAATCTGGTGAACCGGGTTCGCATCTCCGCTCCTCCACATGCAGCTGCTGGGTGACCTTGGGCTAGTCACACTTCTTTGAAGTCTCTCAGCCCCACTCACCTCACAGAGTGTTTGTTGTGGGGGAGGAAGGGAAAGGAGAATGTTAGCCACTTTGAGACTCCTTTGGGTAGTGATAAAGCGGAATATCAAATCCAAACCGTTCTTCTTCTTCTCTATCTGGGCCACAGAGTTCGCTCCAAGCCACACACCTTACTTGACACCCAATGCCTTGATCGATCCAAAAGGATTGCCTTTTTCATCTGGAAAATATATAATCCCCCCCCCCCCGGCAGTCTGAAGTGGTACATGCCAGCACTTGGCAGGTCACGTGAGACTGCTGATGGTGTGGCTGGGCTATTTATAGGGCGAGACTGTGAGCGCACAGAAATCCAACCTGTCCCCACATAGCGAGCACCAAAAAGTCTGTGCTCTGTTGTATTCCGTGTCTGCATTCACTCTGAACTGGGAAAACGATGGAGAATTAATCTGGCTGTCGGGTTTGGCTCCGGTTTAACTGCTTTGGAATAATGATAAGGGGCCATTTCAAAACCAGCGGAACAGCTGCAAAATAAGTGTGTGAAAAGGAAGCGAAGTATGACTCCTCGTTGCTGGGTAGCCATTAATGCGCAGATTAACCACCTTTGAGATGCTTCTGGAAACACAAATATCAGCACAAATAATTCCAAGGAACAGCGAGCTAGGGTGGATCGTATCAAAACATATTGCTGAATGTGAATGTGAGCCTTTGGATTCAAGAAGAGGTTATCTAATGGTGGCAAAGAACAGGCGCAACCCCCGATATTGATTTATTTTTGCTTCTGAAAACCGAAGCACACCGAGACTTTGTAAGATGAAAAATTTTCATGCGGAAAAAAAATCACTTGGCCAAATGGGTTCATGTCCAACCTCTTTTTGTTTGGGGCAGTAGTCCCTCCACACACACACAAACACAAACGTCCGTCATGTCACACAATTCCTGCACACCTGTCTGTAAACACACTCACCCCTGTCTCTGCCTCCTGCAAATTCTGTCATTGCTGTTCCACCTGAGCTCCGATTGCAGTATAGATGAATTATGTGCTAGGGCTGACATGCGTCTGGAATTTCTCAGACCTATCCAGGATACCTCCGTCGGAAACAGTGTCAGGGTGTAATTTCTGAAAATCGGTTAAAATGTCCGTGAAAAGCCGGGCGTATGAAAAAAGCTCAACAACTTTGTCCCCCCAAATTTCCACGCCCTCTCCCTGATGGTTGCCACTGGAAAATACTGTATTCTGAAGGGATGCAAAAGTTCCACCTGCAACATTAAATGGCATAACCTGTTCACACATGCAAGTTGTCATCACTCCAGTCGGCAAGCATGTAATGTGTGAACCAGCCTCTGGCACTTTTGAAGCCCCTCGAATGGAGCACATGGAATGAATTAAATCAAGAAGTTTAATGGGCTCCTCTTTCCTTGCTTCCTTTCCACCTTTCGCTATCTATTGTCGCAGATTCTGAACTACTTGAAATTAACTGTGATAAGATCTTCCGTTGGAATTTACTAACTACGGGGCGTTGACAGATAAATCTAAGTGTCCTGCCCCATTAATTAACTCGAGATTTATTCATTTATCAAGACTCCCGAAACAGACATGTTTAATTGCCCTCTTTATTAACGTTTCTAAGAAAGCTCTAGCATTTTACTGGCATTTAAATGAGGGCTCCAACAAGATGTGGTATCAATTAATGGTCTTGTTAAAAGTCAGACGGCGTTTTTACAATGCCAGCCCGACTCCCTCGCACCCCCCACCAACCCACTTCGAAAAATCTTGGAAATACATTTCGCAGACCAGAAGGGGTTAGAAAGTGCATCTCTTCTGTTTGTGATGTTCTGCCAATACTTCGAACAACAAACTCCCACCACAATCCTCCTTCCAAAAACCAAGCTGCATGTGAAGCTCAGTCATGTGTCCTTTCCTTCTGATTATTTTTCTTTTTAATGCAGCCATGGAGACTGTCATCTTCTTCCCCTTTGCAGCTTCTGCACTTAAAAAAAAACAAAAAAAAAACACTTGCTCCCCACCGCTGCTTTTCAGAGAGGAAAGGGTTAAGGTGAGAAGCCCACATGCAGCTGCCTTTTGCTGGGCGTCTCACATCCGCTCTAATGATTGCCACTTTTCTATTGTGCCAGACAGTGCTTTTCTTCTAGGAAAAATAGGTGCCGGTACCACAAATCAGGATAGAGGATTGATAGGGTTGTGTGTGAAGAAACTCGCCTTCTGTACAAAGGTGAAATGTAAATAATAATAATAATAATAATAATAATAATAATAATAATAATAATAATAATAATTTATTTGTACCCCGCCCATCTGGCTGGGTCTCCCCAGCCACTCTGGGCGGCTTCCAACAAATATTAAAATACATTAAAATATCACAGATTAAAAACTTCCCTAAACAGGGCTGCCTTCAGGTATTTTCTGAATGTCAGGTAGTTGTTGACCTCTGATGGGAGGGCGTTCCACAGGCGGGCGCCACTACCGAGAAGGCCCTCTGCCTGGTTCCCTGTAGCTTTGCTTCTTGCAGTGAGGGAACCGCCAGAAGGCCCTCGGTGCTGGATCTCAGTGTCTGGGCTGAACGATGGGGGTGGAGACGCTCCTTCAGGTATACAGGACCGAGGCCATTTAGGGCTTTAAAGGTCAGCACCAACACTTTGAATTGTGCTCGGAAACGTACTGGGAGCCAATGTAGGTCTTTCAGGACCGGTGTTATGTGGTCCCGGCGGCCACTCCCAGTCACCAGTCTAGCTGCCGCATTCTGGATTAATTGCAGTTTCTGGGTCACCTTCAAAGGTAGCCCCACATAGAGCGCATTGCAGTAGTCCAAGCATGCAATGCGCTCTATGTACATGCATTGCTCTGCCTTTGGCCCTGTCCACCACTGCCACCCGACCCTCGGAAGCTTGCCTAGGAAGGAATGTGGCTCTCAGAGCACAAATGGTTCACCAGCCCTGGCCTAGACGGACGCTTGGCCTGATCCTGCCTGGCTGTCCTTATGCGGTCCAGAGTTTCGCACCCAACTCATGTACCTGGAGATTATAGGACTCTGGAGTCTTGCAAGGGGCTGCCGCAGCAACCAGGCATCTGCTCTGTGCCACCAGCTTCTGTCACGTTGGATCAGCTCAAGCAGACTCTCTTGTGCCTTCTCTCCCTCCCTCCTCCCTGGTCCTCCATTTCCCTGTCTCCGCAGATCCTCTCCCTGCTCTAATCAGGCTTTTACAGCCTCGCTCGCAGCACAGCCTCTCTCGCCAGGAGTCAGGCTGTCCTGACTTTCGGCTGAGATCTCAGACTCCCACCAAACAGCCTCTATTTCTCTGGGCATGTGGTCAGCGTGAACTCGGCGCGCTCTCCTCCCGGAGCCAAAGAGGCAGAGGAGACCGAAATAAAGCCATCATTATGTGCGTTCCTTGAGAAACCGCCTAGAAAATTAGAAGGCACAGCAGAAGAGCTCAAAGCAACCTCTCTCTCTCCTTCTCTCTGAACCTGTTCACTTGAGATTATCAGGGACAAATTAGGGAGGCAATGAATGACAGTGGCCTTAGGCTAAGCTACCTTGTAAGGGTGTGTTTGTGTTAGAATCAGTGTGGACATAGGGGGCCCCAGGGCCACACCAGAGCCCACTGCCAATTCCTGCCAATGCCTCCCCTTCAATTTGTGGGTCCTTTTCTCAGGTAGGGCTTGTCAACCTGGGAAGGGAGCCCATCTAAGAGAAGGAAAACTCTGATCCTAAACCTCAGCAGTCTTGTGCCTATAGTCATTCATCAGTCGTGGATGCTTTCGCCGAGATTCCTCCATTGCAGGGGGTCTCGTGCGCCTCCTTCCAGCAACTCCTGCAGCCAAGTTGGTGGCAAATGCATTGCTCTGGTGGACCACATCAGTGAGGCAGAGAGGTGGGGTCTGGTCGTCTGAGCAGCGCAGGACCTCCATACACACTGCCCAGGCTTTGACCCCAGAGAGTCCGCTTTGGTGATGCTAAGACAGCAAAAAGAACGCAGCAGGCAGCAGCAACAAGTTACTGCTCTCCGCAGCTACAGCAGGCACTATGATCAACAGGAATTTGTCTTCACCTGCAGAGGTGCACTCCATTGTCTCTCGAGACAGACGGACACCAACGACGACAACTCTGAGCAGCGCCATCTGAAAACCAAAGGAGTTTTCTCCTTGCTTTAGAAATGCCAGCCTGTGTTCAGTAAAGCACCCCATCTCAGCATGCATTTGTGCTTGTGCAATGGAACTTCCCTCCCCACCTTATGCCACCCTCCCTGCCCTCACCCCCCCCCCAAAAAAATTTGCTTTCGTCCCTTTAAGTGTCCTATTTCCAGTTCTGTGGCAGTTCCAGTTGCTACAATGCAACCATAGCAACCCAAAAGTTCCGTAACTATGGGAACCTTGTGCTTTGTGTGTTGTCTAAGACCCAGCTGCTACCACAATGTAAGTCCACAGGCAAGAGGTCCCACCAATGGGGAGCACGTAGGAACACAGGATATACCAAGTCAGGACCATCAGTTCATTTAGCTCAATATTGTCTACACTGACTGGCAGGGTTCTCATGTGGCAGCGGTTTATGTGATGAAGGCCATGGAAGCCAGGGAAAGATTTTTGGTTGACAAAAATCTCCATAATTTGTCTATGTTGTACCTTTTTATCTGATGAAGCCATTGTAAAGGCTATTTGTAATAAATTTTAACATTATTATGTAGATATATGTGTAAAGGCTTAGTCCTCACAATAAACTTTATTCTGATTCTGACTGGCAGGGTCTCAGGCTTCTCTCCCAGGGTTCGCTCTCAACTCTACTTTGAGACGCCGGGGATTGAACCGGGGACCTTCTGAATGCAAGACAGGTGCTCTGCCACTGAGCTATGGCCCTTCACCTTCCCAGGGACCCTCCTAGCAAGCCAACCCATGCCTCCACCTATGAATAATGCTACAAAAGTTGGGTGCTTCCTTCCTCCACTCTCTGGGCACTCACTCAGTGCCTGTGGCCCTTTACAGAATTGAGACACGGCGGAGACAGCTGTAGCTTTAAGAAATATGATTTATTCACCTATTTACACCTTCTGTCTGCATGGAGGGAGTCCAGATCTTACAGCATGTTCATTTCAAGAGGGCCAGGCCCCCAACAGCAGTGCAGTCCAGGAGTCCAAGGCATCTCTCCCAGGCTGCCTTCAGCCAGCCTGCCCAAGATGGACCCCAGTCTTTCTTCCTCCCCCTCCTTCCCAGAACACCTTGCTAAAAACTCTCTTTTCCTGTCACCTCACACCCAGTTGCCCTGGCCAGCTTTCCAATGTCTCTCAGTGGCTCTATGTTGTTTTTTAACAGTCCTCACCTGGCCAGGTCGTTTTGCATAGGCTAGCCCAGGAATTCCTCTGCAGCTTGTGTTTCTCCTTTCACATCCCAAATAAGCAAAATCCTGCCATTTATTATTTCTAGGGTTTGGGGGGGGTCACCCTCCCAAATCTATAACACCACCAACAACAAAAACAGCTCTTAGATTGCCATAGCAGCAGCAACATTGGCATTCTCAATTCTCTCCCCTCCCTCTCTTTTCATGCTCTGATTATATACTTGTCAGGTCAATATAGCCCATCTGCTTTTTGGACGATTCTAGCTCTGCATGCATTAAATTAAACTAGATTTGATCAGTTAATCTTCATCAAACATACAATCTATTCCCCTCCCCCCCTTTGTGGTACTCTGCAGAGTGAATTACCTGGGATGGCAGGAGCACATTTAATAATGCCAAATTAAACTTGTCTTTATTATCAACTATTATACGTGACAAAACAGGCAATTTGCTCTCCGTCTAATGCAGACCTCGGCTGAACTCGGCTGTGTTCCCTCCCACACTGGGGACATGATGGAGGTTTGTAAAGTTGTGGAACATCTGGAGGAACTGGGAAGTTTTTCGCCCTCTCTCGCGATCACACAACTCCAGAGGAAGAAAGCCACTTCTAGAATCCCTGAGAGCTGCTGCCAGTCTGTGTAGACAATACTGAGGTAGATGGACCAATGGTCTGACTCAGTATAAGGCAGAATTTCTATGTTCCTATGATCACCCATTTCAAGCCAGTGGGCAGACGCTTCAAAACACTTCTTCACACATTTATTTCAGAGACTCATTTCCAGAGCGCGGTGCTGAGAGCCAGAAGAACGGGTTCCATTTTTGATGCGGTGCTCAGCAAAGTGCCCTCTACAGACCCCCTTCTTTGACAGTTGGCTCCTAACTGTGGGCTTTCGAAGCAGCAATGGACACAAGCCACCACAATGCCCTAGCGATGTGTGCTTGGAAAGTGAAACTGGTGTCCCTGCTGAGCCCCAGAGCACAGTGGGAAATTCAACACAGAGATTCAAAGACACCAGATTCCTGTTAAGGCCCACATTATATAACCAGTGTCCTCCTGATTCCTTATCAGCAAGTCTGACCATGTTCTTCAGTTTGGGGAGCCAGTTCTTCCTCAGCCTTTCGGGGTTGCCCCTCCCAGTCATGACATCACTGCTCTCTAACCATACAGTAGAGAGACTCTGTTGCAAAGGACTATAGCTCAGAGGAAGAGCACATCTCTGACATGGAAAAGGTCTCTGGTTGCATGGCAAGGCATTGCAATCCCACAGCCCCAACCCATTAAAGAAACCACATTGAATTAGACTGAAGAAGGCCACAACCATAGGAGTCAACTCCTAGGGGCCCCCACAAGAAAATATTTGAGGGGGTCAGGCCCCCACAAAGTTAATGGGCATTCCCTTTCAAATGGGGTGTGTGATGCATCATGTGATCGATTATGTGAGGCAGGGCTAATTATTATTATTATTAATTATTATTATTATTATTATTATTATTTATTTCTACCCCGCCCATCTGGCTGGGTTCCCCCAGCCACTCTAGGCAGCTTCCAATAGAAGGTTAAAAATACATTAAAACAACAGTCATTAAAAACTTCCCTAAACAGGGCTGCCTTCAGACGTCTTCTAAATGTCATATAGTTGTTTATTTCTTTGACATCTGATGGGAGGGCGTTTTCCTGGGCCCCCACAATATTTTATTCAAAATGGCACCCTTGGATGCAACCTAAAACAACCAGTTGGCCTGACTGAATCATCTTCCTATGGGGTCAATCCAGAAGCAAGGAAGTCCTATGACTTACATGAAAAAGGAACACCCTCACCAGGTAAGCCACTTAGAATCATAGAATCCTAGAGTTGGAAGAGACCACAAGGGCCATCCAGTCCAACCCCCTGCCAAGCAGGAAACACCATCAAAGCATTCCTGACAGATGGCTGTCAAGCCTCCGCTTAAAGACCTCCAAAGAAGGAGACTCCACCACACTCCTTGGCAGCAAATTCCACTGTCAACAGCTCTTACTGTCAGGAAGTTCTTGGAAGAGTGCTATGCTCCTAGCCCCCACCTGGGTGTCTGGGCAAAAACACCTCCTCCAGGATCCCTTTAACAGGATCCCAGCAACCCAGCCAGATTTTGCAGGGTATAAATAAAATTATTATTAATAATACCCCTTCTCTCGAAAGGACAGGCTGACAGCCTTCCTTCCAACCATGACTAAGGCTTACCAAGTGTCCAAAATCGCCCAAAGCTGTGACAATTGCTACGATATGGGGAAAACCTTCAAACAGAGACAATTAGTGTGAGGGGGGGGCTTCCCAGGCCCGAATATGGTGACAGGTTTAGTCCAAAAAAACAAATTGACAAAATATAGACTGCAGAGCGCAAAGGGAGGCTGCGCAGGAGATCCAACGATGATCTGTGTGCCAAGGCCAGGCTGTGTTTATATACCCAAGGAGTGGACCTGATTGAAGCGTGCAGGTGCCAGACAGCTCTGCCCCCTCCAGGATTGCCCACCCCTAAGCTGCCTGCCATTGGCTGATTTGACAGACAGGCTAGATTCAAGTTGAGTGAGTCACTCTGTCTTCCCAGTGGCTAGGAATTCCCTGGTGGAGGCAACCCAAAACACAACCGCGCTTCAAGAGAGGTAAGCAGATTTCCCTGGCATCCCTGGGAGTGACTCTTGTCTGAAACCCTGGACTCTTGTCTGAAACTATTAGGAATAGTAAATGGGGATATACCAAGAGAGAAAGTAGATATATTTTTATATGCGACTACAACAGCGAGAACCCTGATAGCCCAGCACTGGAAAGATAGTATCGTACCAACCAAGAAAGAATGGCAGAGCAAATTGGCTGAATATCTAGAGATGGCAAAATTGACTAACTGGATAAGGCAAAAATCAAAAAATGTGATTCAAAACCAATGGAAATGTTTTAATGAATATTTAAGTAAACAAGGATCAAATGAAAGGTTTTGGTTGTGTTTGGAGTAGAATAATTTAAAGTTGAATTACAGAGAGGTAAGCAGAGTGTTTTCCCTGGTAATTTTTCCCTTTTCTTTTTCTTTTTTCTTCCACTCCATCCCTGGGAGTGACTCTTGTCTGAAACCCTGGAGAGGTCAGTGTCAGAAATACTGAGCTAGGCAGATGAATGGTCTGGCTTCCACAGCAGCCTCCAATGTTCATACTCTTCTGTCTGCCCCTGTCTGAAAACTTCCTCCAAGCATTAAAGGAAAGCTCTGAGACATACAGTGGTACCTTGACTTACGAATTACACGACATACGAATTTTTCGACTTACAAATGAAAAAAGTGCCTGCATGCCTACGAATGTTTTGACATCCGAAGTACATCTGTTGGTGGTTTTAGATGGGGTTTACTCGACTTACGAATTTTAGATGCGGTTTACTCGACTTACGAATTTTTCCGAATTTTTCGTTTCCAATGCATTCCTATGGGGAAATCGCTTTTTTTTCGACTTATGGATTTTTCGACCTACGAATGTGCATTCGGAACGGATTAAATTCGTAAGTCGAGGGACCACTGTACTTCCCATTATCTCTGGGAATGAGTCCAGCCAGCTGGCCATGAAGTTTGAGAGCAGAGATTTGCCTGGCCGAAATGTCACTTTTGAGCATCTCGCCATGTCCCCAAAAAAGAGAGAGGAAATACATCACATATAAAGAGGACATAGATGTGCATAAAACCTGTGTACATTTGAATGCATGTACACATACCCATGCACAAGACACATCATATGGGGACTTCCGGCAAGGAAAAATGGCGCACCACGGCACCACGGCAGCCAACTGCGCTACCAGGCTGGCTCTGGGCTGTTGAGGCTGCCACCGCCACTGCCACTGTCCAAGGGGAACTGGGGAGGTCCGGTGGTACAGGTCTCCTGCCGCCTTCCCCCTTTGTTTTGACCGATCGGGGGAGGCTCGGGAGTCACGGGCGGGTGGCCGTTGCCCAGTTTTTTAAAAACTCTGTGCATTTATGTTTCACAGCGTGTGAAAGAAGGGCTTTGCACTTTTATACAATATGCATGTGTGCTTCGGCCCAGGGTCTTTTGCCTCACCATCCCCACTACTGACTCCCTGTTGCTACTCAGCTTCAAAATAATAATAATAATAATAATAATGTGTCCCCAGATTCATTCAAAAACATCTATCTTCTTATGGGGCAAGCATTTGACCTTCATTTTGCAGCTACTTGACCACATTTAAACAACAACAACAAACAGCAGCTTCCACCCAGGCAGGGTTTCACCAATATCAGCATAGCCAGCCCCTCATTTTTAATGACCAAAGGCCCCATTTCCTTAGGTGTTACGTTACACACACCAGACATTGCAGAGAATGACCCACCACAAAAGGAAAGCTCCGTTTGGGGGGAATCTGAGGAGCCTCGGCATCAAAGGAGGTCAAAAGGCAAAGGAAATGCCAAGAGGGGTGATCGCAGCCTTAGTGCCTTATCAGCCAGCAGAAGGCTACACAATCTTTTAAACTGTAATTAAGCACCATCCATCCAAAGTTAAGCACACACCCCTCTTTAATTGTACTTCCCCCATATCATGCCCCATGCTGTGTGCTCTTAACATTGACAAAGTTGAACACACTGAAGGACCAAAATAATGTGATGCAGAATATCTGTGATCAAACTGGATGTCCCAAATCTTCCTTCCTTCCTTCCTTCCTTCCTTCCTTCCTTCCTTCCTTCCTTCCTTTCTTTCTTTTTCCTCTCTCTCTTCTCTCTCTCTCTCTCTCTCTCTCACACACACACACACACTTTCAAATCATTTAACTTGTGTAAACCACTTTGAGGTGGCGGCTGTTTTTGCAACCAAGCAGCATAAATGGCGCTTGCAGGATTTGCTCAGTTGATACAGCATGACATGGGCAGGGTATAAATAATAAAATAACAATAATTAAATTATCAATCTCAGGGCCATGGGTTTGAGCCGAGGGCTGTGTCCAGGAATTGGGCAGGAAAATATCACCCAGGCGTATTTTTGGTGACTCGGCATGATGTGCAGGAAAACCCGGACGTATTGCAAGGGGGTGTTTTTTGTTTTTGTTTTTTAAGTCCAAAAACTCATATTTTTGGGTGAGATGTAACCTTGAGCAAAAAAACAAAACAAAACACCTTTGTCTGGATTTTCACTTCTGGGAATATGGCAACCGCCCCATGTTGGACAAAAGATTCTTGCATTGCCAGGAGACTGGACTAGATGACCCTCATGGTCCCTTCCAACTCTACGATTCTACGATTCTATGATTCTTTCCTAGAGAGTTCAGGCCTGGCCTGCCTTCCCATAGCTTTCCATAGCTGTTGCAGAAAACTTATGGCTGCGGATACCCTCTCCTAGGACAGCTATGCTTCTCTCCACACCCCGCATCTTTAACAAGATCAAACGCCTTCCCGACTTTAAACAGATGGGAGACAGGTGGCCACAGCATAAAATGTCTCCAGCATGCAAGAGGCAGAGCAAAAGCCTTCAGCACATGTGTTGCAGTCGGGGAGCAGGAAGGGAGGGCATGTGCCTGCAAGGATTTGGGTGCTGATGCAAGCATCTCCCTGCCTGCGCATCCGCGCAACCTCGGAGGGTGTGTGAAATGCCGAGCGAGGCTGGGCTTTAAAACTGTCCACCGTTTGGCCTGACTCAGAGGTCGGAGGCAAGCGAAGGCTTCTGAAGACCAGTTGCTTTGAGCCACGGGAAGAGAGAGAGAGAGTGCTCTCGTGCTTGTGGGCCCTGCTGCTTTGCCAGGTTCCCAAAGGCATCTGGCTTGACGCGGTGAGAACAGGATGCATCCCTTCCAACATTTCTCAGATGAAATTAGGGGCGTTCTCACCTGCATCGGTTTGCTTCTCCCGCGTCTGATCTCGCCGCACACACTGACGTCACGTACAGTGCAGGATTTACATATATGCTAAACAAGCTATAGCTTAGGGCCCCACTCTCTTGGGGGGTCCCCAAAAAATTTAAAGGAAAAAAAAAACTGGGATGTACATTTCCAAAATATAAGATAAAAAACAAATGAAATAAAACTTACATGCAACAACAGCGTTTTGGGGATTTGAACCGCCGACCTTCTGATTGGCAAGGCCTAGGGTCTGTGGTTTAACCCACAGTGCCACCCCCGTCCCTTAAGCAGTATATAAAACTGGTTAAACAAATAAATAGGTAAAGGTAAAGGGACCCTGACCATCAGGTCCAGTTGTGTCCGACCCTGGGGTTGCGGCGCTCATCTCACTCTATAGGCCGAGGGAGTTGGCGTTTGTCCGCAGACAACTTCCAGGTCATGTGGCCAGCATGACAAAGCCACTTCTGGCGAACCAGAGCAGCGCACGGAAACACCGTTTACCTTCCCACCAGAGTGGTACCTATTTATCTACTTGCACTTTGACATGCTTTCAAACTGCTAGGTGGGCAGGAGCTGGGACCGAGCAACGGGAGCTCACCCCATGGCAGGGATTCGAACCGCCGGCCTTATGATCAGCAAGCCCTAGACTCTGTGGTTTAACCCACAGCGCCACCTGGGTCCCAGTTTAAATAGCCCAGTTTAAATTCTGGAGAGAATGGAGTTCCCTGCAGCTGAGTGCTTCCTCTCACCTGCCCATGTATGTTTTCCACTGTCAGAATTGGGGAGAAAGCTTTTTGACTGGCGAACAATTAAGAAGAGGCACATAGGAATGTAAGACGCACATTAGAAGAGCTTGCTGGATCATGCCAAGACCCATGCCTCCTCTCAGAAAGGATATCGCTGAATTGTCCACAGACAGCTTTCCGGGTCATGTGGCCAGCATGACTAAACCGCTTCTGGCGCAACGGGACACTGTGACGGTGTATTTATCTACTTGCACTGGTTAGCTTTCGAACTGCTGGGTTGGCAGGAGCTGGGACAGAGCAATGGGAGCTCACCCTGTCATGGGGATTTGAACCACCGACCTTCCAATCAGCAAGCGCAAGAGGCTCAGTGGTTTAGACCACAGCGCCACTCGCGTCCCGACTGTGAGAACAGTCAGACTCTTCATTGCTCTTATCTATTCCAGCATTCTGTTCTCACAGTGGCCAACATGATGCCTATGGGAAGCCCGAAAGCAGGACCTGAGCATCACCAAATTTTCCCCACATGTGATTCCCAGGAGCTGGCATTCAAAGTCCTGATGCCTTCAAGAGTGGAGGCAGAGAGTAGCCATTGGGGCTAGTAGCTACTGATAAACTCATCCTCCCACCCTAGTTACATGTAAGTTTGTAAGACAAGAAGACAAGAACTAAGGCCCGTAAGACATACAAGTAACTATTCTCCGCAAAGAAGCCATCTCTTCCAATTTATGGTCAATGCAGACTTGCCCATGCACATTCATCTCTTTTTGTATTACACTGAGGACGAGAGGCTTGCTTTTAAAAAGGAAGCTGCAATTTTTCTGTTGTCAAATTCAGACTTACAGTACACCATTTCCACTCTGGTGATGCCTGTTATGGTGGCCATGCATCTGGCTATGCATCTAGGAAATGTTTGAAACTTTCTCAAAAAGCTCAACAACTTTCTTTGGGCGATTTCCCCAAAACAAAAAAAGCTCAACAACTTTCCCAAGAAAAGCTTTTCGTTTCCGGATTTTTACTTCTTCAAATGCCAACCCTATGTGATGTATCCCTGTATCCACTGGCGGAGGAACAGGGGTGCAGGGGAAGAGCGCACCGCCCCCCGGCGGCATGATCCTGCTGGGGTGTCATCGCGGCTGCACTCCTGCGCTGCAGGCGACGCATCATGCCCCTGCGAGCAGTGCGCCATGCCCCAGGACACGTGCCTTGCCCCCAGGACATGCGCCAGCCACACCCCGCCTGCTCTCCGCCCCCCTTGCCAGAGCTCCGCCACTGCCTGTATCCTTGAGTAGCCCATTAAATTCACACTAATCATTATTCTTCCCACGACAGAAAAACCCACCCCATCAAATCCATACATTTCCATGTTAGCATTACCCTTTTGGTCGCAGGGAATTAGCAGTCTTGATCCCCAGCAGACTCATTTTGAAACAGAAGCATGTATTGCTAGCGCTGACGTTTATACGCATGTGGACTCCCGCGTCCAATTAATCACCCACGTCAAGCCATGCAGAGTGACCTTCTTGGAGTCAAATCTGCTGGCTTGCAGTTATTGATTCCAGATAGGTGGGTGTATGTATGGAAAAAATCTGTTGGTGGTGATGGTGGAAAATCTAGTCATTCCCACCATTTGCATTTCGCATGCACACACACACACACACACACTAATGGCAGCAGTCTGAGCATTCGTGGCAAACCAATAGCCATGACTTACCACGAAATGCGGCTACGGCTAGTGAGTTCCTGGCTAAACTGAGACCTCCCCAGTTCACAGCTCATGCAGTTAACTGTCCCGGTACCGCTGCCCTTTGTAAAGGGGCATGCGTGCGATTTCCTGCAAGATTCCAGTCCAAATTGAGAAAATATTTGAAAAACTTGAAAGCAAGCCATCTTTAGGCTGTGCTATTTTTCAAAGCTGTAAAAATGTATACGTGTTTTTGCAAGTTAGGTATGCACCCTTTTCATTAGTCTACCAGGACTTATCTATCAGGCTTCCTTGGGTTTATGTATTTTTATATGTGTGCTGTTTTGTATTTTTATGTTGTCAACTGCCCTGTGTTCTTTGGATGAAGGGTGATATATAAATTTTAATAGCTGTAGTAGTAGTAGTAGTAGTAGTAGTAGTAGTAGTAGTAGTTGAATTCTGTTCTCCCCCTGAATTAGTTATATGCTTCCCTAGCTACCAATGATCACTGGTAATAATGGAATGAGGTCATTGGACACATTGTTCTACTGCTTTGACACGGGTGGCACTGTGGCCTAAACCACCACTGAGCCTCTTGGGCTTGCCAATCAGAAGGTTGGCGGTTTGAATTCCCTGCAACTGGATGAGTTCCCATTGCTCTGTCCCAGCTCCTGCCAGCCTAGCAGTTTCGAAAGCATACCAGCAGGAGTAGATAAATAGGTACTGCTGCAGCGGGAAGGTAGACAGCGTTTCCATGCACTCTGGTTTCTGTCATGCTGTCCCGTTGCTCCAGAAGCAGTTTAGTCATGCTGGCCACCTGACCTGGAAACCTGTCTGTGAAGAAAAGTCCGGTTCCCTCAGTCTGAAAGCGAGATGAGTGCTGCAACCCCATAGTCGCCTTTGACTGGACTTAGCCATCCAGGGGTCCATTACCTTTACCTTTTTACCTTACAGCTTTGAAACCAATTTCAAACCAGCATAGTCAAAACCTCCTGCAGTGAAGAAAACCTGGGGCTTCAGTAGCCAGCCGTTTCTTAGCAAATGTGTGGAGAGCTTACTCCTTTGTTGTAAATGGAGCCTTACAAAGTCCACTCAGAAGTAAGTCCCATTGTATTCAATGGAGCTTACGCCCAGGTTAAAGATCGTACAGCCTTACACTGCAATCGTAAACATTTTTACTCAGAAGTAAGGTCTCACTGAGTTCAATAGGATTTACTCTCTGGTATGTTCCTGATCATTCTCCCAGTACGTTTCCGAGCACAATTCAGAGTGTGCCCTAAATGGCCCTAAACGGCCCATTTAAAGCCCTAAACGGCCTCGACCCAGTATACCTGAAGGAGAGTCTCCACCCTCATCATTCAGCCCAGACACTAATGTCCAGCTCCAAGGACCTTCTGGCTGTTCCCTCCCTGTGAGAATTGAGGTTACAGGGAACCAGGCGGAGGGGTCTTCTCGGTGGTGGCGCCTGCCTTGTGGAACACCCTCCCATCAGATGTCAAGGAAATAAACAACTATTTGACTTTTAGAAGACATCTGTTCAGGGAAGCTTTTAATATTTGATGTTTTTATGGCATTTTTAATATTCTGTTCATCATAATCATCCAAGGTAGCTTCAAGATAAAATTTTATTTCATTCCATTTATCTGTGGGTGGTGTTGTACATGGTCCCTTCCCACCCCACATCTTTTCCTTACAACAACCCTGTGAGGTAGGTTAGACAGAGAGGTTGCAATTGTTTCCAGGTGACAGGTGTCGATGTATACATGCCAGGGCTGGATGAGGCCCTAAGCTACCGAAGGTAATGGGGCCCTTTATGTGTCCAGCTGTCCTTTGTCAACAACAAATTGTCACTGTTTCGTGTTGAATATATGCTATATGGTAATTTATGGACCTAATTAAGATTGCCGGAAAAAATATCAACAACCTCAGATATGCTGATGATACAACCTTGATGGCAGAAAGTGAGGAGGAATTAAAGAACCTTTTAATGAGGGTGAAAGAGGAAAGCGCAAAATATGGTCTGAAGCTCAACATCAAAAAAACTAAGATCATGGCCACTGGTCCCATCACCTCCTGGCAAATAGAAGGGGAAGAAATGGAGGCAGTGAGAGATTTCACTTTCTTGGGTTCCATGATCACTGCAGATGGTGACAGCAGTCACGAAATTAGAAGACGCCTGCTTCTTGGGAGAAAAGCAATGACAAACCTAGACAGCATCTTAAAAAGCAAAGACATCACCTTGCCGACAAAGGTCCGTATAGTTAAAGCTATGGTTTTCCCAGTAGTAATGTACGGAAGTGTGAGAGCTGGACCATCAAGAAGGCTGATCGCTGAAGAATTGATGCTTTTGAATTATGGTGCTGGAGGAGACTCTTGAGAGTCCCATGGACTGCAAGAAGATCAAACCTATCCATTCTTAAAGAAATCAGCCCTGAGTGCTCACTAGAAGGACAGATCCTGAAGTTGAGGCTCCAGTACTTTGGCCACCTCATGAGAAGAGAAGACTCCCTGGAAAAGACCCTGATGTTGGGAAAGATGGAGGGCACAAGGAGAAGGGGACGACAGAGGATGAGATGGTTGGACAGTGTTCTCGAAGCTACTAACATGAGTTTGGCCAAACTGCGGGAGGCAGTGAAGGATAGGCGTGCCTGGCGTGCTCTGGTCCATGGGGTCACGAAGAGTCGGACACGACTGAACGACTGAACAACAACAACAAATAGGTACCTAAAGCCATTTGCCCATGTTGCCATGCAACCAGTCCCTGCAGAATGTAGGCACCCTATATATAGAAATGAGCAAATGATATTTTAGGGAGCAGGCTAGCAGGTGGGGCCCATTACTTACCTGTACATCATAGGAGCCTACACAACACAAAACGTTCCTTTACCTTTACCTTTATACTGCTTAATCAACATAATCCAGGCAGGTTATGTAAAACCACCTGTAATTTCACAAGTGCCTCCTCTTCCTGTTGGAGAGCACAACTTCCTGCAGCCTTTTCCTTGAGACTGGCTGGAAGGGGAGGGAGAAGCATCTAGGAGGGAAACCAAGTTTCATCCAAGTTTCATGCCACATGGATGGAGTGCCGTCTCACCCTCCCAAGGTTGTTAGACTCTAACTCCCATCAGTTTCAGTCCACATGATCGGTGGTCAAGGACGACGGGAGCTGGGAGTCAAGCAAAATGGGGCAGGCGATGGCTATACTACTGAGCAGTTACACATTGAAAACAGATCTCAGAGTACCTAGGGCTGCCATACGTCTGGGTTTTCCTAGACACGTCCAGGAATCGGACTGTCAAAATGGCATCTGGGAGGATTTTCGCCAAATTGGCAAACCTAGACATATGGCAACCAGGGGCGGAGGAAGGGGGTGGGGGCGGTTCGCCCCAAGTGACTTCACTGAGGGGGGTGACATTTGGCAGTTGTGGGCAGGTGGCACACCAAATGTCTGCCATCGGCAGCTTGCTCCACCCAAGTGGCTATCCTGCACCTGGGAGGGCACCCTCCATGCCCCACGCCACTCAGGACTGTGCCCGCTCTGGGCAGTGCGGACATGTGCTCCACAGCTGATGGCAACTAGGGCGATTTTTAAAGAAAAATGCTGTTAAAATTCTTAAAAAGCCCAGAAAATGTCAACAACTTTGTCCAGATTTTCACTTTGGGGAATATGGCAACCCTACATTCACAGCACTGTGAGCCTATTTTTAAATTTTATTTGAACAATTTTTCTTTCTTTCTTTAAAATTTATAGTCCACTCTTCCATAAAGGAAGGAAGCTTATAAAAATCAGGGGGCAGGAGAGAGAGAGCAGAGAGAGAGAGAGAGAGAGAGAGAGAGAGAGAGAGAGAGAGAGAGAGAGAGAGAGAGAGAATGAGAATTTGAAAAACATCATTTAAATGGGTTGGTTTATAGCAAAATTCATGATGCAAAGACCTGTCAAAACAGTGCAGTTTTCAGAAGACGCAAGGGTGGAGGAAAGGCAGGGGTGTTCCCTGCCAAGCCTCTACAAATAGTTCAGTCCCTAGTGAAGACCAACTGACCCCCAGTGGCATGGGGAACCACCAAAAGAGGACCACCAGAGGATCTTAGGTGATCGAGGTGGTGTGCAAGGGATCAGAAAAAAGCCTTTTGGTCCTTACTGCTGGTCTTGGCCTTCAGAGTGCTCCATGTTTTCATCCTTGGTTGAAGAGAGTCTGGAATGTGTGCTGGAGGTAAACTATATAATAAAATAGAAACAGCAGCTCTGGGAGGCTGGGAAAGATCCAAAATTGAGCAAAATGCACCATCTAGAGGTCTAGGAGGAGAATGGACTCTTCACTCTTAAGAAAAGGTCCAGGGCAGGGACAGTTTTGAACTAATTGCAGATTGCAGTACACCCAGACCAGACCGCTGGCTGCATTGCATTCCGTTCCTTTGAGTTTTCCAGCCTTTCTGCTTCCAGGACTGGAACTCATTTTTCTTTAAAAGGAAAAAGAAAAATGTTGGATTTGCACCGTTGCACCTGTGTAACTTAGTCACCTCACCCGCAGTACCTTTGCCTCTGTTTGCTCAAAAATGATGGCAACTAGGGCGATTTTTAAAGAAAAATGCTGTTAAAATTCTTAAAAAAAAAAAAAAAAGCCCAGAAAAGGTCAACAACTTTGTCCAGATTTTCACTTTGGGGAATATGGCAAATAATGTGTGTCTCTGCAGTGGTGCAAATTCTGCACTGATGGATGGGGGTGGGGAATCTCCCTTCCAATGTATCTGACCCTCAGATGAGGCTTTGCTTTGAGGGCTTGAGAGACAAGGCTGGCAAAGGAACGGAGCCTTTTCGGTGTTGGTGCCGGCCCCGTGGAATTTTTTGACTATCAGTTCTGGGCCTTAAGGCAGAGCTGCCTCACAGAGGGCCACTCACTACAGAGGTGTTTTGTTTTGTTTTGTTCTTTACTCACACAACTGGCCCAGTCTGCTCTGAGAACCTTAGTGTTACCTGGTAGCAACATTCCCAGTGGGAGAGATGAAAAGTTGTTAGATCTGCTGAAAAGCCTTCTGATGGCTGACTCCTTCTGAACTACAGGTGGGTAGCCGTGTTGGTCTGCCATAGTAAAAATAAAATAAAATTCCTTCCAGTAGCACCTTAGAGACCAACTAAATTTGTTCTTGGTTTGAGCTTTCGTGTGTATGCACACTTCCTATTGCAACTACTTCATAATGCAAATATTAAGAATTGGCACTGAAGTTTGCTTGCCCCCAGCTCTTCCATTCCTGTCCCTTTTGTCTTTGTGAGTCGGCTCTTATAGATTAGAAGTCTGCAAGGAGGCACTGCCTTTGTTTTAATTTACTGTATGTAAGACGCTCTGGGAGCCTTTGGGTCTGAAGAGTAGGGTAAATGTAAAGGTAAAGGGACCCCTGACCATTAGGTCCAGTCGTGGACAACTCTGGGGTTGCGGTGCTCATCTCGCTTTACTGGCTGAGGGAGCCAGCATACAGCTTCCGGGTCATGTGGCCAGCATGACTAAGCTGCTTCTGGCGAACCAGAGCAGCACACGGAAACGCCATTTACCTTCCCACCGGAGTGGTACCTATTTATCTACTTGCACTTTGACGTGCTTTCAAACTGCTAGGTTGGCAGGAGCAGGGACTGAGCAACGGGAGCTCACCTCGTCGTGGAGATTCGAACCGCTGACCTTCTGATCTGCAAGCCCTAGGCTCTGTGGTTTAGAGTAGACCACAGTGCCACCTGTGTCCCTGAAGAGTAGGGTGCAAATGCTCTAAATAAGAAAGAAAGTGTTAGAAGCTTGTCAGTCAAGTTCCTAAGTCAAGCCAGAGAAGACATTGAAGCTGCAGCAACAGCACAAAGATTTCTGCTGGTGGTGATGATGATGATGATGATGATGAATTAAATTTGTATAATGCCCTTCTTCCATAGTTCTCGGAGCAGTTCACAACATAAAAATACAAGGATAAAAAACCCCTTACACATCACCCCAAAAGAGGAAACACATCACAAATAAAGAAAAAGGACAGCGATTTGCTTAAAATTTGCCCATGCTAATTTTATATGTATAGATGAGATATAATTACTGTAATTATTTTGAATATTTAAAGAATCTCAAGCTGAGCAATATTGAAAGAGGCAATATCATTAAACCAAATATGCAATCTAAAATCAATAAAACAGCGGTGTAGAAGCATATTTGAAACATATAAAAACAGCTGGAATAGCTCAGTCAGTAGAGCATGAGATTCGTAATCTCAGGGTTCGGGCCCCATGCTGGGCGAAAGGCAGGGGATTGGACTGGATGATCCTTGTGGTCCCTTCCAATTCTATAATTGTATTCCAGGAGAAACAGGGATTCTGGGAATTCAGACGTATTAAACAGGATCCGATCTTATAGGTCAGGAAAAGCCTGGGCAAATAATCTCATCGATGAGAGAAGATTTGACCTGCATGGCATTCCTGCTCACACTGCTGTCCAAGGCATGACTGCCGGTGTACCCAGAGAGGTATCAGGAAAACTGTGTGTTTGAACAAGAGGAGTGGTAAAACTGGTCCGGTGCTCATTGGTTATTCTGAATTTCTTTACTGTAAGTTTATAAAATATCAATATGAAAAGTCAATAATAACTGTTGGTAGATGGTCTCTCTTTCCTGTACATGCAGTTCCAAAGGAAACGATCAGTCATTAGATCAGGACAGTGGGGGGGGGGGAGGAGTTTTTGAAAAAGCTTCAAGAAAAGTCCTGCTCTCATTCATTCATTCATTCATTCATACTCATTCTCTCATGTGGGTTTCCTGTCGTTTGGGGGCTAGCTGGTATTTTGTTTTATTTTTGTTTTGTTTTAAAATGAAACTTCCAGAATATACTTTCTGTTCAGCTTTCGCAATTTCCCGTGAGACTGAAACATCCGCCAGTGGTGGCTTGAACCCTCTTCCAAGTTGCTTTTAAAAAAAAAAAAAAATCGCCTCAGCAAATGAAACCTTCACCCTAGGAGGAAGATCAACTCATAAAGCGAGGCTCCAGCTTCCGTTTCTTTCTGTCTGGCTCTCTCTCTCTCTGCAAACTTAATTCATTCAAAAAGGAAAAGGGCACAGTTAATTCACACAAAAAAAGTTGTGCAAACAGCCATCGGCCCGTGCGGCTCACGGATGGTCAATGTTGCATTTCTGCAAAGGGCAGTGTGTGCTTGTCCTTCATACTTGACAAACCGTAATGGCTGCCAAGTCTGCTATCTGCCCGTAAGTGCTTCCTCTGTTCTTACCTGCCACAGACATCCTTAGGAAAACTAGGAGCCATGACAAATTGAAGTGGGGCGGGGGGGGGGGGAGGCAATGAAAGAAAACACGGTTTGGTTTTACGCCGGAAACGTCTTTCAAACTGCCTGTCGTCACCTTCCTGCAAGGCTGTCAAACCAGGAAGAGCATTTTGAGTTGGCTAATAAATTTACCTGCTTCTGTTCAACTTTACTTGCACACTGCTGACACCTCGATATAGCTGCAGGTTTGAAGGAGGTGTTCGATAGGATGCAATTTAATAAACAAAACTTATATCTTGTTGTTAGAAGCAAAGTACAGTGGTACCTCGGGTTAAGAACTTAATTCGTTCTGGAGGTCCGTTCTTAACCTGAAACTGTTCTTAACCTGAAGCACCACTTTAGCTAATGGGGCCTCCCGCTGCCGCTGCCGCCAGAGCACAATTTCTGTTCTTATCCTGAAGCAAAGTTCTTAACCTGAAGCGTTATTTCTGGGTTAGCGGAGTATGTAACCTGAAGCGTATGTAACCAGAGGTGCCACTGTATTAAACAGCTCCTTTTCTCGCTGTTACAGCAACACGCCAGAATCAAAAAAATACCCCGCACACTTAAACCAGGGTGCCTTTATTTTGAAATCCCTCGTCAATGATTAAAACTGGCCTTTGCAAAAGAGAAATCCCAGGAACAAGAAGCCGGCAGAAAGCACACAAGTGTAAATTAAGCAGATGTAAAGTGATTCCGCATCCAAACCGCGTTCAGCAACGGGGCTACTGCCGCTGAACTGCCTAAGCTTGGCAGAGGGGGAACAAGCCTTTAAGAACACAAGGAAAGCCTGCAGGATCAGGCCAGTGGTCCATTGACCATCCTGGGGGAAACCTGCCAGCGGGATTCGAACACAAGAGCCCTCTCAACCTCCTGTGGTTTCCAACATCTGGTATTCAGAAGCATTGCTGCCTCCAGCCATGTCCTGTGCTAAGGTTGCCAGGTCACATGCCCAGGTTGTACAGGTTTCAGTGTAAGGTGTATTATTATTATTATTATTATTATTATTATTATTATTATTATTATGCTTTTTTCTCAAATACAGTAAAATTACAAGAACAAAAGGGGGGGAAGCAAAGCAGAGAAACAGAAAAGGGAAAGAAAGGGACGATAGAAGTAAAGGAAAAAGAGAAAGAGAAAATAAAATAAGGAAAGCAAAGAGAAACAACAACAACAACAACAATTTATTACTTATACCCCTGCCCATCTGGCTGGGTTTCCCCAGCCACTCTGGGCAGTTTCCAACAAAATATAAAAAATACAATAAAACATCAAACATTAAAAACTTCCCTAAATAGGGCTACCTTCAGATGTCTTCTAAGATATAAAAGAAGAACTTCCAATTTTCCATCTACCGGTTACATAACAAAAGAAAATATGATTACAGTGGCACCTCAGGTTACATACACTTCAGGTTACATACACTTCAGGTTACATACTCCGCTAACCCAGAAATAACGCTTCAGGTTAAGAACTTTGCTTCAGGATAAGAACAGAAATCGTGCTCTGGCGGCAGCGGCAGCGGGAGGCCCCATTAGCTAAAGTGGTGCTTCAGGTTAAGAACAGTTTCAGGTTAAGAACGGACCTCCGGAACAAATTAAGTACGTAACCAGAGGTACCACTGTATTTAAAAGCTTCCATCCAGGCAAACATTCATCTTCTTCACTTTCTGTTAAACAATATTTATTTTAAGTCAAGGTGTCTCAGAATCGTTCGTTTCTTTTTCCTTCAAAAAGCCCGAGATGTTGTTATTATTAATAAATGCTAACCATATTTTTTTCTTTTAATTTTACTTCTATGAATTCCCAAAGGCACCATGGGAAATATAAAATGGCGGGCCTTAATGGTGGGCATCCCAATTTTTTACAGTGAGAGAATGGCGGCCATTTTGGTTGTCGTGATCTCGCGCAACTTTGCGGCACGATTTTTGGGGAGGAACTACATCGCGAAATCGCACGCAATCATGGCAACGAAAATAGCTGCCATGCTCTTGTGATAAAACAAATGGGACACCCAGGAAGATGGCACCCAAGATTTTGGCTTCAAAGTGTTGGAGGGTGTTCTTTTGTACTGTTTGGCATTGGGTATCTGTCCAACACAAAGTGCAGGGTCTCTTGAACTGGAGGAAACCGAGCTGAGGAGAATTCTGAGGTGTCTCCACAGGCCTTCATGGTGAAACCTGGGTTACGTACTCCGATTCTCAGATGCTTTGTCAGCAAAACACTTCTGTGTGAGGGCCAGAATGCCCTGTTTCATTTGCCTGCGAAATGAACCAAATAACTGCATATTATTCAGCCTTAAGACCACAAAACCCATGATGCCTTGTGTTGGCGAGTGAACCGCACACAGCTCAGCTTGACCCTGTTAAGAAAATGGAAGAGATGGCAGCAAGGAAAGAACCAACTGAAATTCACATAGACGGATGGATGTTCTATATAGAGATCTTCATCTGTGGCTTAGGGAAATATAACCGAAAACAGAATTCCTGTGGCAAGCTTCGCATATGCCGAGACCCCAGTAACGGGAATTTGTGGAATGCTGAAACAGCAGCAACACTCTGGAGATTAACTCAGCCACTGACGTGTTTCTGTGCATCACAAACTTCCCAGATCCCAGAGGTTGCCGCTACATAAACGCTGTTGTCTTATTGTGTTACAACAGCAACGAAATGAATGAATGAATGAATGAATGCATAAATGAATGAATGGCTATCATTGGCTTATGGTTTTCATTCATCTTCTCGTTTTCATTGAGGAAAAGAAACAGATGATGGGGTGCCTGTCATTCAGCGGCTTATGGCTTGGTGGGAGGCTGGTGGAGCGCTTTGTTTTAAAATGACTTGAAGCCTTCCCCACTGCGTGTGAAGGTTACTTCGCAGCCATGCACACAAACACACGCACACACTGTGAGTCAAAAACAGAAACAGTCTTCTCAGAATGAAACCACTGCTTTTTATATGCATGTGGTCACAGCTCCCTAGAAGAGAGGCCATGCACCCTTTGCTAGCTTGTATCCAGATATCCTCTTGGTGCATTTAAAATGACTCTCCGGTGGGCAGCAACCAGGTGGGTGTTGGACTAGATCAGGGCTGGGGAACCTGTGACACAAACAGACTGTTGTGTATTGATTCAAGGGTTATCATATCTGTATTACTATTGTCTGTATTCACATTAGGGGAAAGTAACTGCCTTCCTGTTCCAGAAGGAACAGCTACTATTGGTTCATTCAAGTTGCTGCATTTGGATCCTCAGTCTTATTGGTTCCCACCAAAAGGCAGCTTTGTGATTGCTTGAGATTGTTCCCTCCAAAATGTATCCTTTCTAGCCAGTCTACTGTCCCTATAAATGTAGCTTCCCTCTCCTCAGTTCCCCAGTCTTGTTTACTTGAATAAAGAGTGTTACATGAAGAAGCTGTCTCCTGCCTGCTATGTCAGAGAGCTGAAGTCACTTGCTGAATCACTATCCCCACGCTACAACACACACCTGCCCAGATGTTGCTGAATTACAGCTCCCATCAGCCCAGCTAGCATATTCACTGGCTAGGGGTCATGGGAGTTGTAGTCCAGCCAAGTCTGGAGGTTCCAATGTATTCCCCACACATGGTAACTGAATGTGATTCTAAGAAGGCTAGGGGCAGGCCCAAACCATATGGGCCACTTGGCCTGGGCCTCCACAGGGGGCCTGGAATAGCTCACCATTATAATGTAAATACTTAAAATAATCCCCCTATGTATTTTTGAAGTATATCTATATTTTCCTGTCTTTATATGATTCTTGAAATAAAATTATTTGTCAGAAGGAAAATTATTTATATACTTACTTATTTATAGGGATCCCCAGGGTAAAAAAAGGGCACATTATCTACCTGGCCCAGGCCTCTGCCTGGTGCAAGGGCCTGGCAGGGGCAGTCCACCCATGAAGTAAGGCATGGTGACCACCTCGGGCGGCAGAATCCACAGGGTCAGCAATTCCCAACGTAGATCTTTATTCAGAGCCGGCCCACCCATTAGGCATGGCGAGGCAACTGCCTCAGGCGGCAGGAACCACAGGGGCAACAGATCCTGAAGAAGAGCTTTATTCAGGGCCGGCCCACCCATGAGGCATGGCGAGGCAACCACCTCAGGCAGCACGATTCTCCGGAGCAGCAGATCTTGATGTCAATCTTTCTCCACCCCTTGATCCTGGCAAGGAAGGGGGGCCGCCATTTTGGAGCCTTCCTCAGGTGGCAAATTCTCCTGTGCCGGCCCTGCTAAAAAGGCACAACCTCGGGCACAGCCTTACCAATCCTAACGGCAGACACGCATCGCTTGCCTGGGCCTTTCAGGATCTGGGGGCTTCGAGAAGACTTCCGTTCCGAGGGTGGATGCCGAGTGTTTTTTTTTCCCCCCTCTGAAGCGGAGCAAATTTCTCCAATCTTCCAGAATGCGGTTATGGCAGTTAATATGATTATTAGCAAACGGCTGCTCTTTATTTGTTCGAATCAAGGCTCCTGGGCATCCTCTGGGAACGGAGCCTTTCTCCAGAGAATTCAGATGGATTGCAAAAATGTGCCGTGGATGTTTGAGCTGATTTACATGAGCAAGACAAAACAGATTGAGGCGGCAGGAGGGGAAAATGTGCCGGTTGACAAGATGAGTGAGGGGATCGTTCAGGGTTTGTTGCTTTTACATTTCCTGCAATAATTAAAGGACGCTGCAACTCATCAAGCGATCGGCATTTCTTTTTCTTTTGTAGCAGCCAGGCCCACAATCGAGATCGAAATTTAGCATACCGTAGAGTTGGAAGGGACCCTGAGGGTCATCTAGTCCAACCCCCTGCAATGCAAGAATCACAGCTCTAGCTCCCTTCTCCTCTGACAAAGGAACAACTGTGTGAATTAATTCCCTTACAGCCCACCACTTTCGTTTTCCTGCCTTCGGTAAAATTTCTGTAGGAGGCTGGTTTACCTCAGTTTGCCTCCCTGTTTTTCGTATTTGTCCTGAGTTGCAAAAATAGGAGAACACAAAAGATCCTTTCCTGTATGGTAACTCCCAGACGATGCCCTCTTGCCCTTTTCAGAGTGAAAGTGGCAATTACGGGGCCAGGGTCTACGTGAAAAGACAGCACTTACTGTCTCCTTTGAAATCCTTCCTCAAAACTTACTTCTCCCACGAAGCCTTTACTTAGCCCAGCAGAGTCTGTGTAATTACGTTTGCTTGCATCCATCTCTTCATACCGTTGCTTCTCCGTTCTCTCAGTTTTTGCCAACATGGTCAAGCATTGTTGACTGCAAGTTCCTTGGGGCAGTGACCTTGTGGGCCAAAGCCCCGTCTAAGTTAAGCACCGTCGGCATAATGTGTGGATCTTGCCCGCTGGCAGAACTCTGACAGCCAGAGCATAATCTGCACTACGAACACAGATTGGTTGAATACCATTGCAACTACCGTGCCTTCCCCCAGTGAGTCCTGGGAATTGTAGTTTGGTGAGGGTGCCTGTTTTAGGAAACCTTTAGCCCCTCTTTGCAGACCTATTGGGGAGAGCAGGTGCAGACCCACACCATACATTTAAAATGTGCCCCATGCATATTTAAAGCGCATGATTTTCCTTCAAAGAATCATGGGAACTGTAGTTTTTTAAGGGTGCTGGGAATTGTAACCCTGTGAAGAGAAAGCTACAGTTCGCCGGATTCTCTGGAGGATGTGTTGCATCCTTTGCTGGCACCCAGGGTCCAGGCGGGACCAGGGCTGAGCACAGAGGGTAAACAAAACCTGCCATGCCAGCCCAACCTTCTACTCCTCTGCTGGGCAGGTGCATGGCATGGAGGGCTCCCGGGGCCATGCTATTTACCATATCACCTGCCTGCCTGCCCATCCACACAAGGGGTGCCCGGCCAGCCAACATGCCCTTGGTGGGTGCATCCCCCAATGCTGGCCCCAAGACGGCTGGGGATGCAGTGGCAAGGCCAGGCCAGGCTCCAGGGCTCAGAGACCCTGGTGGCAGGCAGGGTGGGGGCACCTGGCTCACACCCCTTCAAAATCATGTGTCTGGGGTTATGGCCCCCCAGCCCTCCCCACGCTACACCCCTGAGCCTTTCTCCAAACTAAGAAGCCCCAAATGCTGTAGCCTTTCATTGCACCGCAGATGGTGTTCCTCTGTGGGTGAAGGTGGGACCAATTTTTGCATGCCACCTCCTTCAGGTGAGGGCTTATCCACACTTATCTTTTGCCCTGCTCTCTCTGGACAGAGGTATGTGCTTTAACACTCTCTGTCCAATCGCTCGATCAGAGCAAATGTCAATTTGGGTTTTCCACGTAGTGCTGTTTGTTCCAATTGAGCTTCAGAGAGTGGGTTTTCATGGGGAAAGCTATGGAGCAAAAGAAAAAGAAAAAGGAGGCACTCAGACATGGAACTTTAAATCCTCTGCCTCTGTAGTAGTTGCTCTCCCTAGTCACTTCCAGACACCCCAGCTGGATCTACACTGACCTGCTTAACATTAAAACAATATTAGATTTATCATTCTAAAACGTCACAGGGCACACTTCCATATCCTCCACCTCCATATCATCTGTGATGAAAATAGGGACGTCTCATTCCATAATGATAGTTTTACTCTTTATGGTCCACACATCTTACTGGGTTGTCCCGGCCACTCTGGGTGGCTTCCAACATATATATAAACATAATAAAACATTAATCCTTTTTTTTAAAAAAAACACTTCCCTGTACAGGATTGCCTTCAGATGGCTCTGGGGTCAGATAACTCCATACCCTCCAACATTTCTCCAAGGAAAATAGGGACATCCTAAGGGAAAGTGGGACATTCTGGGATCAAATCAGAAACTGGGACGGCTTCTCTAAATTAGGGACGTCCCCGGAAAATAGGGACACTTGGAGAGTCTGCACTTGTAAATTGTCAAAACGCTGTTTCCCTGCTGCTGGTCTCCCATTGCTCTGCAGTGCCTTCTGTTGTAACATTTTAATAATGCATTATGAACTTTAACACTAGGACGTCCTGTATCCATCTACACTATGAAAACCATTCCTTAACCCTTCCTTAATGTTATAAATCACAAGTGTAGATCTGCCCCCTGTTTATTGAGCTTTCACAGAATCATTCATCCCGATCGTTTTGCATGAGCCATAGAATAACAGAATTGGAAGGTCCAACCCTCTATAAGTTTGCAGGGAGCTTAGGCAATGTTCGTCATTTGTTGGAACATTCATTCTCAATTATTTTACAGAAATGTTATCTTTCTGGGTCAAGCAAGTGTTGCCTCACATGACCCACTGCATTTCCCTCTCACTTCACTCACCACAAAAAGTCTGCAGGGGTTAGCAAATATTGCAGAAGAGATCCGAATCAACTTGCCGCAAGGCAAGATTGCTTGCTTTATCCCATAGTGGTTCTGCTGTTTTCATTCGGCTCTCTCCTACCTTTCAACCTGACTCCTAGGTAGATCTGGGACCGCAACACCTCTAATAATCCTTGGAATTGTTTGCATTGGGCGTGCAGATCTAAATTAACTTGAAGGGATTTTGTGGAGCAAGGAAGTCTTGCATGCATAACATAGACGTGAAACCATGCAATTCTCCTCTTCTTAACAAACACAGGGACACAAATTCTAGCTTGCAGGAAGAGAAGCCTGTTTTAAAACTGACCCTTAATACAGGTCCAGGTTTCTGAAGCAAAGAAATATCACAGCAGCAAAAGAGAGAGAGAAGATTGATTAACTGATCTCTTGTTATATTCCTCTTTCAACACTTTGTTTTTCAGAAATATTATCTCGGTCTCAGGGTGGAGGCCTGGGTAGGGGGAAGAGAGAAGGGTTTGCATAAATGTCCTGCCTGGTGCCACATCACCAGCTGAAGTCTAACTAAGAAAGATCAGGCTTACCAAGAAACCCTGATAGGTCCCGGGCTGGAACATTTCAAGCTCAAATCTGAACACAGAAGCTTCCCTTGAACAAGACTGACCCCTGCAGTTTCTGTCAAAGATTTGGTTTCTGCCAGACAACCCCAAACTGACATTCTCGGCAAAGAAATCCCCCACTCCCAGGACTAACTGGGGGAAAAATATGGGCTGCTGTTTTGATGACAACAATGTTGTAGGGACACTGAGAGGCGAGACCATAGGTGAAGAATGGGTAGGCAAATAAGGCCCGAGGGCCAGATCCCCAATTGCCTTCTCAATCCGGCCCAGGACAGTTGGGAATCAGCGTGTTTTTACATGAGTAGAATGTGTCCTTTTATTTAAAATGCATCTCTGGGTTATTTGTGGGCATAGGAATTGTTCTTATGTATGTCCCATGATGCAAGAAGATCAAACCTATCCATTCTTAAGGAAATCAGGCCTGAGTGCTCACTGGAAGGACAGATCCTGAAGCTGAGGCTCCAATACTTTGGCCACCTCATGAGAAGAGAAGACTCCCTGGAAAAGACCCTGATGTTGGGAAAGATGGAGGGCACAAGGAGAAGGGGACGACAGAGGATGAGATGGTTGGACAGTGTTCTTCGAAGCTACCAACATGAGTCTGACCAAACTGTGGGAGGCAGTGGAAGACAGGAGTGCCTGGCGTGCTCTGGTCCATGGGGTCACGAAGAGTCGGACACGACTAAACGACTAAACAACAACGATAGATAGATAGATAGATAGATAGATAGATAGATAGATGATAGATAGATAGATAGATAGATAGTCTGGCCCCCCACAAAGGTCTGAGGGACAGTGGACCGGCCCCCTGCTGAAAAAGTTTGCTGACCCCTGGTGAAGACCATCGATTTCATGATAAACTCTCCTCTGCATGATTTTGTGCAATAAACACTGGGTACATTCCTGGGAAAAATATTTTAACGATATTTAATTTTTTAAAACAGCAACAACACTATGGCCTTTTAAATGGGGTATTTTTTTTAGTATGTTCTGTATTTTTATATTGTGAACCACCCTGTGACCCTTGGAAGAAAGTCAGTATATTAAACAAACAAACATACATACATCATATTCTCCCCCAGAATTTGGCCACACATTTGGCTGGGATGGTGCCTTATAGCTTAAGGCGTATTGGACCACATTGGTTCCGTTTGACCCACATAGTAGAATATAAACCAATGCTGGAAATCACATGTGGAGAGGGTGTCAATTGTCAATAGAGACAAGCTGGGCCTGATCCAGCAGGCATTTCTCATGTTCGTATGCACGGAGGTCCTTCTTGCCATGCACTTTGCAATAGCGCATCAAGAGGACCCCAGCCTTCCTTTCCTGGGGCACTTCATCCACTCCTGGCTGAGGGTGGATGAGAATCAGCCCGGGAGCCAAGGAAACCCCCAATTCAGACAAGTCCCCGAGAGTTTCTGCTGTCTCTGAGAACAAATGCCTCGGATTGTTTCAACGCTGCGGTGAAACTCAAAGCTGCCTTATCAAATGGCACTGCAAGGAAGACCCCCGGCTGTGATGATTGCAGTATCAAAGGCTTCGAGCCTCTGAGAGCAAGGAGCCAGCCTTCAAGTGGGGAAGGAGGAATGTGGGAGTAAACAAAGGGGCAAGCATGTAAAGGAAACAAAGTCAGATTGCAGGGCAGGGTCAGGCCATTCAGCAAATGGCAGGCCGAATTTCTGCGGCTGAAGGATACCTCTGCAGCAATCGAGGTATCCACTGGCGTGAGCTTGCTTTCAAGGTGCAAATCAGTGATTCCCAAACTTTTTCTGGCCCACCCACCCCCATTGGTTCCGCAGACTTTGACCCCAGTGCCCACTCCCCAACAAAAAAAGCATTATTCAAAATAGCAGTTTGCACAACCCCACTTGCAAATACAGTCTCAGAGTTGCACACTTTTAGGGAACGACAGACGTGTCGATTTGGGTTTCTCATTTTCCCAATCTTAGATGGTAATTGTTATGTATTGTTTATTAAATTTCTACAACCACCCTTCGTCCAAGAGTCACAGGGGGCAGTTGAACAATATAAAAACAAAACGAAAATTGCACCTAACATAATTGCAAACGAAACAATACCACCTCACAGACACAGTTTGAAAGGTTTGAAACCATGTTTTTGACTGGTACGTCAAGACATGTCATGAAGGCGTCAAGCAAGCATCCATGGGGAGAGGCATTCCACAAACGGGGAGCCACAGCAGAAAAGGCCCTTTCTTGTTTTGCCACCCTCCGGACCTCTCCTGGAGCAGGCACACGAAGAAGGCCTTAGATGACGATCACAGAGTTCAGGTCGGTTCATATGGATGAGAAGCAGTCCTTGAAGTATTGTGGTCGAGAGCCATTTAAGGGTGTATAGCTCAAAACCAGCACTTTGAATTGGGCCCAGAAACTAATTCACAGTTGGTGCAGTCGGAGCAAGATCAGTGTAATATGCTTACACCATCTCACCCCTGTGAGCAAAGCAGCCACTGAATTTTGCACCATTTGCCATTTCCAAACCATTTCAAAGACAGTCCCACGTATAACACCTAGCAGTAATCTAACCCAGAGGTTACCAGAGTATAGACAACAGTAGGTGGAAGGCACTCAGGGGCACTGAGGCCACCTGAGCACATTTTCAAACCTGTCCTTGTGAAAATTCACCAGCAAATTAGCACACATTTCTACTATTATACACAATTTTGGCAAACCATTTCCCATGGACTAATGGATTTTGCTGTGTTATTTTCAATAACGTGCATTTTCACACACATGGAGCAATTTTGTACATGTTATTGGGTAGGACGGGCGCATCACAAATTTTGAAGACATGCGAGGCCATTGTTTATGGCTGTACATCCTTAGGCTTGGTTACAACAGAGTAAGGATGAGTAACATTTGACCCTGCAGGTGTTGTTAGTCTCCAGCTCCAATCATCCCCAGCCCACTGACCATACTGTCTTTGGTTGATGGAAGTTGGTGTTTTAGAATTTCAGCCTCCTCCTCTTCTCTGCTTTTACCCCTGGGATTCTTTTTTGTACTGGAATTATTTGTTTGCATTGTTTCTGGACTGCGTTTGTATCTTGCCATGGGTGTGTGTGTGTGTGTGTGTTTTGGGTGCTGTTTTTAATTAAAAAATTAAGCCCCCATTTTGGTTGTTGAAAAATGTAGGACGGTGGAGATAATGATGAAAGTTGTGGCAATAAGAACAACTTGATGATGATACTGTGAATCGACTATTCTTTTTCAGTGGATGAAATACTTTTTGATGATGCTCTAATAGCACTGAAGAACTTCCTTTTACATCCTTCACAGAGCCAGTGTGGTGTAGTGGTTAAGAGCGGTGGACTTGTAATCTGGTGAACCGGGTTCGCGTCCCCGCTCCTCCACATGCAGCTGCTGGGTGACCTTGGGCTAGTCACACTTCTCTGAAGTCTCTCAGCCCCACTCACCTCACAGAGTGTTTGTTGTGGGGGAGGAAGGGAAAGGAGAATGTTAGCCGCTTTGAGACTCCTTCGGGTAGTGATAAAGCGGGATATCAAATCCAAATCCAATCCACAGAATGTCCATGACTTTGCCCAGGCAGATTTTTTCGTATCCGAGTCATTTTCGCCTGAGAACATACCTGTGCAATTTCCCATAAGGATTACACACACCAGCTTACGAAACGTAATTATTGTTTTTTTTAAAAAAATGCTACCCAGCTTGCCTCTCTCTCGATCTTTCATTCACAAAACTGCTGTGTGTAAGCTTGCGGTCGCTGAGCTCCTTGGATAAACCTCTTACAGTAATTCTCACCACAATGCACAAGGTGCACTAGGAGATTGGAAGGAACTTGTTTCTTTCCGTTGGTAACCACAGGACTTTCTCCGAGGCCTTTTTGTTAATGATTCCTAGAAGAGGAGGGGTGTGTGTTTCTGTGTGTAATAGGGGGTAGCCAGAACAACCTTTCTCCCTGGTTTGCTACACATCCAGACCCAACTGATAAGAAGAGTGGTTTTCAAACCCTACCTTGTCAGAACTCTTTCCCCACCAACTTGTCTGCTGAAGAATCCCAAATAATTTTTTTTGCCACGGGACTCTTGGATATTGCCAAGGATTGGGGGCATGTCCCCCGGGGGGTGGGGTGCGCAGGTGGGGCTCACCAGCCTGGGAAGGTAGCCCATCTAGGAGAAAGAAAACTCTGATCCCAAACCTCTGGCTCACTTGCGTCTTTTTCAAGATCTTGCTATTCTCTTTGTGACATTAGTCGGATCAATCTCCCCAGCTTGGCTCCCCTTCCAGGCTGCAGTCGGGTCTCTTTTGTACTCCGTGCCAAATGAAACGAAAATATTGTGCCATTGTAAACGTGCATTCTGCCACTTGTATAAATTGCAGGATTCATCTGTCTAATTTTGTGCATTAGTTTATTCTGCAACATTTGCTATTTGGAATCATTTCATTGACTCCCCTTAGGCTGCAATTCTGTGCTCACTTACCTGGGGGCAATCCGCCTTGAACTCAATGGCACTTTCTTTTCCATAGACTTGTGTATGATCGTGCTGCTAGCCTTCAGTTTCATTTCATGGGGAGGGAAAGGGCAGGAGATGAAGTGTTGCATCATGCTTCTCAGAAGTCCTGCTGTCTACTCAGAAGTAAGTCTTATTGAATTCAGTGGTAAATGGATCAGGATTGCAGCCTAAGTGTGGCATAACAGTTAGAGTGTTGGACTAGGACCTGGGAGAGCCGGGTTGAAGTCAGCCATGAAGCTCACTGGGTGACCTTGGGCCAGTGACATCCTCTCAGCCTCACCTACCTCACAGGATTGTTGTGAGGCTGAAACAGGCAGGAGGAGAACAATGTACACCACCTTGAGATCCTTGGAGAACAAAGATGGCATATAAATGTAATAAACAATAAAATAAAATAGCTAGGCCAAAATGTTCAGGCTAGTGGGCACAGCACGAAAATTCGGATTTGGGCCTGAGCTCAAGGGGAGAGCATCTGCTTTGAAATCTGCTTTGAACGCAGAAGGTCCCAGGTTCAACCCTTGGCAGATCCAGGCAGGGTTCCCGGTCTGAAACTCTGGAGAGCTGCTGCCAGTCAGCGTAGGCAATACTCAGCTAAATGGGCCAATGGCCTGACTCAGGATAAGGCACCTTTCTGTGTTCCTTTGTTCGCACATAAGAGCATAATAACAACAATAACAATAATAATAATATTATTTAATTTATTTATTTATACCATGCTCATCTGGCTGGGTTTCCCCAGCCACTCTGGGTAGCTCCCAAGAAATAATAATAAATAATAATAATAATAATAATAATAATAATAATAATAATAGAATCATAGAGTTGGAAGAGACCACAAGGGCCATCCAGTCCAACCCCCTGCCAAGCAGGAAACACCATCAAAGCATTCCTGACAGATGGCTGTCAAGCCTCCGCTTAAAGACCTCCAAAGAAGGAGACTCCACCACACTCCTTGGCAGCAAATTCCACTGTCCAACAGCTCTTACTGTCAGGAAGTTCTTCCTAATGTTTAGGTGGAATCTTCTTTCTTGTAGTTTGAATCCATTGCCCCGTGTCCGCTTCTCTGGAGCAGCAGAAAACAACCTTTCTCCCTCCTCTATATGACATCCTTTTATATATTTGAACATGGGTATCATATCACCCCTTAACCTTCTCTTAACATCAAACATTAAAAACTTCTCTAAACTGGGCTGCCTTCAGATGTCTTCTAAAAGTCAGATAGTTGTTTATTTCCTTGACATCTGATGGGAGGGCGTTCCACAGGGTGGGCGCCACTACTGAGAAGGCCCTCTGCCTGGTTCCCTGTAGCTTTGCTTCTCGCAGTGAGGGAACCGCCAGAAGGCCCTCAGCGCTGGACCTCAGTGTCCGGGCTGAACGATGGGGGTGGAGATGCTCCTTCAGGTATACTGGGCCAAGGCTGTTTAGGGCTTTAAAGGTCAGCACCAACACTTTGAATTGTGCTCGGAAACGTACTGGGAGCCAACTGGTCTTTCGGGACCAGTGTTATATGGTCTCAGCGGCCACTCCCAGTCACCAATCCAGATCCCCCTAAGGGATAAACTATAAACTCCTAGCACCTCTCCCTTGCCTTTTCTCTAAGCTAAGAAGTCCCAAATGCTGCAGCCTTTCGTCATAGAGGGACCACTTCATCCCCTTGATAATTTCGGTGGCCTTTTTCTGAACCTTTCCAGCAGCATGGCCGTCCTCCACCTGCCCCAGCATCCTGAACAGCTCCCTGTGCATGTAATTAAGCTACCACATGCCCATGTGCAATGAGCATGATTATGGGGAAGGTGTACAGGAGAGGGATGCGCTCAGTAACAACCGGCCACGAATTACTTGACAACAAGGAAGGCAACAATTCATCTCTGTCAGTGTATCGGTTACAGGGAAGCATCTGCTAGAACAATCTACCATAGCTAGAGGAGCCGGGTAAACATGGGGGTGGGAGTCTGCACCTAATCTGCTGTATGCATCAGAGGGAAGTTTTTGAGCAGGGAGCTCATCTCCGAGGGATGTTCTTCAACTACTTCGTCCTGCGTGTGCGTTGCTAAAGGGCAGAGCCGGCCATGGTACCCCATGCTTAAGAAACCAAGGCTCAGTTGCATCAGTGCTGGGCTGCTGCTGTGCACTCTGTATGGGGCTGCCTTTGGGAAATGCTCAGAAGCTTCAGCTGGTCCAGAATGCTGCATCCTAGCCAGGGCTGGCCAGCTCATGAGGCGAGGTGAGGCGACCGCCTCAGGCAGCAGGATCCATCAGATCCCAATGTCAATCTTTCTCCCCTTTGCTCCTGATAGAGATCTTCCCTGACCTGCTTCTTCCCTGGCGGCATTTGGGACTCTTGTCTCAGGTGCAAAAATGCACCTAGCTGTCGACTGGAGCATTGCAATAGCTTCACTGTTTGCCGTTCTGCTTCTGGGTCCAATTCAGACTGATAGTTATAGGTAAGGTAAAGGACTCCTGGACGGTTTAGTCCAGTCAAAGGTGACTATGGGGTTGTGGCTCTCATACTCGTTTTCAGGCCTATGGAGGGGCGTTCCTAGCCCCTTGGCTGCCCGGGGCGGGAAGCCAAGCACCCCTGGGGCGGGGCATCGCGGCGCGTGCGTGCGTCATGACGCACGCACGCGCGGCACGGCCCGGCATCCCCGGGGGCGGGGCATCGCTGCGTGTGGTGACGCACGCGCGCGCAGCGACGCCCCCGCCCCTACGCCCCCGCCCCTGGGGTTGCCGGGCCGCCACTTCGGGGCCTCTCTCAGCGCTGCTGCTCCCGGGGTGACGGAGGGAGCAGCGGCGCATGGGAGTGGTGGGACGCGCCGCCGCTCCCTCCGTCACCCCGGGAGCAGCAGCACCGCACACACCCGCCTAGGGGCGGCACGAGGGGCGGCCCGCCCCCACCGCCCCCACCCTACGACGCCCCTGCATGGAGCCGGCATTTGTCCACAGACAGCTTTCCGGGTCGTGTGGCCAGCATGACAAAACCGCTTCTGGCACAACAGGACACCGTGACGGAAGCCAGAGTGCACGGAAACGCCCTTTACCTTCCCGTCACTTGCTCTGGCATGCTTTCGAACTGCTTGGTTGGCAGGAGCTGGGACAGAGCAACGGGAGCTCACTCCATTGCAGGGATTTGAACTGCTGACTTTCTGATCGGCAAGCCCAAGAGGCTCAGTGGTTTAGACCACAGCGCCACCCGCAGCCCTGCACTGCTAGTTATGTCCACCGAGGAACTAAACGGCTCGGGAGCAAGAAGACACAAGGTCCATCTTCTACCATGTGAGAATGGAGAAGGTTCTCTCTCTCATGTCCTGGAGAGATTCTCCCTCTCATCCCTCCACAAAGTAGGAAGTACCCTGCTGGATAAAACCAAAGGTCCCCTCTAGTCCAACTTCTTGTCTTCCAAAAAACCTGACCTGTGGGAAGCTCCCAAGCAGGACATGAACACAATGGCATGCACCCCACTTCTGCATGTGCTCAATGACTTTCTCCCCACTTCTGCTCCCCAGCAACTAGGATGGCTTAGAGATGTGCAGCCTCCAATATTGGAGGTTGATAAATAGTTCTTCAATTAAGGATTGGCAGACTAAATTGATAGAGTTTTTGAATTTGGCGAAAATGACGGGAGCAATTAGGAATATATCAAAGCAGAAATTGAAAGAAGAATGGAGGTATATGGAGATGTATTTGAAAAAAGAAGGAATAGTAACAGAATTGGTGAGATGCTTTAATTGATTACTCAAGGTGTAAGGGAATAATTTTGAAAAGGAGACGAAGCATAGGAATGTTATATATTTCAAGATAATCAATGTAAAAGCAATATGAAGTCAATTTTTTATTGTATGTGTGTATGATTTTAAATTTGATGTGTATGGTTTGAATATCTAATAAAGATTATTTAATTTAAAAAAAATAGTTCTCAAGCCTGGGCTGCGTTTGGCTGGAATGTGGGACAGGACTTGCTCAGCTGTAGCTTGTCAGCTCAGGTGGCTTTCGAAGAAGATTAGACAAATTCATGGAGGATGAGACTTATCAACAGCTACTGTTGCTCTTCCTCCACTGTCAGAAGCAACATGCCTCTGAATACCAGTAGTGGGGAGTCTTCAAAGAATCGTAGAGTTGGAAGGGACCCTGAGGGTCATCTAGTCCAACCCCCTGGAATGCAGCAATCTTTTGTCCAACGTGGGGCTCGAACTCACATCCCTGAGATTAAGAGCCTCATATTGACTGAGTCACTAATACGGAGGTTGCTGTTGTGCTTGCATCCTTCTTGCAGGCTTCCCTTTAAGTTTAGGGCATCTGGTTGGCCTCTATGAGAACAGGCTGTTCTTACTTTCTTGGATCTGCCCAGAAGTTGGCACTGCTGAGTTCAATGGGTCTTTCTCCCGTGCAAGTAGGTTGTACAGAGTACCACAGCCTGCAAAAAAAATTATCAGAAGAGACTTTCTGTTTACTCACCCAACCCATGTTTGGGAAACGAGCTTTCCTGAGAAACAAATGGATTTTCTGCTAACCTAAGAAGCAGCTATAGGCCAGCCTCCCAGAGAGACCCCCCATTATCCCTGATACCATCTGGGTTGGGAAGATTAGGAGAGGAGGGACTGAATAATAAAAGGAGGCAGGGAGTCTTTTCTGGAGTGGACAAACCAGATAAGGGAGGGGGACAAGTGCCGGCTCCTACCAGCGATGTTTGTGCATCACACCAAGGTATCTTATCCAGTGTCCTTCTCTGAAACTCAATGTTTATTTGCTCTGGGACCACAGATAGCTGGAGGGTGGGAGGCTTGCGGTGTACTCGGGCAAACAGTTGGCTCATTTCAGTAAACAATGGGGCCCACAGAGGAAAATCGCCAGACCTGGAATGGACCAACTAGCAAGGCCTGGTCGCTATGAGATACCTTTAGCTTAAAGCTTGTGGGTTTCAGGCTCCTGTTTACCCCTGAAGCTCTCTACCATGAAAGGGTCCTTGTGTGGACTATGACATGAGATAAAACATAAGTCTCTTTCCTTCCTAAGGGTGCCACCAAATTCCACTCGTAGTTCAGATCAGCAAGCAGAGTTTTGTAGGGGTACGACACCATCTCCGAACAAGATTGGACACATGCGTCGCTCTCCTGCAAGAGGGAGCTTATCACAGGGCAAAGGTCAACACCGGTTCACATACAACTGCATAAGAAGTTCATATGCTAGTTAATACATAGAGATTCAAATTTAGGAATAATTGCTAGGATTCGACTGGAAATAATCTCACTGTAGTGGGGAGTCAATTATTAAGAACTGAAGAAGAGGCAGATGGGGCACATCAACCTGGGAAAGTAGCCCATCTGTTGTTGTTGTTGTTCAGTCATTCAGTCGTGTCCACCTCTTCGTGACCCCATGGACCAGAGCACGCCAGGCACCCCTATCCTCCACTGCCTCCCGTAGTTTGGCCAAACTCATGCCAGTCGCTTCAGAACACTGTCCAACCATCTCATCCTCTGTCTGTCTTTGTCCATGGAGTTTTCTTGGCAGGGATACTGGAGTGGCTTGCCAGTTCCTTCTCCAGGTGGATCACATTTAGTCTAAACTCTCCGCTATGACCTGTCCATCTTGGGTGGCCCTGCATGGCATAGCTCATAGCTTCCCTGAGTTATTCAAGCCCCTTCGCCACGACAAGGCAGTGATCCATGAAGGAGCCCATCTAGGAGAACAAAAACATTGACCCTAAACTTCCACTGCATCGTGGGATATCTTCAGGAGCAGAAAAGGCTAAGGGGGAGGGAAGCCTAAAGAAATCCAGAGTGGAGTCCCTAAGATGGTTGGACGGTGCCTTGTGTGCCTGCTTCTGGCAACTCCTGCAGCCAAGCTAGAGCCAAACATCTTGTTCTGCTTTCCTTTGGACCACATTGGAGAGGCCGAGATGGGGGGTCTTGTCATCTGGGGAGCCCAGGGCCTCTAGACAAACTGCCCAGGCTTGTGCCCATTGGTGCTGCTAACCCGGCAAAAACAATGTGGTTTGACTTTGCCCCTGTAGGCACACTCCATTGTCTTTCAAAGAAGAGCCTGCAGGATCAGGCCAATGGCTCATCTCGTCCAGCATCCTTTAGTCACAGTGACCCTGTGGGAAGCCCAAAAGCAGGATGCCACCGCCCCAGTTTCTAGCAATCATGTTGTATCCGAGGATGGCCTACCCACCAGCGAGAGACTTCTCTTCTGTGAATCTGACAGAATTTGGAGCCAGGTGTGATTAGCCTGGAAAAGAGGAGACTTGAGAAGAGGTATCTCAAATATCTCAAGGGCTGTCACACGGAAGAGGGAACAAGCTTGTTTTCTCCTGCTCTCGAGGGGTAGGACTCGAATCGATGGCATCAAGTTACAAGAAAGGAGATTGCGACTAAACATCAGGAAGAACTCTCTGACAGTAAGAGCTCTTTGACGGTGGAACGGGCTCCCTCAGGAAGTGGCGGACTCTCCTTCCTTGGAAGTTTTTAAGCAGAGGTTGGATGGCCACCTGTCATGAATGCTTTAGTTGAGATTCCTGCATTTCAGGAGGTTGGACTAGATGACCCTAGGGGTCCCTTCCAAATTTCTATGATTCTATAGTTCTCGTTTGGCCTTGCAGCCTGTCCCAGTTTGTTCTTATGATGATTGGGAGGGTGATGGAGGAGAGGAATAGGAGGGCACTCGGAGTGAGGAAGGGTGGGGGGGCGATGTCCTCCCAGTTCAGTTAACGCTTGCAGGAAGTGGTTTGGCAGCCCCCGGTCGAGCGCTGATGCCCCTTCTCAGAAATGAACATGCAATTCTCTAAAGATAGATTGCGCAAATCGAGACGCAAACCCACCAGGGCCCTCGGGAGCCCACAGCTGCAATTCCCCAAGCATGGAGTTCCAGAAGGCCATTGCAGAAATAAAACAGGGGTGTGTGAAGAAAATGCCCCCACCCCGCCTGGCCCTTTTATGCAGCTGCCTCATGGACCTAACCAACCAACGCTCCACAGCCGAGCAGGTCTCTTATGCAAGTTTCTCTTGGGTTTCACATCCGCAGAACCCACTTTTTGTCCAGAGTGTGGCAGCTGCACACATCCTTTGACACACACACGAAAACACACACATAGCCTGTGTAATCTCTTAACTGTAACCTCAAACTACACCTCATTCTCCCAGACGCCGCAATGGCAACGAGGAGCCTGCTGAAAATTGGGCACCGCGAGAAGACTTCCCACTTTGGGGTCTTTGATGAAACAGGTGCAGAGAGAGAGAGAGAGAGAGAGAGAGAGAGAGAGAGAGAGAGAGAGAGAGAAGGCAGCAAGTCTTATCTCTGTAATCCATGTCGATTGAGCATATCACTTCCCACATGTTCCCATAGTTAAGGGGAAACTGTCCAGTGTACAGATTTATGTATTATGAGAAGAGCTCTGGTGGATCAGGCTCACGGCCTGTCCAGCTTCTTTCTTCTTTGGCGATCACTCGTAGCCGAGTAAGATTGTCTTCCATGAGCATGGTCTTAACTGTGAGTCTGTAAGTGACTGTGGAGACCAATTCTGGATCCACAGTGGGGGCATCTTTGTTGGCCCTTGTGGAAAGATAACTGCCCAGGTAGGAGAAGTGATAGACAAAGGGGTTGTTCTGTGCTTGTTGGTGCAGCACTTTGGTATTTTGGATGTTGAGCAATAGGCCAAGCTTTTCGTAAGCTTCTGCAGAGATGTTTAGGATGGATTGGAGATCAATCCTCTGAGCGTGCGCACACAACGTTGTCATCAGCATACTGAAGCTCTATGACTGAAGTTATGGTAACCTTACTCTTTGCTTTCAACCTGCTCAGCATATTTGCTTCCCAGCATGCTGTTCTCACTGTGGCCAAGCAGATCCCTGGGGGAAACCTGCAAGCAGGACTTGAGCACAAGAGCCCTCACCCTTTCTGGGGCTTCCAGAAACTGGTATTCAGAACTGCGGAAGGCAGAGCATAGCCATCGTGGCCAGCAGCCTTCTATAGTCCTCTACCACATGAATTTGCCCAAACCTCTTCTACAGCCAGCTTGTCCTGGGAGAGTCCAGGTTCCTCCAACTCAGGCTCAGCCATTCAGCCCTTGTTGACCTAGAATATCTACGGAATCGACAGAGGGCAGAATCCTGTAGCAAGATCTGTGAACGTGAGCAGGATAGGATCCAGCAGATCTCAGGCTGAGGCGGGAAATTCCTTCTCTTCGTTTTTTATTCCCTACCCTTCTGACTGGGCTGCCCAGCCACTCTGGGCAGCTTCCAACATGTTGTTGTTCAGTCGTTCAGTCGTGTCCGGCTCTTCGTGACCCCATGGACCAGAGCACGCCAGGCACGCCTATCTTTCACTGCCTCCCGCAGTTTGGCCAAACTTATGCCAGTCGCTTTGAGAACACTGTCCAACATATAAAGGTAAAGGGACCCCTGACCATTAGGTCCAGTCGCGGATGACTCTGGGGTTGCGGCGCTCATCTCGCTTTACTGGCCGAGGGAGCCGGCGTACAGCTTCCGGGTCATGTGGCCAGCATGACTAAGCCGCTTCTGGTGAACCAGAGCAGTGCACGGAAACGCCGTTTACCTTCCCGCCCGCTGGAGCGGTACCTATTTATCTACTTGCACTTTGACATGGTTTCAAACTGCAAGGTTGGCAGGATCCAGCATATATAAAAATACAACAAAACATTTTTTTAAAAAAAAAACTTCCCCATACTGCCTTCAGTAGGTCTTCTAAAGGTTTGTCTGTTACTTATCTCCTTGGTTTGAGGGGGGGGGTGCATAACTCCTTACCCGCCAACGTTTCAGTAATGAAAACAGGGACGTCCTAAGGGAAAGCGGGACGTTCCGGGATCAAATCAGAAACCGGGACAGCTTCTGTAAATCAGGGACTGTCCCTAGAAAAGAGGGACACTTGGAGGGTCATTGTGTCTTGGCGCTTATGGAGGACTGGTGTATTCCTTGTGAAATTTCTTTGTTTTCTTCCTTGAGCAGTGTATTCTTAGGGCCCTTGGATAGAATTATCTCTTGCAAACAAGCTTGCAAGTTTTCACATTTTGTATTAAAGGACAAGAAAAGGCGGCTTCTGTCACTCTGTTGGGGAGGGGGAAAGGCCCACCCAGTTATGTGACAATCATAGAACAGAGAGGAAGGAAGCTCTTCCATTTTCTTCTTTTCCTCTGTGTGCAAAACGGGAGCCTCTGGGGATTCCTGCCTAGCTGCAAATCCCACAGCTATTAATAAAGAGCCACGGCATTTGCATATGCATGGCCCCCACCTCAAAGCCTTGTAAGACCTTTTTAAAAAAAATAAAAAATGAGCAAGCCAACAACCCTCCCATGGTTCTTCATATCAATCTCACACAGCACCCCAAAACACACTTTTGGGGTGCCATGCTCTCATGCACAACCCCAGAAGACGTGCGTCCCAGTTTTTTGCCTCTACATGTTGTGGGGTGTTGCACCCTCTTTAAAGCAGTACAGTGGTACCTCTGGTTAAGAACTTAATTCGTTCTGGAGGTCCGTTCTTAACCTGAAACTGTTCTTAACCTGTGGTACCACTTTAGCTAATGGGGCGTCGCGATTTCTGTTCTCATCCTGAAGCCAGTGGGGTAGCAAGGGGGGCGATGGGGGCACTTCGCCCTGGGTTCCAGCCTGGGGGGGGGGTGACACTCAACGCCACTCCCCATGAGTGTGACTCCCAAGCCGCAGCACGGAAGGGGTGCCAGGCAGCAGCTTGGGAGTCCGGGTGGACTGCGCATGTCTGCACATGCACAGTCCGTGCGGGCTGCTACACTTGTGCGCACAGTCCATCTGGGTTGCAGGGCCTGGAGCGAGTGGCCCCCCCGTCCGTCCGTGCGGTGGCTGCTTGCACCTGGCAACTCATAAGGCTACAGCACTGCACTGCAGCCTTACAAGTTGCTGGGCACTAGCAGCCGCCACACGGACAGGGGCCACTCGCGCCAGGCAGCCCGGGCAGACCGCACTCTGTAGCGCATGCATCATGACGTCACGGCACATGTGCGCTACGGAGCAATGCCCTGCCCCCAGGCGGGCGCTGCGCTTGCCGCTCCCAGTAGCCAGCTGAAAAAATAAACCTATGCTGCCAATACTCGTGGTAAATCAGTATACAATAAGCAGCACAAAAACGGCGCACACAAATCTACCAAACCATTCCACGTATTGAATTCTATATTGGTAGTCCAATCAAAAAGAGAGCAATGCAAAAAGTCAAACAAAGAAGCCACAAACAGAAAACTCATTCAAGTTAGTACAACAGGACAATTTCAGTCTTTAAATGTCTTTAGCCAGGCTCCTGTAGATATTGATGAAAATAGGTCCAGTCAGATGATACGCACAGATGTTAATAGATGAAAGCAAGTCCAATCAGATGGAATATTGAAGATGTGACGCACAAAAATTAGACAGGGTGCCGGCGTTTGTCCCCTGTTTCGCCCATGGACAATTTTGGGCTTCTTCAGTAAATTCTTTCCCAGGATTTACTGTATATTCATACATACACTGGTGGGATAAGTCAAACCTTATTAGTATTAAAACATACAGTGCAAAGGGTATCAAAGTTTGTAAATAATGTCTGAACAGACAAATACAAAAATCCATACTTACAATTTACATATTACATCTCATCTAAGCCAAGCAACTCGGTTAGCCACTGCCTAAAGCAAAGTTTTTAACCCGAGGTACTATTTCTGGCTCAGTGGAGTCTGTAACCTGAAGCGTCTGTAACCTGAAGCGTCTGTAACCTGAAGCGACTGTAACCCGAGGTACCACTGTATTCCATGCCATATTATGTGATCATAAACTGAACAGGCTTAGGATCCAACCTAAGTCCCCCCTGTCTGGTCCCCTGTCCCTGGAACGCTCCTTCTGAGGGACTTGTACTGGCATATCTTTGGCTGACTTAATGCTGGCTCAGCCACAGATGTGCCTCACCCTAAGTTGCTCATCCCAGCAGATCATGCCCCTTGCTCTTCGAAATCCTCAGTTCTCCGGTTTGCATGATGCGGTCCTCCAACCAATGCATAGAAAGACGGATATATTACGGAGCGGGGGTGCGCAAAACGCACACATTTGTGAAAACGGCTTACGAAAAGGCCTTCCGCTGGGGGAAAGTGCTTGCAAAAAAATGTGTACGTTTGTCAGAAAAGCGTACCAAAAATGTTTCGGGAGAAATGCACTGCAACATCCTTATATGTATTTTCGTGGGGGTTTAAAGGGTAACAAAAAAAAATGCAAGATTCAGTGGAGAACTGAATTTCGGGCTAGAAAAATGAGTAATCGTGGGAGGTGGGCTGAAAAATCAATGGGTTTGCGAAAAATTGGGGAAAAAGAAATAATTCCAACAAAACAAGAATGGCAAGGTAAATTATTTAGTTATGTTGCGTTGGCAAGATTGACAGATGTGATCAGAGGTCATAGCAAACAAAAAATTCAAAAAGATTGGATGAAATATAGCGATTACCAGGAAAAGCAACGCCTGCAAATTACTACTTGGACTTGTTTTAATTAACTTTTGCAAATGGATTTATGGTTAGAATAAAATATTTAAATAGAAATATAAAGAGAGTAAGAAGATAAAAGGAAGCAGATTAATGGTTGATAACAGAACGTAGAGGATGAAGGAAGTTCAAAGAAAATGATCTGAAATGGATTTATTTTTTTTTTTTTAGGTATGTTTTATTTTTGTTATGGTTCCTTTTGTCAATATTGTTGTTTCTTTTCTGGTTTTCCTCCCCCCCCCCCATTTCTTTTTTTTCATTTTCATTTGTTATGTAATGTATGTCTGCGTGTTATGTTTGTTTGTCCGCACATAAAACGAAAGAAAAATAATTTGAAAAGGAAACAGGAAATCTGACAGGTTTGGCCCATCCCTAATTTCTGAAGCTGGCGGTCCTTGGTGCAACTTCGCACCGGTTGCCCGTGAATGTTATGTGTCAGCTGCTGAATCAGGCAGGGGAGCATGGGAGAAACAGCACACCACAGCCTCTCTCGGCAATATGTACGCCCCTTTAAGCTAGCCTTGCATTCCTCCTTCGCCCGGCATTCCCACACTGGAATCGCGTTGTATAATTTAGTGAGAGGGTCGGCCTCCTCTTCCTCCGGCACAACAAAGAGTTGGCCACACAGGAACAGAGGAAATGAGCAACATCTGTCCGGCTTCCTCTCCCTCTCTCCCTCTCTCTCTCTCTCTTTCTCTCTCTCTCTGGTAAGCATCGCAAATGAACAGCTGTGTCTGGTATTTCGTCCAGCGCAGAAATTCATCATGCCGTATTTCTCTCTTTCCCCCCCCTCCCCTTTTAACACACCCCTCAGCACAGGCATCTGCGCTCAGGCCAGAAAGGTAATCCGAGTATTTTTATTTCCACCGAGATACAGCGGCTTTGTTGTTTGAGTTTCTCCTCAACAGGACTTGGTGCAAATAGGGCTTTCCCTCTCCATACACACACACACACACCACCTTAAAAATTAGGAACCCTTTGTTCATATTAGGACCCCTTCATTCGTATTCTGGGATCGCTTCATTCGTTTCTTCCCATCTGCTTCTTTTTACAAGGCACAAATTCGTACGCCTTACTAATTTCTTTATACAAATTTAATGAAATTTGTATATCCCAGGGTGGTTCGCAACATAACATCGCAAGATAAAAAACAACGCAAAAAATCACAATAAACACAAAATACATCATAATATGGGGTTTTTTGTCATTTGAGGGTTTTATTGCTTTCAATCTGATCTTGCATTCGGTAGATTCCACCCCCCCTTCTGCATATTTCAGTGACAGCATAATATTCTTCAGTTTTTGTTATCTGTTACGTTTGTTTACCATCCTATACCCATAGATCTCAGGGTGGGTCACAACATAAAATTACAATACAAAAAACAAAAAATATATAATAAAAATAAGAACGAAAACAAACCAATAACACCCCCCCCCTTCGATAATATGTCAAGGAATGCCTCTCTCCATATGAACCAACCCAGCCCCTAAGGTCATCATTTAAAGGGGCATCGGATGTCGATCAACCCACTGCATGGTTGAAGAGACGTTTTTGCCTGGAGGGCCTTGGAAGATGATCTCAGGGTCGAGGCCGGTTCATACGGAGAAAGGTAGTCCTTGAGGTACTGCGGTCCCGAGCTGTTTAAGGCATTTTAGGCTTTAATAAGAAAAATGGAGGCAGTGAGAGATTTTACTTTCTTGCGTTCCATGATCACTGCAGGTGGTGACAGCAGTCACGAAATTAAAAGACGCCTGCTTCTTGGGAGAAAAGCAATGACAAACCTAGACAGCATCTTAAAAAGCAGAGACATCACCTTGCCGACAAAGGTCCGTATAGTTAAAGCTATGGTTTTCCCAGTAGTGATGTATGGAAGTGAGAGCTGGACCATAAAGAAGGCTGATCGCCGAAGAATTGATGCTTTTGAATTATGGTGCTGGAGGAGACTCTTGAGAGTCCCATGGACTGCAAGAAGATCAAACCTATCCATTCTGAAGGAAATCAGCCCTGAGTGCTCACTGGAAGGACAGATCCTGAAGTTGAGGCTCCAGTACTTTGGCCACCTCATGAGAAGAGAAGACTCCCTGGAAAAGACCCTGATGTTGGGAAAGATGGAGGGCACAAGGAGAAGGGGACGACAGAGGATGAGATGGTTGGACAGTGTTCTCGAAGCTACCAACATGAGTCTGACCAAACTGCGGGAGGCAGTGGAAGACAGGAGTGCCTGGCGTGCTCTGGTCCATGGGGTCACAAAGAGTCGGACACGACTAAACAACTAAACAACAAAAGAACAAGAACAACAAGCCACGAACTAATAACAATCCATTCTTTCCATAGCACCTATAGTTTGTTCATGTGTTAACTGGAACAAACTCAGTTGGTCTCTAAGGTGCTACTGGAAAGAATTTCCTATTTTGTTTTGATTTTCACTAGTTTCCCAAGGTCTTAGCCTGCCAGTGCAAGGAGAACCAAGAGGGAGCCAGTCTAAGAAATTCCACAACATGGAATATGGAGAGAGCCTATGTGGTGTAGTGGTTAGAAAGTTGGGCCAGGACCTGGGAGGCCTGGGTTCAAATCCCCACTTGGCCCTTAAGCTCGGTGGGTGGCCTTGGGCCCGTCACTGCCTTTCACCTTGCCTACTTTGCAGGGTTGTTGTGAGGATAAAATGGGGTGGGGAGGAAAACTGTACTCCTTGGAGGACAGGTGGGATATAAATTCAATAATTAAATAACCCAGTATTTTCAGTAGATCAGAGACCATTGGTACAATGGGGTCTTGGTCCTGAATATTTGAGCTATGACATCACAGCTGAAGTGCATTTAGGGCTGTTCTGCAATTTGCAAATTTGGGTGTTTGCGTAAGACTTTTGTGAGGCGGAACTGGAGCAGCAGAGAGGCCAGCCAGATGTTGTTAGGCTCCAACTCCCATCAGCCCCCGCCAGCATGGCCAATAGCCAGGGACGATGGGAGTTGAAGTCCATCAACATTCGGCAGGGGGTCCCACAGGTTCCCCTTGCTTGTCTTAAAAATGGTTTCTGAATGCAAAGAGATTTCTCCCCCCCCCCCAATCACCAAACATTCCAGGGAAAAAAGTTTTATGATTCTTTCACGATGTTGCATTATATCATCTAATGAATTAAACATCCTCATGCCGGCTTGGAGAGATTTTGCTCGACGATTGAATGCGGATTCATCACATGGGGGGAGAAAAAAACGTATCTGGTTTGTGCATCTTCTGAAGAACGCAAACAATCGTTGCAGTAATAAAATACACTTGCTACCCACACAGACATTGATTGAATAATCACAGATGGAATTCATGGAGAGATTGTTAAATTCAAAAAGATGTCATGTTCCTATTTTTTCCAGGTTGTAGCAGAAATAGGCCAATGTTCCACATTGCCCCAAGTAAATCTGTCACAGAAGCATGGGGTTCCACTGGAAAACACATCAGAAATTGCCACATTCATTCTCTTATGTGTGTGTTTTGTTGTGCATATCAAACTCACACAGGATCATGGGCTTTGTAGTGCTATATAATGAAGAAACATTGTTCATCAGTTTAGCACTGCATCATGGGATGTTCAATGTCTGTTTTGGCCCTTCGTTGCACTTGTCTGTGTTACTTAAGTGCCTTTGCTTTTTCCAGAGAGAAAATAAGTCCTGATAACACTTTACTGTGGGAAAAGAACAACAACAAAACATAATTTGAGGAGAAATGAACAAAGAGGCTTTGTCTTTCTTAGTCCAGGCGTAACATAGCAGGGAGACATTCAACCAAACATACAGAGGAAAAACTCCCACAGAACGGCACAGCCAATCAGAGCATGTGATACCTCAGCAAAGAACACACCACTCTGCCTGGTTGCTAAGCAACACCTCCACCTGTTCCCCTCTTGGCTAGTTGAGAGCAGAATTAACCCTTAAGATGCAAACTGAATGATCCCTGCTGCTAGACTTCCAATACCTGGTGCAGAGAATTTTGCAATTGAACTACTTGCCTTCCCATCATATGTCAATGAGTTAAACAACTGTATGTCTTTTCTGAAGACAGCCCTGTTTTGGGAAACTTTACATGTTTGGCATGCCCCCTTATATTTTGTTGGAAGCTGCCCAGAGTAGCTGGGGATCCCAGTCAGATGGGGGGGTATAAAAATATAATTATTAATAATATAATATTACTGCCACACATTACTTCACGGTGGAATCGTCTCTGCCAAGTGGACTAGGGGATAAGTGGTAGCCTCTTGACCACATCTCTCTCTCTCTCTCTCTCTCTCTCTCTCTCTCTCTCTCTCTTTCTCTCTTTCTCTCTTTCTCTCTGTGTGTGTGTGCTTTCATAGAATTATAGAATTGTAAAGGGACCCTGAGGATCATCTAGTCCAACCCCTGCAATGTAGGAATTTGCAGCTGCCCCATACAGGGATCGAACCTGCAACCTTGGCATCATCTGTACCACACTCTAACCCACTGAGCTCCCATAGGAACAATTGTTAGGAACATTCCCATGCAGACTGCAGAACGCTGGAAATCTACCATGCAAGATTTCCTTCATCAAATCCACTACCGCAGAAACATTACCCCGAGCATTTGCCTGCCATATATAAAAGAAAGCGTGAAAGGTTGAAAGGGCTTGCCATTCCCAATAAGGCAATAAGCGTATCTGCCCTTTCAGTTGTCCAGCTGGCAACTATGAACCCGATACAGCAAGACATAGCCCTTGTGGGCTGCCCAAAGTCCATTTTTTTGTCTTGGGACTGTGGGAGAATGTGCAAAATCCAGGGGACAACGACATGGGGCTTAGAGACCAAAGATGCGCCTGTTTCTGCCAGTTTGGGTTCCACCGCTTCTAGCATCTCTATTTCATTGTGATATTTGGCATTCCTCGAATGCTTTGGGTGGGAACCTAAGAAAACGGCCTTCCGCTCTTTAAACCAGCAGAGAGGACGACGCAGTGCAGATGCTGGTCCCCAGAGCCAGAGGAGAAGGGAACGAAGCAGAGAGGCCTGCTCACATTCCAGTGCGAAAGGATGCAAGACAACATTGCCAGATAGCTGGGACTGCAACTCCCACCAGCCCTAGCACGGCCAATGGTCAGAGACGATGGGTGTTGTAGTCCCCAAAAGAAATCTGAAAGGCATCAGGGTGAAGAAAAACTGAAATGCAACAAGAGAGCTGGTGTGGTATAATGGTTAGAGTGTTGGACTAAGGCTTAGGAGACCAGGGTTCAAAACCCCACTTGGGCATGAAGCTCACTGGGTGACATTGGGTCAGTCACTGCCTCTCAGCCTAACCTACCTCTCAGGGTTGTTGTGAGGAGAGGGAGAACCATGCACGGCATCTTGAGCTCCTTGGAGTTGGCAAACAAATGCAGTCCATGCAAAATGTTCAGACATATTTGCAGGGCAAGCTCCAAAGCTGAGGGGCTCCTCTGATGTCGGGCCGGACCCCCCCCCTTTGAGATTGGTCTGAAAATCAGTTGGCGTAAACCGCAGGAAGGGAAAAGGGTTATTATATTCAACTCCTGCTTGCAGGCTGTCATGGAAATTCTACTCAGTGGCGTAGCAAGGGGGGCGGGGGGCGGTCCACCCCGGGTTCCATAATGAAGGGGGTGACAAATTATCAAGGAACAATTTTGGGGGGAGAAAAAAAAAGTTTTTTTCGAAAATGCCGGCTCCGAAGGTCTTATCTTACTATACTAGGGATTATATAGCTATATATGAAATTTCATGCATATCGGTTAATATCTTGACCAAAATAGCTGTTCACTTGGCTGTTTTCCTATGTCGTGAAGGCTGAAATTTCAGTTCAGTGGAGCACTTACTGTTCCCAACCCTAACCCTGTGGAAAGCCATCTAATTAGACTTTAATTTGATTTTGAGATGTTTTTAGGAGGTAATTTAATTATTGTTTGATTTTATACCAATGTTATGTATCTGATGTTAGCCACCCTGAGCCCGACTTCGGCCGGGGAGGGTGGGATATAAATAAAAGTTTTTTTTATTATTACTTGTTATTATTCCTTTGTAAGAAAATATGAAATAACGTAAAACCATTTTTGCGGGGGGGGGAATCAATGGGGGGTTGACAAGAAATTTTCCGCACCGGGTACCACCTGACCTTCCCATGCCTGGGGGGGGGTGACAAAAAAATTTTTTGCCCCGGGTACCAATTTACCTTGCTACGCCCCTGATTCTACTCAATATTGATCCAGAGTAGATTCCAATGTATAGTTAGCAGAGTAAAAACTTAAACACGTTGCAGGATTCCCAAAAAATAGACCAGAGGCAATTAATATTTCATCCAGCAGAGCTTTACTGCTACTGAAGGCAAATGAGCATAATGGTCACAAATCCAATACATTCAGGGTTGGCACTGCCCATAAGAAATCCAGTTACAGTAGACTTAGCCGGTGCTTTTTTTCTTTAAAAAAATGTTTAGGGCTACTCTCATTTTCCTACTCATATTGAAATACTGCCCCTCAATGGGGGCCAAACTTAGATTTACAAAATCCCCCCCCCGAAAAAAGCACTGGACTTAACTTAAACTTATAATAACTTCTAAGTCTAAACCTTAACACTATCTATGTACAGAAGGAAAAGAGACAGAAAGAGAAATGAAACTTCCTGACCTTACTTTTCTAGTCAGCATGACCTTGACAGAAAGAGATAAGAGAACCAGTTTAAACCAGCTGTATTCAGCTTCTCTAAAGGTATAACCCAAACACCATAAACCTTCTGCTTGTTTCTTTCACACAGAGGAGCTCCCAGAAGCCTCTTGAATTAAGTAGAATAAGCAATATCTCTACACAATACTTTCTGTACTAGGAAATGCAAACTGACACAGGCTTCCCATAGGTTTCTGCTTATGGACGCGAGATTAGCCTGCTGGATCAGGCCAACGGCCCATCTGATCCAGCATCCTGTTCTCACACTGGCCAACCTGGTGACTGTGGAAAACCCAAAAGCAGGACCCAAAAACAAGGGCACTTTCCCTTCCACTGTGAGAACAGGATGCTGGACAAGATGCAGAGCCAGATTTACATATAAGCTAAACAAGCTGTAGCTTAGGGCCCCACTCTCTTGGGGGCCACCAAAAAAAGTTAAAGGAAAACAACTGGATGTACATTTCCAAAATATAAGATAAAAAACAAATATAATGAAACCCACATACTGTACAGCGTTTTGTGTTGTGTAGGCTCCTATGATGTAAGTAATGGGCCCCGCCTGCTAGCCTGCTCCCTAAAATATCACTGGTTTGCTCATTTCTATATACAGTGGTACCTCGGGTTACAGACGCTTCAGGTTACAGACTCCTAACCCAGAAAGTACCTCAGGTTAAGAACTTTGCTTCAGGATGAGAACAGAAATCGTGCGGCGGCAGCGGGAGGCCCCATTAGCTAAAGTGGTACCTCAGGTTAAGAACAGTTTCAGGTTAAGAACGGACCTCCAGAACGAATTAAGTTCTTAACCCGAGGTACCACTGTATAGGGTGCTTACATTCTGCATGGACTGGTTGCATGGGAACATGTGCAAATGGCTTTAGATACCTATTAGGTCCATAAATTACCATATAGCATATATTCAACACAAAAAACAGCAACAATTTGTTGTTGACAAAGGACAGCTGGACATATAAAGGGCCCCATTACCTTCAGTAGCTTAGGGCCTCATCAAACCTAAATCCGGCCCTGACTAGATGCCTGCCCCCCCAAAAAACATTTCGGGAGCGAAAGTCAGGACGCACACAAACGACACCATCCTGCCGCCTCTGCTGCTTGCCTGCTTGCGCTGACCCACCCAACCCTCTTGTCTGCCTGCTCTTTCTCTCCCTCCCTTCCCCGCTTGCTCCTTCGCCCTCTGCATCCTCCTCCATGGCCTCTGCTTTTTCTGCCGCTGCCGCGGCTTCCCGCAACTCTCAACATGGCTCTGACGCGAACCATTGATGATCTCCAAAGAGGTCCCAGAAGGCCCTCTGGTGCTTGTCAGCAGGGTCAGTCCTAACATGACATTCTGAGATCCAAACAGAAGCCGAGATTGGCTTTTTGTGATCCGGGACGTCTCGCTTAAAAATGGACAGTTGCAAGGTATGTAGCCGGGCCACTGGCCTGGGTCACGAAGAGGTCACAAACGGGTCACAAAAGTCAACACAAAGATGGGGGGGGGAGAGCGAGCACCCAGGAAAGTGAAATGAATTGGCAATGGCCTTGGCCTTCCTTATTAGGGCTGCACTGCCTTTGCAGGAAAGGGGTCAGGGTGCCAGTTTATTGGGGTTGCGTAATGATGAAATAAATACCCACCCTGGGTTTACTGAGAAGCGTTGGTTGCAGCCGCAAGAGTTGCTGCAGCACTTTCTGTTCCTCCCAGGATCCAGAGATCTGCCAGGAGCGCACTAGCAGTTATGTAATAGGAAGCCCCCGTTTCCGCCCAGTTTCCACATTAAGGCATTATATAATGAACACATTGTTTTGGAAGTGACCAACGACCAAGCCACAAGAGGATGCAACTCTGACAGGAGAATTTATCTGTGTGTGTGTGTGTGTGTGTGTGTGTGCTCCTTTTGGGCTTCCTTGCCAATAAAACACACTTGCTCCTTCACCTTTCACCCAGTCCGTTGAACCAGCCGCTTGCTCCTTTTCCACCCGGAACGGTATCACTGCTAAGCTTGGTTACGCAAACCCTAGTGCAAGGATGTACAAACCATGTTCACCCAGAAGGCCACTGTGGTAGGTGGCAAAAGCAGGCAGGGCAAGAAATGTAAAATTTGCCTTTGACTACTTGGCTGGACACGGGTGGCGCTGTGGGTTAAACCACAGAGCCTAGGACTTGCTGATCAGAAGGTCAGCGGTTCGAATCCCCACGGGGTGAGCTCCCGTTGCTCGGTCCCAGCTCCTGCCCACCTAGCAGTTCGAAAGCACATCAAAGTGCAAGTAGATAAATAGGTACCGCTCCAGCGGGAAGGTAAACGGCGTTTCCGTGCGCTGCTCTGGTTCGCCAGAAGCGGCTTTGTCATGCTGGCCACATGACCCGGAAGCTGTACGCCGGCTCCCTCGGCCAGTAAAGTGAGATGAGCGCCGCAACCCCAGAGTCGTCCACGACTGGACCTAATGGTCAGGGGTCCCTTTACCTTTACCTTTATTTGGCTGGTTTCTTTTTCTTTCTTTCTCTCTTTGCCCAAATCGTTTTTGTTGATTTTCCAAATTTTAACAGATCAATCACAAATTAAAGCAAATTTAATGCAATCTTTTCCAAAAATTGGTTCCCCGCCCTATGCCCTCCATGTGCCCATAGTTTCCTCTTGTTGCTGCATTGCTTTCCCAGCTACAGTCGAACAGAATCCATCCCAGTTCATCCGATTTCCAAAACGCTTGAAAACCAAGGCGCAGCTTCCGATTGGCTGCAGGAAGCTCCTGCAGCCAATCAGAAGCCACAGAAGCCCCATCGGACGTTTGGGTTCCAAAAGAAGGTTCGCAAGCCGGAACAATCACTTCTGGGTTTGCGGCGTTTGGGAGCCAAAACGTCCAAGTTCCAGGGCGTTCGAGATCCAAGGTACGGCTGTATATCTAATTCGCATTCCATTCCTTGCAATTAACCTTGTATTACAATAATTCTTTGTTGTTTTCTATGTATTATCCTTAACCACCGGCTATTCACTTGCCAATTCCTGCGCATATAATATTTTATCATTTCCAGTATCTACAAGGGAGGTTGCTACTTGGCTAGTTTCTACACACTTTGAGACACCCCATATCTGCTCTCGGTCCAGGACCAGAGTTCAAGGACTCAGCTAAAACACTCAAGGAGGGTGCAACGCGGGGGCTGTGGTACATCGCAGGGAGCGGATGTGGCCTGAAGAGAGTTTGAATAGCCAGAACGAGAGCTTGGATTCATCTCCCCATCCTGGCATTAGGTCCTAGTGAAGTGTTTGTGGCGTTTCCCCATTCTTTGGGGATACGTTTGTATTGGGGAAGAGGAAGGGTTAATAGGTTGACCAATAAGAAAGCCCGGAGGCGGAGCCTACCTGATTTTGAGGCTCAGCCCAGAGGTTTTGACAGTTAGTTCGGTTGGTTCTTTTTTGGGGGGGGGAGATAGAGGAGTCAGAGTGAGTTAGAGACAGGGACAAGACTGAGAGGGAATAGAGTGTTTCGAATATATTTCAAACCTTGTTTGTGTTTGAAATAAACTTTAATCTTCATTGCTAACTCTACCTGACTAAGACTCAATACTTCACTGGGGAGCCCTGGGGTTTCCCCCCCTCCTCAAAATTGGTGGCAGCGGAAGAATAAAGTATTGGTGCACAAGTCAAAAGTCCGTGAAATGACCGGGGGCTCTGTACGAACGCCACAAAATTAGTGGTGTACAGGTCAATAGTCCGTGAAACGACCAGGGCCTCTTCCCTCCTTGGCTCAAAATATTTCAGCTTGATTAAACTCAACAATTATTTGCCTAAACAATGCAATCCTAATTGTTACTGTCATCTGAAAGTTACACATGTCTGCTGATGTGCACAGAGAGATCTGGCTCTATGTTGACGAGACTGTTTTGGAACTCCAGAGTTCTGCTTCAAGTGTGTGATGCATATGGTGTTTGGCCCATCTTTGTGGAAGGCAAATGTTGTGTGTCATCTCTCCTGACTTCAGTTTTTAGATAGATAGATAGATAGATAGATAGATAGATAGATAGATAGATAGATAGATGATAGATAGATAGATATAGATAGATAGATAGATAGATAGATAGATAGAGATAGAGATAGATAGATAGATAGATAGATAGATAGATAGATAGATAGATAGATAGATAGACAGACATAGATAGAGATAGATAGATACAGATGAGAGAGAGAGAGAGTCCCCAAGCTTACTGCTGCTCTGCCACTGACTGAGTTCTGGTTCCCCTCCTTGAATATGAATGGAGGTTTCTGCTATAAACCTTCAAATCAATTTATTAAGCAGCTGCAGCTGATTCAGAGCCGAAGAGTCTTTCCCCCAAGAATTTACCGGTGCATATTTTCTTCAAGAGCACATTTGCAGCCATCGGGGCTAGTAAATAAGTTTCTAGTCCTTTTGGCTGGAAAATACATATTTTTCATATATATATATAAAGGTGGCTGGCGCTGGGGGTGGGGGAGAACATTTGCCCAAGTGTAATTCTGAGCATGCAGAATCCATACAACCCAGTGGGCAATCTAAAGTTGAAACTTCAGGGGTGAGCATCGACCAGGTCCACATAACAGCACGGAATATGATAGGAGTTGCAGAATTCAGCGTTCTTAAAATTGCACGTTTATGGTTTGGGTTGTTGTTGTTGTTGTTGTTTTAAAGAAAGAAAGTTTCCTAGAACCTCATGTCTCTGATTAGTTCAATTCAGAGCAAGGTGCATTTAAGCTGATTGATTTCACTGAACTTAAACATGCTCCAGTCTAAGTAAGATTGTGGAGGAAAGCATGTAACCAAGATATCCTGTTCGCTGGCTCTTTGCTCCTCTCCATGGAATAAATGATCAAATGCATGGAGTTTTCCCCTTAATTGCATAATGTACACAGGCTGCAAAATTAACCTTCTCTTGGCATTGTGTTCGTGATAATAGATTGGAATTTATTTTATTTTTTAAATGTTACAGACTAGGTGCACACCTGCTAGTGATGTATCCTGCCTGCTCCCCTCCTTGATTCTAATATCCCGCCATGCAATCGATTCCCTGAGAAGCAAAGTCCAGAGTCGCTGCAGCCACTTCTTTCACACACACAAATGCACGGAGCTTCCTTAAACTTAACCTCCCCTGAGGCCTCATCAGGCAACAGCAGCTGCTTTGCTCGGAGACTGGAGCTGTTCCCAGTGTGTAGCTGCTTGTCCCGAGAAAGGCAAGAAGAGGATGAGATCAACTTAGCTCTTCCAGGCCAACATCTCTTGCCACGCAGATTCACGGGCCTCTGCTGCCATCTACCGCCTCTCCGACTTCTCGGGGAAATGATGTCTGCTCTGGCAGATGGAATGTGTGGGACAGAAGCAGATCCGGCCATGGGCAGAAGAGTTAAGAATATAAGAACTCATTGCTGTCTCTAGCTGTGGGGTCAGAGTACAGCCAACATGGCTGCTAGCCATCCATAGCCCACTCCTCCATGAATGAGAGAGATGTTTCCAGCAATGAATGCTTTAGCAATGACCTTCTTTAAACAAAACAAAGCAAAACAAAACAAAACAAAACAAAACAAAACAAAACAAAACAAAACAAAACAAAACAAAGTGTATTTATTATAATTTCAACAAATCAAATAGTAAATCCATAACATTCTGTATACAGTGAAACCTCAGTTTTCAAATGTAATCTGTTCTGGAAGACCATTCGACTTCTGAAACGTTCAAAAACCGAGGCACAATGGGCGGTCGGCAAATTCAATGGAGAAAATTGAAAAACACAGTGGCGCATTCCGAGGCGCATTAAAAAATGGAACTTCCGGGTTTTCGGCATTCAGGTTCCGAAACTTTTTTTAAAAAAAAAGTACAGTGGAACCTTGGTTCTCAAACTTCTCCGTTTCGGAACCAAGGTTCCACTGTACTTTTTTAAAAAATGGATATTAATACTGAATTTCACTGTGTGTATAACTATAAATATGAATTTAGCAGTCACCATGTATGAGACTTCTTGAAGCAATTTCAAACATATAGGGCAGGATTCAGCTAGCAGGTCCTGCTAGCAGAAGCCCACGAAGGATTTTTGCTAGTGCAATGAATGGGTCTCCCCCCCCCTTTCCTCCCTGTTCATGACCCCCTTCCTGCCCATCCAAATTGACTGGGGGGGGGGAGAACCCCCAGAACAGCCCATGTTTTCCTCTGTATTTCTTATTGATGAAAAATTTGGTGTGGCACGAACACATTTTTATTCTGAAAGTGTGGCTCAGAGAATTTTTTTTGAGAACCGCTGACTTAGGACCATCCGTTTCAGTGAGTCTGCACTGAGTAAATGCTAGTCGAAAGCAAGCCATATAAAACAATTTTGCACATGTATGTGAGCCAGCATGGTGCAGTGATCAGAGGTGTCAGAATAGGCCCTGGGAGGCCCTGGAAAGAATACATTGAAAGAGCCGCCCTTGTGTCAACAGGCAGGGCATTCCAAAGTACAAGAACTCACAATCAATAAGCAATAATCATTGCAATTCTCACAGCCTTACCATGGCAGAGAAGCTATTATACTTTTCAGCACCCATATTATCTGTTTTTCATACGTGCAATTAGTGGGAGCAATCGAAATTGGCTCTGTAACTGTATGCAAATCTGCAGCTTTCCAAACGTTAAACAGCCACTCTTTAATCTCTTCAAATATCTAAAGAGCTGGCACACGGAAGATGGGGCGAGCTTGTTTTCTCCTGCTCCGGAGGGTAGGACCCGAACCGATGGCTCCAAGTTACACGAAAGGAGATTCTGACTAAACACGCGGAAGAACTTTCTGGCAGTAAGAGCTGTTTGAAAGTAGAATGGTCTCCCTTGGGAGGTTGTGGACTCTCCATCCTTGGAGGTTTTTAAGCAGAGGTTGGATGGCCACCTGTCCTGGATTCTTTAGCTGGACTAGATAAGTCTCAGTGTGATTGAGACAAGTTTTCCTTGGCCTCAAACTTGGACCAAGTATGAAGATTTCAGCCACTCAGAATGCACAACGCACAGTAAACTTGCAGCCACAGTCCTTATTTAATGTGGATGGTCCATCTTTAGAATAATACAACTATCGCCGAAGAATTGATGCTTTTGAATTATGGTGCTGGAGGAGACTCTTGAGAGTCCCATGGACTGCAAGAAGATCAAACCTATCCATTCTTAAAGAAATCAGCCCTGAGTGCTCACTGGAAGGACAGATCCTGAAGCTGAGGCTCCAATACTTTGGCCACCTCATGAGAAGAGAAGACTCCCTGGAAAAGACCCTGATGTTGGGAAAGATGGAGGGCACAAGGAGAAGGGGACGACAGAGGATGAGATGGTTGGACAGTGTTCTTGAAGCTACTAACATGAGTCTGACCAAACTGCGGGAGGCAGTGGAAGACAGGAGTGCCTGGCGTGCTCTGGTCCATGGGGTCACGAAGAGTAGGACACGACTGAACAACTGAATGACAACAAGAGTTCTGGGGCACCTAGTCCCATTTATGCCACCCCCTGCCACGCCACTCGGTGCAGGAGACCCACCACTCCAGCAATCCCAATGAATCACTGTCCAACCTCAGCAAGAAGACCTCAAGCAAAAGGAAGCCCAGCACCTCTTTGGTTCTGAAGCTGAACTGTTCTTCCAGAAAGTGTCTTTTTATGCTGTGTGAACAATCACCTAAAACGTGGGAATTGTCATGCAAGCAAACATCAGGGGGGGAAAGGTAACAAAGTTCTGTTGGTACGCAGCCCAAAACCGGCACGTGTTCGCCATCTAGTGGGATGAGCCAGTATTAGAAAAATGATAAACTGGACATATTCAACTATTCCTCGCTGTATATAACCCTAAGGTCAGGAGCCTGCAGCATTACAAAAGGTCCTGGTTGCTCATCTGCAGGTCTGCGCCCTGCTTTATTGATGCGGCACCCTGAAAATACCGACACACTCTTCATAAACTTTGCATGTGCTCTTCTGCGCCTGGGTCCCATCTTGCATCCTGTTCCCACCATCTCAATCCCCGGCTCTTATTCCTCTTCCAAGGTCATGTGAATTCTGCCCTAAGCAGTATAGAATTTAAAACCCAACCGGAGCTCAAAAATCCCTTTCGGCAAGCTGATCGCATCACAGGAAGGTGGAATTAGTCACGGAGAGGAGGAGGCTGTAAAAGTTAGGACCAGCTCCCAGATTTGGCATTCCAGGCTCTTGCAAGTGCCCTCTGAAACCCAAACACCTGTGGATTTTTATTTTAAGAAATCTTCCAGGGAGGTGGAACCATGCACCCCAGGAAGAATAAAGGTTTGTTTCCATGCTATTGAAACCTGGCAAAGAATGTGGGTGCAAAGGACAAAGAAATAACTTCTGGAACTTTTTTTTTTTGCGGAAAACCCATCTACTAATTTTGTTGTGTGTGTATTCATTCAGTTAGTACCGGTAGCTATTTCTTATGGGTTTCCTTCATTTTTAAAGATCTATCAAGTCATTTATTACATTTGCCACCTCCCCTTGCCTCCAAGGACCTCATGCATGGTCCTCTCCTTCCCAATTTTCTCCTCACAACAACCCTGTGAGCAAAGCTAGCCTGAAAGACTGTGAACTGCCCAAGGTCACCCAGCGAGTTTCATGGCTGAGCGGAGGATTCAAACCTAGATTTTCTTTGCATGAAGAAGGGCCTTGACCGAAAACAGGTTGGCATGGGAGATGGAATGAAATATTTGCTCTCACAAGAGTGGTTTCGCAAGCAATGCCTCTTTCCCAGGGGATTCTCCGCGAGAGAAATACGGTGTCTCCTACCAACTCTCGGCACCCTTTACAAACTAGAGTTCCCAGGCACCATCCAATCATTTTAGGGACCTCACTCCCGATTTGTGTAGGGTTTACTCCTTAGCCTTTTTTCTTCCGAAGATGTCCTACGAGGCAGCAGAGGTGTAGGACCAGAGTTTTCCTTCTCCTAGATGGGCTGCCTTACCAGGTGGATGAGTCCCATCTGCTCCTCTCTTCCCTCTATGGCACATGCAGAAACCACCTTCTGGACTGTTGAACCCATTCTTGGTCTCATCCGCTCAATTCCCCAGGGCCTGTCTGCATGCAGAGGAAGTCCCTAACTCAACCAGGTTTTGAGACCCATCGGTAGCTACCCTTACCTGGCTTAGCCAGCCAGTCAGTTGTTACCCAGGGAAGCCCCGATGGTTTAGAGTGGTGCAATACCACTTGGACAGTGTTCTCGAAGCTACCAACATGAATCTGACCAAACTGCGGGTGGCAGTGGAAGACAGGAGTGCCTGGCGTGCTCTGGTCCATGGGGTCACGAAGAGTCGGACACGACTAAACAACAACAACACTACTTAAAATGTATAGTGTGTATGGATCCTTAAGTTTGATCCAATGGGGTTCTTCTTGTGCTCAAATACTTGGCACAGTGCTAACAACCCTCACACCACCTGGAAGCCCCCTTGGAACTGAGTCAGACCAGCTCCTATCTGTATCATCTACAGCAACTGATAGCAAATCTCCAGGGTTTCAGGCAGGACAAATTCCCCGCCTTACCTGGAGATGTCGGGGATTGAACTTGCGGTTTTCCGCATGCACGGCCAATGCTCTACTGCTGAGCCACAGCCCTGCTTGTCAGCCCCGTTTCCTTCAGCCCAGGACTCTTCTGGGCTGAAGGAGATAACTCAGCCGAAAGGTTAATTCACAGAACTGGCACGCTGGGGAGGAAGGTGTGGCCCTAACAGGCATTTTGCGTAGGCGTATTCAGAGAAAGGAGTAAAGGGTCTTCTATCAGGAGAGAGAATATTCCAGAGAGGCCGGGAGTTTCTTCCGGTGCTTTGCAGGCAGTTTTGCCTGCAGTCCTGAACTGATAACTTCCAACATATGGAAGGTGCCCAGTTATCCCAAGCAGTAGAAGGAGTCTTTGTGTGCCGAGCTAGCTGCAAGGATTTCAACTCCACAAGGCAAATTAAAATCCAGACATACACAGGTCATCTCAGAGGCTGAGCTCTCCAACACACTATTATTTTCATGACCAACGTCTGTCATTGCCACAAGCCGGCCAAAAGTGCCATCGGCACCAGCCAAAAACATTTTTATTCATCCAGGCATTTTAATCTCTGCAAATATCTCTTGGTGCTTTTATCTGCTGTGTTATATAGTTTAGTGTGTCAGGAAGCAATCCACCAGAATGAGCAGTTTAGGATGCAATGCATCTCAGGCCCACTCAGCCAGTTCCTGGCTCAGCTGGCAATCGGTCCCTAACCCCGATTCAGCCAGATACACCATACCTTGCCCACCACAGCCCTCAGATATGGGTGCCCACCAGCAATTGATATTAAGGTGTTTACTGCCCCAGAATATGGCACGTCCATAAAGTTCTCGCTAGAACCATCCTACCAAGTTGCAGTCAATGAGAAGCTGTCAATGGCTTAAGAGCCCTGCTCCCTCCAAAGACACGAGGACAGACAGATATGCGGGGAGCAAGAAACCTTGACTCAGCAACAGCTCCAAATAAAAAGTGGATGACCCCTTCTGTCTTGCAAAGATTATTGCCTTTCAAAGAGCTGCATGACTATGGGGGAATTATCTTTGGCTGAAACAGTGGGTCTGCAGGAAGACAATCCTTTGTGTGGGGTAGTTTAACAGAGTTCAGCTCCAGGGCAAGCCTGCAAGGCGCCAGAGTTACAAGAAGCCAGGCCCAGGATTCCTCCAGGAAGAAACACACCCTCCCGTTGCAGAGACTATCAGTTGCTGTACAAAGAGGGATGGTCCAACCAGAGATGCAAACCTGCAAACCACTTGGGACAGGGATGGAAAACCACTGGCTCTCCAGATGTTGCTGAACTCCATTGCACATCACCCCCAGCCAGCATGACCAAGTGTCAAGAATGATGTGAGCGGAGTCCAATGGCAAATGGGGGCCACAGGCTCCTTATGGTAGGCTGAACAGGGAAAGGGTGGCGCTGTGGTCTAAACCACTGATCCTTTTGGGCTTGCCGATCGGAAGGTCGGCGGTTCAAATCCCCGCGATGGAGTGAGCTTCCGTTGCTCTGTCACAGCTCCTGCCAACCTAGCAGTTCAAAAGTATGCCAGTGCAAGTAGATAGGTACCACTGCGGTGGGAAGGTAAACGGCGTTTCCGTGCGCTCTGGCTTCTGTCATTGTGTTCCGTTGCAAAAGCAGCAGTTTGGTCATGCTGGCAACACGACCCGGAAAGCTGTCTGTGGACAAACACTGGCTCCTTCGGCCTGAAAGAGAGATGAGCGCCGCAACCCCAGTCGCCTTTGACTGGACTTAACTGTCCAAGGGATCTCACCTTTTCCTTTTACCTTATGTTGGGCTGGCTTAGGGGGGCAAAATTCTAGGAGACTAAGTTTAGGAAAGAAAATACCTTTTTAAGAAAGAGAGAGAAAAAGAAAGAGAGAAGGTGTTCAGATGGAAGTTTAGGAGCTGGCCAGCTGAAGGATGGATTCCCTAACATACTGAAGCTAACTATCCAAGGTATATCGAAGGTATAAATGTTTGCAAACAGCTTTTGGAAGCTTTGCAATTGACTGGATAGAAAATCTCATTGTCACATCAAGGATGAAAACCTTGAGGCAATTTAAACAGTGAAATAAGCCCAGGCCCAATGGTTTATTAAAGGTGGTAATCATAGGATCATACGAGTTGGAAAGGACCTTGAAGATCATCCAGTCCAACCCCCTGGCAATGCAGGAATATGCAGCTGTCCCTTACGGGGATCGAACCTGCCACCTTGGTGTTATCAGCCCCATGCTCTAACCAGCTGAGCTATCCATAACTAAGTTCCATAGAAAGCAATTAGGAACGTCTAACGTGCTGCTTTGGTTTCAAGGGGACTTTGTTATGACTAACTTTCGCTGGAACAGAGCAGCGCACATTAAGGCTGCAATCCTATGCTTACCTGGGAGTAAGTAGCACCCAATACATCAAAACTTATTTCTGAGAAAACACACGCAGGGTCCAGTTCCACAGGGGTTCACTTTTAAAGCTCAGGAACCTAGCAAAAAGCTACTGACCACAGGCCTCTCAACAACACTGGTAAAACAAATCACACTTAGAAAAATGAAAGCCGTTTTTTTATTGTAGTCTCCACAGCCAATCATTTGACACGAACATGCATACGTAATTTGGCTACGCACACACCACTTTTCTTTTTAAATGTTAGTTATTAAACATACAACAGACATCCTTACAAAAATGAGTCAAAATGCAAACTTAACTTTTTAAAACAAACAGTTTTACTCATTTATTTATTTTTTTTCTTAAAAAAAACCTTTTTGTGTTGGGTACCATTTGTACAAACACAGTTAATTTAAACAAATCTGCTCTTAAGTTTCCTCATGGTTGCACATAAAAAAGCTGCAATACAAAATGAAGTCACTGAGAGTTTCTTTCTTTCTTTTTAAATAGCAGAAATAGGCAGTTTCGCCATGCACAAGAAGCAATATTAAATATTAGTTTTTCAAAAAAAGGAAAAAAAACAAACCACGTTTAAAAATATTTAGTTCAAGTCACAGAACTTTCTCCAGTCCAGAGAAATCCAAAACGCAATGCAGAATTAGCTGCCACAGAATGGCCATTCTGAAAAGGCAAAATAAAAAACAAAATAAAAATCACCTCCCAGGGTTGATAAAATTTTGAATGATTTTGGCACAGAAAAGAAGTTATCAGCTTACTCAAGAACAGGAACGCGATTTTTTTTTAAATGGAGAAGACAAGAAGAGGAGAAAAATCAAAAGCAAGACTGAACAAGATAGTAGTTGCAATCACTTAAAAAAAAGAAAAAAAGATCTGTGCATCTCCGTCATTGCAGAATACTGTTTACAGCAGAGCATAATTTCCAGGTAACTGTTATTGCAACATAGATTTAATTTGCTTCGAGGTAGTCTCATCATTCAAATGTTTTGTTGTGTACCTAAAAAGGAAAAATAAAAATAAGTGTGTAAAAACCATGCACATATGCCTGCATTGCAGGGGGTTGGACTAGATGACACTCGGGGTCCCTTCTAACAGTCTGATCCAGAAAAAAAGACTATTTTGGGGACAAGAGGGCATTCCTGGGGCAGTGCAGTTGAGGGAAGCTTTGGGGTGGGTATTCCTGCTGAATCCCCATGTACGTAGGCATTTGAAAAATTCTAAAATGCTGTACCTGCGTTCACACTGTACCAGTGGTCCTTCTTTACCAGTGCTAACCACTGTTTTCCAAGAAAGAACAGATGGCACTTACAGTAATTCCACGTTCAAAAGCTAGATACCTGAGAGCATTTAGAAGGCCTTCTACACTGTTTGGAGGCTGGTCTTTGAGAACTTTGATGCATCCTTTCATCTGGAAATCAATACAAAAGGGGTGGGGGGGAGGACAGGACACACACATTAATTCACAACAAGCCGGCGTTGGATGTAACCATGACACAACCAGCAATTTCACTTTTCAGAAAGGATCCAGCCCCTCATGTCGATACGATTAGCTCAATCACTGGGACGGCAATGACTTAAAAAACAACGACAGCCCTCGGAGGAAGCCAAGGCAGCCCTCGATACACTGCCCATGATTCGTATAAATAGCATTTTCACACACATGCAGCCTAGTCATAAGCCTGGTGGCAGTCACAGGGTACGCGTAATGGAGCTGGCACAATATGGGAACTGGCTCTGAATCATCAGCATCCTTTTTACTAACACACAGAAGTGCTCAAAAATACGTATTTTTAAAAGGAATACCGTCTGTGTTCCCTTCTTGCCTCCACCCCACCCAGCTGGCCCACCAAGAGGAAGGATAATTCACTCAGCCCCAGAAACTTACATCAATTTTTGACGTTTTAGCAAACGCGCCTACGGGATGAACGTGGTCATAGAGAATGATGACGCCCACCATCACCCTCAGACAGAACGATACCGTTTCCTCGTTGGTGAACCTGCTTCTGTATTCCCTGGGATTTTAACAAGACACGGAGGTGAGCACTTGATTATCCAAAGCTGAATTCTAAGGCAAACGTCTCAGCGGAGTGCCATCCCCAACGTAACAGAGTAAAGATTCTTCCTTCCTAACTTCAAATGGCGAATCCTGGGTGCAGGGGTTTTGTTCCTACCTTTCTCTAACAGTGCGGCACGGGCATGCTAAAACCACCCACGATATCTGACTGCACAATGACCATTTAGGAGCCGTGTTGGTCTGACGCAGTCAAAATAAATAAAAAACCTTAGAGACCAACTACCCAGAACAAACTTAGTTGGTCTCTAAGGTCCCACTGGACTTTTCTTTTTTTAAGAATTCATTTGTAGCAGGTTGCGGTGATCAAGCACCGGGAGTCAACCCTGGAAAAGAGGCTCAAGATGCATGCAAAGTACGCTCCAGGTTCTTATATCTTCCTGATTTATGCATGAGATAAAACCATTTACCAAAGCGCACAGATGCCTTCCAATACGTATTGTTGAAATAGTCAAACAACTGTTCCCGCAAGAACTAGCAATCTGGCGCACGTCCAGCTTGATCTGGAAAAGGTGTTGCAAAACTGGAAGTGTCGACACCTCTCAGAGACAGCACCCTATCTGTCATCTCCAAGGAGCACTATCAATAGCAGCCACTTCTGCGGAACAAAGTAAAATGCACTTGGGAGAGTGTTACGGAAAGAATGGCCTCTGCACAGCCCACAGCCTGTTTGGCACAGGCTCCTTCCCTGACCCTAACTGGACAATATCATCTAGGTCAGATGTCTTCAATCAGGAAACCAGCATGGTCCAATTCAGGAAACCAGACTTGGCTCCACTCCTTGCTCTGCATAATGCACTGTCTTCAATGACCGAGACTCTCCACCCCCTTCCCTCCTCAATCTGCCATATTACAAAAGTTTCTTGCTAGTTCAATACGATTGCAGCCCTGCACTTGGGTACATACCAGAAAGTAACTACCAGGTTCTTGTCTTATTCTTCCTTAATTCTAGGTTCTCGTTTTCCTCCAATTGTTTATACCTTCGGCAAATTAACTCTGAATTTGTGACTTACTATCTATGGCTTATCAGAGTATGATTCCTTCTTAGTGTTTGAAACTTCTCAGTAAAAAAAACAAAGAGACTTTGCTTGGGGAGATGCCCACGTTTGTTAAGTAAAAAAAAATGGTGTTTTGATCAAAAGTTATGTCTGAAGTAGCCTCTGTACTTACGGGGTTTCCAGCATAACTCGGCAAACGCTGGCCATGGTGCTTAAGCAGTCTGTGGTGTTCTCTATAGGCAAATTTTTGTTCTGTAAGTAGCATAAGAAATACATATTTACTGTAATACAAGCAGCAAGCCATTTTTTCAAGTAGGGCTGAGAATGTCTCCTGTTCAAAACCCCGGAGAACCGCTACCTACTGGTGTAGACCAGTTTCTCAAACTTGCTGGACTACAACTACCATCATCCCTGGCCACTGCTCCTGCTAGGTAGGGATGATGGGAGTTGTAATCCAACAACAGCTGGGGACCCAAGCTTGAGAAACACTGATCATCTTGAGAGTAATATTCTTCCCCTTGGCGGAGAAGCGTCAGTGACATGAGTTTTAGGAGCCAAGTGCAAAAGGCGGACAAACTGTTGTGGGACAGGGAGGGAGAAGACTTTAGCTGCGCATTACGGAGTTGCGTTGAGATGCTGCCATCTATGACGAGTCACAAGATTTACTGAATAAAATTCCGAAGCCTCTCTTCTATAACTTAGTCAATTCTACAGCCCTTAACACCTTCAAATCACACTGCTGACATGTGAAATTCAACATTAAGACGCACCCAAAAGCCCGTAACACGGAGTCTCGTCAGCAGCGCAAGCTAGTTTTACACAACAGACTTGTATTTTCCACAGTTATCCTAACAAGGAGGTCTATTCACGCACGTACCTCTGAAACAAATTTTGTCGTGGCATCGCTTAAGGTTTTCAACATTGGCGTTGCTTCGGCATAAAATAAAGACATTCTGTTGGCCAATTCGTTATTTACTTCATTTTCTCCTTCTGCCTACCAAAGTATAAAATTTATAAAAAAATCACAATCCTCACTGGTTTTGAATAAACAGCGTAAGTGGTAGAAGGGTCACAAAGAAATACCTTCTTCACTTCTACAGAAGGGTACTTACTGGAACATTATTGATCCTCATACGGCTCAAGGTTCTTCTGTAGTAGCTGAAGTCATTCTGAATTGCAGGATTCGTCATCTAGAAAGAGGGGAGAGGAGGATGTATTGGTGACAAGTCTACATCATACCCTACCTCATTCTGAAGGCGCCAGGGATTTCAGTTCTGTGAAGACCTGGGAAATGAGGTCCTGCACTGAAGCCATGGTCTAGGACAGGATCCTAAATATTATTTTGTCAAGGCAGAATCCTGCATAACTATTAAATATCCAGAATACTACGGAAGACATAATCTGATTTCGTGTATGTTGCCTAACACCGTAATATGGAATAGGTAGCAGCCAAATCGGGCAAGCATTAGTCGCCGCTGTTAGTAGGACAGATAGCTCTGCCTGGATGCTTATAGGTAAAGCCATACTGTCCCTGCATGGAGAACCTCCAGCATTTTGTGCCAGTATGAGGAATGGGATATTGGACTAAGATGTTCCTCTGTTCTTATGTCCTTAGTGATGTGTCAAGCTTGAACAATCAGTAAGATCAGGGTGAACAGTCCTTGGTTGCCACCCAGGAGCAAAAATGGAAAGGGAACTCCATATTTGTTTACAGCAACATCTGATCAATGGACAAACAAGCACTATGCAATGCTGTAACACAGATCATAGCTGCTTTGCGACCATCCAGTTTGGACAAGCGCTATGCGGGGATAATTCTGAACTTACCTTCAGCTCATCAAAACGAAGTGTGAAATGAAGGATTTCCGCAAACTGTTTTGCAAGAGCCTGCTCTCGCTCCAGGTGCTGCGTGGGAGAATATGGAGTGCTTGTCAGAGCCCCAAGAAGACCTCGTAATGCAGCTTCTACATGCAAGAACAGAGGGGACAGTTATGTAAAACAGTGTGAATGTGTTGAATGTCCTGTCGTTCTGGATGATTACAAAAGCAGGTCGCAATCGAGATGTTATAAAATCCTAGGTGCCAGTGGACTGCCCTAAAAAAAAGTCCTTTAACCTTCCTCAAAAGCAGTTTATATTAGTGCCTAGATCTAATAGACTGGAAATTACAAACAAAAAACAAAAACCAAACCCGCCAAATTAGCAGTAAATGTCAACATTTCTATGTAGGTGGTAAATGCAAGTCATTAGCAGAAATATCAACAAATTCTACCATGCTAAAATATTTAACAGTGTGGGATCCTGGCCTTAATTACATGGTAGATCATACAATATTATGGAGCAAATCAATCAATTAGTTACCACCGACACTTACCAAGTCTTTGAGAAAATTCATAGAATTTCTTTAGTTTGCCCACTAGAGGGACAACTGCACCCCATGCCTTCTCCTGGAGCCTCTCATCAGTGGGATGCTGTATTGCCTGGAACAATTAAACATGAGCAAGGATGTTTGCTTTATAATAATGTTTGCTTTAAAGATTTTTCTCTACATTCAAATCATAGTCAAGAATGGGACAACCAAGCCATAAGACCACAAAACAGAGGCATCGTTCTGTGTGATCATGCACATTCCCTAGAGGAGCTGGGGGAGAAAAAAAAAAGCCTAGATAAAGCTCTCATGGTATACAAGTCTCACTATCATGTCAATAGCCTGCAGCGTGGAGAACAAGGATCACCTCATTGCAAAGGCAAGAGCGGGGGGGGGGGATTGCACTGCTGATTAATGCGACGTGTATTATTGTCAGATCATTCTTCCACCAACTGGAAGCTGCTCCCCAATGTCTCAGGGCAGAGGTCTCTCCCACCACACCTGGTGCCTGATATCCGTTCAACATGAGATGCCAAGGGCTGAATCTGGAGCCTTCTGTATGCAGTTATCATGTTCCACGGCTGAGCAATAGTGCAGCCCAAGCTACCTGCACAACTATATGTCATGCCACAATATCAGAAGAATGTCAGGCACTATCTGGGTGACAAATTCCCCCAGCAACTAAATATTACAGATGGTTAAAAGGTAGGGGAAATGAGATACCCTGAAATTGTGGCGCCAAGGGAAGAAAATGTGGGTGTTGGTGCAACAAGTGAGAAACATTCACGCTGCGTGTTTTGCAATATAAAGCTGATTATCCGGAAAGAGTCCAATATGACCTCCGCTTCAGGGCTGCAGAGAGCGCAGTTAGAACAAGATAGCAAAAATTACTTGCACATAGAGCATGCTATTGGTAGTGCACAAACTGTTATTTAAAAGTTATAGAGACTGGCAGAAAGTGAACCTTTAACTGATCTGTATTAAGGTCATAATCACCAATGCCAAATATGATACGTAGGATCAATAAATCAGTTACAAAATACTCCATCCAAATATGCTTTTTACCTCTCGTATTTCATGACCAGCTCCTCTGTATGACTGCAAGTCTTCCAGGATTCCTTCTGCATCCTTTAACACTACATTTACCTGATTATAAATTTCTTTTTCTGATTCTGTAGGTTGAGCATCTAAACAACAGGACAGCATATTAAGTCATATTTGCAGTTACGCAATTTTCAAATATAAACATCTTGAATGTGCTTGAATATACTCCTGAAAATAGTGTTTAAATATATATATACATGGTTTGGGTTTCTTTTTCCTATCAAAATATACTTGCAATCTGCTCATTTTGTCTAATTGTAACTGGAATATCTACAGCTTACTTATAGGTATTAATGTGTAATCCAGCAATCTTTTAACCATACACTCATGGATGTCTAATTCAATTTTATTTTATGGTATTCTAGAAGCCTTATTTGTCAAAACAGCTTTGGTCAGTTCAGCTCAGCCTTTCACAATCCACATAGTAAAAGCCTTCTAGGTTAGAGAAAACACATAGGTTAGGGCTGACATATCCAGGATTTGACAGTCGAAAATAGAGTCCGGGCACAATTTCCGAAAATTGGGGAAATGTCAAGGAAAACCTGGGTGTATGGCAACCCATGTCCAAAGTGTTGATTTCCTAAAACTTTTGTGTCCGGATTTTCAGTTTTTGAAATATGGCAACCCTAGCATAGGCTAACTAGCTTCGGGAAAAGGTGCAGATGAAGCAAGAGCTCACAGAATGTGGATAGTAATATCACAGCTGTGAGCAAGTGAGGAACCTCCTTATCAGCTGGTTTTGTGTGAGAACATGAGGCGCAGAATCAGTAAGCTGAGTAATCATTTTTAATACCCAAAATCAATAAATAGGCACCTACAATTTGAATCAACCTTGTCATGCAATACGCAAGAAGGGAAGCACCACAGATCAGAGCAAATGTTTTGCATGCAGAAGGCCTGATGTTTAATCTCTGGCATCTTCCATTAAAAGGATCCCAGGCATCAGGTGATGGGGAAGACCCTTAGATCCTGGAGAGCAGCTGTCAGTCAGGGAACACAATACTCAGCTAGATTGACCAAAGGCCTAGCTCAGCAGAAGGCAGGCTCATTTGCTCCTATGAAATAATACCAACAGGTATGTGGACTGTGTGGCATTTGTGTACAGGGCTTGGGTCGTGGGCACTGGGATATTTATCAGTGCTCCAGATGAAAAAGAGAAGGTGCTTAGCTGGATAAAAGCTGCACATGGACCTTTGGTCAGATGTCATGAGTGACATTTAGGAGTAGAATACAAAATTAGATACTAATACTGTTCAAATCTATGTTGGTACAGCATCTGTTCTACAGTATTAAAAATTCCTTGGGTATTCAGCTAAGTTTTACAAGACCCTTGGGTTAAGCTAATTTTAATTTCAGTGAGTCTACTCTTGAGTAAAACCTACTTGAATACCAACTCTTATTTAAGATCTGGAATTCACATGCCATTCTATAAAATTTCTCTATTTAACAGCAAAATTATACTTGCTGCCACAAGGGATGTTTTTGGTGGGATGTTTTTGGTGGGAAAAGCTGTTATCGCTAGACGAAGGCATCCTTGGGAGGCTGCCCCGCAAGACGCAAAAGTCTATGGGGCTGCCTCGGCAATTTTTTTCGTTTTTTTTTTGTTAGCGAAAAGGGCATTGCCGCTTCGCTAGAAAAAACCCTAGACGAAAAGACGTAGAATGAATTATTTTCGTCTAGCGGGGCACCACTGCAGCTCATGCAATCATGAAATAAAATGCATATTAAATCTAATTAAGTTAGCTTCAGTAGATCTAGCTCAGAGTCCTGACTTAAGTCAGATACTATTTTAAAACAGTTCCATCATTGAATACATGTGGCATTAGGATACCTCCTTTAAGGAAAGGCAATTCTAAACAGATCTTAATGACCATTTAAAATAAGCAATGTTGAAGCTACATGCAACTCAGTGTGAGATAGAAACTCACAGACTGCAATCAAACGTTTGCCGCTTGGTTTAATTTCCAAGGATATTCACAGGCCTTTTGCCTGAACACACGGACCCTTCAAACGCTGCCTTATAAATCATCACAGTTTCCAATTTCATCTGAACTGGGAAGTAGCTTGGGGGCAAGTAAGGGTCTTAAACAATGTTTAAACTGTGGTTTAAGACCTTGGCTTGTTCTGAAGCTGCTAGCCATAGTTTCCCCACTCAGATGAAAGGGGAAACTGTGGTTAATTATAGACTTTCTGGCTCCCCCAGGTGTGCCATGAAGGAGCTACATCTGAGACAAAAGGCTTGTGCATCCCCTTGGCTTATTAAGAAGAGATATGAACTTCTGAACTGGGTGTTAAGATGCAAAAGGCATAAGGCAGAGCAGGCATTCTTTTATGACTTCATCAAAGGAGGTCCAGAAGCACAGCAGCATCTGATTTTCACAGCAGTAAATATAAATAGATATTAAACATTGTGAATTATAAAAACAACTACTTAGACCCCCTTCATTCACATGCTACCTCTGCAGTTGCTCCCAAACTTGATGCTGTGTTTACAAAGAGGCAGCAATATGCACACAAATTAAAGTACATGCAAAAGTGAGTCTAACTGGTAGACTCTCTTTGGACTACTTAGGGCACAAGATGAAATATACGTATTTATAAAATGTTCTCACTTTCAAAGTCAAGGAAAAAATTTGGTCCCTGCTCAAGGTCTGTGCACGTCAAAACTTTAAGAAGGTTCCCCATGCTAAGGTACCTGTCGAGACAATGAGAAAAGACAAAGAATATTTCTTTTTAAAAAGAAAAGGAGATTAACAGGGGGGAAATGCATTAACTTTCCAGGTACTCCTGTATTTTCAGTTCCTGGTATGATCCAAGCAATGGAGTACTGTTTCCAACTTCCCAACACACCCAACAGCTGAAAAGTGGGTTATCCAACAGCAGATAGAAGAACATCCACCAGAAAGCAAGAGAAAATCTCACACCATGTAGCTCCCCAATTGTACTCCTAGAAGTCAGATGCCCATAATACACTGTTCATAAATTAGAATTTCAAAATATCCAATTCTGTAGTAGATGGCTGTATTTCGCAGGCACCCTCTACTCACACAGTTTCACTTCAGAATATCTGTGGATGATAGCAAAGTTTGACAGCCCTTTTCTGCTTCATTTTAATGGATTCAAAACTCCCAGTCTGAAATGGGAGTGAGGAACCTGCAGGCCCTTCAGATGTCGTTGGACTAGAGTCAGCCGGCATGGCCAACCGTCAGCAACTATGGGAGTGCAGAGACATCTGTGGACTGCAGGTTCCCCATTCCTAGTCTATAAGAACATTTCAGATACCCAGCAATAACAAAAAAGCATTTTCTGTTTCTCTTCTATACTCAGTCTTCTCTTCTCTTGGTATATGCAGCTACCTGTTCTTCTACTTCCCTAGATCTCTACCCCCCCCCCAAAAAAAATTGGGCTAGGTATGGAAAAGTGGGTCATGTCTATTGTTATTTTATTGTTTGTGCTTTTATTATAGCCAACAAAATGTTTCTTGAGGGCGATGGTCGGTACTCCTAATGTAGCCGAGTGGTTTGAAAGGCAGAAGCAGAATGCAAACCAATGAAGGCAAAGTAACTGGCCATACAGACATATGAACTTGGTGGCACAACAATATAGCCAAGAGTAGAATTGCAAAAGTTCTGGTCATTCATGACAGCGCATAACCCAGGCCTAGTTCTCACTGAGGGAGTAAAGGCATATCTAGATTGCACCTCTTCACAATGCAAGTCGAGCTCCACGTGACCCAACTCTTCTTTTGACAAAGGATTCCTTCCATGTAGGAAACTAAACACTAGGGTTTGATTCATGTTTCCTGAGAAATATGGGATAAAACGTAGTTTTCTGCTGTATCTAGTCTGTACACTTTGCTACAAAAAACCGCTCTACTTCAACCACGCAACGGACGGCGCCGATTTTTGTGCAAGCATGTTATTACGTTTTGAAAAGGGCTACAGGTCCATTAAGATGGATGGCACCGCAGAAATGCCTCGTTTTAGATCTAAGAATCTCAAGTGCTGACAGTTGAACAAGATGTCAAGTCTGTGCTCCGAGGTATCACGTTGAAAAGAAAGATATTCTCGGAAAGCCGGCATAGTGTGGCTTGAACGGTGCATGAAATCGTCTGTTCAAAAAGCAATTACTGGTGTGTGAAGGATAAAGTACTTGCCCCTCAATAAAAACTGGCAAGGCTATAAGCTTGGATGTTTTTACAGCAGAAGTTTGTATTTCAGAAGGCCCCGCAATACAAAGACTGCCATACCATACCGAGATAGATTTATTCCCCAAATACACCACAGCATCACCAATTTTTCCCTCCACCAATTCAACAGAGTCCACACCTGAATTGTCTGGGAGGGGTGATTGGTTTCTTTTTCATTTTGCTTTTAGGATGCATTTTGTGCTTTTATCCTGTATTTTTATGCTGTGAATCGCCCTGAGATCTTTAGATGAAGGGTGGCATACAAATTTAATAAATAAAACAATCTGGCAATGACAATTTAATTCATTTTCGTATCCAGCTATAAGAATTTCGCTTTCTAAGCCCGCTTCCCATGAGTTCTCCTTGGAAGCAAAATTAAAGTTCAGCTGAAGTCTGTTAGATGCGATGCAGTCTACCTCAGAATACTGCTTTATTTGAAGTGGGGGGGAGGGAAAGCAGGGAAGAGCCTCACTAACATAATATACCAGTCACTTCATCTCCTGCCAGCAAATGCTCTTGAATAACATCCAATGGGGTCAGCTTCCTTGCAGAATGAATTTCCAGATTTCGGGGAGGTGGGACAGGCATGGCGGGCTGCAAAAGCAGGAGAGGAAGGGTGTGTGTTGTTGCGTCTGGTGGCTTCTTAAGAGTCTAAAAAGCTATTCAATGTACCTGTCATATTTAATTTGAAAAACCAGCAATTCTTGCTATGTGACTTGAAATTCTATTGTTTTATGATAGTTTCTGTCATTATTGCTGCTAGTACCACATACCGCCCCAGATGATGGTGTGCAATGGCAGTAACACCGTCTTGGAATCTAGCGGGTCCCAGGTCGGCTCAGCCGGGAGAGCTAGGAGAAGGGGGCTTGGATTGCTCTGCTTATCAAGTCATTTTTTTTCTGGCCATAAGACATACATACACACAAAGCAAGCAACTGCGGGAATCGAACAGTGCACTGGTACAAATAACTGCAATGAACTGTATCATCATTTTTTGATGCCACTTGAGAAATCAATTAGAATGAACAGAGAAATCTTTTCATATCTCATCAAGCTGAACAGTCCTTTGCTGATGTTCAGTAACAGAGGGGGGGGGGAAGTATGTGAACGCCACATATTAAAGAATAGTTTCTAAGGATTGCAAATAATTCCTGTTTGTAAAAAATCAAAAAAGGCCTGCTTACTCCCCTTAAGCTCAAAACACATGTATCTACTTAACTTTAATCCTTAGCTTTTGTCTATTTCTTTGGGCTCACTTTCAATATCTGATGCTATTCTATATAGGAACTGCAGCCCTAACGCCTGCAGCCGCGTGAAGCCACACCACTAGTCAGAGCAGATTATTACACGGAGGATTCCTTCCAGGGCCTAAACATAATGCATCAAATTTAAATGCTTTTTGCCAGCTTCGGTTTCTAATGGTTGTGTACTAAAGACTCTTGACTGCCCTTGCTTAGCGTCTCCTAATCCCTCCCAGCGGTTTCTATGGTATCAGCAAACAGCTCTCTCAGGCCCTGTGGAACCAGGTTGTGGGAATCACGGAGAAACGCTGCTTCCAACTTGACCTACTTTCGCAGAATAAGACATACGGGATGCCACATTTGATTACAATGACGCTGCCCATTACAGCCTTATGGGGTTGTCTGATGCAGAGTGCCATGTCAAATTCAGACAGGCGGAAAGCCGAGGCATATTTTCAAAACAACACTGGCACGCATGGCCTTCATTCTGAAAACATCCCAGGCACATTTCAGCTTGGGCTCCGTCGAGATAAAACGAAAGAGAATTACGGGATGTAATAGAAATTCCCAAGAACCAGAGATGACTCCCCTCAGGGGTAAGAGTAGGTTAATAACTATTTTGTTCCCAACTGGTGAACAAGACTCGCGGCTCAGTGAGTGGTAACCTCGCTCCCTCGTTTTCAATATTTATGGAGGAACAAGCAGAGATACAGAATTCCTCACTGCCAAGAACTGATGAGTTGGGGGGGGGGAACTATTGTGCTTTTTCACTTGGAAAAAACAACGCAGAAGATCAAAGTCAGTAAAATAACAGCCCGATAAATCAGACCGGAAAAGATAGCATGATTTTACAGCTAATTCTTTAACCACATAAGGAGGCATAACTTCTACAATGTGCCTTTTTCTTATTAATTCTCAAAGGAACAGAGTTTCAAGAGACTTAGCTAAAAGAGTGAAATCCAATGCTATGAAAGCAGATTTCCCCTTTCTCTCCTCCCACTGCAGCCCCCCGGTATTTGTTTGAGGGTACCCCAACCTCCAGTGCAGAGTTTGTGGGGGGGTTGCAAGGCGGGGAGAGGGAGGTGAACTCCCACTGGGCCAGCAGATGTCTGTTTGGAGATAATCCTGTTAAAACTTGTACAGAATAAACTGGAATCACACATAAATTCTCCCCTCCCTGCAAAAAAGCAACTAAGGCCCTGATCCAGTTCTCATCGTGAGAAAGTTATAGACCCAACAATTTGCACCTAATGCTGTGTTTTAATAAAAGTAGTTTGAGGTTGTTCATTAAACTGATGTGCTTTGGTTGCAAGGAGCTTTTAAAGTTATTTTTAGTCATTTGTCATGTTTTTTTATTGCCACCTGTATTAGCTGTTTTGAGTATTATTTTTTTAAGCGGCAAAAAATTGTTCGGCCGTAGGTAACACACCACTATTGTGGTTTCCTCTTCCTTTCAGTCAGTAGAGCATGAGACTCTTAATCTCAGGGTTATAGGTTTGAGTACCAATGGACAAAAGATTCCTGCATTGCAGGGGCTGGACTAGATGTGACCCTTCCAACTCTATAATTCCATGATATTACAATCTGTGAAAATGGAATAAGGCTCTGTTCTAACAATACACAAGCTACAGAGTTCTGTAGCTTTCAAGCTGCACAGCTCTGTCCAGTTAGAATGGTGGTATATAACAATTATCACTCAGTTTTTCCAGTTCTAAATAATTAACTGATTAGTATTTACTCCTACTGGAAACAACATGGCAGTGATTGCATGCAAACTTAATTTGTGCAAACCTGCTTGACTTGCATAATGCATTCCTTAAAATATTTTTAGCACAAAATTCCAAGGCGCTGGCTGCATGACATTGAAATGTCCAGGAACATTAGACAAGCAAGTCAATCTGAATACTGAAATAAGGAGGACTAATTGCCGGGCATCTAGGGGGAACAGGATTTGGTAACATCCTCTCTTAGCATGCCATGACTCTGAGCTGCAGGCTAAGAAGAGATTCTTAACACAGATAAGATTAGTCAGGTAAAATGGCCCTTAGCAACAGGCGACATCCTAAACTGAGCAGCCAACTGGTTCTCTTTATATACCCAAGCATACTACTTATGAAAGCAATGCAGCCTTGCAAAGTGATGCTACTGGTGAGCTGCAGGCTAAGAAGAGATTCTTAACACAGATAAGATTAGTCAGGTAAAATGGCCCTTAGCAACAGGCGACATCCTAAACTGAGCAGCCAACTGGTTCTCTTTATATACCCAAGCATACTACTTATGAAAGCAATGCAGCCTTGCAAAGTGAGCTACTGGTGCTCATCCTTTTCCAGCAAGAGAGCTGCAAAAAAATATTATTTGGAGAGGCTGAAGCTGAACCTAATTCCATAGAGAGAAAATAACAAAGAGAATATAAAAACTCACAATTACTTATAAACACACTAAAACATCGTCTCCAGGCCAAACTAGATGTGATAGGGCAAGCCATGTGGATTTTTCTACAATGCCTGCTCCATGCCAAGACAAACCGGGGAGGGTGCACTCTTTACACAAAAAGGAGGGCACAAGGGAGGGAAATCAACTTTTAAGTCATTTTTCACCTGCTCAACTTGGTATTGGAAATGGGCTGGAGAAAATGAGCTTTAAAAGCAGCAGAATGCAATAAGATATGGCAATGGAGGTTTGTTCTCCCACCCAATGCTTCTTTTCAGATAAAGAAAGCAGATTGAAACATACAGAGAGACACAATTTTAAAAAAAATTAATTTTAATTTTTTTAAAAACAGAGATGTTGTATGGCTACCCTAGGCTCCTTCAGGAGGAAGACCAAGATAAACATACATTAATGATAATAATAAGCAAATAGGGAAGATACATCACTATGGCCCTGTCACATCTGGTTTGCTCCTTACTGTGCACGTTATTCTATTATACTGACTGGTAAGTACTGTAGTTGCATTAATGCCTGAAAAATGTTAGGAATCAGGGGCCACTGTCGTCAGTGGTGACTAGGCTTTGGTTTTCCTTTTCACTACCGTGCCTTGAGTCAAATCCAAAGAATGCACCACACTTATTTCAATGCCAACTTTCCTCCAAAGGTTCCCAAGTCTGTCTGTGTACATGGTTCTCCTCCTGCACATTCAAGTGCCTTCCATCAGCTTCGGACGATGGCCCAGCTACGCCCCTATCTGGACAGGGACAGCCTAACTACTGGTGTCTGTGCTCTGGTAACCTCAAGGTTAGATTACTGCAATGCGTTATACGCAGGGCTGCCTCTGAAGACGGTTCGGAAACTTCAGCTAGTGCAGAATTCAGCGGCCAGGTTGCTCACCGGAGCAAGGTGGCTTGAGCATATTACACCGATCCTGGTCCGACTGCACTGGATACCAATTAGTTTCTGGGCCCAATTCAAAGTGCTGGCTTTGACCTATAAATCCTTAAATGGCTCAGGACTACCACTCTCCTTATGAACCTTCCCAGACCCTGAGATCATCCTCTGAGGCCATCTTTCATGTGCCTCTTCCTCGAGAGGTCGGGAGGGTGGCAACATTGAAAAGGGCCATTTCTGTAGTGGCTCTCCATCTGTGGAATGCTCTCTCCCCAGGGAAGTTCACCTGGCACCTTCATTATACACCTTTAGGGACCAGGCAAAAACATTCCTTTTTAACCAGGCCTTTGGTTGATTTGATTAACATCCTATGCCCTTTTAAAATGTGGGTTTTTGGGGGGGGGGTTATTGGGTTGTTTTTATTTTGATTATATATTTTGTGGTTTTATATTTTGATTTTGTTCTGTGAACCGCCCTGAGACCTCCGAGTATAGGGGCAGTATATAAATTAATTAAATAATAATAGTAATAATCATCATCGTCTTCACAGTCACCCTTTAAAATAGGTTCACCAGACAGTTAGTTACTGTCACCCAGTGAGTGTCACCACTCAGTGGAGAATTAAAATCGTGTCTCTCTGGTCCCAGTCAGATACTACAATCATTATGCCAGTGTTTTTCAACCACTGTTCCGCGGCACACTAGTGTGCCGCGAGATGTTGCCTGGTGTGCCGTGGGAAAATTACTTTATATATAGTCAATATAGGCACAGAGTTAATTTTTTTAACATTTTCTAATGGTGGTGTGCCTCGTGATTTTTTTCATGAAACAAGTGTGCCTTCGCCCAAAAAAGGTTGAAAAACACTGCATTATGCCATGCTGGTTCCAGAACTGCACTGATTTTCTCTCCTCATGCTACAAATCTTGGGCCACATTAGTTAATGACACCCGATTCTAGTCTACTGCTCTTTTGCCTCTGCTAAGCTAAGGGACTTGCAACAGCTTAGATCTGGAGAGGTCTACTCATGCCGTAACATACAACCATCCACCATTCCACTAGAGCTCTTTGTGACAACGAGGCCTCCTACAGCAGCCTTGCTGGGACCAACCCACGGTTTGCCTCCTCCCTTCCCAGAAGCTTCTCCAGCAATGGCCATTATGTAACGGCAGAAAAGACTGGACACCTGAAAATAACCTGTTTTCCTTCCCCTTTCCTATTCATAGAGTTGAGTTTAGCGATCTCCATATATCTATTAATGCATATTGATAAAGGAGATCTTTTCATAAAACCGCAGAGTTGCTTTGGCAATGCAAAATCTTATACAGTGGTACCTCGTGTTTCGTATTAATCGGTTCCGGAGGTCCGTTCGTAACAGGAAACCGCTTATAACATGAGGCGCACTTTCGTTAATGGTGCCTCCCGCTGCTGCCGTGCCGCATCCCAGGGCAAAGATGGCAAAAAGGGGCATCTACCTCTGGCTTAGCGGAGTGCGTAACCCACAGCATTTGTAAGGGGGATGGTACGTAACACGAGGTACCACTGTATATACACTTTCATTCAGGAGATTGAGTAACAAGTCACCAGATTCTCTTTTCTAAAGTCAATGTAACCGGAGATGACATAAGAAACAGATTTTTTGGGATACTGAAATTAACTTCTACACACGTACAAGACTGGAAAGAATGCAACTTTGTGAGCATGGAAAAAATATTTTATGAATATTCTTCTGAGTCATGTTTGTCATTCTTGCCCCATCATTCAGCATTCTCTTTTGTACTGCTGACATCTAGTGGCCGATTTTAAGTATGCCAGCTCATGTTGCCCAGAGTAATACATAATTTAAGAGGTGAGAGCTGCAGATAGAATAATACTACTTAATGGTTCTCTCTGAAAAGCTGTCAAAAGTGAATGCATTTTAGAAACTCTACTCTTCACAGTGAGGAGAAATGGATCTAACATGTTGTGCAATATTTATAATAATGAAAGCAGCTTGTGGCGGGGGGGGGGGACCTCAAGGAAAAACCAAGCACGGGAAAAGGCTTGTGGGCATACCGATTAATCTAAGCCAGAGCTTTCCAAATTGTGTGTTGCGACATGTTAGTGTGTCGGTTGCAGTGTGTAGGTATGTCGCATGAACGCTCCCTGCACTCCTTCCGGGGCTGGAAAGGAGTTAGTTTAACCTCCGGTTTGCAAGTAAAACTGAATTACCTGTACTCTGTCTCAAAATGATGCATGTCTAAAAAGTGTGTCACCAACATGAAAAGTTTGGAAAGCTCTGATCTAAGCTGTATTTAAATAAGATACTAAATATTACTATACTCCTAACCCATTTTTCTTGGGTCTCCCCAGGGTCTCCAATCCAGGTAAACTGATTACACCCCGCAGTCGCTTAGCTTCAGCAGTAACTGCAGCATCGGGACATTTATTGGACCCAGTATTTAGACTGCTTGTCTTACCAAGTATATGGCTGATGAACAGAATAATCCTATACACGACTACTCAAGAGTAAGGCCTATTACTCTGGGGTGGTCACTTGTGTTATTCAAAAGCACGTCACAGAAAAAGAAGAAAAGGACATGAAATAAATGAGAGCATTTTCTTACTTAGTAATCATGTCTACTATTTCAGCAGCGGGGGAGGGGGGCTTTCTTTCACTAGGGACATTCTATAAAGTTCTCTCATACCAGTTTATGGGTACTACCAAAACCAAGATTGTTTCTTAGGTGATAAACTTCATTAGAAAACTATAACATAAAGCAGACACTTACACACACAGATGACTGCAGCTCATGTGAAACTCGTATCGATATTTAGGAAGACAATATTTTTGTGCAGACCAAGTATTTGTGTGCCCTTTAAGACGATACCTTCGAAGTACTAAAACGTGAACACCTGTGCCAATACTCCTGAAAAGGAGCAGGGCAGTGCTTATATCCTGCCTTTCTGTCCAAAGGATTTCTAATGTGCATTAGCATTATGCATAGCAGTGACTTGTGAACAACATACACAGTGATTTAGTTCCCTTAGGCCAGTCTTGGGACCTGGGGCCCTCCATTTTTGGATGACAACTGCCCCCAGCCCCCAGTTAGCATGGTCAATGGTCACAGGTGTTGTAGCCCAACAACATTTGAAGGGCACCCTGACGGAGAAGGCTGCCTTAGCCCAAACCTGGGTGTGATCCACACACACACAGAGAGAGAGAGAGAAAGAGAGAGAGAGAGAATGAAATTCTCACCTTTAGCCAGTGCTTCTCTGTTTTTGTTCCCAATCTAAAAACATAAAAGAAGAACATGTGAAACCACCTCCAGTAAAATTTCATGTAACAGTTCAAGTCTTTTCTCTCTCAACTTGGAGTGGGGGGTGTCAGGGAACTGCCCTCCGCTGCCGGTCAGGGTCCTGGTGGGTACCGGCAGCCCAAGCCCATTCTCTCCAATGGGTCTTCGCCTAGCGAGTCTTCCAGCAGCTCCTCTGGGGAGGAGGAGTTACGCTCAGGCAGCCAGGTGGAGGGAGGGCTCCAGGAGGCAGCTCAAAGACCCAGCACCGCCCGGCAAAGCAGATCTGAGGGGGTAGATGCCACTTCCGTCGCCTGAGCTGTGCAGCGGGGCGGGAAGACTGGGAAGGCGGCATCTCAGGATGCCACGATTCCTATGTTGGGGTCGCAGCCGGAAAAAGGCACTTCCAGATTCTTCAAGTGACTAGGAAGTCATGTTTTTGGATAGTTCCGCTTGTACATAGCTTTGGCACAATAAATTAGTTTGTAGACAAGACGGACTTTGTCGTTACTCGTGAGCAACCGCTACGTGGATCTGACAGGGGGGATATAGAGCCATGCAAACACCTCTAAAGAAAAAGGGAGGAGATTTGAAGAAACAGCACCTTGAAGGTTGCACAGAGCTGAAGAGCACTCCGTCAGCATCACCCTCTGGAAATAGCCATCCAAGCAGGACCGGAACCACCACAAAGTAGTGGCACCCACCCCTAACTTCAACAGCCACTCCAGAAGGATACCATGGTCAATGGTATCAAAAGCCACTGAGAGGTCCAAGAGGCACTACTATTACAATATTGAATTGTGCATTAAAGATCCTTAAGAGCTCTTAAAGAAAGCAAGTAGTGTATTTAAGCCCCTGCTTAAATACCAGCCTATTTTCACTAGTATCCACATCCCTTTATTTAAAAAAAAATTAAGGAAAAAAATAGATTGAAAGTATCAATATAACCTGTTCCTAAGTTGTTCCACTTTAATCAAACACTTCCCAGAGACTAAATGCCCCCGAATACAGAGCAGAGAACAATCTTAATGCCCCTGAACACTTTCTGAGTATCTCTCTTACACACCAAATAAGCCTAAGAAATGTGGGGCCTGGTAGCCAAATTCAGACCCCAGGGGATCAAAGTCCCAGATCCCAAGGAGGTGAGGGCTTTGTGCATATGAGGTGCTTGATCGCACGGAAACAACCTATAGGCGATGGGCTCATTGACCCTGTCCCTTCCAAAATGAACTGCAACAGAGGCTCCAACCGAGGTCTCTCCTTATTACGCACTTCAGCTGCTCACTCCTGGGTAGAATCCAAAACACATATGCAACAAGTGGGAGCAGCTGCAATGCATATGGCAAGAATTCTGCTAATGCCCCAGTTGTTATTGAGATAGCGGGTGTGTGTGTGTGTGTGAGAAAGAGTGAGTGAGTGTGTGTGTGTGTGTTAACAGGAGCTGCCTAACAGCACCTTGTGTGAGTCAGCAGGTGGAGCCAATGTTACCAAGCCTTCAAGTCCTCTCAATTGGAATCAGAGGCCCTATTACAAGTAATTTGTTGACTAAGGGACTGACATAGCTCTGATGCTTCATCTTAACTTGTGGGGTTTTAACATAAAAATCAATATTACAAGGTAACAAATTTCTTGTCACAAGTAACAGAACATGCAAGGGGAAAGACAACCTCACAGTTCACCACTGTTCAGTGATGTGGGCCCAATCAGAAACCCATCATTAGTCAGAAAAGCACCAACCAATTTGGACATGTCAACTGTAAACAATTGCCATCATTAGTATTTCTTGAGAACAGCCACTGTGAATGCTAAACAACCACAGAAGATGACCATGTTCTACTACATCATGTATTTCGGTGTTTTCTCATTTCATTTGTGAAAAGAATGGCAGGGGGCAGTTTTGCTGTGCCAGAAAACCAAGAGACTGCTCTGCTTTCCTTGGACAGCTACTGCTTTGCTTTCTGGGCAAAGAGACTGCTAATCCTGCACGAACTGGGAGCTGGCCTGCTTACCTGAGCAGCTGAAACTTGAGAGTAAAAATCAACCTCCCAAATCACCAGGAAATATTTTTTGGAAATCGTAACATTTGGAGGAATGAGTGTGCCCATTCTTCATCACACTTGACAAACAGGTCTACAAAAATTCCTAGCCCGTAAGAATATGCACTAGTCTGCATGCCCAAACAATCCTACGTTGGTAATCTGTGGCATTACCAATAGCCTGAAAGAAAAAAAGAAAGTGTATTCTTCCATTTTACAAGAGCTTTCTTGCTTGGCTGCTGAGAGGGAATCTTAACTTGCCGCAGGCAGTTTGGCTATTTTGCAAAATGGTCTTTGGGCTGTTTCACATGATTCCAGAGGGTGGTCTGAAAGCGCACCAGTAGGTAATCTATTTCACAGAAACCAGTTTGTCATTACATACGAACAGAGCAAACCATGGTTTGTATCTGCTGTAAAAACAGGATTGCTAAATTAATAGTCCATCCTCTCACCAAGGAACCCTGGAAATAAAGTGTTGCATCCAACATTAGTCATTCCGCTAGCACAATGCTTCTATTCATGCTACAGAACACCCTCCTTCTTTCCTTCAACATATCCTAAAAATCTAGTCCAGAGACTTAAGAACCCCCTGGAGCAGATTTTGGGGGCATGCAGGTAGACAAGAGGAAAGTCCTGTTGCATGTGCAGAAGTCCACACGTACAGCTTCTGATACAACACTAAAAAATTGTGGAAGGCAGAATCTACATTATCACCAACCTAATTCCCCAGAAGTCTTTGTAAGAATCCTTGCTTTTTAAATTGACATGAAGGCAGATATACCTTTAAATTCTAGACATATATCATGCTTTTCAAACTGGTTTAAGGAAACAGTAATCCAGCCCCCACATAGAAGGAATAGCTGCAAGTAAGGTAGCAAGCTTATGTGTAGCTTTGAACAGTAAAAATCAAAGTCTCTCACAAAGAGTGGGAAAAAATTATTTATAGGCAAGAACATCTAACAAACGCTTACCAGGTGACAATATTGTCTTGAAACTTCTGTAGACTCTCACTCCTTCAAAGGCAGGTGTAGCAGCTTATCTGTGAAACCTGAAAAGATGAAAGAATAGAACATATGAAAAACTAGACAACCCAGCCTAAGACATAGTGGTATTTGTCACTCAGAGAAGTAAGTATAACCAATTCCAGGTGACCAAATCTAATAAAATATTGAAATATATGGGTGACATAAAACATTGTCAGCCCCCTTGCACAGCAGATTTCCCCTTCCCAAAATCTGTTTTGCAGTGTTAGGGAACCCTCCACAGCAGATGGGGGCACAGGGGGGGTTGAGAGAAGAAGTCTTATTGTGCTGTTGGATATCCCAAATTTAAATAACACGAGTACAATTCCCACAACCAGTGGGGATTAAACACACCATGTGCTGAAGTGTCTTTTCGTTTATCTGTTTTATGATCAGGGAAAAAATGAGTAATTAAAACATGTTGCTCTACTGTACCCATAATAGGCCCATCCATATTAGATCAGTTTCTCTACTCTGGTTTTTAAAAAGTAAGGCAACCTAAGGCCCAGGGGCCGGATGTGGCCCAATCGCCTTCTCAATCCGGCCCGCGGACGGTCCGGGAATCAGCGTGTTTTTACATGAGTAGAATGTGTCCTTTTATTTAAAATGCATCTCTGGGTTATTTGTGGGGCCTGCCTGGTGTTTTTACATGAGTAGAATGTGTGCTTTTATTTAAAATGCATCTCTGGGTTATTTGTGGGGCATAGGAATTTGTTCATTTTTTTTTCAAAATATAGTCTGGCCCACCACATGGTCTGAGGGACAGTGGACCGGCCCATGGCTGAAAAAGGTTGCTGACCCCTGGAAGTAAGGCCAGGGAGTTCCTTAATATACAGTAATACCTCGAGTTGCGTACGCTCCATGTTGTGTACATTCGACTTACGGACCTGCGCAACCTGCAAGTCCTCCCCGGAGCACGTGCAACGCGCAGGTGCGCACAAGTGCACGCAAGTGCGCAGAAGCGCAAAAACGCACGAACTTCCAGGTTTTTTGTTTTTTGGGGGGGTGGGCGTTCGTGTTAAGCACACCTGTGTTACGCAGCACAATCCGGAGCGGATCGCGTGCGTAACACGGGGTACCACTGTATTATAAAAATCATGGCCATCAGTTTATTTATTCAAAAAGCAGTGTGCAAGTGAGAAAGAAAAGGGCACCAAACATCAAAGGGTAACAGAATAACAGGAGAAATTAACTACCTACTAATTGATTCATGAGGGCAGCCCACTTGTCCCAAGATTACTTAACATGCTTACAACACAAGGATGACCAAACAGTACAGATACATGAGACAGGCATGACCTAGAAAAGCATTTAATTCAGCCTCTGGAGGCTGAGCAAATCTGGAGTTGTAGTCAAAGTCTGAATATAGTTTAATTTGTACAGGACCAGAGGTGGGAGATCAAGCTGTAAGATATAAAGGATTAAATTGTGGACACTCCTCTTTGAATTTTGTAAGTAGTGCCCAAGCACCCATGCACCATCCTTTGTAGTTCCTACAAGAAGATAGCACCAATCTTATAAGAAAGCCTGCAAGTCAGGCTGCATGATTTCTATGTTAGTCTCTTGCAGCAAAGCAACAAAGCGTGGTAACCAACTAAGTCACAAAGTAGGCGCATTCATTTCCATGGGGCAACTCAATTGATTCCAATAGGTCTTACATACTCCCAGTATGACTAACATTGTATATCAGTATATACATTGTATATCACTGTATATCAGTGAACAGTCTTGGGGCACCTTAAAAAGTATAGTCCACAAAAGCTTCTGCCATAATCAGTAAATTTTTATGCTACTTTAGTAATGCTTGGCTTGAAAGAAACAAACAGGTACCAGTCAAACCAAAATCAACACTGGTAGAAGTATATTGGCATGAGCAGCAGCCCTGTAATTATATCAGCCAGTTATTAACAGAGATTTATGGGGTTTCCCCAAGGGAAAACAGCAACTACATCAACTGGAACTTAATTACCCTTTTTGCCAATTGAACTAAAGTTTGAACCCATCTGCTAAAGATTCAGCAGCAGACTTTTGATAACAGCTGCCTCTGGTCAGAGGTGGGTCTGATCTCTGCACAGTTTCTAGTATGGACTTCCTAGCCCCAACTCAATCCTATATTGCAGGCATGTCCAACAGGTAGATCGTGATCTACCAGTAGATCACTGGACGTCTGTGGTAGATCACAGTAGATCAGTGGCTCCCCCCAAAGAAGCTAAAAAACTTTGGCTCCCCTAAAAAAAATCTCACCATCTTTGCCCTGCACCCCTAAAATGACCTGAACCACCAAAAACAGGGCTTTCCTCCCTAAAAAAGCTCAGCATCGCTTTCCTCTTCCCTAAAGAAGCTCAACTACTTTTACGTGAACCCCCCAAAACAGGGCTTTCCTTCCTAAAAAAAAGCTCAACAACTTTGACCTGAACCCCCCAAAAGGGGGTAGATCACTGCCAGTTTTTAACTCTGTGAGTAGATCACAGTCTCTTGGAAGTTGGCCACCCCTGCTATATTGCAATTCAACAACCAAAGGCCTCACTCCCCATCACAACTGGAAAACTCCATTTCCATAGGTTTTTTTTCCCCATCAAGTATCCCAAGAGCAATAAAGCCAACTAAAATAGTATCTGCAGTACGTTAAAATAGTCATAAAGCAAATTCTAGATCATAAGAAGTTCAGAAAAAGTCTTCATCATTTATTGCCCAAAGGCCTCCCTGTGCAAATGGGTCTTGTTTAACTGCCCAAAAGGCCATGACTGGGGTACAAAACCACACCGCTTGAAGTTATTCTGCAGTCCCAGTGTCACAATCAAGAAATCCCTGTTCCTCATTAAAGATGAATAATGCAAAATAAAGGGGTGGGGGGACATCAGAGCCTTCATACAGACATTCAAACTAGCACTACTTTAAATGTCTGAAATGAACAAGGAAGCGAACTGTATTTCCCCCTTCTACCCACTATCCCAGGAAACCACAGAATAACTGCTTAGTGACTCCATCAAGCATGTTGACATTTCAGATCTGACGTCTACTGACATTCTGTTCTCCTGCATGAAGAGCTTTGTATAAACTGACAATTTGCATTGTCTTGCACCGAGGGGACATGATCCTTCTACAGAAGGATATCACATTACCAATTTTCTATATTTATTTCTTTGTAATCAACCTGGGATACTTGAAAAGCAGATTTCTTTTAGAGGCATGGGCACTGGGCACAACAGATGCCAAGGCCCTTCCCATCCCAAATCATTATGTCTTGAAGGAGAGAGGGAGGAGGTTGGTCTGTCCCAGTACATTATTATTATTTATTAAATTTCTATACCGCCATTCAGCTGAGGTCATCACAGGGCAGTTTACAATATGAAAACACAAAAATGCATAACACAGTAACAAATGACAACAATAGCCCCACACACCATTTAAAATACTATCAATTTGTTTTAATTAGCCAAAGGCCTGAGAGAAGAGGAATCTTTTTGTTCGGCACCCAAAGATATGTAACAAAAGTGCCAGGATAGCCTTTCTGGGGAGAGTATTCCACAAATGTAGAATCACTGCAGTAGGGTGGGCGATGTCTGGTTTTCAACATGGAAATAAATCACCAGGTAATTATCGTGATACACCAATATATCACAATGTATGGAATGAGAATGAACTATGTAGAGGAGAACTGGACAATGTCCTTGGAACTGCTACTACTTAGGGATCTAAAAATGACAAAGTTTTAATTATCTTTAACATATTGCTACAACTGTTATTTTAACATACAGATCATTTTTAAATTAGCACATTTTCTCTAAAATTAAAAGCAGTAGGCAAGGTAGAAAGGGCTTTCTGGTCTTGAGGGGGCCCTGGTGGGGCTTGGGTCTCAGGAGGAACTGGGGTGTCAGGAGGCACCAATGGGAGGGTCCTGCCAGCAGAGAGAGCCTAAAGGGAAGTGGGAAAGGTGCTCCCAGCAAGAAATTCAGACTAGCATCTCTCTCAGCCACCAACCAGCCTGGTGCCTGCATTTAAAACAAGGAGCTTGTGGGTGTCTATATTACTTAGGAAAGTTCCCAGATAGGCTGCTTTCTTCAGCATCTGCTCTTGTGGTTCACTGACCCCTGCAAGAGGCAGGGGAGAGCTGAGAGACGGCAGGAATCGCAAGAGAAGCAGTGACCGGCTTCACAGTTTTCCCCACATCGTGATTTTTAACATAGTGTGCACGCACATCGTGATGCGCAATACATCATATTGATACACCACCCAGCCCTACACTGCAGAAAAGGCCCGTTCTCATGTTGTCACCCTCTGGACCTTTCATGAAAGGGGCGCATGGAGAAGGGCCTCAGATGATGATCACAGGGTCAGTTCATATGGGGAGTGGCGGTCCTTAAGGTATTAGTTTCATGCCTTAGCTTCAAAACATTACAACACTGCCTGGGCAATGGCCATTTCCCAGCAGGCTCCTCCCACAACACATTACTAACATCATGATGTGCTATGTAGATGGCTCCTGGTGCCAAAAATAGAAGTAGCTGCAAAAATAGGAAGAAAAAAAACCCCTCACATTAACCAGTTTTCTCACCAAACTTGAAAGAAATGTGTCGCAGTTTCAAAGATTGCTTGGGGCAACATCTGCTTTCTGAAAGTTGATTTTGTTGCCAGCCGTCTGGAAACTCAATACAAGATGGAATGTCCTAGGATGGCACTGCACATGTATGTTAGCAATGAATGTACAGTGGTACCTCAGGTTACAGACGCTTCAGGTTACAGACGCTTCAGGTTACAGATTCCGCTAACCCAGAAATAACAGAATTAAAAAAAAAAATTAAAAATTAAAATAATCCTTCAAGTAGCACCTTAGAGATCAACTAAGTTTGTTCTTGGTATGAGCTTTCGTGTGCATGCACACTTCTTCAGATACACTGAAACAGAAGTCACGGGACCCTTATATATTGTGAGAGAGTGGGGAGGGGTATTACTCAGCTTCAGGTTAAGAACTTTGCTTCAGGATAAGAACAGAAATTGTGCTCTGGCGGTGCAGCAGCAGCGGGAGGCCCCATTAGCTAAAGTGGTACCTCAGGTTAAGAACAGTTTCAGGTTAAGAACGGACCTCCAGAACGAATTAAGTTCTTAACCCGAGGTACCACTGTATTTTAAATCAAAGAACAATCAACACCACAAAAACTCACTGGCTCATAAATCATTTTTCTTTAGCACCCTATTACGGAGACGAGACTTTTCCCTAACCAGTAAATTCGCCTAACTGCTTTGCAGATCAGCAAAATGGCCTATAGTCACACTTGATGTCTTGATGAGAGCCAGTGTGGTGTAGTGGTTAAGAGCGGCAGACTCGTAATCTGGGGAACCGGGTTCGCGTCTCCACTCCTCCACATGCAGCTGCTGGGTGACCTTGGGCTAGTCACACTTCTCTGAAGTCTCTCAGCCCCACTCACCTCACAGAGTGTTTGTTGTGGGGGAGGAAGGGAAAGGAGAATGTTAGCCGCTTTGAGACTCCTTCGGGTAGTGAAAAGCAGGATATCAAATCCAAACTCTTCTTCTCCTCCTTCTTCTTCTTCTATTACTGAAGTTAAGCAAGATTGGTCTTGTACGTTACCTGGATGGAAGACTAACCAGGAACTCTTGAGTTCCTTGGAAGAAGATTTGAGACAAATGACCAGGAGCCCACAAATATTGACTGACCTCTGTAGTCAATCATTATTTGTAACTGGTCGCAAGTCTACCCCTTTCCAAATTCTCCAGCACACATGAAGGATTTGGGCGAGGGGAGAGGTCAGCTTCCCATTCTGCAGACACTCTAATAATGCCTTCAAAGAGTTGAGCACAAGAAGTCAATTAATTCACACCAAAGTTTGAAGGCAATTAGAATCAGAGACTGTGTGTGTGTGTTTGTGTGTTGCTATCATAAAAAACCAGAAAAGCTTGGGTGCCAAATACACATACATCCAGCTGCTACTCCATCACAAGAACACAAGAGAAGATCTGCTGGATTAGGCCAAAGGCCCATCTAGTTCAGCATCCTGTTTTCACAGTGGCCAATGTGATGCCTATGGGAAGCCCCAAAGCAAGATCTAAACACAACAGTGCTCTCCCCTCTTGCGATTCCCAGCAGCTGGTATTCATAAGTTTTCTTCCTCTTTGTACACATGAGATCAGGAAGGGTGAGGTGTCCCTCTCCCACTTGGTACAAAATAGAAGATGGCTCCCTTAGAATTGTGCCTGGCAAATTAGGCACGGGGAGGCACCTTGTTATAATGGAATCAAGTCGATGGTTGCCAGAAGAAGTTAATGATAATCAACAGCAACCACATTTGCGGAAATCCATACTATTGTAAGAAATAACTCACTTTCAGAAGGACGCAAAGTTAAAGCTTTTTTTGTACAGAGATGAGTACTTTTAAAGGAACCTAAAAAAATTAGAGGAAGTAACAAGGAAAGTAAATGAAACCACTGCAGTGCATTATGTGCAAGACTTGCTGTATTGCTTAACTGCAAACCAGTTCAATTGCTCTTTGGCACACCTGCAAAATGTAAGCACTCTCTCCTATACTCTAGTTTGAATACCGAGTCAGCATGAAAACTTTATAGGAGCACTAAAAATGCTTTCCAAGTAGAATTTGGTCTTGGACAACTCAAGCAAGAAATATCAAGACGGGAAAATGAGAGGCCTCTCAATCAACGTAAACCCTGTCATATTTAGAAAACCACAGATGCTGCCCTGGGAAAGTTGATGAAGGATGTGTTAAGACCCACAGCTTCGTGCATGATCAACTACAGAAGAAAAGAATCACACAAGGAAATGGTATGGCCACTTGGTTTGCACAACCCTTATTTTCCACCTCACATCCATTTATCTTTCAATTTTCAAAGTTAAAATATACCAGCCATCACACACAAAAATATACATTTTACGTAATAATGTTTGAGTCTCCCTGACTGGCTGACCCACAGGGGTATCAAAATTGTTACGGCACCCTTCATAAGGGAGGAAAAAACTGAGATTTGTAGTACGTGTAATCCAAGACATCCCGTTTCCTAAAAATGAAACATGTTTTCTTCTAGCAAACTGCTGCCTGCCTTATAATAGCTACCAACTCTCCACAAAGAGAAAGCCTGGCCACACATGCGGTGGAATGCAAGGGTGTGGAGTTTTCCCTTTATACAGCCATTGATGAGAGATGGAAATTTTGGAGGCAGGCAGGAAGAATACACAGAGTACATGCAGCCTTATATTCTGCGACCACATTCCTGAATGCCACTGCAAATACTCTACCTCCTCCCTAGCTTGTTCCAATTTTAGACTAACACTCTCACTGAAAGTGCATCCTGCCCCCAATACCTTCTCCTATAAGCTTTGTTTGATCGGGTTTCCATTTTGCTATGAAGTAACAATGGTGTACTAAGATTCCTTTCCCACTTTTGAATATAACAGTCAATATTTCAACAATTCTATCTTTCTACCAATTAATAGCACATTGATAAAAAGTAATGGAAACCCACTTTATATTTTTATTGCCACTGACTGGTTGTGCCTGAAACTACACACCCCTGGTACTTGTCACCCAGTGTGTCTGGTTTCCATTACTTTTTATCAATGTGCTATTAATTGGTAGAAAGATAGAATTGTTGAAATATTGACTGTTATATTCAAAAGTGGGAAAGGAATCTTAGTACACCATTGTTACTTCATAGCAAAATGGAAACCCGATCAAACAAAGCTTATAGGAGAAGGTATTGGGGGCAGGATGCACTTTCAGTGAGAGTGTTAGTCTAAAATTGGAACAAGCTAGGGAGGAGGTAGAGTATTTGCAGTGGCATTCAGGAATGTGGTCGCAGAATATAAGGCTGCATGTACTCTGTGTATTCTTCCTGCCTGCCTCCAAAATTTCTCTAATTCCAGGCTCATGGTTTATTATCACCAAACCTTGGTAACTGCTTGTGGTTTGCTTGGAGATTCTTGGTTTGGATGACATGACAAGCCACACAAACCAGATGCTGGCAAATCCTAGGTTAAGACAAGGAAACGGATAGCCCAACAGAATATGACAAGCTTCAACAGTCAACAGGTATTCTATGTCGGGCCTGGAAGACAAGGTTTGGTGCACCTAATGAGCCAGCCCCATATCTTAGAACAGCAATATTTAAATTTCCATGCATGCATTCATATGTGCACAAAAATCTCTGCGGTTTCCTCTTCCGACTAGAATGCCTTGTGCTGCATCAAATGCCCTTCTGGCAGGTCTCTAACTTTCAGAAGCTGCTTTTTGAGAGACACAAAGGCTGTGGTAGGAAGTGGCACAGTGTGCCGCTATTTGGATCCCAGATGGCTTCATGTGTTTGGTTTAAGCTACCTACTACTGATGGACAGCAGGCAACAGACTTCTTCCTCTTACTAAACTATTGCTTTGTAGCTTTGCTTCCAGGGGCCATCACTAGGTAAAAAGCCAGTTATGGAGAAAGGCAAGCAATAGTCTCAGGTAAATAACAACAGCAATGAACTAATTTAAGATGAAATCACAGTATGAAAAATAGTAATATAATCCATCATGATACTGGACTAATAACGATCACAGGACAGGGCCACGTGATTTCATTCTATCCAAGAACCACATGAGACTATCATAAATATGGTGAGCAATGGAAAATTATATAGAAATACCAGTATGAATCACAAACTGAGGTGGATCTTGAAATGTTAAGAACACACTATCCTTTCTTTCTCTCATGCGCATACACTGCCTCCAGTCAACTGTGAAAAGCTAAGCACGGCAAAACCATGTTGTTCTGCGTAGTAGATAACTAGTCGGCATGGAAAAAGATACTACCCTTCAGCGTCAGCATATCCCAGCATTTTTAAGAGTGCACTCACCATACATACAGTCTCACAGTTCATTAAACAACAGCAACTGCAGCTTGCACTTTGTTTGACCGCATCTCTCGATAATAGGTTCTTTGGTGACAAGTCCGCACACTTAGGAACCAAAACAAGCAAACAACACAAAACAAAGCACTCAAAGGGCAGTGAAAAGTGAAGCCCAAGGCTAATTTGCTTAGGCTTACAGGTAAACATTAGCATTCCAATATTCCCCATTTCATTTATATATTGAAAGGCATTTATAAACATCTTAATATTTTTAAAAAACCTCTAAGCAGCATATAATATAAAAAAGCAATCAGTATCATTAAAACAAATACAACCTAAAGCCAGCAGCACAGTAATATAAAAGTGTGGGAAAGCATATAAAAGCAAATAAAAATTCAGAAAACTCAAAGCAAATAAAGCAAGGCCCAACCACAAGGTTCAAGGGACATCCTGAGGAAAAAGACACATCTTTACAATATATCTATACAATGACTCTTGGGGTCCCTTCCAACTCTAAGATTCTATGATCCAAAGCGATTGATGGTTGCCGCTTCATGTAAATTTTGAGACGAAAGCACACATGTGCATGTTTCTAAACTTCATGTTCACAGGGGATTAAAAGTAGGATGCTACAAATGCTAACGGATCAAGCAGAGAGGAAATAAAATTCCACTTAACTAGTTCACAACCGTTACAATGTACAAATCTCCCAAGCTCTGCCTCCTGTGTTGTATTGAGGCTAGCCTTCCTAGAATAAGAACATCCTGAAAGGGTAACAACGTCTTATCAGTTACAAGCTAGGCCAATCACACAACTGAAAGAAGCAAGTTGGCTGCAAGAGCAGCTCGTAAGGTATTTTCAATATGGCTTGCAGGGCTGGGAAAGGTTACCTACCGCTGCACTAAACAACCATCTTGAACACTGCTGGCAAGTGAAAGATTTTGGTCCTGTAAGCAACAAGCTATGTTCAGAAGCAACTGCACACCGCAATGGGCTTGTCACAAGTTCTGCCTGCATTCAGTTAATGTTTCCTTCCTTCTACTGGGTTGAGTCACATCCTCCAGTTTGTTTCCCTTTTTTAAAAGAAACTAGGCTATGCTAAGAGGCAAGGGCTGCAATTCTGCATACATTTATATGGGAGATGGCCGCTTCCTCGCTGCTTCATGTATGTTACCACAACTACCATTGCACTATTCCAAAAGACAAGACTTGTATTATTATCATCCCTGTAATAGAGAAATCTTGATTTCATGACTGAAATTTGAACTGCACCTTCAACAGCTCATGCTCTTTATCAGTGTCCTACAACAGCTTTCTAGACTGCGGCTAACTATTGTTGCCCCAGGCGTGCTAAAAAAATTCCCAGGACAGAAAAAGCCCATTCCTGATTCAGTGGGTTCAACTGAATGTTGCCTTGACCACTGGCCATGCTTTCTGGGTCTGAGGGGAGTTGCAGTGCAAAACATCAGAAGGCACCAGGTTGGGAAATGCTGGGATAGGAGAACATGACTAGAAGCTTACAGTGGAGGATAAAGTTTCTACACATGTCCCAAAAGATTCACCAAACAAAAAATGGAGCCTTCTGTAATGTCTTCCTGCATTGCTAAAAAGTGGGGTGGGGGTGGGGAGACAGTCACAGCTACAATTTTAACTTAAATTGCCACACAGCTTTGCACAGAAATGTAAATTATGATAATTAGGATCACCCAGCATTAGACAGAGAACACACCATCGACACAAATGATCATTTTAAAGGACTTTGCAACGTATTTTTTTTAAGCCAAACTGGTTTCTTATTAGTGTGCTTTGTATGAGGAAGTGAGAATTGAGTGCTCGTTTTTTCAAACAAATCCTATTTTTAAGGGCTATGTTCAGACACTCTTTTATGAAGCGCTATATTAAATGTTCCATTTTTAGAACAGTATAATTGGGAAGGAAACTGGCAT